>OX596201.1:15092033-16292033 GCA_951394215.1 Glyphodes perspectalis | reverse complement strand
AGTAGTTTCGGAGCATATTCGTTACAAACAAACAAACAATCAAATCTTTCCTCTTTATAATATTAGTATAGTATAGATAAGCCATTAACTTTCCACGGCAAATTAACTATACAACAGAAAATATTTTTTCAATTCGGACCAGAAGTTTTTAAGATTAGCGCGATTAAGCAAACATACACACAAACTGCTCAATTTTTAACTGACTTCAAAAAAAAGGAGGAGGTTCTCAATTCGACTGATTTTTTTTTTTATATAAACAAGTATAGATTAGTAGGTAATTGTTATTAAAGTTTAGTAGTTTGAGGAAGGTGAATGGCTTGTGTGTAATAAACCAGTTGTTTTTACTATACTATAGAGCAAGGAGAGGTGACATGATATATTTATTGACTTACTTGAGGTGCCCCTTTGGGGGTCATAGACACCAGATTAAGAAACTCTTCAGAATTTGGAGAAATATTCTTTCATCACATATCTGTCTATGTTCTTACTAGGGATTACAATGCTGGATCTAACAATCCATCTAGATACAGCACAATTTAATCTGTGCCGGACCCAGTAACATATGCTGGTTCTGCCTGAAAATGCAGTTGCATTGCAATCCTAGTCTTGCCCATGTAATCAATCATTTTATACATACATACATACATAACATCACTCCCATAATCCCCGAAGGGGTAGGCAGAGTCGAAAGGGCAGCAAGCCCCTTCAACCACATTCAGCCAAAAATAAATCCGAGCTGGGTTAGATGGAAAATTGTGAAAAAGCAGTGACAAACGGCTAACCTGTCGTCTACACAATCACACACCCAAAACCCGATATACCATTAGTCGCCTTTTACGACAAGCTAGTAAAGAACCACTGTTGGCATATTCTTTTTAAGTCCCAGACCAACATGGGACAGTGGGCTGGGTTGGATGGTAAGCTGTGAAAAAGGAGTGACAAGAGGCTAGCTCGTCGCCTACTCAGTCACATACCCAAAAGCCCCATCATCATTTTATGTAATGCAAAAGTACTTTTTAATACAGTTGCTCAAAAAGTGGCGTATTGCAGGTTCGTATAGCGTTCGGGTTGTGGGCTATTACATACTCGTGCTTTTTTTTTACCTTTCCCGAACTCGTGCGTTCTCTTTACCAACTGTCAAAATAATGTCTATTAAAAAGAAAAAAACTGTACCAATGTCAATTTATATGTGAATTATAACTTTTATAAGAATTAAATGATTAGTTAGTTGAGTTTATGGTGTTTTTATTATTTTATTAAATTGCTTAATTTTTTGCAACTGTATTAAAAATAGTCGTTCAGTACACGTACGGAACCGTCATTGCAACTTGTTCTCGGGTAGACATTTGTCGGAACCCTTTGCAATGACAGCCTTTCCGTACTTGTAATGAAATATACTATTTATTAAAGCGTGTCAGGACTTTAACGATGGTCTAACAGAAATGAAAACCCTCATTTGTCTCAGCCATCGAATTTCAGTTGCGTGCGTGCAGTGGCGGACTAACTGGGGGGCGGAAAGGGCGGTCCGCTCCGGGCCTCAGATCCTGAGGGGTCTCATATTATCTCCAATTACTCATCATCCTAAATCAAACAGTGGAACCCCATTTCGGGCAAGCAACACTACTCACTCGTATCCCTACTAGGGGCCTCGTACATACAGCTCTGCCGCCCCGGGCCTAAAACAGGCTTAGTCCGCCACTGCGTGTGTGCATGATCTGAATACAACCATCGAGACCAGATCTTGACCATCGAGATCAGATCAGATCAGAGTCTAGATCGCTAAATACTAGGCTCGACTTTTGTATATTATCGCCTTCGACCGCGTTCTTCAACGAACGCTATTATTATAAAGGACGACACATAGTTTCCACATGGAAGCCCAATTAGCTTGTTAATGGTGCGATTACATGCCATATATAATGCTACGAACCCAGCACAGATGGGCCGCAACAGGGGTTCTCAAAGGTTAGTCCCTTAAACCCCTAATTGCGCGACACGCGCATATTTATGAGAGCTTTGTTTAACAGATTATATGTAAAATTACATTATTTACATCTGTGGGGTGTAAATGTTTTTTATTTTTAACAAATTTAAGATTTTTTTTGTGTATTTTCAATTAGGTATGTGATTTTGTTACACATGAAATGTGTTAAGTAATTTGGTGAATTAGTTTATTTTAAAAGTTCATAAGAAATAATATCGTTTTCTCTGCCTACCCCGCTAGGGAAGTGGCGTGAAGTTTAGTTAGTTAGTTAATATCGTTTTATAAAATTAATGACACACTAAAATTTACTATTTTGTGCGGCAATTTCTTTTACGATTTCCAAAAAACACTTACGATAGACGCATCATATTTAGAAGTCTTGCAAGGCGTAGTGAAAGCAATAAAATGATTAAAACCACGCCTCAACAGTTTGAGAACCGGATAACAAGATAAGATCGGTTCGCAGGTGAGCGCTCAGCTTAAATAAATAGCTTAGGTACGTAATTTTACGATCACTGCGTTCCTCTTCACACATCTATCAATTGGCTCGATTCAGTGATCGATCACTCAATGTCCGAATCAGGGAACAAAAGAACGGATCATTGTACTAGTTCAAAAGTTAGTGGCAATGTCGTTTTCGTTCGTAAATAAGGAGTTTATTATATTTATAGTGCTGTGTAGATAATGGGATGTCCAGTTTGCCGATTTGAAGTTTTCACGGAATATTTAGGGAATTTTTTTTATTGGTCTTGTAGATTAGTAGAATTCTGTTAAATTTACCTATTATACTTCTGTGATTTCTTTAGATGCAAGCAAGTGATACTAATCGTAGGAATATCACCTCTAGACGCCTAATAAAAATGTATCTACTTTTAAAGACAGTACAATATATTAACAAACATTATAAAAAATACTTATAATGTTATACAGTATGTAGCGGTCTATAATAAGAGTTACGAAAGTTGTAAATTGTGTTATAACATCACGAAGGGGAAGGCAGAGTTAAAAAGGTAGCAGGCCCCCTTACCCACATGCAGCCAAAAACAAAACTGGGCTGGGTTAGATGGAAAATTGTAAAAAAGTAGTGACAAGTGGCTAGCTTGTCGCCTACCCAATCACATACCCAAAACCCGATATACCATAAGTCGTTTTTTACAACATGCTAGGCAAGAGCCACAGTTGGCACATTCTTTTAAGTCCCAGACCAACATGGGAAAATTGGCTGGGTTAGAAGGAAAATTGTGAAAAAGTAGTGACAAGTGGCTAGCTCGTCGCCTACACAATCACATACCCAAAACCCCATAAACCATTAGTCGCCTTTTACGACATGCTAGGCAAGAGACACAGTTGGCATATTCTTTTTTAGTCCCCGATCAACATGGGACAAATGTGTTAAATATATTATGACAAATTTTTAAATTGACAGTATGCCCATTAACTTGTAAGACACGGACACTAAATTTTAAATACAATGAAAAGTAAGTAATAAATCCCATGAATCGCCCTAAATACATTAGGTAAGTTGTGATCCCTTAGCGTCTGTTACAAAACAGTATGCTATCTACTAGACTCTAGTAGATACTTATCTAGATAGCCTACTAGATCCTTACTAAGATTAATCAACTTAGTGTCACTTTTTCAGTGTATGCGAAAGCTAAGCTGAGGCGATTCTCACGCGCATAATCGCAAGCCAGTTGAATACTTTTTTGCAGTACATATTATGCAAGTAAAAAGAAGCATTAGGATATTTATACACAAATCTATTAGGGGTTAATCTTAAAATATACTCCCATAATATTATGTTTCACAGCTTTCCATCCAACCCAGCCCACTGTTCCATGTTGGTCTGGGACTTAAAAAAGAATGTGCCAACTGTGGTTTTTGCCTAGCATCTCTTAAAAGGCGACTAATGGTTTACGGGCTTTTGGGTATGTGACTGAGTAGGCGACAAGCTAGCTACTTGTCACTCCTTTTTCACAGCTTTCCATCCAACCCAGCCCACGGTTCCATGTTGGTCTGGGACTTAAAAAGAATACGCCAACTGTGGTTCTTATCTAGCATGTCGTAAAAGGCGACTAATGATATATCGGGTTTTGGGTGTGTGATTGTGTAGGCGACAGGTTAGCCGCTTGTCACTACTTTTTCACAATTTTCAATCTAACCCAGCCCTGCCCTATTTTCGGCCGAATGTGGTTGAAGGGACATGCTGCCCCTATGACTCTGCCTACCCCTTCGGGGATTATGGGCGTGATGTTATGTATGTATGTATGTATAATTTTATGTTTTTAAATCCGTCCATGTTCCAGTCCCCTGTTGGTCTGGGCCTCGAAATTAATGTACCAATTGTGTTCCTCGGCTACCATGTCGTAAAAACGACTAATGGTGTACAGGGTGTTGGTTATGTGATAGTGTAGGCGACTAGCTTGCCACTTGTCATTCCTCTATTCACAATTTTCCATCGTACTCAACTCTATTTTTGACTGAATGTGGTTTAGGAGCTTATTGTTCCTTAAATTCTGCCTACTTCGTCAGGGATTGCAGTCGTGATAAATATAATGAATAAATTTCAGACTACATCTCATACATTAATCTGACTCCGAGGTAGCTTAAACACTTGTGTTACGGATATCAGAATAAGCAGTGGTACCTATTACAAATATTTAAATAATTAAATATTACATTATATTAACAACTGTGCCTGGGGCATAGAACAAACACAAATATTCATCACACGAATGTTTGTTCTGGATGGGGATCGAACCCACAACTCTTGGCGCATGAGGCGGGGTCACTATCGAATGCGCCAACAAGCCAGTCAAATGATGGTATGTATGTATGTTCTTGTCACATAATGAGACATGTGACTCCCCTTGGTGACTCTTTGAGGTGACGTCACATGGTTCGCATTTGAAATCAATTTAAGTTTGTTGACTGAAGCTTAGATTCATACTATAGATTTACGTTTGACGTCATCTAGCTGGTCACATGGTATAACACAATTTTATCCTCTTTTCCTTTAAATGTGACTCTTAAATTTAATAATAATAAAAAAAAGTCTAGATTACATCTGACTCCGATGTAACACAGTCACATTTGCTTCCACAAACACGTCATCACGCCTGAAAATCCCGGAGCAGGCAGAGTACTAGCAGCAATGAGATCCTTAAATTACATCATAGGAATTGGCTGTTCGCCTGCACTGCTAAATTTACATTCACGTATAAATTTAAACTAATAGTTATTAAGACTTGGCATTTTAAAAAGAGTACCTATCGAGTTTCTTGCCGGTTTCTTCTCGGTAGAATCTATTTTTTGAACCGAACCGGTAGATATTGATTTCATTCTGATGATTTATAAGTGTTTTTTTAAGCCTACGTAAATAAAGACAATTTCATTTCATTTCATCTAGCCAAAAATAGAGTTGGTACCGGGCCCGCAATCCCAAAGATTGCAGGCGTGAGTATATTAGAACTGACGGCACTTATACTCTAATTAAGGATATCACGTTCCAGCTAATAGGTATGACAGGTGCCCAATTAAATCACCATGCCGATACCAGCACAATGCCGTTGATTAGCACTGTCGGATGTAAATGGAATATCGGTTGCGGTAATGGATGTGCGCGGCTGTCAACTGTGATTGGTGTTCGGGGTCAGGGACGTTTTAGTGACATAGAACCGGTTTTGGAGATATGAAAATTGTCTGGCTTGTTTCCAGTGTTATCCTATACATTTTTTATACGATTTGCGTATCGCTTGGTATGTACAACTTGTGCATCTTATTTGATTCGGAATTCCGATCCTACTGCTGGTTTGGATGATCCTATCTACTTTATTTTAAGAAATGACACCATCTTGGTGTCCACCCCAAGTGTCGTGACGAGTAGTGCCTTGATTAATATTCATTATTAAAATGTATTTATGGAAATATACTCTACATCTACTTTACTAATTGCATCACTAAACAGCGTCCTGTCATGGAAGTTCCGGCGTCTATAGTTCCATCTATGTATTACTATTGATCAGAACTTGCCATGAGTTTTTGGTGAAACGGATAGAATCTCCAGTCTTATGGCTACATTGTCCTTGACGCGAATGAATAAATACAATGGCAACTCTGTTCGGATTCGGTATGGTAAATTATCCGTCTAAATGCTAATTTGAATGTACTGTCGATGTTTGATTGTGAGCGACAAGATGAACAAGGGTCTGTATACACAAACATAGTTCAGAAGAGACGTTTAACTGTTGCTGGGTCTTTCGGGTAGAGCAGGCGATGGTTTTGGTCACCCATCCCTTGAGAGTACAGGCCCAATACTGGAATCCGCATAAACGAAGATGGGGCACATAAGGTCTTAGTCGTTTTCTTATCATTTATACTATAGGCGTGGTGAATCAACAAAAGCTTCTAGTCTAGGGGTCGGTAACGTCCGTAACTCTTGTTTTGTGTCTATAGGCTACGGAAGCTTAGAGGCACAACTAGGGATGGCAATACAACTAAAATTGCGCTGTATTCAACAATCAAGTTAGGGCCAGTACAATTTTAGCTCAGTTGCAATCCCTAGGCGCAACACACCGCAACAACCGCTTACTATCAGGCTTACTATCGCTTGCTTATCACCAACTAGTATTAAAAAACATTAATTGCATAAGTCTCTTCTTAAACCAAGCTGATTCCCGCGACCGAATCCCACATAAGCAAACCCATAAGTAGGAGCTTGTTTCGCATCTAACCGAGAACACAAAAGATGCCCAATACAATACGGCGTTAGGCAACTCCAATCAAACAAAGCTACCTTTAATAAATGTGTAGGAACAATTCATTTTGGGAAACCGCCGTTTTTAACCGGTTGCAACACTGCGCCCACGCAGCTATATTGCACACTATTGACCTTTATCTCTTTCTCATTAAAATCATGACGGAATGATAAGGGCGAAGTTGTATTGGCAGCGGCGCGAGTTAAAGCTAGTGACGTAATTTTTATTTGAATCTTGCGCGAATAAAAATAGTGAGATGGATGCATTGGTCAGTTGGCAGACGAGTGACTGACTAGGGGTCTTCGATTTCTCGCATTAGTCTTTTCTGAATTATATTAGCATAGCTCAGTGGACCACGTGTTTATTTATCCTGGATCTTATTATGTTTTACTTAAAAAAATATAGTCACATCCATTTTTTTTAAAACCAACCTGATTTGATTTTTAGTTAAATGTGGTTGAAAGAACTTGCTGCTCCTTAGTCTCCACCCACCCAATTGGTGATTGCAGGCATGGTGTATGGTTTTACATAGTACATTCATATCACCATGTGATTTATTTTTCGTTAAACCGAATAGCTTAATACTGTACGCACGCCATAGCTTTATGTATGTCCAAGCTTTATTGAGGATTTAATGAGCCTAGCATAGTCTATGGTCGTGAGAATATCTCTGCCCATTTATAAGGCTAAGTAGATCGTGATCCAACGATATTTATTACGTTTGTCAACAGATAAAGTCTAGGAACTAGCTTTGCTAATCTTAAATCAAATTAAAACATTTATACGCCTCAGGGCGGTCATATTGTGTGTGAGATAACACATGTGGTCTGTTGCTAGTTCGTTTAACAATAAATTGGTTTCTACCTAATCTTCAATCGGAAGATTTTCTTTGTGAGATTGGTTGGCGATTTATATAAATATTTTTTCACAATCTTTTATATACGTTTTCTTTATAGATGTAGGCTAAGTTATATCAATGTTATGTTGTCTTTGTAAAGACGACCTAACTAGCTTTTCTTTTAATGCCAAGTCATTTTTTTTAAAATCTTCTTTCCTAACTTGAAAATAAAACCAATTAATTTGACAAGCTCGATGGCACATTCGGTAGTGACCCTGCCTCATGCGCTAAGAGTTGTGGGTTCGATCCCCACCCAGGACAAATATTCGTATGATTATTACTTGTGTTTGTTCTGTGTCTGTGTGTTAATATCCAATATTTAAGTATATATTTGTAATACCACTGTTGATTCTTATATCCGTAACACAAGTGCTTAAGCTACTTACCTCGGAATCAGATCAATGTATGTGATGGATATTTATTATTAAGGCTACAAACTGGACGCACGGAAGCGCGGGCGCACTGGCTCGCGCGGTACTACACGTGGCTCGCGCAACTTGATAGAAATGCTTAAGTTTGTACTAGCTACCCGTCACGCGCGAGCCGCCGCGCTGGCACCCGCGGACGTCCAGTTTGCACCGCAGACAATGATCTGATTCCAAAGGAAGCACTTGTATTATTAAAATCAGAATCAACGAAGATACCACACGCGAAACATCCGATAAAACTATAAGATAGCTATAAAAAAGGGTCATGAATATTGAAGAAGCAAGTGAGGTGTGTAAGGATCGTGCCATTCGGCGTTCGGTTCTCTCTGCCTACCCCGCTAGGGAAGTGGCGTGAAGTTAATTAATTATATGATAGCGAAGGCGATATCATTAATATTTGTAGTATATCTTAATTAGACTATACATACGCACTATATTGGCCAATATATGCTTGAAATAGTTAAACATAAATAGTTGGGCAGCTTTGAGATGATGTCCCGATTTTCCGGGACACAGGGTTTTAATAACGGACATGGGAGGACCCCGGTCGTACGCCGACCTGTCTCCGGAGTTCCGGTCTGCAAAGGGACACACGAGTGTAGGAAGCTATGAAATAGTTGAGAGGGGGTACGTTTAATATTACATTTGACGTATTCTTTGTTATTGTGTGGTGAACCACAAATAAGGTCAAACGCTAACTTTTAATATACCTTTTTGGAAGTGAACGAAACTAAATATTCGGATCAATATGTTTGGAATTTTGGCAATGGGTGTTGTTTTGTTAAGTATTGATAAATTTTCAATTGACAACATGATATACTTATTATGTTTAATAAATAATTTGATGGTGAAATCCTTTAAGTTGTCAGTCATTTGAATACCTAAACGAAAACTTCACAAAATTCACAAATCGTTGTCTCTCGTACATCAGTAACATAGGGGCGACTGACTGCGCTGACTTCTTGAGTTAACTCAAAACGAACGAGCTTCACATCTGAGCGCGACATTTGATATCGATCGTTGTGCGCCAACACACTTTTTAGTGAGTTGACACAGGCGCAATGGCGCAATTGGCGTGTCGTAGCGCAGTGTTAGACATGTTGCTATGAAGGCTTCGACGTTGTGCGTCCTAATTTCATGTTCATTCTTTCGGTTCAGTTTTTTACGACCCATGTTTATTACCTAAAGCTGTTTAAATTACACGGAGATAAGTACCTACTCAATCCGAGGCTTACTGTAGGCGTTCTCACGGCATTCAATTTAAACTTTTCGCACGGGAACGGCGTGTAATGTTTTCTCCTGCCATCACGAACGGCTGTCTAATTAGGAGAGCGACGGCGTTTTGATATCTCGATCGGTTGTCGTTTTTTTTGTAACGAATATTAAAGCTGTTACAGTTTTGAGAATTGGGATTTATATGGTATTCTTATCGAGGTCGATTATAGACATGATAACGTGATGTGACGTACTTGTATAGTATTTGTTTTAATCTTTAATGGCACCTGGCTTAATAACTATGAGTGCAAGAAAAAGAAATTAAGTGAAGTGTTGCAAAATAAAATAAAATATGGTGACTAAAATTTAAAAAAGTAAGGATGCTTTTGGCGTGGTGACAGTTTAAATGTAATTAATTAAAGATCTTCCTTTAAGATGGTGAAAGAAATATAATCCGGGTCGAATGGAACTGTTATGGGAGATCGTGATATACTCAATACTGTATGAAACTTTGAGAAATATTAGCGAAAGATCAAGTCATAAGTACCCTCAATCGATTAACATGCATGAATCGGTTAATGAGTATCGTAGAGCGGAAGGTGTAATCCAGGACCGTAGTAAATGAGAGCATATCATCTTTGCATACTCCCATGGTAAAAAGTCTTGCCGTTTTCCCATGGGGATAAACACAGATCACACTAAATGCAATTTAATTTAGTGTGTAAAACCGGACCAACTAACAAGATCGTGATCCTGCCCCATGCGCCATGAGTTGTGGGTTCGATCCCCACCCAGGACCAATTATTCGTATGATGAATAATTGTGTTTGTTCTGGGTCTGGGTGTTAATATCCAATATTTAAGTATATGTTTGTAATACCACTGTTGATTCTGATATCCGTAACACAAGTGCTTAAGCTACTTATCTCGGAGTCAGATCAATGTATGTGATGTAGTCGGATATTTATTTACAACTGACTGACGGTCTATTGACAAATGCTCAACTAGTAGCTCGTTTGCCATTTTCTAGTCCAGCTCTTAAGTTAACGCATTAGTCACTGGGAACCCAATGTAAATCGTGCCCAAGTACTTAACAAGTCCATCTAAGTAAGTTCGTTTAACTTAAGCATTGCGTTCTAAGTGAAGGTTCTTAACTTATTACTGAGTGGAAACGGAAGATATTCCAGGAATAATATTAGTTACAGTTAATCTTTGTCGTTGCGTTGGGGGACTTTTGATTTGGTTAAAATTTTAGGAGTACGTACGTGTTATGTCGAAAGTAGCTCAACGGATGAGAACGAGGAATCACATAACCAGGATGCGCCATGTTCAGGTCTAGGCATGTTCCTGTGGATTTTAAAAATCCTCAGTACGATCTATACCACTGAATGGTTATGAGGGAAACATGGATACAAACCTTGTACATAAGCTAATTTGTTTAGTTCCTCGGTTACAAAGACTGTCAATTCAGCTATCTGAAATAGCAATCGTTTAAATTGTATATGCGACCGGACGTACAAGGACACATTTATGATAAGTAATTTGTCCCGATTTCGCTCGAAAAATTGTCTGACCTATTCAGATAATCCTTTTTTCTTATCACAGAAAACCATAGAAATTCCATTCACATATTAGAATATTCCGGACGATTTTGATTTCGCGGCAGAGAACTCTAATGTATAATACGTTGCGTTATGTTATTATATTTAGGTAGTTCACTGTACCTATTAACATACTAAGCGAAAACTAATTAACAGAACGTCAATAAACAGAGTTGCGAGTGGAAGTTCTAAAGCGTTTAATAAGGCGAAGTGTAAACATTTCCTTATTAATAACATCCGAGTAAGCTTTAAGTCAACATAGCTCGACTTACATTTGTTTGCGATATCATAAATTGGGTAAATTAATTTGTTTGTTTGTAGATTGCTTGGGACAGTGCGTAAATCAAAGAATAGTTTGGAAAATATTGGGGTAGTTTTTCGAAGAGATTTATAAGGTTGTTGTTTTACAAAGTCTTAGTTTGATGTATAGATTGTACTGAGTGGTATCTGAATAAAATATCCATTGCGTAAAATAACTGGAGTAGAGTAAGTAGAATCGTGTTTTAATGAATTGTTCATTTTAGGGCGAAATTTAATGAACATATCATGACAAGACAAAGTTATTGAATGCAAACGGGCTATCAAATATCAAACAGTATTTCCAGATCTGATCGGTATTTCTCGAGATTAGCGTATTTAGACAAAAAAACCCGCATTGTGAGAGTCGCACTCCCAACCATTAGGTTGCTCTCGTTCAAAACCACCACAAAAAGATATTTTTTCTGTAATGATGAAACGACAAGTGTTCGATGTTTTTTTCAGTTCATTGATGTGTATTATTGTCTTATGATATATATTACTCCATGTTAACAGTAACAGTCGCGTTCAAACTTGACTTTAAGTCACCAAGTTATACAAGGCCACAATAAGTACTACCTATCTATAAGAGATTCGATTCGACAAGCAATCTTCTTATTAAATAAATAATATATAAATAAATATCCGACTACATCATATACATTGATCCGACTGCGAGGTAAGTAGCTTGCATTTGTGTTACGGATATCAGAATCAACAATGGTATAACAAATATATAACTAAATATTGGATAATAACACCCAGACACAGATATAATTAAATTATGTTGCGCTGTCCGTCGGGACGTGATAAATCAGCGAGCATCGATCATTGACAAAAACAATTACTCGTTAGCGCCGTTGTTCAGAACGTGTGGTTTTACCTTTCTTTCTTGGTGCATCGATACTGTCATTTTGTGGAGCAAAAATGGTATTTTTTAAAGATATTTTTTTTAATTCCATACTGAGCATATAAACTTTTTTGATTGGAGAAATGTCTTATACGTAATAGACCTACTTCGGGGGAGCGAAATGAAAATGAAATTATGTGGAAACTATCTACCTTAGCGTGTTCTTTCCAGTAAAAGTCCAGGGTTAATACTTCCAAAAATGATATCCCCCCCCCCCCCCCCCCCCTCTATGTTGTCAACAAAAATAAGAAGCACACTTTTTATACTAACTAAATTATTTGTTTGTACTTAATTTCATATGTCGTTAGTAGCTTTTTAGCTGGCATGCTCTCTAGTAATAACATGTTTAAAAGTAAAACACGTGATTTATTCATAAAATCTATATTATATTAATATTAATATTATAAAGAGAAAAGAAAAGATGTGATCGTTTCTTTGTTTGAATTGATTAGGCTCCGAAACGAATTTACCGATTTTAAAAATGTTCACCAATGCATAACTTTATCAGCGAGTAGACTATTTTATCCCCGTATTCCCTACAGGAACGGGAACTACGCGGGTGAAACCGCGGCTAGTGTTAAATAAAATCCTATAAAAATCAATTCATGCAATGAAAAGCTCAGACAATTCCTAAACTACCCTATTCTTCTAGCAAATGACGTCATATTAGTTCATAGCCAGTAAAGAAATGTTACGTAACCTTGAATTATGGTCTCTTTCGCTCTTAAACAACATGTTTTGCTCCGACGAAAATGCGTCTTGCTGTACTTTCATTCCACTTTTGGAAACCTCCATATTGAATCTAGTCTGAGTTAGTTGTTACTTCCTTATATTGACAGGACTTCCTGTACACTACTTGGGACGTGGGACATAGAATAAGTTTTTGCTTTTGCAGTAAAAGTTTAATATCCGATAAATACGGGAAGCATGTTAAGTTATTTCTGTAAGCCACGTTCTTAGGGATGCAAACTAAGTAAGTAAAGACATATAGTTTGATCTAGCGATGTCAAAACATCGGTTGAGTAAACACAGCTTGTTAAATACTTTTGCTTTTTAAAATATTCGAACACACAAATAAAAAAAAAAAAAAAAAAAATTTAATTTATTTCAAGGTCCGAAATAGTTCGTAAAATCGGAAATATGTGGTTTTAATAAAGATAAAAAAACATAGATGAAAAAAAATTATAAACAACATCTGTCTGTAAATCCATTTGAATCGATTATGAACATTTGTCCCATGTTGGTCGGGGACTAAAATAGAATGTGCCAACTGTGTCTCTTGCCTAGCATGTCGTAAAAGGCAACTAATGGTATATGGGGTTTTGGGTATGTGATGCGATAAGCTAGCCACTTGTCACTACTTTTTCACAATTTTGCAACTAACCCAGCCCAGTTTTGTTTTTGGCTTAATGTGATTAAAGGGGCCTGCTGCCCCTTTGACTCTGCTTACCCCTTTGGGGATTATGGGCGTGATGTTATGTATGTATGAAAATAAATAAATAGAGTAGATATAGTTCTTTATATCGATGTATCGTTTACATATCTGTTTCTGCTACACAGGCTACTCACGACATGGAATGGAATGGGATAACCCTAGTAAGAAGAGTATTTAAACAAATACATTTAACATAAACACATTCCAAGTAAATATTTGACATCTCGACCTTCACAAAGACGTCGTCTATCACCTTGACACTTCGAATAACTAAAACAATTATCCGAACTGTTATCTCGAAAATAATTACTAACTACAACAATTACCGCGTCTGCTTCTATAAACTAATATCCTACTTTCGTAACTTCAAGTTGTTACAATGTTCATTTGTATTGTCTTGTGTCTTCTAGGCGTTAGAACAAGTTGGTGTTTATTCAACGAGCTTCGCTGCTTGCTGAGTTTCCTGTACACGACTGTAGATGTAGGAATTGTTGGATGTAGAACAAGGTTTTGCGTTGGACGTGGAAACACGCTCCGAGGAGTACTCGTACGTAGTATAGTTGTACTATAATGTAACCATGTTCAAATTCTGCCCACTTCCTTGCCAATGTACATTGTACGGGGATATGGTGTGGAAATGTGTAGCTTGAGTATATAGTCCTTGGGGAACGGTGGCATTAGAAATAACGCAGTATAGTAGGTATATATACCTATAAGCGGTGGTAGCTCATTAGTAAGGACACGCGCCTCTTAACCGAGGAGTGCGGGTTCAAACCCGGGCACGTACCTCTGGATTTTTCAAATCTATGTACGTATTTATACCACTAGCTCGAAGGTGAAGGAAAACATCGTGATGAAACCTGCAAATCAAACAACTTTGGATTTGTAACCATGATCCAAAAATTGTCTGGTTCCCCTATCTTAGGGTTACAGAGGTCAGACTGGCAGTCGCTTCAATGTAATTACCAGACTCGCTACATCCTGGATCATGGTCTAAGCGGACCCCGTCTAAACACGGGACATAACGCTAGGAAGATGAGTAGGTATACCTAATATATTATATATAATAGATATATAATAATATTTGAGAGCGCACAGGTACATTGTAATGGTTCGATATTTTTATTTCACTGAGTATGTGATGTGGGCGATACACGACCCACTTGTTACTACTATTCACAATTTTCCATCTAACCCAACTGATTTTTCCGTTCATATGTATGTGGTTTAATAAGCTTATTTGCTTCTAGAACTTTGGCGTCATAATAGATACTTATGTATATATTTTTTGATAAGTATATTTAAATCTGGAATCCGTTCTGGTCTTACGTTATCCCATGAAATTCTGTCACTGTAAGAGAGTTAATATTATTAGGGTTCAGGCCTCACAAGGGGCTTATCTTGAAAATCCATCGTCAGTCAACGACAGGTGGAACGATTGAAGTTTATCTCTAGCAGTAGTTTAATAACTGCCAATTATTTCGACAGTGGCTTATGTAGTTCGTGTTTGGACGAACAAAAAACAAATTGAAATGTTTGCAAAAAATCAGACCTCCTTATCTAATGATAGTAATCAGTTTTTCTATTGTCTTCTATGTTAATACTATACTAGTTTTGGTACACCATAATTATTCCTGATGGGAACCGTGATTCTTTCTATATATGTTTTTATAAATATTATTTTTGAAGTTATCAATTTGGTATTTTTTAGCTCAATTAAAGGTAAATGCAAAAAAAAAATCTGTTTATCAATATTCTTGTAGAAGTAAGTTTTAAGAATAATATTCATAAAAGATTTGCCAAAACACATACAAAGGTATATTTATGACTACTGCCGAATTCGGAAAAAATATTTTGTGTATGTATAAGAAAAACGACAAGAATTTCTATAGTTTTTTCTTTACTGTACTGTGGAGATCAATATAAGTGGAGCTGTATTAATCAAAATGTAAAAAAAAACAAGACCACTATAACAAAGCAAAGTAACAGTGTTGCCATGTCACAATTAGAATAACAACCAATCATTCCAACGATTAATTCCTACCAAATCCGATGGTTATCGATTTATTTCCGATCGATGTCACAATATAATAGAAGATAACAGTAAAGTTAAACGTTTGGCTGTCTCTCATATTTTCAGTAATAGCTTGTTCTTTTGTATTATTTTGTGTAGAATATAGTCCGAACTCCGAAACATTTTTTTTACGTGTGTCTCTTGAATATCTATTAATCATCTTAACGTTATATCCCATGTCTAGTTCTTACTTTGTAGCGACCGCCATTTGTCATATAAAATGTTTAGAAATAAGAATGAGACAAATAGGATTATATGTACTTACAAAATATACACATACAAAGTTTTATATAGTTTTGTTTTTTCTTATTATGGAGCTAATGGTAAAAAGGCTTACTCAGATTATTTTTATTCCAGGTACGTGTTCGCATTACAACCAGCAAGCACATTACGGAGATCAGGTGACGAGAACTTCAATGATGTGCTTTTATTAACAAGCATATCCAGAGTGAACGGGACATGACGCCATCGCCCTAGGAAGAACAGTACAACGTAGGGGTAGTTAAGGTTGATCAGGATCCCTTTAGCGTCACCGAGGGCGATGTTGGATCGTCCAGGGGTTTAGTGGGTATACCCCAGCCACTCCATTTTGGCCGCAGAGGGGACCTTTTATACTAAGGAATCTGGGAGTCCCACAGACCATGCCGTTTCCCCCGAACGGTGTGAGGGTGCGTAGGGCATTCCCCTCGAAAAAAAAAAGGAAGGAATGTACAGAAAGTTAATTATCTAGAAGCAGATTCAGACATAGTAAAGCGTCGGTCATATTGCAATACCGCGTAACTAACACTTGCTCATAAGGTCTATTATTGACCTAAATAAAACTGAAAATGAGGCCTTATGATCAAGTGTTACGACAATAGTATTGCTCCTATAGAGCGTGGAAATAGTAATCGCCTCACTGCTGTATCTTTCGTTATATCGAAATGTATAATCTCGACAGGTGATTTAATTACTTTGTGATGTACAGTCGGGCCGATGCGTATCTGGTGATGTAAGGCCGGTGAGCGACAAGTGCTGTTTCGCGTCTTAATTAACTGGCCGGAGTAATGGGTTTCAGTGTTTGTGGCGTTGGAACGGTTTTCGATCAAACGTTCGAGATTCGCAGTGTTAATTGGCTGAAAAGACAATATTGAAGAAGAGTAAGGATACAATTAGTTTGGGGAGAAAGGAGGTTTAGGGATAGCCTATAAAGGATGTTTGTTTGAGTCAAGATCTTGGGCTGCTCACTTCGCCTGTTTGAACTAGCTAACTAACTAACTAACTAACTCAAATTATTACTAAGTATACGAACAATCCTTATTATCCTTCGTATACTTTACTTATTCAGTTAGTAAGGTATCGACAGCGGTCATATACATTTTTCGCAATGACATCATTGCGTCTATTATATGCATCTATGTCACTTTAGCATGACACATTTTACTACATCAGACTACATCACATACATTGATCTGACTCCGAGTTAAGTAGCTTAAGCTTGTGTTAAGGAAATCAGAATCAACATTGGTATTACAAATATATATTTAAATATTGGATATTAACACCCAGACACAGAACAAACATAAATAGGTATTTAACACACGAATGTTGGTCCTGGGTGGGGATCGAACCCACAACTCTTGGCGCATGGGGCAGTGTCACTACCAAATGCGCCATCGAGCCAGTCGATATATCATATATTTATGCAGCTATTTTTCTTCTTGATATATAATACTATCAAGAAGAAAAATAGCTGCATAAATACTCACATGAGAACAATACCCATCCTACCACCGCCACCGGGAAAAAAGTGCAAAAAAGCTTCCAACTTTTTCTTTCCCTCCAAAAAGTGCTACACAATTTGTGTCCCCAACATATTTGTAAGTGTTCTCAAAAACCTTCGTGCACGTTTAATTTGGCGTAAACAACATGTTTCGGAGAGACAGACGTGTAATGCGGGCATTACCCGGCAAGGGGCGAAATAACTCCGCGGATCAGCGGGGCACGTCTGCTGAGACCGTTGTTCCTGTTAAATAGGCTGCGACGGAGACCATTACACAGATGTGATAAGTTTGTGACAATTTTATTGTTTCTAAGATGGTTGCTGTATCTTAATTTGCTGAGGCTAACGTCTAAGGCTAGATTTTACTTTGTATTTAGATGTCTGACTACAAAATAGATTTGGTTATTTACTGGGTTAGATCTGGATTAAATAACACTCGAATCAATAGCATACTAATGCATAATTATTTTGCAAACATACATAAGAAAAGCATAAAATAAAAATAACCTTTATAAAAACCTTTAATTTGGCGTAAACAACGTGTTTCGGATAAAGACAGACGTGTAATGCCGGCATTACCCGGCAAAGGCGAGCGCAATAACTCAGCGGATCAGCGGGACGCGTCTGTTGAGACCTTGTGTTGTTCATGTTAAACAACTGGGACGGAGACAATTAAACTAAAAAAAAAATGGGCTTTCAAAAATGTTTCTATATCTTAAGATATTACTTTTCTTAATCTTTGACTTCATTTTTTGCGGAAAATGTCTGTTAGGCTAGATTTTACTATCCCCGATCCCAAAATAAGGCCCCAACTAACGGGTCTTTTACGGGTTAACGTTAACGTTAGACAAAAAAATCTCCCAAAGTATACTAAATACACGCGTTCGGCATAACATTTCCATATCGCATGGTATTTCGTTTGAATAATCTCTTAAATATTCAGCGGGGGCCCGTTTGCTTAGGATGAAGCTATCCAGAGGCGCAGGAGTTACGGGCAATCTCAATATATCACGGCTGGGAGAGGTTACGTGCACGCGAAAATAAAACTCTCATCTCGTTATATTAAACAGGGTAACGTATGTAGGAGATAGGGATGCGGGTCGTTGGCGTATACGATTCTGTCTCTACTTCGGATATTCACGGATATACCCTATCCTTAATATCCGGACGTTATTCTAGCATTAATATCTGTACTTAGATATCCGGAGAGCAAGATATGCAGTCATGTCACATATTTGTTTCCTTGTCGTATATTATTATAACTGTGAAATTAATTTAATTTATGAATGTTAGACCATCTTAGTTTATAAAGGCTTCGAATAGAGTTTGAACATGTAGGCATATTCTTGCCAATATTCCTTAATATTTATATAAACATCAGGTACAGCCGACATTGTAAAATCAAAATCGAAAATATATTTATTTGTATAGGCTCTAGTAAAGTACTTACAAATCGTCAACAAGATAAACAACATAATATACATGTCTCTATGAGCTACAATAAGTGTTATTAAGGTTAGAAACGGTTCTCCATTCCTAGGTAAATATTGCACCAATTAAAATCATAGCCTTCGGTGATGGGAATCGTGACCACAATATGGAACGAGGGACAATAATAACTTTCTTGGAAATTTTAATGCCGTGGTTTGCCATTTACATTGCCTTTCATAATAGTCAACAATTAACTAGTCACGACCTTTGCCTTCGCGAGTTACGCAATTATAAAACTATCTAATTATGAAAGACAAAAGTAATTTATTTTTTAATTAAGTAACTAATTAGAAGAGCCGTCTCTACAAATGGTCCCTTTAATGGCAGAGGATTACAATACCTATTTTTCTTTTTTGACCATATACAAGCTGAAAATATTAATGACAATCAGTCTGATTCGTCTCTTTGACAGATGTTGGACTACAATCTGTTTTTTTAATAATGAGCTTATTTGATTAAATCAGGGATGAGTAATTTAGCAATCTATAAATGATTAAGGCTGAATGTGTAAGAAAGTAATTTGGATCTGTGAACTATGTGCATTCTAAAGTAAAAGTAATTACTTCGTTAATAAAGTCCCCCGCTGAGCAAAAATTCATTGGCCACCGGTTACAATGTTGGGAACCTTCCAGTCAAAATGTATATTGTTTTATTTATACCAAGATGGTGGCAAACTAGTGGGACACAAAGCATGTCACCGGCATCATGCCCAGTCCTTGTTAAGGATTCATCACATTCTACTTCACGGATCCACATTTACTTTCATTACACTTTGTTTTGACATGTTTATTGAATATTATTTAAGAAAACTGTTTCGTTACACAAGGTATAAATATATGTATACATATAAGACAGCATATTCCGTCTCCTAGTCGATATTGGTACATCACTAAAATTTTTAGCCAAATCTATCGACTGACGAGATGGACTGACGAATGAAATTTCTAGCTAGCCAAAAAAAGGAAATGAAAACATCAAAACTTATTCAGAGGTCATAACTGTCTTTCTCTTGACGTAATCTGGTCGTGTTCTTGTCAGTTCGATTACGGATATTTTCTATCAACTTAAATGGCACATCACTAGATAACATATGAACATGAAGTATTCTGTGGACATTATAAAAAGAGTGAGGTTAATCCGGGGCGTATAAGATTAACTGCATTACAGTAATTGCAGAAAGGGATTTGTTTCCTTTGATGTGGAAGACGTAATGGAATTTTGTACAAGATGAATGAAGATATAAAGATTAGTAAGAAATGCCTGTGTATTTGTAAGTGGGTGGCTCTTTTGGCTTCGTTAATAGATATCAGATGGGGAGTATACTCAAAAGTCTCTTTAAAAAACGATAAACCTCTAAAGAATTGTTTTTTTTTAACAATCAATAAATTTACATTCCGGCATTGACAAAAATAATAAGAGATAAAAAATGGTTTGGCTTTTCCCACAATTCCAATTGTTTGGCTTGACCAATCCTCACGTGATCAGGCTACCTGGAGGGCAACTAACATGCCCTACATCACTATTAGGGATTGCAATCCAGCGGCATTTTGTAAGCTCACATTTTTTGCTCTCTTAGATCATCTCTTCTTTGATCCAGCTTCTTGTGTTGAATCCAGAAGAGCTAAAACTGTACTAGACCTAGCTGGATTGCTTGCATTCCAATTCCTAATCACTATTAAGTTGAGGTTTGGACTACACTCCGTAATATGGCGTGTATATCTATGGTTGCAGGCTGAATTTCATCATATTAGCATGTACCATAGAGACTATGAAGAGGCAATATTTTATTAACGGAGTCCGAATTTTGTTCACGAATGACTTTGTAGAGATGTGACATAATTTTTTACCGGTAAAAAAACGGAGGAGGTTCTCAAGTCGACGCGTATATTTTTTATGTATGTATGACCACGCATAACTTTTTACAGAGTAGTCCAATAATGTTTTTTTTTTATAAATATGAATCCGTGATACCCTTTATAGGCATTATTAGTTAGGAGATGCAATATGTTAAATGTGTAACATTTAAATATAGTTTTTCGTGCAACTCTAGTACGACAGTATAAACCTTTGCTGCAAAGCCAGGATAACACGATCTGTATGGTGATCCTACTTGTGTGTGGAAGGAAGACTCGTTGCTGTTGATTCATGATACGATGTATTAATATGTACGTAGAATCACCCCTAGTATTTCAATTACCTACCGTTATATACCTGGTTCTTGAAAATACAAAACTAACGTATCTGCTGACCACACCGCCAAGATTTTAACCTGAAGGTCAGAGAACAGAGTAAGGCAATTTTTTCTTGCTGCAAAGTCAGGATAAGCAAGACTGTTTTGTACTGTTACCTGGTGATCCGTGTTGCGCCCGCGTCACGGTAAGTATGCCGCGCGCGGTCACGAGCGCGCTATCTGCGCAGACGTCTTTACAACTGAGCCGCGGAATTAGAATCACGACTCGTGATGAGCGCTACCCCGGGGCTCGACGGACTCGGTGTGAGGAACTAAGCATTATGAAGTTGGTAGTTCAGCGAGAAGTGCGATTTGACATAAGCTACTTTTGGCGAGTTCCAACACTGGAATTAGATTATCGCCTACTCGACGGGTACTCGAAGGAACTTAATTGCTTAGAATACATATTTACAGTAAAAGTTTAATCTAAAGTCTAACGTTTTTTGAGGAGGTCAATTTCGGGCCAGATGGAATTAAGATGGACGTTTGGGAAGGTACGTTGCTATAAATTAATAATGCGTTTATGCTGCTATTTCTCATTACAATACAAGAAGGGGAAGTTAAGCCACTCATGATGCGGTCAATGCCTGGTTGATTGACCGAAGTTATCATATCTTAGATAATTCAATCATGCTTGGTAAAGCTCGCTCCTGTTGAGTACAGGATGAGTTGGGCTTAGACCACGACATTGAAGCCTGCATGGCTGAAAAATAGCTTGACCAGATAGTGATTCCAGTGGTAACACAAATAAATTAACTGGTCTAACGTTTTCGTTATTTTTATAGTCTTTTGTTTATGTCAAGGTTATATCTTATCTTTCTTTATGAATTATTATTAGCCAAACGCGTGCATTGTTATAGAAATAATTAAAATTTTAAATGTGTTTGTTGGGAACTCGAGGTGACCAGTAGTAAGGGCCTCGCTATCTTTATCTATAAGAGCAATCTCCGAGCGAAGAGACCTGTTGCTACACAGTACTGAGCGCCAAATGGCGGGCGTAAAAATAAATATGAAAGTGCTGAATCTAGGGGGAGGCACCGGTGTACTGACATCATTGACCCTTATCACGAAGCCATAAGGTGCAAATTCTAATGCAAGATTAGGATCTTGCATTAGAATTTGCACCCTAGGGGGTGGGTAATACAGGATCAACTTTGTCGGCAGTTTCTTTTGTCCGTTATTTGCGGGCTGTTAAGTGTCCTGTCGTAGCGCTGAGTTTCGGGACTATTGTTTAAATAGCACTTTGTTCTCCTAATTTTGGTGGTTAAGTTTGCTAATGGTGTAGGCTGTTTGGGTTGGCTGTTGAAAGTGGAGTTCTTGGATGTTGGAGGATTTCATTGGAGTTTGTGATTAAGTTTTAAGATATGTATTGTTTGATTGTCAGCCTTCTTTTTTTTTACTTCAACACGGTCATTAAAATCTTTGGATTGGATTATTGGATATGCCTATAATGAACTTGTATTGGCAAATCGCTTGTAACGTATGACGTCATATAGAGCGTTTGCAATTTAACCTTCCGATATTAAAGGAAGCTTGACATTATCAAACGTTTTATTCCATTACATATCCAATGCTGATTTTTCGGCCCAACGTCGAACCAGTTATTACTGGTTCGACATCGATACAGTGTATACATATCGACAATCTGTCTCTTCTAATATTTTTTTCTTTCCGAATACGAAGAAGCGCTAGTTGTCACACCTCATCATCATCGCATTTATCTCATGAATTGGTCTTTCTAAACATTGATCTATGTCATCGCTTCGTAAAAATCTAATCCTTCTGATGGGTGGTAGGAATCTAGATAGAATTGCTTTAAAACTTTAATCCCGTAACTAAGTCAAAACATTATAGGCAACAATCGCGCACAAGTTGCACGCTCACAAATTAGTTGATACATTTAATGTCTAAGCTAACTCCTACTATAAACACGACAAGAGTAAACAAGGATCGGCTGCAGCGCAAGTTTACTGATGTTTGCTGAACTAACAACGTTGAAACAGATTGCACCTAGCTTCCCGCGAGATATAACTTGGCAAAAATTTTGTTTAACACAGTATTTCAGGCGTGACTCACTGCGCCGGTTCAGTAAGTTAACTCAGATTTGTGCTATGGCGCAGTCAAAGTGTCGATTGATAGTTGCTAAGTGCGGCAGTTAGAAAACTTCTCGTTCTGCGTAAAGCTTTGGTCTCGTATCGTAACGTACAACGCTACGGTATGCGGCAGGCGGTGCCAGACACATAATCATATGAAAAACGTCTAGAATAGTCTCTTGTTTAACAAGATTTTCATGCGCCGTGCGTTAACACTCGCAGTAAACTGAGTTAGCGCAATTGCGCGATGTAGCGCAGTGTTACATATATTTATATTCACGTAGGTGCTCAACACCTCGCGTATATAATTCTCGCTTCTTGATTGGATGTGCTCGCCTTCTAACGATCCTGACCAGGTAAGATGAGGACATGTTTAGACGCGGAGCGTGTTCATAGCGTATTAGTCTTTGTTACTTTCCTAACTGTATAACTACTTAAACTATTTTCCGGCAATCCCAACACAATTTAATTTTTGCCTAACTTTCCTGAATGTTATAGGCACTTTTTTAATGAAAAAGTTCCTGTCGAGACCGTGTGTGCTAGTAATAAAATCGACTTCAAAAAGGAAACAATAAAACTTAGGCCAAAGTAATACGTATATATACAGTCGAATTGAGACCTTCTCCTATTTTGAAGTCGGTTGAAAATATACTAAAGCTCAATGTTATCACAAAATATATTTTTCGATTTATATAAACACATAAAAATAGCTCAGAACGAAATATTTGTTTTTTTCGTTTATCAAATAATATAAATAAACCCGATTTGTGGGATACCACTTTGTTTTTAAATGTATATATTTTTTTCTACGTATGCATTTTATGTCAACGCTGCCATGAAGCCTATATTTAGTTTTATAATAACCATGCAAGCGTATGACGAGGGCGTCTGTTATTGCTGTTATATCAGAGATTATTACTATTGTGCTACACAACCGTTTCCCTCATCATTGTTTCAAGCTATATAAGCTCTTTGATCTGTCTAGGCTTCTTGACAATGTCATAAGTGAGTTACAGCCTGGAACGTGAAATGGCAGACATAAGTTTATTACAGCAATTACTGTAGAAAGCTTCTTACAATAATATTGCTTTATAATAAATAAATAAATAAATAAATCTTTCAGACTGACACACCAATTCCCTAGTTCCAAACTAAGCTGATGCTTGTGATATGGATACTAGGTGAACGGATAGACATACTTAAAAACGTTTATAAACATCCATGACTCGAGTACAAATGTCCATGTTCATCACACGAAACATTTGCCCCTAGCGGGATTCGAACCCGCTACCCTTGGTTTCGTGGCCAGGGTCTCTGACCACTCGACCAACGGGCCAGTCAATAAGTTCATTGGTACATTCATTCTGTTTTTTTTTTGTTTTTCTTCCCAAAAAAGCTTCCCAATTTGGAAATCGGTTATCACTATAAAATAGGTGAGCTGTTACCCGCGACCACCAGAACGAAGTTTTCGTCATTTGCGCATAAGCCAATTTTTTTAAACTAAAGCAACTTAAGTAGGTACTTAATCATTTAGGTTTTTTATAAAAATAGCTACCTATGTTACCAACAGAAGTTCTGTCAGAATCAGGATAACCGTTACAAAGATTAGCCGGTACAAGTAAACACTTTACAAATAGTTTATTTTTTTATATAAATATTGATAATATACAAAAAAGTTGAGTACGGCCGCTAGTACATATGCATTTCATAAAAAGCTGTTATTTTTATTTAAAAAAAAATTCAATAAAATTTATTTTTATGGATTTAAAACTCCTCGCTTTCCGCTCCCACTAAGCGTGAAACTGGCTTCCGAGGCGAGGTAATTCTCACTAAAGAGGAGCTATTCCCCTCAGGAACTCAGTGTGATTACACACTTCTCCTTTATGAATGCCGAATGGAGTTCATACGAGTTTACTTATCGGCCCGTCTCGCCCGAATAATGATTGGATCTTTTCAACTTTTCAATAACTCTTCTGCATATAAATTCAATGCCGCTTCTTATGGAGGTGTGAAATTTAATCGATTTTCATAATGTTTATTCAAATTTTGATACGAGTGTGTAAATATAGATTCTGTAATTTGTTTGAATTTGGAATCGAGTTAGAAAAACAAAACACATAAAATGGCGCGAATTTTTATTTTGACAATCGATCTGTCATAAGTAGAATACGTATTTTTTATGATGTAGTAATGAATATTAATGTTTATTTTACAAAAAAAATACAAAATCTTATGTACCATTGTATTATCCATAGTCATAAAAATAATCAATTGCCTTACAAGTAAGTATAACTTTTTGTAAGCTAAACCAATGAGCATATAACTATTTACTCATTACCGCCAATTAAAAAAAAAGGTTGATAAATGAATAGAAAAAGTGGTGTCAATTCCTAATGTTATGCATTCCTAAGGATTCTACGCTATCAATATTATAGGAAACAGGATTAAAACCAATATGTGCAAAACAAATTATTGTAGTCACAAGTCACTTGTCATCTCAAGTATAATGTATTATAAAGCTTTTCTGTCTTTTTATACTTCACAGTGCTTAAGATATGACTTAACATCATGTTACTACGTAAAACAACAAATTAAAAGTATTGGATTACTAGACTTGGCGTTTCGATCAAGTTCTCTTTAAAATAGATTAATCCTAACAGACTTGATGGTAAATATGATTATATTTAGACCTCTAGCTAGTTCTTGACGTTCTTAAGTAGATGATCTGACAGTATACGTCATTAATAACAGGCTTTTTATTTTATTAAGCATTACATCTCGCAACTTAGAAGTTACTGTGTATATTATATT
This sequence comes from Glyphodes perspectalis, assembly GCA_951394215.1. NCBI lineage: Eukaryota > Metazoa > Arthropoda > Insecta > Lepidoptera > Crambidae > Glyphodes > Glyphodes perspectalis. The sequence continues at coordinate 16,266,048 of OX596201.1, read as the reverse complement.
ATTTTATAATATTAAATCTTTGGAGTAATAAAACCCTTATTATTTTTGAAATTTATATTTATTGAATGACATATATATTTAAAAGTTGAAGACTTTGACACGCAGATGACAAATGAGATCTAATCTGAAGATGACATCTTGGAGGTAAATTACGTAAAGTAACTATTCAAGGGCTACTTTTTCTTATTAGTGCTTATTTGTTTCGCTTTGACAGAGCCTATAAAGAGTCTAGAAAATCCGATCATGGTTATTATCTCCTTTTATCTCTCCGCTCTAGAATGGTGGTAGCCAACCTTTTGCTGATTGAGGACGACTTGTAAATTTTATTATTACATACATACACATATACATACATAACATCACGCCCACAATCCCCGAAGGGGTAGCAAAGTTAAAAGAACAGCAAGCCCCCTCAACCACTCAGCCAAAAATAAAAGCAAAAGCTCTAAAAACTGTAATTTCATTATTGTTGTTAAAATAGCCTTTTTTTAATTTAAATGTTATAAAAGTTTAGGATTTTTGGCGGACTAAACGTAAGCGGGGATCATTGCTCTAGAACCAAAAAACAACATACTATCAGGTGTTCTGAATTAAAGATAATGTTCACCCATCCGAGTGCTCGCGACAAGCAAGCTGCACTCAAATGAAAGGCTCTCACGTCGATTACGTCACGGAGCCCGTATTAGCTTGTCACGATCGCTGCTCCTATATTCGTGTAGTCCAATTCCAATTCACTCCGGAGAGGTGTATTTCGGCAGATTTGAAGTTCTCACGTATTGCATTGCCGTTCAATCGGAACGGATTGGGTACTGGTATATGTTGTGTGCTTAGGTGTGGAGTGCATGTGCGGAATATACGATATCACCTACATGTGTATACGACCTTACTGGTGTGAAATTTCAAGTTTTTCTTCCAATGTTTAATCTTTACTACTGAATATTATAAAAAGAAAAGATTTAATTGTTTATTTGTTTGAATTTAGTAGGCTCTGGAACTACAGGACCGATTTCATAAATCCTTTACCAATCAAAAGCTATTTTATCAGCGTAATATAGGCTATTTTATCTCCGTATTCCCCGGGAACGGGGGCGGGGTGAAACCGCGGGGCGCAGCTAGTATTTAGTAAAATTGTCCTTATCCTTGAACTATGCCCTTCAACATTTAAGTGCGTCTGCTACTCTTCAAAGTTATATTCGTCATTCAAAGGCAATTAATTTGAGCAATCTTCGCCGTATACATTAATAACATTTAATAAACGCAATTTAAAGTGTGAAATCAAAAATGTCATTGTCATTCATTTGTTTTGTTTCGCAATGAACATTCAAATATTTAAACTTGGAATTTAATTCGATTTCCTAGTTTCAAGGTTGACAACCACTCTCAAGTTTCTCGGCAAAATAAATATTAATGGACTCTTCTAAATAACTGTTAAATATTGCCGGGAATCATTAAAAACTCGAAGTATGCAAAGAAGGGACGAAGTTGTAATGGGCTACTTGCGTATCTATATAATATCGCGTAGAAGTTTTTAATAGAAACAAATCGTCTTTTTCTAAGCTGATACTAAGTTATTTTCCTTTTGCAGGTACGATGTTCGACTTGTGCGCTTAAGCTTGAAGTTTAAAGTCGGGTAAGTAAGGGATTATACTTGAGAAGTGTGACTTACGATGCAGTAGCTTCATTTTAGTTCTGGAAAGGCTAAGTCAAGGTTATTTTGACTGGCCCTTCGGTCGAGTGGTGAGAGACCCTGGCCACGAAACCTAGGGTCGCGGGTTCGAATCCCGCTAGGGGCAAATGTTTCGTGTGATGAACATGGACATTTGTACTCGAGTCATGGATGTTTATAAACGTATTTAAGTATGTCTATCCATTCAACTAGTATCCATAGCACAAGCACAAGCTTAGTTTGGGACTAGGGAATTGGTGTGTCAGTCTGGATAATTTATTTATTTTATTGTTACAAGTTGTGTAAGTTACGTCGCTTTAATTTTAATTTCTTAATAGAATTGATAGAAAAATATTATTACAAACATATTCAGAGGATCTTGAACACATGTAATTCACATTTTATTATGGAAATTACACCCAACCAAGAAATCACAACACTCAGATCCGAGATAATTACATGGGACATGTATATTTTATAGCAATATAACAATTAACGTCCGAGGTTTTCAGTCGCAACCGAGTCCATAAATCAGTTCGCGTGACGTCACGCGATGTCACTCCTGCGACGTACGTCCGTGTAATTATTGTTATGATACCTTTTATATACTCGTACATTTTGTACGTACATGTGTAACACTCGCTACTGGTCGCTACTTCGATCTTGGCTATGCCAAAAAATCTTTTTAATATTTTATTTGATAAATGGGCTATATAACACTGAAATATTTTTTCAAATCGGACGGAATTCTTAAAATTAGCGTTCAAGCAAACAAACAAACTCTTCAGCATTATAATATTAGTATAGATAATTAATAGTAACTCTCTGTCTGTTAAGACATCAAGCCTAAACTACATAACCGATTGCGATATAATTTGGCAGATGAAGTTTGAAAGTAACTTAGCAGTCTCATATAGAAAACAGCACATCCAAATTGACTCCACTGTCATAGGTAAATCAGATCATGGATCATGATTCAATTTGTTTGGTTTCTCTATGTAAGGGCTGCGAAAGTCAGATAAGCAATTGTTTCAATATATTAATTAGAATAGCTAAATATAACGCTAGGAAAATTGTTAGGCAACCTCCTTATTAGTAATAACATTACAGGCAATATAAAGTCATTGGTGTAAAAAAAACCAACAAAATACAATTTCAAATATAGAACGCTAGAATACGATTGTTTTGTCTTCTAAAGGAGACCAACAAATTCTGTTACTACTTATTTAAGCAGTGTTTCAATACCTGATTCAATAGCCAACAGTCCAATCGCCAAGAAAGATGAAGATAATGAAAGAATTATATTATAGTATATATATGTTATATATTAAGTTTATTTAATCCCATCAGATCTATTTTAAACCGCTAGTGTACAGACACCCAATTTATTTTGTCGCTCCGTATAGACGGGACTTTATAAGGCGCCTTGCAAATTGATGATTAGACATTGAACGATTGGCTGCCGTAACGAGAAAAGTTGGGTGTTTTATTAGTAGATTTAAAAAAGGAGATCCTTTTTCATTTTGATTAATATAACCTGCTTTCTAGGATCGATTTTAAGGTACTGACTGGCTTTATTTACGCCTGCATTTACGTTATATGCATACTTATCTTCATACATATCACCACGATGTAGACCCAAAGAGTCCAGGGAGTATTAGGCTCCTTGCAACATCAGTCGCCCTTTACGACACTTTAGGCAAGGAAACAGTTGGTACATTCCTTTTGAGTCCAAGACTAACATGGGATTATAGACCATTATTTTTATTAAGAAACATCTATTTCTATATAAATTATATTCCTGTATAACAAAACTCCTTTCTGCCTACCACGCTAGGGAAGTGTTCTGAAGTTTAGTTAGTTATAACAAAAAAAAAACAAAACCTTGGTTCACGTTCAATTATCATGTCCTAAAAAGCAGTTAAATATTTCAATAATAAATAAGACACTGCTTACCATATTTCGGACGTTCCCTCGCCGGTCCCACTTGTTCAAGTTACCCACAAATACTACAGTCTGTTTGTCTCCGTAGAGCAACAAGCATTCATTGCCGGCCGCCGAATAGCCCATTACCCGTCGACGGGCGTCCGTGACGCTCAGACGTAAAAGTTAACTCGGCCGGTTTATGATACTCCTTAAGTACAATGACTGGTGAAGTTAGGTAACTTAGTACAAAAAAGAAATAGCTCTTATCTAAAATGAGTCAGGTTCACCAGTTAAAAAGAGATGATTAGACCGCTCGCGACTGCTCTCGCGTCAAATTCGGTCTGTTACAGAGACTATCGTAAATAAATAAATATAAATATCCGACAACGTCACATACATTGATCTGACTCCGAGGTAAGTAGCTTAAGCACTTGTGTTACGAAAATCAGAATATCAGATATTAACACCCAGACACATAACAAACACAAGTATTCATCACACGAATGTTTGTCCTGGGTGGGGATCGAACCCACAACTCTTGGCGCATGGGGCAGGATCACTACCGAATGCACCATCGAGCCAGTATAGTGGTTTGTTGTGGGATCTAGTATAATTTATTGGGATTAAAGGAAGCCTGTGTCATTTCTGGCGGCACAAATCTTAGGCTTTCCAAATTTCATCGCAATCGTAGAAGACGTTACAGATAGAGTAACTTTAACATTTATATTAACCTAGCTTCTGCCCACGGCTTCGCGTGGTACATCGATAAAACATAGCCTGTATGTTATTCGAGTGTATAAGCTATATTATTCTAAAGTTTCCTTAAAATCCATTTAGTCGTTCTTGGGGGAAAAAGTAACAAACATCCATCCATACTACCGCGTTTATAATTTTAGTTAATAATTCTAAAGTATTGTAAAGTAAAGATTTAATATGCAATGTTCCTTTATCATCAGCTTTGTATCGTGTTCTCACAGCAGAGCCTAGGTATTTACTAAGCGTATCCATATGAGATAGAAGTGGGCCATGCGATCCCCTGAGCTTGAGGGCACCGTTTAGCTCTGAAACAACGTACATACATAACATCACGCTCATAATCCCCGAAGGGGTAGGCAGAGTCAAAGGGGCAGCAAACCCCCCTTTACACGGTTCAGATGGAAAATTGTGAAAAAGTAGTGACAAGTAGCCTTGTCGCCTACACAATCACATACCCAAATCCGATATGCCATTAGTCGCCTTCTATGACATGCCAGGCAAGAACCACAGTTGGTACATTATTTTTAAGTCCCAGACCAACATGGGAAAATGGGCTGGGTTAGATGGTAAATTGTGAAAAAGTAGTGACAATTGGCTAGCTCGTCACCTACACAATCACATACTAAAAACCCTATATATCATTAGTCGCCTTTTACGACATGCTAGGCAAGAAACGCAGTTGGCACATAAGAATGTGCCAACTGTGTAATGTATAATGTAATGTTTAAATCCCAGGCCAAAATGGGACTTAAACACTATTTGGGATTAAAATACCTGAAAGAACATTTTTAATAATATCTACGCTAAATTTGTTGTCGATCGAGTTTGTTGCGCAATCTTATCGGACGTCTGATGGATAGGATCTCTCATTATATTGTAGTAGCAACCCTTCACGACCTTGTTAGAAAGGAAAGGGTAGATTGACACCAATAATGTTGTGATGGCCATGAATGGATGGACCTATTTTTCTTTGTTTTTTCTTTGCATAGTAATGAATAGTTTTTGCTCGATTAACTTTCTGAGTTTTGATACTGGAATTCTCACGTCTAGGCTGCTCAGCCGATTACAAAATGAACTTTTTACTAGCAAAATATTCTTCCGGACGGACTACAATACTTATATTAACGACTCATGGTCACAATCGGCTGAATACCCTGAAGACAAGCCATCTTCTTTTCAGGTTGCTGTCAGGTAAAGATTAGGTATAAGTCTCGAAAATAATATAAGTTCATAAAAATAAATAAGATATCGTTTGCCACTCAATACCTAACTCGGCCGCCTAACCCCGCTTTCTGTCCAACCAGTCTCGAAGTTTGGTTGGTCGATCGTTTGTTGCGCATTCGTCGTCTGATAGATGATCTGCCCTATTATGTGCTCCGACCCTCTGGGAGACGAAGGTCCCGATGTTTTTGTTCGGTTCCAGTTCCGTATATTGCTGAAGTTTCAGCTCTATAGACTTGAGTGTAAGGGGACTAAAGTGTATGTGTCATTCATGTGCAAGAAGCGAGGTAAGGTCGGCAATAAGTTTCAGTTGAAATATGCTAGAACCCTCCCGACTGGAGTGATGAGTATACTTAGATTTCTGGAAAGATACATTATCAACTAGGCGAAAAGCGAATACATTGGAACGCTAATTAACTAGAAGTTAATTTTAAATTATAAATGTGGAAATGTTTAATAGTCACAAACAAGTATAAGGCCGGTCTGAAGAATGTTAAGCAGTAGCATATATAGGCTAATTTTAAGGGGCCTGCTGCCTCTTTGTCTCTGCCTACCCCTTCGGGGATTATGGGCGTGATGTTATGTGTGTGTGTGTGTGTGTGCTATTTTACGTCGATTTTCTATGAGAGGTTGGTGCTTCATCAATAGAGCTGGCACAACATATGTAGCCGTTTGTAGGCGAATATGTTGTTCCACCTCACCAGAATTGTTCAGATTAGTCTTCTAACTCAGACTTACGCACGTCATGTCACAAATCATCTTTTATTGTCAGGTAACGCCTTTGTTGACCCTTTTAACTCTTAACGTGTGACATGATTTACGGATATCCTCTGAGCAGTATAATATACCTCCCAAAGGGTTCTTACTTCACTCTTACTAAATTTAATAGGGTCAGGCCGGTCACCCATGCTGACCGCGGCTACAATAATTTCGGTGTCGGAAACAACCTTCGATAACAATAAATCTTACACCTAAATCTTCTGACAGCGGTCCAGTAAGAAGATAAAGATACTTCGTTTCTGGAGACGATTATTTTTTTATTCCATAAATATATTCCAAAAATTTTTGGAATTTTCTTTAAAACAATAATCGTTTGTTAAAATAATTGATTAGGTTATCGAACTCTTAATCCGTAGAATAAGTTTCGAATTAGTGTCAGTGATTTGTCGCTGATAAAAGGTCTAACCGAATAAATAATCCTCAAATCTAATGAACCTATCAGAGCATATTGACTGCAACCCTGCTTTGACAAAATCACACTCCTACAAATCTCGCCTTCGTGTCGCTCCACTTTTTTACTTATATTCTCGTATAATGCGGTTTTTTTTTGGTTACTGTTCTAACACTGGTCAGTGTTAGAACAGTAACCAAAAAAAAAAATTTACGAATAAAAAAAATCTATTTCTTTCATACTTGTTCAAACTGAATTTGTTGAAATATTTGTTACATGTTACCCTCTACAATTTCACTGTTTGTGGATTTTTTTGCGTGATCGTTGACAATATGTTTTCAAATCATTTTTAGAGTTTACCGCTGAGTGGCTTACACAGAAGTTTCTCGAAGGCTAGACTGCCTTATGTCTTCTAAAATACCTCAGGGAGTTCCAAATCCAATAAATTCTTGAACCGGATCCTGCGTCGGTGAGCGCGGTGACCTTCCACGACGGTTTACGCGTTAATGTCAAATTCGCGGGTCGTGCGCGATGGTGACCTTTGCGTTGCGTGCTTCTTAGGCATCAGCGGTTCGTGCTCTATCACTGGGAATGTCTGTTCATGACAGATTTCTGAGCAATATATAGTAATATGTGTTTGTTTTTGAATTGTCTAAAGCCATAGAGTTCTCCATGGAGCCATAGAGCCTTAGAGTTAGTCATTAGTCATCTCTATGGCTCTAGCTAGAGAAACAAAAGACCGCCACATTTGGCCATCTGTTCACGACATATGACTGAATTGCGATATGTATGGAGTATGTTCCTGAATAAGCTACTTGACTAAAAACTTGACTACAAAATTATATTAGAATCATAACCACTTTTTTGTTCAAAACAACATCTTCACATGTCCATCGCGAAGAAAAATCTATAAATATAGTTTATACCGCCGTGTCTCTGTAATCACAACCGAAAGTGAGCTATAATTTCCGCGGCATTTTACTATGACTTGCGCTTGCGCCACCAGTAAAGTTCGTATGGCAAGTCGTAATTATAGTTTTTTAGCTGGACCGAGTGAAAGTAATGCTCTAATGCTGGCAATTTGGGCAGCGAGGATTGTCTCGTCATAGACAATGTCGTTTGGTTATGGACAAGTAGAATGTTTTTTTTAATAGTAATCGCCGTCGGATCATTTGCAAGTATATTTATTCTTGTAAACTTCGCAGTCTCCAATAAGTTATAATAAGGGGCCATCCATAAAGTACGTCACACGAATTTCATGATTTTTTGATCCCCGCCCCCCGTCCTTGTCACAGCTGGTCACATTTGTGGGACTCCCCCCTCCCTAGTGTGACATCACATGTTTTGCAATTGTACATCCAGAAATTGCAAATTATTATGATATATTAGATTTTGAAACGTAATGTCACAAAACCTAGGACCCCTCCCATCCCTTGTCACACCATGTCTCACACATCGTAGACCCCCTCCGTCCCCCTTTACGTGTGACGTACTTTATGGATGGCCCCTAAATTCTCACAAAGCAATTCCCTAGTCCCAAAAGTGTGTACGCTTGTTATATGAATACTAGGTAACGAAAACCACAAGCATATCAATATTTGTCCCGAGCGAGATTCGAATTTGCGACTCTAGGTTTCGCGGTCAAGACCTCTGACCATTCCACCAACGGGCCTGTAAGTCATATCCGATTTTTATGTCCATCGATTGGTTGTTATAGGCTAACAGGCTTCTTTTTAACCGCCATTAAAAATTATGAGGAGATTTTTCCATAGTCATTAGTATAAGATGTCAATATATGTATGTGATAGATATACTTTATAATAGATATAAAATGCTCTTTTCATATTGCAGTTAAGAAAACTTAACAAAATCAAATTGATTAACACGTATTAATTTACTGTTAATTAAGTATGTATTTGTAGTATTAGATTTAATTACATTCACAACACAGCTTTTACCTGCATGCTATCCGCAGAACAATTTCTAAAGTTCCACTTTGAAATAACATTTACATCCCAACTAAAATATTTTGAAACTTTATCTACACGTTCAACTATTAATCATTTGAAACAATCTGTTTCACAGGTTTTAATAAGTAATATGCGCGAAGCGAAATGTTTCTGCGATGTAATGAACACGTACGGAGCCGAAAAATGTTGACTGTAAAGTAGACTTAATGGTTTTTTAATCACATCACGACATATTGTTACAAAGGCTTGTTACATTTGAGTAAAAGCTTCAATAAGAACATTATAAACATGTTGTCCCATGTTGGTCGGGGACTAAAAAAGAATGTGCCAACTGTGTCTCTTGCATGTCTTCTTCTCTAGCATGTCGTAAAGGCGACTAATGGTATATGGGGTTTTGGGTATGTGATTGTGTAGGCGACAAACTAGCCACTTGTCACTACTTTTTCACAATTTTCCATCTTTTCCATCTAACTTGGCCCAGTTTTGTTCTTGGCTGAATGTGGTTAAAGGGGCTTGCTGCCCCTTTGACTCAGCCTACCCCTTCGGGAATTATGAGCGTGTTGTTATGTATGTATATGTTTTCTAAACGAATCAGTTCCACTATACAATATAGTACCTTTTGACATGGATATTAAGAGAATTTACTAAAATTAAATGTCTATAGTAATTTGTAAAAAAAAAACTCATGTAGGTACATGTCGGAAACTTATTATTTATCAAAATGCTATTACGTAGTCGTTTTTAGTTTGTTATAAACTTACATTAATCAATTAATTACAGTAATAAGATTAAAGCGCTAAAAAAATATGAATATTGCTATTACAAGACTGCTAAACTACTCATGTTGTTTATCGTTCGTGTTGTTTATGAGAGGTAATTAAGTATTCATAGAAATTTTAATCCCTCTACTAAGCTTCCCGTATCTTTTGATAGCGGACTAGGATATTTTAATTAATTAATCAAGCCACAAACATTTTTGTTTTGACTGCGACGGAATTTCTTAACTGTTCTTTAAAACAAACGTGAAATCCACTCATATACCTACTAAACTCATATATAGTCATACCAGTTTATAACGACATAATAATAATGTCCTCATAACCGATATCGCTCACGGCGGCAAATCTCAATTAGGATTAGCCATCTGTGTAGGAGATATTATAGTGCACTCTCTATTCTTTCACTCACATAGTCCGGTGTAGGGTTGCCATCTCCAATATTTGGCAACCAGGACAAAACGCGTGAAAACCCCAGATTTTAGAGGCCAGAACCCGGACTTATCAACAGATTTTTTTAAACAGTCGGTGTAATAAAATATAGTTGAAAATAATGATGAGTTTTGCGGGTAGGTTAGTCGGTTGATTGCGGCGTGCGGGCACAGTGCTTGTGTCGGGGTGGCCCAAGACTTTACATTTCTAAACCCGGACTACAAATGAAGCCCCGCCCGGACGCTCCCCGGATGCCCTCTAAACTAGGACAAATCCGGGGAACCCGGACGGATGGCAACCCCAGTCCGGTGAGACGGCAATTCGAGCAAATCGACATGACCGGTGAGAGGTCAGGCGCAGGACCAACGGCTTAACGTGCTTTCCGAGACACGTCAAAAAGGCAATGACAACATATCTACAGTACATAGCAACAATGTCCACTCATCGTCACGATCCCACGGCCTATGGTTTTTAGGCGATTCTCATTTAGCGCTAGAGATTTCGCAAGCTCGGTCGTTAGACGTCTTGTCGCTAAGCCGACAGACACCGTGTCGGAGGGGTTTTATTTGTAAATTTTGTTATTTAACGGTCATGTTGGTCTGGGATTTATAAATAATGTACTAACTGAGTTGCCTAGCATGTTTTGAAACGTGCCTATTGGGGTATTGGGTTGTGATTGTGTAGGTAAGCGATGAGTTAGTTAGTCACTTCCTAACGTAATAATTCCTAACAGAACTAAATTAAATTTTTGGCTATCAGCAGTTAAGAGAGCTTGATGCTCGTTGAACTTTGTATATCCCTTCGGGGATTGTAGGCTTGATGATATATTATGAAGATACGTATGTATTATATAAATGGTGACAAGAGCTAAGGTCGCCGGCGCAGCGTGACGACCTCAACTGGACTGTACATCAACAAGCCTTATTCCTAAAGGCATAAGAACAATTTTTCAAATACATGTTGTAGCTACGTGCGAATCGCGGTGTCCCGCCATTATATAACTGCATTGTGCTCGATAAACGATAAGGTGGGCCGTAAGGTCTGATTTACAATGACAACTATCAATAATGTGTGTGCGACCATGGTTTAGGTTGTAGAGGGATTTACAGATGCGTAAAAATATTCATATTGGTCTGGGACTTGGCCCATGTTGATCTGGGACAAAAAAAAATAATGTGCCAACTGTGGTTCTTGCCTAGCATGTCGTAAAAGGCGACTAATGGTTTACAGGCTTTTGGGTATGTGACTGAGTAGGCGACGAGCTAGCCACTTGTCACTCCTTTCCTCCTTTTTTTTTTCACAGCTTTCCATCTATCGACTACTTTCTATCCAACAGTATACATACCTATCAACATCATTGCAAACAGTATTAATAACTATGAGATCTTATATGTATATGTATATCAATAAGAGTCGTACACAGTAATATTAATTCGCAGTAATAAGTAAGTACAGCGTATGTTATATTTCTTCTACTTACATATTTAAATTCGAAAACAAAAGAAAATTACACGAAAATAATATAAAAAACAAATCCGCTAAAAAAATAAAGAAAAATGTAGGTCTATACCATTGTGAACATTAACATCATTCATATGGTGCGGTCGATGCCGCGACTGGCTGGTAATACACCAGTCTTGGTCCAGCTCGAGGTCCCTCTTAGCTTCAGCCCCGGATGGTCCAAGTCCAGGGCTTACAAATCGAGGACCCCGACGGGGAGTGACTGCTTACCATCAGGCAAGCCGTCTTTGTATGTTTTCTTGTTTATCTCCTTTAGTGTTACAAAAAAAAATAAGTAAGTAACTAACTAACTAAACTTCACGCCACTTCCCTAGCGGGGTAGGCAGAGAGAACCGAACGCCATATGGTACGATCCTTACACACCTCACGCGCCTCTTCAACATTCATGATCCTTTTCATACAAGTTCTCCGGTTTTTATGACTTCTAACATCACCTTCTGTTGATACACGACGTAAAAAATATAAATAAGTACATAACTCTTAACCAAAATATTTAAAGCGCATTATAACTTAATATACCATGGATAGAGTTTTTTTTTAGGACTATCGGTAGTTGGCCGAAGGCGGCCATTACTACCTACCGGACTGGCGGGGGAGCGGGAAGCTCTCACCCCTCGGATAAACTGATGAGTAGACTACAACTAGGTAGTTGTCCCTTGGAGCAAAAGTTTAATGAACTCTAGTTAGTATAGGTATACTAGAGTTCATTGAACTTTTGCTCCAAGGGATTCAAATTATGTAGCCTTGGGTTTGTAGTTTCGTTGTGCGGTCTGTAACCATACATACATACATACATAATGTCACGCCTTTTCCCCATTAACTGTCTATTAATCTACATATCTTTGAAATGCATTTGCTATCGTATTTTTCAGCCGTCCTTTTCATCATAATCGAATTATTAGTTGAAAGGTTATTTAAGAAACTGACTTACAAAAACTAATCGGAATTAAATACCAATTTGTTTTGCTTTACAGTTATTGCGTACCAAATTGCAAAAAATCGATAACATTATCAAATCTAACAAATGATTGCCTAATACTAGAATAAGGCATTAGGCAATAATTTGTCAGGCTCGCTGGTGCAGTGTTTCAGACTTCATGTCGAACACAAGGGGCGTGGGTCCTAACCTTAGATTACCGATCATGCTACGGTCACACTATCGCGACAACGCGAAGATATGATTTTCTATCCTGCTCTACAAAACGCAGACTGACAGAGACACAAATAAAATTCTTCGCAATAGCGTGATAATGTAGTCCGGGCATCAGGACAAATAATTGTTGATGAAACAGGTATTTCTTTGGGTTTTGTTTCTAGTATTTTGTGTGAAATCTCATCTAAAAATATTAGCCATTTAACTATCAGATCAATGTGTGTGATATCATCTGAGTTTACTTGTCTATTTATAAATTTGCTCTGTTTTATACTACTGAGCTAGTTGTTTGTAATTATACTAGTTGTTTTAGCTAAATTATGACATGAAATTCAATTTGTCATCTTGATTTATAGCTTACTTAACTTAACATGTGATAACACAACATTGATTTGTGAATCACAGTGAACTATAAAGTGACTGACAGTCATACTTACACAAAAAAATTAAATAAAACAGCAACTATAATTTGATTTTCCATTCTACTTGGAGTGCGTCAGGGCTCCAAACTTGGTCCATTCCCTTTTTTATTTTATTGATTCTTTACATCGTAATGGTTACCATGCCATAAATGGACTGTGTGAGTGATTAAAAAATTAACGGATGGTACTGTCCTGTTCACACAAAAAAATAATGCCACCCTACATTGCATAGGCGTAACCATTGAATTGGATCCGCTTCCTGTCTGGAGTCAAAATACTGGAGTTTAATCTTAATTTTAATTTGAGCTCTGCACATAAATGCTTTAAGGTCCATTTTGCAATGGTGAATTTGTCCAATGATGTACTAATAGAAGGATCAAACGACAAAAGAGTAAACAAATGGTAACAATGCTAGCTTATTGTCATGAGATGTAAAAAATGGACTCGATCCTAATATGGGATGAGGCGGAACTTCATTCATGACTGTTTAACCGTGAGATTAATGTTCGATTAAGATCGAGGACTGACGAACTTGACGGTCTAGTGTTTAGGGCCTAGCTACTACTAAACGGAAGGTCGCGGGGACGAATCCCGTTAGGGGTAAACGTTCGTGTGATGAACAGAGTCATTTGTACTCGATGGATTTATAAACGTATTGAAGTATGTCTATCTGTTTTCTAGTATGCATAACATAAGCTTTTTCACGCTGCATTTTTTTTACCGCGGGGAATCTCCTAATTCCTGTTCGCCTCAGGACGTGCAGTGCAGGGTATGTCCGCCTTGCATGGACTGCAACTCCGTGGAAGCCCGCGGTCAACGCTATGATGAAGGACAAATATTGTATTTATTGAAAAATATGCAATAAAAATTGGAATCATCAAAATTAATGGTAATTATCTGCTCTTCCAAAAATAATTTATATTTTTTGTTGCAAGTATACTATAAAATGTGTTTTATATTTTTAATTATCCAAACTAGTATAAACCCAATTACTCCCAACGTAAAAATAATCGACCAAGTAAAGTAACGTAGCTTTTAGCATAGTTAGTTTAGTATAATGACTGCTAGAAAATTTGTCAAAAGCGCCAGTCGACTGAAATTGTACCCCGAGTGCACTTGCGATGCAAAATAGCTGCTAATACATGCATTTTAAAGTGTATTTTTAAATTATATCTTCTCTAAAACACAAGAAAAGTACTTACGGTATTCATCTGGCTTTGAGTGTTTGAAGTATTCTTTGACTAATCATGGTGTTTACATTTATGGTGTACCTACATATTTTGAGTATAAGTTCTACTTCATTAAGTAGGTTTTATACAGAAATCGTATACTCATATTCTTTGTATCAGCTCCGCAGATCTTCCCTAATGAAAGTTATACTTGTATATTTCGTGACACAGATATCAATTTATTCTCGGTTTTTTCTTATGTCGTCGTATCCTTAGTGAGTTCGGGGCTCCAATTCAGTTTACAGCGCTTTGAACTTTTCTGCTTGAAAAAGTGTTAGCGAACAGCGCACTGTATTACTTTATTCTAGTCTATTCAGTGTGATTTTGAGTTAACTTAAAGAGTTTCAAAAGGCACAGTGAGCTGCATCTGTTACCAAGTTAACGTTAGAAATCTAGATGAGTTACAATGCTAAACGACTCGCGTTACTTCTCAAAGTTTTCTTGAAGATTGAAGATGGGTTGGCGGAAACTTCAGCTCTATTATTTAAAAAAATTTTTTTTTTTTGAACTATTGCCTCTAAAGGTTATTTGTAAAAAAAAAATTGTACTATTAAAAAAAATAGGGACACTCACCAGCCAGGTCTGCAGATTCGTATAGGACAAGTTCTCTGCTTTCCTTAAATACCTACTCAACAATTGATGCCAGTTTTCTAACCAAGAGTATCAAAACATGATATATTCAGTCACAGATACACACTGAATAAATAAATATACCAACCCGTCAGGTTCCTTTGTCATCTGTTACAAATGTCCAGATTGTCATATTCAAACAGCACCCTATGGGAGGTTTACGCTTATTGCGAATAATAAAACAAAATGCTCATGCTGTTTTAATTCCCTCAGTCACCATCCAGGAGTGTCTGGCGTGCCAATAAAACCCGCCATTCGGACCTCCATGGCAGACTTGCCGCATTCGCCATATCTCGGAATGGCGGACATAAACAAATATGTCGGTGTCATGTAGCGATGTTCTAGATGTGGAATATCGATAGTTTATCTGGAATCGTATGATTGCGAATGCCGTTAGTTTGTAATCTATCTTGCGAGGTTGTAAACTGTCGATAAATTGTGAGCTATGCCACACGGCTTAAGTTATATTATTGATTTTGGTGGTTAAGTGAGTATCAATCCATATCAATATCAATATTGCGAACGAATTTGAATTTACCATCAGTGTTCACAATCTGTTCGATTTTATCACTCGTAAAATCATGAACGGCCTCTGATTGGACGGTCATATGTAGTTTTATTTCTGTCTGTCTATATGATGTATACGACGGTACATCAATAAACGCGCAAATAATGTTCTGTCATTTTCTAGAAGCCAGTTCACAGTTAGATCGATTACAAACTAACTTTGCTCACAATCTGTGTGACTGACCCGTTGGTCGAGTGGTCAGAGACCCTGGCCACGAAACCAAGGGTCGCGGGTTCGAATCCCGCTAGGGGCAGATGTTTTGTGTGATGAACATGAATATTTGTACTCGAATCATGGATGTTTATAAACGTATTAAAGTATGTCTATCCGTTCGCCTAGTATCCAAAGTACAAGCTTATAAGCTTAGTTTGGAACTAGGAAATTGGTGTGTCAGTCTGAAGAATTTATTTATTATTTATTTTTTTTTATTTTTTTATTTTTAAACTAAACTTAAAAACTTTTTAGACTAAATGTTTATTGCTTTATTTATTGGAAGTCTCCTCACCCCCATACTATCTGATCAAAACCCAGATGAAATATTTATTTAATCTAATTTAATCTTGCCAGATGAAATTTTGTACAAGATGCAGACAATGAATAAGGCCGAATTAAATTTCCCATGGGATAGGAAATAAAGGAAATATATATTTTTTCTGTAAAGTTGTCTTATATTTGGAACTTTATTTGTATGCGACTTATATTTAGCGTGTAATAGGAATCAATTAAAAATAAAAACCATTTTCAGGATTTTGCTTATCTTATGAATGTTTGATTTTAATTTTGAATAAGTATTGGTACATATTGACCTAGACTAACATAATTTACTAACTACGCTGGCTCAGCGACCCAAAGTGAGTCTTGACCTCCGATATCAAAGAACGCCACGCCGGTCTGTTTTGTGCTTTTTTGGTCCAGTCGGGCATTTGGTGACTAAGATGAACTTATTTTTATTCCGGAAAACAGACAGTTGAGCGAGATAGGATGCTTCCGTTTATTTTGCAGACAAAATTTTGCAAAAAATCGATACCAAAACTATCGATACCCACACAGCACAAGCGGGCGAGCGGCTCTCCGTTCTAATTCCGACCTTTGCCCAAATGTCTGTAATGGGCTTTTGTGTGGCCGTTTTTATTTCAACTCACAATGTTGCTTATTGTCCTGTGTAAACCCTTTAATGTTCATGGCATGTTAGGCCTTGCTCAATCTGATAGCACATTTCTGAGGTTCTCAAACTTTGTTTACCTTGACTCACTCGGTTTTTTTTTATCTCACTTAATATGTGTGTATGTTACCTACACCATGAAGATTGTCCTATATGGTGGTCTAGAGGTCTGGGAATGTCTCAACTGTCTTACTTTACGGGCCTCTATTTTTGGCTAAATTCTCCTTAGATTCTGCATACCTCCTCAGGAATTGCAGGCGTGATTATATATGTAACATGAAAATGACCTAGGGCCGTACGTAGTGATTATAGCTTAATAGGAACTTGCAACACAAGTAGTTTCACTCGCACGTTGCCGACCATTTGAAGGATTCACCGCGCTGAAAGCTGCTTCTGAGTTTAGGCCTCTGGTACTCAACACAGATAAATATGTTTAAAGCTCATCAATCGATTTTTTTAATACTCAAATATTTTCCGCCTTTTGTTTTTGTTGCCTTACTAAAATACGTCAGATTCGCTGAAAAAATACTTATTTTATTATTTATTCTGACGTGACTTCCGGTTGAGTGCCGCCATTTTATTTTCGTGGCTTGGGACCTTTTAAGTGAGAAAAGGTGACACATTTCATTTCTTTGTCTTATTAATGCTACACCGTAAATTTTTTGCATCCCATTATATTAATAGAACAAGAATCATTTTGCGCGTTCAATCCCCTTAAACGTATTTATTTCGATGAAAAATATATTTAAAAATATACAAATTTTTCAATACACGACGTATACGTATTGGAAAATTCGTATATTTATTAATGTAAATTTTTAAACAAATGTATGTATATTTTTAAATTTATTTTGCTATTTGGTTTATAGTAGAGCCGTACGGAAAAGTTACTTACTATAGATATTACACGAGAATATATTTTGTTAAATTGGACATAGCTACTTCACTAGTTTCTACTCGCGTCTATGCCTGTGTTTATTAAATAATTGCTAAATTGTTGGTGAAATGTGTGTGATTATTGTCACATCATTGACTCCTGTCATCCCTGAGGCATTAATCACAATCTTGAGTCCAGGAAGTACCAATATATAAGAATTGTAAAATCACTTTTTCTGATTACTTTATCTATACTAAAAAAAGGTGAGGAGTTTGTTTGTTTTTATTGAACACGCTAATCTCAGAAACTACTGGTCTGATTTTAAAAATTCTTTCAGTGTCAGATAGCCCATTTATCGAGGAAGGCGCGAAACTGCGGGCAAAGCTAGTCTTGTAATAAATCTGGTAATTGTTACATAGCACTTACTAATTGAAACACAATACACTACATTGTAAATTGGAAACAAAAGACCACATTCGAAACTGCACGAAGCTTCGGCGGAGTAGTCTATTAAAATAACAATTTCACTGCTCCAATGAAATATAAACCAGTGCCATTATTACGAGCATCAGATACAAAGCCCATATTGAATTAGTTTCGATACAGTCCGCTTCAGCGAACTCCAAAGTCTGAAATAGCAGTTTTAATAACCCCCGCTGAAATTGAACAAACGTTTTATGTTGCACACAACTCTGGTCTGCAAATTTAACGTTGTAATTCAGTATAATTGAATGCTGCAACCCGCCAGGACTGTCAATGTGGACGAAATTGCTTGTGCCCGAAGTTTAGGGGCGCTATAGAAGTTTCCTTTCAACTGAAATCCTGATTTGAGCTGCTTTTTGCTACCTTCATTCAACTTTGAGGTAATACCTAAGCCATTATGTTGCCTAGAAATAGGTCTTTGTTCTCCACGGGACTGGTTTAACTTATGTGAGGGACTGAAAGAGCTGGTTAGACACATTTCTTCAAATAATACTTTATTTTATTCCGATTGGCAAGAGCTGTGGTAGATCAGTGACAAATATATGATCACTTCTAATCCATTTTGTTAGAGCCTTCACTGGCTTATCATCACCATCATCCTCTTGCCCTTCTCTCAGTTCATTTGGGGTCGGCACAGCATGTCTTCCTCTTCCATTCACTGGGTTATCATATGTGACGAAAACTTTATTGGTAGGGCAAGCTTATTGATGATACAGTAGCCTCACATTCGTGTGGTCCAAACTAAGGCTTACTTTGCTTTGCACATCTGAGTAAGTATTTATTCTACTCTCTCAATATTAAGAAAATGCATCGGGAGTAAAACAGTACATCAATACAATTAAATTTGTCTTGTTTCCCTTTCTAAGGATTACAAAGTTAGATAGCAAGCGCTCCGTCAATAACCAGTCTCTCAAAATATAAGATCATGCTCAAAGCGGATCCCAACTTAGTACGGACGAACGATAACAAGAACTTTATAGATATAGCTATATTATATTATAGATATACCGTAGCGCTACGAAATTCTCAGCCTTTTTTGTTTTTTTTTGAATGGGAATGCCTCACGCACCGTCACAACGCCGTTCGGGGAAATCGGCGTGGCATGTGGGTCTAGACAACGTGTTAAAGTACCGCGTGACGTCACTATGTGTGTTAAATTTTACCGTCCTAGTGACGTAAAGAGCCCAATTTCGTATCTTTGAAGCGCTGTATCTTTGTAATTTTTCGAGTATTAGATAAAGCAAAAAATACGTATTTTTTTTGGGTAAAATACCCCATTATAAGTTAACTCGACCAGATGCCGTAATGAGCTACAACTGAGTTATAGCACTTCACTCATTCGAACTGTTCCATTTTGCTGCTCATTGCAATTATGAGGTAACTCAAGAGAGTCGCCATAGAACTACATCTGAGTTATGCAAAGATGTTTCGACGAGTCATCTCTGTACGAAACCGTTCAAAAATGTATGCAAATCCATTTTTAACAAACACTTAATGTTGAACATCAAGCTGGAACGTTGAGTAACGACAGACAGAATTTGTATTAACATTCGGGAACATTAGAGAGAGACCATTAGTGGCTTAGCGCCGGCGTGGCTCAAATTTCATTAGTGCCTATAATTTTGTAGGCAGCTGTAGTCGTTATGAGCCATTACTGGCTGTTGAATCAGGGACCGAAATACTAATATCATTTTAAATTGCATAGGCGAAGTGGCGGACAGAAGCTTGTTAATAAAAAAAAATATTATACATACAGACGAATTGAGAACCTCCTCCTTTTTTATGAAGTCGGTTAATAATACATATATGTATATATCATCACGCTCACATTCCTTGAAGAGGTAGGCAGAGTCCAAGAAGCTTATTGGAGGATATTAAGGAGTTTAACTATGTTTAGACAAAAATAAAATTGAGTTGGGTTAGGGCCATCCATAAAGTACGTCACACGAATTTCATGATTTCTTGAGACTCCTCCTGTCCTTGTCGCAGCTGGACATATTTGTGAAACTCCCCCCTTCCTAATGTGATATCACACTGGGAAGAGATTGCAATTTTTGTATTTGTTTACATGTTTTGCAATTTTACATCTAAAAATTGCAAATTACATATTATGATATTATACTTAGATTTTGAAATGTGACGTCACGGAACTTAGATCCCCTCCCTCGCCCTTTATGTGTGACGTACCTACTTTATGGATGGCCCCTTAGATGGAAAATTAAAAAAACTAGTAACAAGTGGCTAGCTCGTCGCTTACATAGTCATAAACCCAATACGGCATTAGTCGCCTTTTACGACATGTTCTAACATAGTTGATACATTAGTTTTTGAGTCCCAGACCAATATGGGCCAAAAGGAATATATTCGGTAATACCTAAATATTTTATCAAAACATGGATCTTGAGTTGTCAAAAAGGGTCAGTGACCGGCCACTAGATGCCGCCGCCCAGAGATATGCAACGTAAAGTTGAACACTTTGTGTTGTGACATTCTGAATTCTTGAGCACTTTAGTTGGAGAATGGTTGTAATGCAACAGAGTAAACGAATATGAAAATTATGACTAAAACTCAGTTCTAGCTGCGAAACATTTCTCCCAAGTCGTCCTAGCTAAGATTATAGAATCATTTAAAAAAGTAGCGACAAGCTCTTCACCTAAAAATCACAAACTCGATATATCATTAGTCGCCTACGACATGGTAGGCATGGAACACAGTTACCTACCACTTTCTTTCTGAGTGCCAGACCAACATGGGAATTCAAATTCAAATTCAAAATCTCTTTATTTATATAGGCTTCAAAAAAGCACTAATAAATAGTCAATTTAAACAGAAAACAAAGTATTACCACCGGTTCGGAAGGTAGACTCTATCGAGAAGAAACCGGCAAGAAACTCGATAGTTACTCTTTTAAATGCCAAAATTTACAATTTGGTACTTAATAATCTACAATAATGACTATTACACCAAGGGTCATAAACTAAACGCATTCTGCAAGTGCATTCCCTGCGGGTAGTGCAGGAAATGTACTTGCAAGATACCCTGAACTATAACCCGAGTAGTTAACCCACGTCTAAGATAAATTATCTTGATCAGCCAGTGCTAAGTACCTATTTACTATTTCCTTATAGTCGATATCTTTTGTGCCGAGACCATTTATCAACTTCTCCTTCCATTGAACGGTTCTTTGCTGTAAATGGCCTGTAACTGGCCCGTTGGACGAGTGGACAGAGACCCTGGCCACGAAACCAAGGGTCGCGTTCGAATCCCGCTAGGGGCAAATGTTTCGTGTGATGAACATTAACATTTGTACTCGAGTCATGGATATTTATAAACGTATTTAAGTATGTCTATCCGTTCACCTAGTATCCATAGCACAAGCATAAGCTTAGTTTGGGACTAGGGAATTGGTGTGTCAGTCTGGAGAATTTATTTATTATTATTATTAAATGGGCGAATTTTCGAAAGTAACTGAAGGTTATTTTATTGGTCTTAACTCTGTAATAACGCTTTTATATCGCCTACCCGTTCTCACTTGATGAGCTGTAGTGTAGTCGAAGTCAAGTAGCTTTAGTCAAGGTCAATTCCTGGATGGGTGACTAAAAGTTTAATGCTTTCAGCTCACTCCTTTTTGGCTTAAGATCAAGCTATAGTTCCGCAGAGATTTTGAAAGTTATCAGCATCTTAATAAGCTATATCAAGTCTGAATATTCCTATACTTTAAATCTTTAACCATGCAATAAGAAATAACTAACCGTAATCTTTGACGTGGTCTTTACTCTGTAATAGCAAATTATATATTCTGTATATGTATGAAAAGTAAGAAACATTTTTGCTCATTTTATATAATCCTTTAAATTAGTTCCTTAGAATGATGAGTTTAATAAGTAGGTAAGAGGTTTTGCATAAACCCATTGTCCCATGTTGGTCTGGGACTTCAAAACAGTGTGCCAACTGTGGTTCTTGCCTAGCATGTCGTAAAGGGCGACTAATAGTATATGGGGTTTTGCGTATGTGATTGTGTAGGCGACGAGCTAGCCACTTTTCACAATTTTCTATGTAACTCAGCCCAATTTCGTTTTTGGTTGACTGTGGTTAAAAGGGCCTGCTGCTCCTTTGACTCTGCCTACCCCTTAGGGGATTATGGACGTGATGTTATTTATTTATTTTATTTCTTGAGTGTTATCAAAAGGCACGACCTAATTTTTTTGTATTACCCACCGAGAGACTTAAATACACACAAAATATTTAAACTTCAGCTGTTTTGAATTTCAATAGCGGAATAAATGGCGACATTTAATATTGAATTCCGGCTAAAATTATTTTAGCGCAATGGAAATAGGTGTGTGTACGTACTATGAAATCATTTCTAGAAAGGATTAAGCTCGTCTCATTCTAATTACTTTTGTTGTTGAAAACGAATTATTTATTGAAATGGACACATTTGTTTGTAACTTAGCTATGTGATAACATTAACATTTTCAACTAGCAGGATTAAAAGTTGGGAAAGCATGAGTTTGGAAAATAGCTTACGTGTTGTTGGATTAATTATTTATATTTAATCTGTTTGAAACATTTACAGAGCGTATTTTGTTAATATTAACATGTGTGTAAAACTTTTGTCGTTTTCATATGTTTTTATTGTATTATTAGACCAAAGGGCCATTAGAGCAACTTTCTAGCTCTTGCAACCCTAATTTTTGAATTTTGAATTTTGTAAAAAAAAAAATTTATGCTTATTTAACAATGGCTATCTGTTATATCCAGAAACACACATGGTTAAATTCATACAGTTTTAGTAGGGTGTAACATTAAGGTCTTGTAAATATTATTTGGGCAAAATATAACATGGTATAAAAACTATTGCAATGGATTCTATTAACGATTCTGTTAATATAATTGATTGCGACACACAGTTTTTAGATTTCGTATATACTAAAAATAAAGTTGTGCGTATGACGTATTCAACTATGTATATCCGTCGTTTGTTATCCATATACATACATACATAGATTGTATTGGAGATTGGTATGATCTATTGTATACAATTTACTATTATTATATGTAAGATAAAAAAAAAACGGTGTGGTGAGCCGTGCTCAATATTAAGTTCACACGCCTCTTAAACCCTGGGCACTGGATTTTTCAGATCTATATACTTATTTATACGACTAGCTACGCGGTAAGGGAAAACATCATGATGAAACCTGCTCATTTAAATAAGTATGGATGTGTAACCACGATCCATATTGTCTGGTTCATCGAAGGGTTACGAAGGTCAGATCGGACCAGACACGCTTACCCCGTCTAAGCACAGGACATAATGCTAGGGGCATGATGTTAGATAAAAAAAGTGTGCATGAATCGAATACCGACTGCAAGCATCGCCTCATCAAGCACTAAACTACTGGACAATAAGCGTTATGTAAGGGCGCCCGCTGATGCAGAGCTGCGCTCACGCCCCCGGTCACGCAGGTTGACGTGTTGCCGCGCTCCAGCGCGTGCGTTTCCAGAGCAATGGAGCAAAACATCTGTTTGCCACACTTCGACCGATTGGGTTCGTGGCGACTTGGTCTGTGTTTGTCATCAGCCGGCTATATCTTACAGGTCCCAGGGCGACATTTAGTGACCATTTGTCAAATCCCAAATTTGGAACAATAGGAATTACTTTTGAGCGCTCTGCTCCAGTGTGCGTGTTTCCAGAGCATTAGAAAAAAACATCTGTTTTCGACTCTTGGAACGATTGTGGTAGGTTCGTGGCGACTTGGCTTGAATTTGTCTGCAAAGTTTTAGCGTTAAGGCGCCCTGGGTGACATTTTGGACCCATTTACCGAAATACAAACTCGGATCTTTATCAAATGCTTTTGAGCGCTCCGCTTTAACGCGCGCGTTTCCAGAGCAATGGAGCAAATCATCCTTTTGCCACACTTCGACCGATTGTGGTAGGTTCGTGACGACTTGGCTAGGGTTTGTTATCACGGCTTTAGCCTAACAGGCTCCTTGGTCGAAATTTTGAAGTCCATTTTCCAAAATCCAAACTCGGAGTTTACAGAATTACTTTACACCCTTTAACAGTACGGGCGAGATAAGACTCTTTGACAAGATAAAAACGTCGGCTTGGGGTACTCATTCTTGCGTGATATGGTTCAAGGAGCTTGCTGTGCTTTGGACTTTGTCTACCTCTTCAGGGATTACAAGCATGAAAGTATGGAAATACGATAATGTCCAACATTGGATATATCATCACGACATCACAATAGAAAGCGTCAGAGTTAAAAAGTCATTCGTCAAACGTTTCATTTATGCGATGTGTATCAAACAAAAACGAAAATAAAGTGGCCCCATTACCATACCAAGGGGTTTATATCTTTAGTCCTTTAACCCTAAACGTTGCCACATATCCCATCTTCCTTGACAATATTGACTCGAACATCCTTATAAATATTTATCGTTTCGTCTCAATACCCAGTATCGAGTGTATTGACTGCCTATAAACGTCAACCCTTTAAAATCCGGGTGCTTTGTGATACCCGATAAAAGGCTGGGGTCGATATATTACCCTTGGCTAGGGTTGCCAGGTTAACAAGTTGGGTATTTTTATTTAATTTAATTAGCCGTTTACTTTGTAACCTGCTATTCCACAAAGGTGCAGCTTAAAGATACATTTAAGTTTAACTCTTGATAAAAACTTTATTTCAAAAGCTCAAAAATACGAAGATTGATTGAATTAACAGAGCTCATGCCGTTACAGTGATGATTCAAAAATGAATAAAATATTCACGCTTCACTTACAGAAACCAGTCAATAATTAAAAGTCAGGTTGTTTTATAAATTGGTAGTAAGATATCCTTTTGTTTGACATAACGAACGATTGGGAGGCGGTGCGGCCGATCCTGTTACGTCAATTTGGATGATCGATGGTGATTAACATATTGGTGATGATCATGTCAAAAAGGTAATTATGATTTTGGCAGGGTGCCGTCACAAAAGGGATGGTGAGAAGTCTGAAAGCTGATTAGCGGCGATAGGTTATGTTTTAAGCAGATTATCTTCCTGCCGGCATGTCCAGTTTATTTCCACTGTTCGTTTGGACCATGATACTGTTTAAGAATATAATAGAATAGAATAGAGAAGCTTTATTAGGCACACACACAAGGAACTGTATTCCTAAAAGCAAACTAAAAACAGTAACAAAAAGAAAGAAAATTAACAAACAAAAATAAGGTGTGCCAAAAGGGCGCCTGCTCAACTTAAGTCGTGAGCCACCTGACAGTCAGGTAGGTCACGACGCTGGTTATCAGCGGGTACCAGGTGTAAACCGCGCATCCGTCCCCAGCTTAGGCTTCAAGTACACGACGCCGGAACCGCTTCGGCGCCGGACCGCACTTTTGTGTATACGAATGAATATCGCGCCAGTGTACTTGAAGCCTTACGGTACCAACCCAACGGCGTTTTAGCGAGTCTGATTATTAAATTTAAGCGATGACAGTCTACAGGCAAGCTAGACAAGTTTGATAATGCGTATATATGTAGTTCATATTCTGAATTAATAAAGGTTCGCCCATATCGCCGGGGTGGCAGGTATAAAACCATTAAATGATTTCTCAAATACCAGTGATACGCAAGTTTCGCTTGGTTTGGTAGGTGCAATGGTTCGGATTTCTTATCTAATAGAATTGATATTCATGTAATATAATATATTAATTAATCATATTCATTTAAGGCGCCGTTCTCACTCAATTTAGATACCAACACTCCATAACATTACTGTATTATACTGTATATTGCCCCGGACCAGCAACCCTATCGTACAACCCTCAACTGCGACGGCGGTAATTCGAGGCCGACCTGTTTGGGTGTACTGCATAACGTCACCTCGGTTTTTATTGAATCTAATATACCTTGCGAATTAGGGATGTATCGATTTTAAGCCAACCGATTGTCTTTGATCGCATTATCGGTTTTGGGAAATTTAGAAATAAATATAGATATATACAAGTGCTACTTAATCACAGAGATTTTTGGAAAGGAGTAAAGACAACAGGCTGCTTTTTTAATATAAAAAATTGCCACATACGTATTGTATACGTTTATTATGTCATTGCATATAATTTTAGCAGTCCTAAATATTCAGATAAAAGCTTACGTATATGAATAACAATTTTTGTTTTCAGTTTTCGGATTGGATTAATCGGATTTTTTTTCTCTGACTAAAAACGTAATTTGAGAAACATTAGAGAAAACTGTATTTTTTTTATTGTTTTTCAAGATCGATCCTAACATAATCGATTGTAAGTATAATCGATTCCGTCCAACACGACAAACGGTGCCCACACAAAAGGTCATTGATGTCACGTTGGGATATTGTAAATTCCTGTGTAGTTGTATGTTGAAAGGTTCTGTGAAGGAGATTGATACGAGGCCGGCTGCTGGAACCTCGCTGTGTTAGTATCGTTTATAGAATGCTTTGTTGTGGAAGCGAGAACTGAGTAGTTGATGCTATCACTTTCAAATTACACAACCATTTAGCCACTTACCGCGACTTTACCTGAGAATTAAGCCATGAGGAATAATATTATGATAGGGGAAAACATATATAGGATAAAATAAATCCTATGTTTGTTTATGTGTGTGTGGTTATGTGTTTAAGTAATATTATAAAAGTAAGTATTTACAAATGTGTCTGATATCAAATAATTTCGCTAAGTAGGTTTTAACATTTACTTACGCAAAACATACTTACTTGCTTTTAAACAAAGCAGCGTCCGCTGTTTCACCTGCGTAGTTCCCGTGGGAATACGAGGATAAAATATAGCCTATGCTACTCACTGATAAAGTAGCTTTCCATTTATGAAAGAATTTTTCAAATCGACCCAGTGGTTTCGGAGCCTATTTAATTCAAACGGACAAAAAATCTAATCTTTCCTCTAGTATAGATTGAGACATTTTCATATTTTTTAATTATAGTGTGACCAAGTGTGACTATCGGAATAATAGTCAGTATATAACTAAATTTTAAACTAATTAATAGCCGGTTCGTTAAAATCGTCTGTCGGACATATACGATGATTCACGTATTAAATAAACATAAACATATATATCAGACTACATCACATACATTGATCTGACCCCGAGCTCAGTAGCTTAAGAGCTCTTGTGTTACGGATATCAGAATCAACAGTGGTATTACAAATATATACTGGATATTAACACCCAGACATAGAACATACACAAGTATTCATCACACGAATGTTTGTCATGGGTGGGGATCGAACCCACAACTCCAGGCGCATGGGGCAGGGTCACTACCGAATGCGCCATCGAGCCAGTCTTAGCCAGCCAGCCATCGAGCCACTATTATAAGATATCGTATAAAAAGTTAGATAAAAGCTATCATGTCTGTTCGTATTATACCTATATCTTACCAACTGCTCAAGAAATTTGAAACCAAAGTGAGGCAATTTGGTCGTCAATATATCGTATATTATTTATTATTCATCTAACGTGCGAAGTATACCTGTCGGTAAAGTTTGGAAACCAGTTAACGAATTGTGATGGAAAAAGGTACGCCAAAGATTGTACCATAAGAATAGATATAGGCAACTTATTTTTATCTCGAATCAAATGTAACACTAATTTGGCACCTGCGTGATATCTGACAGTCTCCGACTACTCAGATGAAACCGCGGAGAAAAGCTATTAATCTATAAGGAACACAAATTTCAAATGACAAAATTAATCACGTTCTTAATCACCTTAGACCGTAAAAAAGGTGGAAAAATGAGATGAGGTCATCATTAAATCATAATTTCGGTCCATTATAATACTTAATTTGAATAGAAATGACACTAATTATGGTCGTAAAGCTTGAATGACAAAATATTTCAAACGAGGTGTCGCGGTTGGTTTTAAGAATTAAAATTCAGAGTCTCTGTGAGTTAAGGCCCTATGGCGACTTGTGAAGTGTCGTTTTGACCTAGATCGCTAATTATGAAGTATTGAGTAACTTCGCCGAGACTACAGTAGAGTTAAAAACCTCTTTGTTATGATTTATATTCAATTTGATGGCCTAATACTACGGACTAGTAAAAAAAGAAGGACTCCACGCTATCATACTATAGCGTGAAGACAGTACGTTTATGCATATGTTAGTGAGATACTTATGGATACCAGATATCGGATATCTGTCATTTGGAGCACTTATAATGACAATGTGTGACGTAAGTTGCGTGTCAAGGTGAGCACCTGAGGAGCTTCAATGTCTAGTTAGTGGCGCGGAATCCTTCTTTTTTTTACTAGTCCGTGCCTAATACCTAGATTTTAGTAACAAGTGCCTTTGCCGTCGTCTGAGTACAGTAGTGATATGAAAGATAGGAATCTACTATATTATATTTTCCTCCTATAAAAAAAAAAAAATCTTATGAATTTTTAAGAATAAGAAATTAAGACAGCTCTTATTCGTATTATTATGTAATACAACAATAAATCATCAAGAATTTCATCCATTCAATAAAATTACCATCAAAAATACATTTTCCAGATCTTTTTACAAGAATTTAATGTTATGACATTAAGTTTTTCTTTATAGAATTACCGCTGAGAAAATTACGACCGAGGTGGCCAGCCTTCACCGCAACTGTTAATAGATACAATTTAGAAACTGCGTAACTCTCAGGCTTCCACGTAATAACATTAGCCTCTATAAGGGCGAAGGGAATTATAGAAATTCACTCTTAATGTCCTCTTATTGTGCGGTAACAATTTGAGTCGATTTAGTTGCGGTGGTGCTTCTTGTAACCTCGTCCGAGCGGTCGGTGGAATTTCGAATCTTTTCTTTAGACTAAGGGGTATCCGTTGGTTTGAAAGTCTCGGCTAAGAGATGGCTATTGACCAGATTCACTGATGGTCCGTTAGCTTCTTGCGAACTAATTTAGTCGATATTTATGTAAATTAATAAATTTATGGAGAAATGTTGTGTCAACACAGTAAGTTGATGCAACTTAGTAGCAGTAAACTTGAACACGTCAATCGATTAAGCTTCTGTCGGGCTCAGAAAAATATAGTATTAAAATTTAAGTGGTCCATTCCGTTCAACTACCCCTTTCAGGTCGCATAACCTTTTTATTCATATTAGATTCATATTACTAACAAAATAAAGGCGTGATGTCATGATGCTTATGTGATATAAGATATCTGAAGGACGTATATTTGATAAATGTCGAACTATCGATATGAATGCTTTTATTCTATTGTTCAACTTTTCAAATGAAACTCTGCTTAAATCTTTTTCTTATTTCTTATTATGTTCTCTATTTACTGATGCGTGAAACTAAGCGTTCGGCTCATAAATCCAAACGCCCTTTAAATCGAGTGTGCGATTAAGAATAGGCTTTTTAATAGCCTAGGCTTTAAAATATTTAGTACAGTCAGGTAAATAAGTTCGATCGTTTTCCTTGTTCACGATGTCCTGAAGTAAAGTCCTTAAAATATAGGGGAATCACGACTTACACAAAATCATTACACAATCATGTTAAACACTTATATTTGGCAATTGTATTTGTAAGTGACGCACTGTTTATATTGCTTCAAAATATTACAGATAGTTATAAATTAGCAGCTTTCATTATTAAAAAATAAAAATGAAAAAATATTTATTGTTTCCACAATTTGGTTTACTTAATTAAATCTAGTGGCCAGAGCCTCCTTTTAAGCATGAAATACCTGTGCCAGGAGAATCCGCTCTTTCACATCTCTAATATTGTTTGTGACAAACTTAGCCTCTATAAATTTAGTAAAAATTTAATTAAGAGCTGGAACCAGGTTTTGGATTGGTAGGATGGGTTAAAAGGTGTACAAAATCTCGTCGTCCTTATATAGCTCTTCAATAAATAGCTTGTTTACTAAACGCCTCTTGACCAGTGAGAGTAAGTACTGTAAGAATGACATTCATCCAATCCACTATATGAAAGTAGACAAATACGGATTCATAGCGTCTATTAGGGCCTACCTATGCAATACCTAACCTAATCAGCTTGTGTACTAAAGCAATCAAGTGTTAACAGGCTCCTAAACGGCCGTTAAACGCCGGGAAGTGCCCAAGTTGCGCAAGCGCAGCTTATTAGCAACCTTTATGTGCGCGGAACGAAAGTTGTCCCCGAATTGTTCTCCTGCCTTATTACAGAATAAGAATTGCTTCCTCCTTCCTACATTGTGAATTGATAGATAGATGATAGATGTCAACTAAGTCGACTGAGGTGCGAGATTGATCATTTGTCATCATCAACGTCAGTGCTGTTACTAATAGTTATTTATTCATATGTGAAACATTTTTTTGGAACGTCCGTTTTCCCAAGTTTACTATAAAAGTTTATTAGCAAAACGTAATTAAATTAGTAATATTATAAATGTTATGGTATTTTTGTCTATATTATTTGTCTGTTTGTTCAGTGTTCTCGTCTTGAACACTTGACTGATTGTGATAGAAATTTAAATTTAGAATACCTACTCTAAAAATTTTAATATATTCGAAAATATTTTGATCCCACTAAAACTTCAATATCCCGCGCATCACACCGTTGCTGAACATTTGAACAATTTTTTCGATTTCTTCCGATGAGTGAAATGCTCTAATTCAAATGATTATATTATCGTAAATAAACGGATCGAATCGATCGATTTTCGGTCATTCATTTAATTTTACTCAGATTAAAGTTCTTGCCTGGAGTTGGTGTTACATTTAAACATGGAATGGATTCCACATCTGAGTCCTCACATTGGTAACATAACAGTCAGTTGGCCAGTCCTTTTGGCAATACCAAGATAACTAGCGATGATCATGACGAAAGCGTGATTATTGTAAAAGTCGAAATCTCCATATTGTTTCGAAATGCACGATAGAGTACCATTAGTTCGAGCAATTTGTACAACGATGTGTAATTGCCCTAATCGACGTTTTCGAGACGGGCGAGACAGTATGCGCGAGCTTAATGTCTTAAAATAAAAAAGTGAAAAAGATGGACGTCTTAACTGTTTTATTGATATCTTTTTTATTGTTCCAAGCAATGACATTTTTGATTGTTGTTTTTAATTGACATTTAGGGAATATTGCTTTTTTTACTAATAATTATTTTTCTTGTTTCAGGTACGTCCACAAATAAGGTTATACTTCTTGTATTCCATTCGTGTGACTTATGGTAATGAGTTTAAATGTCTATGTGGATGATGTGATCGTCAGGACGTAAGGAAATAGTCCGTTCGAATAAATATATCATAACCTTATATCGAAGAAGTTTGTTATAATAGACTAGCTGTGCCCACGGTTTCACTCGCGTTTATGGTTAATGTATCATGGCGTGATGTCATATAGCCTATAAATACCTTCGTCGATAAATGGATTGTATGTAGTATTCAACCTCTTTTTTTAAATTCGAACCAGCAACTCCTGAGATTAACGCGTTCAAACAAAAAAAAAATTCTTTAGCTTTATATTTTAGTACTAGCTTCGCTTTGCTCGCGTGGTACATCAATAAAACATAGCCTATATGTTATTCGGGTGTATAAGCTATATTATTGTAAATTTTTATTAAAATCCATTCCGTAGTTTTGCGTGAAAGAGTAGCAAACATCTATACATTCTTACAAACTTTCGCGTTTATAATATTAGTAGAATAGATCAGTAGAAAACTTTTGTGTTTATGAATTGTATTCATCAAAGTCGGATAAGTTGTTTAGACCCCACTGTGGTTAAGAGAAACACTTTTGGTTTGAATCATAATCAATCCTTTAGGCCGCAGTCGGCTAAATAGATATCAGACAGACATTTGATACTTAGAAACTACGTGACCATTATATTGACCCAAACTTAATCCATTACTTTAATAGTTCGATGTCCAGATTCTCGACTGGACAGATATAGGGTTGCCTCAGAGGTCGTCTAGAGGCAATAAAACTAATGCCTTTAGAATAGTTGATGTAATGTACTCGTACGTACTGAGATTTACTTTGAGATATAAAGAGATTATTTTTCAATTGAGACATATTGAAGCAATAAAGAGTGAGAGTATAAGATTTAGGTTATAGGTATTGGATGTTAAGAATCGGCTAGTTTATTAAATAAAAATACTTTTAAGAACATTACTTGCTAGGTACGTGCCGGGTTTGAACCCGGCACGTACCTCTGGATTTTTCAAATCTATGTACGTATTTATACCACTAGCTCGGCGGTGAGGGAAAACATCGTGATGAAACCTGCAAATTCCAACAACTTTGGATTTGTAACCATGATTCAAAAATTGTCTGGTTCCCCTATCTTAGGGTTACGTAGGTCAGATCGGCAGTCGCTTCAATGTAATTACCAGACTCGCTAAATCCTGGATCATGGCCAAGCGGACCCCGTCTAAACACGGGACGTAACGCTAGGAAGATGATGATGATGATGACTTTTAAGAACATTAATGTAAATATTCATTTTGTTGTTTTACATATACATATATTTAGAAGAGTAACTATTGTTACTTTGTTAATTGTCACTTTATAACCTAACTAGCAGCGCCCCGCGGTTACACCCGCGTAGCTTCCGTTCCCCTGGGAATATGGGGACAAAATATAGCCTATTAATATAAACCTCACAAACACACAAACTTTACCGCTTTATAAATAATTTCACCCGCATAGTTCCCGTTCCTGTAGGGATATAGGGATAAAATATATGCTTTCCAATGGTGAAATATTTTTTGAAATCGGCACAGTAGTTTTTGAGTTTATTCATTACAAAAATACACACACACACACACACACACACAAATATAAATCTTTTCCCTTTATATAATTGGTATAGATAGGGATTTTTCAGTTATTTATCTATTATTTTAGGTCTTTAATAAAGAAAAACGACCTAGTTATACATACCTATTAGTCAAGTTTATTCTTCTGTTACACAACACTATAACATGGATTTAATGAATTTTAAGTCCAAGAACCAAACAATACTTTTAATATTTTGTTTTTAGAAAACAAAGAGCAAACATTCTAATCGACAGGCGATTCCGTTCAACCCTGCACCGCCAGTTCAGATAAGAGTGTCAAAGCGCGGACAGCCCGCAAACTGGTCTACTCCGTCTAGAAAGCGAACTCGGAAACAATGGACTGTTCTGAGCCACTTTCACTGCTGAAACAATGCCTCTGTAAACGCAACAGGCGGCGGTGGTCCGCGGTGAAGGAAACAAGGTTGGTTAGTGCCAAAGTCAAAGTCGATATAAATTTGAAGATTAGAGGTTGTTAAGTTTCAAAGTCAAAGTCGATAAAAGTTGAAGATAAAACTTAAGTCAAAGTCAAAGTCGGTTGCTTGTAAATAGGCTTCTACAGAGACGGAGAGAGAGTAAGAAGATTTCTATATTTTGTTAATCTCTGTCGCTATTAAAAAGTTACGGGCCCGTTGGTCGAGTGGTCAGAGACTCTGGCCACGAAACCGAGGATCGCGGGTCTAGAGGTAAATGTTTCGTGTGATGAACATGGAGATTTGTACTCGAGTCATGGATGTTTATAAACATATTTAAGTATGTCTATCCGTTCACATAGTATCCATAGCACAAGCACAAGCTTAGTTTGGGACTAGGGAATTGGTGTGTCAGTCTGGAAAATTTATTATTAATTTGTGTTATAAGTATTTACCTTAGCTAGAAGATTCACAGGCAAATTTTATAAATCCTACGGGACATGAGATAACATCTAAGGGATCTTAGTTACCTACTACGCTAAATTGGAAGGAATTGCAATCAAGTTGCTCTATGAAAAAAAAACTTGTTATACTAAGTTTATAACTGCATGTAGGTTTTAATACTAAAATAACAACTGTCAGAAATAAAAAAAAAAATAAGAAACTTGCAGATTCAAAAAGTACCTAACCATGATTCGATTTGTCTGGTTACATTTCAGATAGTAAAATTCTAATCTCAGAGGTTCTTAATTAGCTTGATGAGCCAGCTCTTGTCCCAATTCAGGCTCCAATACTATCGCCACTTGGATTTGCCAATGCACGCTGTGATTGCATTCCGGTAGTGAATTTTCATTAACTGCGAGCGTGTCGTACATCGCTAAGCGCTCACGTGAGTATAGTCTAGTTTATCGGGACGTGGTAAATTGAACAAACAAAATAACAAATTATTTTCCCAATTACACGCAACTATGTGGGTCTGGAACTCCGAATAGTATCACACTACATACAGATAGCGCGCGAGTTGAATGCAGTCGGGGCCTAAGACGAGACATACCTGAGCTCTGCATTCAACTCGCGCGCTATCTGTATTTACATTGACCTGTCTCCGAGGTAAGTAGCTTAAGCACTTGTGTTACGGATATCAGATTCAACAGTGATATTACAAATATATACTTAAAATTTAATATTAACACCCAGACACAGAACAAACACAAGTATTTATCATATGAATGTTTGTCCTGGGTGGAGATCGAACCCACAACTCTTAGCGCATAGAGCAGCGTCACTACCGAATGAGCCATCGAGCCAGTCGAAGTCGAATTTCTCATTTATAAGAGGTAAAACAGGGAACGGAGTTATTTTACTATAGTACTCTATTTGAAGAAAAAAAACATTAAAGCCGCTGTATTTTTTACCGTGAGCGAATTGCCGCTTGTCGAGAGCGAATCCGTTCTTGTTGAGAACAAATTGTTGTTAATCGGTTTAATCGCATTTTTATTTAAAGGCAAGGGGAATTGCCTCTTAACTAAGAGCAATCTTCTTCCGATAGCAGATTGCCGCATGCTAGACGCGAAGTGCCGCTTTGCTAAAAGCAAATTGTCGCTTGCCAAAACCTTAACTCTACGTGTATACAAATCTAAACAATACTAACCGTTGTTAAGCTTCTAAGTGATTATGCAAGTGAGTGCGAACATAATTAACGAGTCATTCAACTTACAAAGATGAGATACGGTTTTTTAATCATCCCGAACAATGGCATTTTCACTACGATTCGGCAGTTGAATGACCTTCAAGTTCATTCAGTTACTTAACGTTTCCCATGTTAAGTTAATATTTGTAAAGGGAAATTCAATATGAGACTCTTAACAGCTGCTTTTACTATGAAAGCGTCTGTTTAGATTAAATCGAATTACCGTTAGTCAAGTCTGTATGTGTACATAAATACCTATTCTTTTCTTAATTCTCACATTTAGGCATACCATGTGTGGTGTAAAATTGTATGCGTGTTACAACAAGCAGTTATAGCCTTATGTCACGTGCTTAGACGGGGTCCGCTTAGACCATGATCCAGGATTTAGCGAGTCTAGTAATTACATTAAAGCTACTGCCGATCTAACCTTAGTAACCCTAATATAGGGGAACCAGACAATTTTTGGATCATGGTTATAAATCCAAAGTCGTTTGAATTGCAGGTTTCATCATGATGGTTTCCGTCACCGCCGAGGTTATGGTATTAATACGCACATAGATTTGCAAAATCCAGAGGTACGTGCTTGCGTTTAAACCCACACACCTTACTAGGCGCGTGTCCTGAACATTGAGCTACCACCGCTCTTCACCACTGGGCGATGAGAGGACTTCGTATTAACGATAATTACGGTATTGTTTTGAAACTTTGCGTTTACCAAGAGTAAAGCTGTCAAAATGTCGATAGACTTTTATAAATGGTGTTCATGGTAAATGATACATTCATAGTTCTGTCGTTATAATTGACTAGTTGTGCCCGTGACTTCGCCCGCGTTTATGGTTAATGTTATACTCGTATAGCCTATAACCTTCCTCGATAGATGAGCTATCTAACACTAAAATATTTTTTCAACTCGGACCAGTAGTTCCTGAGATTAGCGCGTACAGGAAAACTAATAAACAAACTTTTCAGCTTCATAATATTAATGGAACAAATGTTCTGTGATAATATTATTATAGATATTATTAGAAGCGATTTCAAAGTCCAAACATTTAGCGTGTAATAGAGGATCATGTTAACAATGTTCTAATATTACGCCATTGTCAATAACAAATTAACATTTATGACGTAATGTTACATTAAGGATAACATTAAAACGACATTACGCGATGTAACGGTGAATGAGTTTGTTATTTACGTGATTATTCAGTGGATAATTATATCGATAATTATGGAAAGTACATCAGCAAGTTTGTTGATGTAAGAGGTCATTCACAGGTCAGAAGCCTCTCATAATCAAGAAATTTATTTATAGATATGTAATCACCGAGATTGTCATTAGGTGTCAAGTAATATACTTACTAGAAGTGCCCAACGGTTTTACCCGCGTAGTTCCCGAGGGAACATTACGGGGATAAAATATAGTCAATGTTACTCGCTGATAAATTAGCTTTCCATTAGTGAAAGAATTTATAAAGTCGTCCCAGTGAAATTTAGTTAGTTTAGTCCCAGTAGTTTCGGAGCTTATTCAATGCAAACAAAAAACTAACAATAATATCTTTTATCTTATGTATCTTTGTAATATTAGTATAGATATATATATATATATATATATATATAAAATATATAAATATCAGACTACATCACATACATTGATCTGACTCCGTGCTCAGTAGCTTAAGCACTTGTGTTACGGATATCAGAAAAAAACAGTGGTATTACAAATATATACTCAAATATTGGATATTAACACCCAGACACAGAACAAACACAAGTATTCATCACACGAATGTTTGTCCTGGGTGGGGATCGAACCGCAACTCTTGGCGCATGGGGCAGGGTCACTACTGAATGCGCCATCGAGCCAGTCAAAACAGAAATTAGAAGAAATTATATTCTCATAGCTTGTAAAATATACTACTATCGATAACCTATTGAATACATGTTCCGCACTGTTACTCTTAAAGGTTCCCATAGGTTAAAATTGGGAAACCTCTCACAAAGCATTCGCTAATTAATATCCATTGTTGGGCGATTCTAAGGTAATTGGAATTGATTTGAAGAGCAATCGGGTCACGGGTATAACTTTATGTGTAATTGCGTATAAAATCATTATTAACACCATTGCAACCACCATAATGTGTAATCTATTTTAA
Source organism: Glyphodes perspectalis (assembly GCA_951394215.1). Classification (NCBI taxonomy): domain Eukaryota; kingdom Metazoa; phylum Arthropoda; class Insecta; order Lepidoptera; family Crambidae; genus Glyphodes; species Glyphodes perspectalis. The sequence continues at coordinate 16,229,031 of OX596201.1, read as the reverse complement.
TATATAAAGCTGAAAAATTTGTTTGTTTGCTTAGTTAAACGCGTTGATCTCAGGAACTACTGGTCCGATTAAAAAAAATATTTGTGTTGAATAGGCTATTTATCTATGAAGGCTATTTTCACGATTCACTCCTTTTTCACAGCTTTCCATCCAACCCAGCCCACTGACCCATGTTGGTCGGGGACTTAAAAAGAATATGCCAACTGTGGTTTTTGCCATGTCGTAAAAGGCGACTAATGGTATATCGGGTTTTGGGTGTGTGATTGTGTAGGCGACAGGTTAGATGCTTGTCACTGCTTTTTCACAATTTTGCATCTAACCCAGCCCGGCATTATTTTTGGTTGAATGTGGTTGTGGTTGCTGCCCCTTTGACTCTGCCTACCCCTTCGGGGATTATGGGCGTGATGTTACGTATGTATGTATTATCACGATACGACACATTAACCATAAACTCGGGTGAAAATATGAGCACAGCTGTGATATGTAAATAAAGTAATAAATAACATATCATGAATTTATTTCGTTGTAAAGTGAAGGTACTTTAAGCAATTGTATTATGGAAATCAAAATCAACCTAGGTTTGATTTTACACCGGAATCAGATACAAGTTTCGTCATCAGCGATTTATTGTGGGGATCTTACTTGCGCACCTCGCGAAATCCTTCCTATCCTCACTAATGTTATGAATGCGAAAGTAACTCTCCCTGTCTGTCTGTTACATATTTCAGCTTACGCCCTTTAATCAACCGATTCTGATGAAATTTGGTACACTAAAAGTTTCGATTCTATCAAGAATTTCCACGGATAAAGTGTTTTACTACTTTAAACCTGATAAATTTAACATCTAACCCAGCCCATTGTCCTATGTTGGTCTAAGACTTAAAAAGAGTGTGCCAACTGTGGTTCTTGCCTAGCATGTCGTAAAAGACTAATGGTATAATTAGTTTTGGGTATGTGATTGTGTAGGCGACAAGTTAGCCACTTGTCACTACTTTTTCACAATTTGCCATCTAACCCAGCCCAGTTCTGTTTTTGGTTGAATGTGGTGCTGCCCCTTTGACTCTGCCTACCCCTTTGGGGATTATGGGCGTGATGTTATGTTATGTTGTTTGTGTTGTAACCCGATAAATATTACACATCAGTAGAATGCAACTTAACGTTTGCAACAGACCGAATTCCACGCAATTGGAGCCAATGCAAAAGGCTGTTAATTACATCTGTGTTTCCACCAAATTCCCGAGTGACCGAACAACGTTTTCCCGACCGCCCCGGCTCTTGCGCAACGTTTGCTTAACCCTATTAGCTTTGCCTTGCACTACACCCGCAGCCTGATTTAGCCTTTGCGAGCGCGTTAAATGTCACAGTTAGGTAATTCAATATTCTAGATTGCATTAGTTCCTACACCTGCGGATTTAACTCGAATAGGAAAACACACATTGCCGCAAGTGAAGCGTAAAGACTTACAAAAACTAAACTTGTAGGAAAACGGCGAGATTTAAATCACGGCATTTGAAGAACAAATGACGCTATTAGGCTCGCGTATGGCTACGTCTAGCCATACGCGATGGCCGCGTCAAGTCTTTCGTCGTGGCCATGTATAGCCATTTGCGATGACTAGAAATGTGTCATACTGTTCTGCGCCGTGCAATTGCGCTAACTCAATTTATTGCATCGGTTAACTAACACCTACAAGATGTGTTGGCGCTCAGCGTACCAGCGTACTCTCGGCTCACTCGGTGCATTATTTTTTACTGTGCCATGGAAATTTCGAGATTACTAAAAAGTCAACGCGGTTGGCTGCGCCTAAGTTACTATGTTGACGCAAATGTTATTTCTCAGTTAGATACCCATGTCTATCAGTTAACGCTTAGCCATTACCCGTAGCCGTGATTCTTCTTACCTGGTGGCCGCGTATTGCTTTTACCGCGTAGTTGAATCTAACCGTACTCCGTGGTCGTTTATGACGTTATTCTTCTATGAGAGAGGAAGTGGCAAGTGAGTGTATAAGCGGGTCACGTGATGGTAAGTGGTCACCGTAGCCCATAGGCCCTCGCAATACTAGAGAATCGTGAGAGTGTTGCTCTAAGGGAAGATAACCCTGTTAAACCCTGTCTTCATATACCGAGCCATAACCCATAGCCGCATATATTAAATCGTTTTTGAATTAAATTCTTGTGTAATAGGTCTCGAGTCTTAGATCTTTTGTAAGACTAAACGTGATCGTTAAGTAACTGGATTATATAAATTGCATTAGCTTCTAGGGCACTTATCTCAATTACTCTACTTAATCCTTTCTTTTCAAATTACCTAATGCTTTCAGAATTAATTCAAGCGTTTAGGTTTTCCGTAATACTAAAAGATTATTTCACAGACCTGAAATGACATTGAGACTTTTTATAAAGAAGTTGCTACATGATTAAAATGAAGTCCGATGTCTTTATTTTTTGAATAAGTTGGAAATTACTGAATAAAAATTAATAATAATAAAATAAATATTCAACGACATCACATACATTGATCTGACTCCGAAGTAAGTAGCTTAAGCACTTGTGTTACGGATATCAGAAACAACAGTGGTATTACAAATATATACGTAAATATTGGATATTCACACCCAGACACAGAACAAACACAAGTATTCATCACACGAATGTTTGTCCTGGGTGGGGATCGAACCCACAACTCTTGGCGCATAGGGCAGGGTCACTACCAAATGTGCCATCGAGCTTGTCAAACAATTACTTTACAATTAAGATAAAATTATATTCAATTTAGAATGTTTCAAGTGTTATTATTTGTTTTTATTAGAATTTAGGCTAAATACTGACTTATTTTTAATAACGCAAATTGAAATATTACAATTATTGGATTTGTTACAATCAACGCAGACATTTGTTGGGCAAACGGTTTTTTGATGTTCTTAAAAAATTGTTGAGATAAAACCCACCACTAATCACCCTACCTCTGTACTGTGGCAGAACTACTGAGGTAGCATGCATATTCAGTACTGTGAAAGTGAAACCTCATGGTTACTGTTGATCATTCTAACGTGTTTATTGCCTTCTAAGGGTTATGAAGATCTGCTGGTAGTCTGTCCTGAGGGAGAGGTACCACAATCCGACTAATATTATAAATGCGAAAGTTTGTATGTATGTATGGATGGATATTTGTTACTCTTTCACAAAAAAACTATTGAATGGATTTTAATGAAACTTTAGAATAATATAGCTCATACACCTGAATAATATATAGGCTATGTTTTATCGATGTACCACGCGAGCGAAGCCGCGGGCAGAAGCTAGTATCTTCATAAGCAAATTCTAAGTAAGTCGGTCTCACAGTCAGTCACGGTCAAAACATACTCTGATTAGAACAGGACAAACGACAATCAAAAGGAGCTTATATCGTGATGTCAATGAACAGAATACCTTATTACCCAAAGAATAGCTGTTAATAAATTAATTAATCAGTCGAGTGTGAAATCCTACGCCTACAACCGATCAGAATATCAATTGTACCGGTGCAACGGTTCAGCCGTAGACTATGTTAAGCGACTTGATTGGCTATTCCAGTAAAAAGTGCTAGAAAAAACGTTACGTGAGACGCGTGTCTGCTGTCTAGAATACGTTGAATGTGTAGGTCTACCTAGTTCCATGAATCAAGTGCTTTTGTAATACGAAAGGTTTAGTCGGTACTTTGGGTTTTATACCCATACATAAAGGGTTTTTTTTTTTGAGAGTTCTATCGGTAGTTGGCCGGAGGCGGCCTTTACTACCTACCGGATTGGCGGGAGAGCGGGAAGCTCTCACCTAGGACTGGCAGGCTTTTGGGCTTACTAATCAGGCGACTAGTTTGTTGTCACATTTTTTTAAGTCTTCCATCTTTTTTTTATAGTCCCATGTTGGTCTGGGACTTGGGCCATGTTGATCTGGGACAAAAAAAAAAAAGTGCCAACTGTGGTTCTTGCCTAGCATGTCGTAAAAGGCGACTAATGGTATATCGGGTTTTAGGTGTGATTGTGTAGGCGACAGGTTAGCCGCTTGTCACTGGTTTTTCGGAATTTTCCATCTAAACCAGCCCGGCTTTAATTTTAGCTGAATGTGGTTGAAGGGGCACGCTACCCCTTTGACTCTGCCTACCCCTTCGGGGATTATGGGCGTGATGTTATATATGTATGTATGTTTTTTTTACATGGGGTAATCCCTCCGAATTCCTTTTTGCCTCGGGAGGAGCAGAGCAGGATTGGACCCATTGTAGCCCGCGATCAGCGCCTTGTTGATGAAGGACCCGGAGACCCCACCAGTCGGTCAGTTCATTTCCATCTTATCCAATTAAATTTATTGGATAAAAGTGGTTCAAGAAATTGCTGCTCCTTTGACTCTGCCTACGGGGGGACATAGCGTTCCTCTTTAGGGATTGCAGGCATCATAGTATTTATGTAGTCGGTATCTTTACTAATAAGGCTCCTTGCTAGTAAATAATAATAATAATAAATTGTCCAGACTGACACACCAATTCCTAGTTCCAAACTAAGTTTATGCTTGTACTATTGATACTAGGCAAACGGATAGACATACTAAAATACGTTTATAGTTGCTAGTTATTATAAACCTAAAGGCGCAAATCAATATGTTAGGTATCACATAAGTACATAGCAGACCCTTTGAAGGTTATGCTGTAAATAACATGAGAGCTAACTTTTTTTTTTTTTTTTTTTCACATGTTATTTCTGCAATCTGTTTCTGTGAACATTTAGCATAGGTTTAGATTTTTATAAATTAGTCTTGAAGGGCAATCAGTCCAGCGACATGCTCCCCTTATGTATAGCAATTCCTATAGATCTCTAGGGGACTTTCTTTTTAGCCTTTTGAATTTTGAGTCTTCATTCATTAAGTGCGTAGTTAATATGTTTGGGTGATTATCCAGTCTATCCCTATAGGATTTTATTGAATGTTCAATCTCCTCCTGAACTGTTCTGATTTGAAGGTCGTGATGCAATCGTTGGTTTGCTATAAACCATGGCGCGTCTGTGATTATTCTCAGCATTTTGGACTGGAACCTCTGGAGTATTTCAAGGTTTGAATTGGAGGCTGTGCCCCAGAGTTGGATTCCATAAGCCCAGATTGGTTTCAAGATACACTTGTAGAGCTAACTTGACGAAATACTTTTAAACTTTACCTACGTTATGCTTTAAAATGTCGCTGTCATAATACAGAGCAACCTTAATACTTCTCCCATTTTAAAATGATGAACCTTTTTGCATCGGAACAGCAAATTTCGATCGCAATCTCTATGATGGCGTCTAAACTATAATAATAATAAATAATTAATATTCGCTTACACCACATACTGACTCTGAGGTAAGTAGCTAAAGCACTTGTGTTACGGTTATGAGAATCAACAGTGGTATTTTTACAAATATATACTTAAATATTAGATATTAACACCCAGATACAGAACAAACACAAGTATTTGTCCCACGAATGCTTGTCCTGGGTGAGGATCGAACCCACAATACTTGACGCATGGGGCGGGGTCACTACCAAATATACACGGAAAACGATAAACGCACATCAAAAATCGCTTCCAAGCGAACGTTCACTTGCACAAAGCATTGCTCGAAGCGATTGAAACAATCAGTGGAAAAGTGAAGGACTTCGCCATCCGTCGTATCTTCAGAAGTAAAAGTTGCAAGGTCGAGACGTCAGTTGCACATTCAACTATGAACCTTGTTACTTCGACACCGTCAAGCGCATTGCATATGCATGGAGCGTCTTGTGCAAATGTCCACACTGATTGCTTTCCAACAGATGACCCTGTTTGCAAAATACATGTAGCATTGCATCTGGTACTTAGCTTAGAATGTTTGCAAGAAAAGTTGGATTTATTTAGTCGTAAATTATCAGCTATACTCAATGTGTGTTCCGCGGAACCCTGGGGTTCCGTGAAGCCTTTCTGGGGGTTCCACGAAAATTGGTTCTGATCATAAATATCATAACTCCTGGGGAAAAATCCGTTAAAAGTCGATTATTACACCCCCCCCCCCCCCCCCCCCGCACTGCCGCCCGCGCTGTTCTAGGGTCCCGTCAAATACTCCGCTTCCTAAAAGGGTTCCATAGCATAAATAGTTTGAGAAGCACTGATCTAGTTGAATCAACATTGAACGATTTGCAGACGAGAAATAGCAGCAATCAATTAATGCATTCGTAGTATAAGACTAAATCATCGGTTCGCATCGCATCGCATTCTGTCTAATAAATAACTTAGATAATTATTAACGTGGCTAATAAACAAGATATTAAAAACCTTTGCTACAACAGACTTTCAATGTGAAAAAAGGCAATCCTATTGTCCATTGTGCCGACATCTACGTATTAATCTCCGCTTATAACCATGATCTAATTTGTTTAAATTAATGATTTAAATAAAATAGATGCTGGGTCATTGCTGTGGCCAAAAATTGGTTACGCACTAAATTCTGATGCCGCAAAAAGTGGTGAGATGAAACTGCGTGTCATGGTCTAGTGTCTTATGACCATATTCGTATTTTGAAAACAGAGTTAATTACATGTACATAATATCATCACATCCGAAATCCCCGCAAAGATGACTCTGTCGACCCCTTTAGGTGTCAAAGGGGTTGAGCCCCTAAACCACTTTCAGCCAAAATAAAACTGGATTAGATGGAAAAATGTGAAATATTGTGAACAAGTGGCTAGCCACTTGTATTTCTGTCTCACATTAAACCATAGTACAGAGAAACAGAGAATGTTTAATAAGATTCATTATTACTTGTGTATATGATTATGACGTTAAGATACTGCAAACAATTGAGTGGCTAAAAAGCAAAGCTAAAGTTTGGAATCCTAGAATTGGTGACAGAAAATCAAATAATCTTTGGTTTCTTAACCTTGAATTCTATAAAATTTCTGCCAAATACAACTTGCTGTCGAAAGATGAACGTACCTTGACCCTGATAGCAAGATCTGTGGCCGTTCTCAATGTTGCGACCCAAACTGTAATGCACCACTCTCTCACAGAAGAAGCCATAAAGAGTCGGTATTTTGTTTCGCTTGGTGTGAGAGTTACGGCAAACTTTTTAAGGTCAGCTGTGCATATGATATCTCCCTTGCTCCCTTGAGACAATATTCACAGATTACAGTAAATACTACTGTTACTACTTGTATACATGCTGTATAATTGTTTGTCACGGCATATAAGAATCAGAATCTCTATGGATTCCTTCATCAGTTGATTCCAGATGCTTTTAATACAGAGAATGAAGCGACGAAATTACGATTAAAAGATGTAGGCCGCTTAGTTCCGCCATATCACTGTTTCGGCCACATTCTCATTTGTCCCAGATGGCTTATCACGTCCACAGAGAAAATATTTTTACAAGTAAACGTTGCTTGTTATTTAAACACTGCTCCAAAATCTGCGTAAAATTACCACGTCCATCCATTTTGATGCAAGAAAAACAAACCTACTTTTGCGTTTAAACCACCAGATTGTATAAATTGGAAAAATACAAGACGGCACTTATTTTTTGATCCGATGAAATGTACAATTCAGATTCTGATGGATATTAAATATTCAATCCACACTTAGCTGAGAAGCGACTGGCGATCGATTTGAGCGAATAAATGTTTAAAGCGAGATATTTGATAGGTTGGGAGACTAGAAAACGGCTTGGCAACCGCTGTGTGGCAAATTTGATGGTCGTGAAGTATGGAGGCCGTTGGTAAGTGTTTTTTGTTGAATTTGGTTTTTTATAGATGTTCAGAACAGCGGTGCACTCGACCGTGGAGCTGTGTCACATGCGTATTTGTTTTTAAATAGCTTCCAGAAGCTACGCATCGTTTGATAAGTATACGTTTGCAAATACCTTTAAAAAAACATCACGCAAGAAAATTGTGTTGTCAAAGTACAATTCTTATAGCCTTTCTCAATCCCACTAATATTATAAATGTTAAAGTTTGTATGGAGGGATGTTTATTACTCTTTCGTAAAAAAAATACCGACTGGATTTTAATGAAACTTTAAAATAATATAGCTTATACACCCGAATAACATATAGGCTATGTTTCATCGATGTACCACGCGAGCGAAGCCGCGGGCAGAAGCTAGTTCTCTATAAAAATATATAAAAGTCAATCTATCAGTATGAACGGCAAGGTATTTGACTTTGTAAAACTATAAAAGAACATACATTACTCGTATTAGACTCCACCGAATTTTCTGTCACGTGAAACTAACATTTTGTCAAAATGAGATAAATCCATGATGGATAGCTATTTGCCATCCCATATTATATGAAGACTTGGCTGATCCCAGGGGTTTAAATCAGTACACTAGATAACACTGTTGAAACATAATATTATATTCAGTTTCACCGGCACACTGTGTGCATAAATATTTAAAAATACGGCAAAAACACATATTGTATATCACAGAGCGGAGCGATGGTAGCTCAATGGTAAGGACACGCGCCTTATAACCTAGAGGCGCGGTTTAATACCCGGGCATGTGCCTATAGATTTTTCAAATCTATGTACGTATTTATACCACTAGCTCGACGGTGAGGGAAAACATCGTGATGAACCTGCAAATTCAAACAACTTTGGATTTGTAACCATGATCCAAAAAATGTCTTGTTCCCCTATTTTAGGGTTACGAAGGCCAGAACAGCAGTCGCTTCAGTGTAATTACCAGACTCGCCAAATCCTGGATCATGGTCTTAGCTGACTCTGTCTAATCACGGGACATAACGCTAGGATGATGATGATGATAATAAGATATTGTATGTCACGCAACAAGTCTAATGTTTGCTAAGTCTGAGAGTCCCAGAAGCCCAAACACTGGTGATTTAGGATGGGCAAACTAAAGTACCTACTGGTCGCCCTCTAGTCCCTAACGTGTCTGCTCTGGTCGGGTCAAGTATATATATTTTTTTCCTAGTAATTATACATTTTTATTTTTTTTATTATACACCAGGCACACTTTGAAACATGGTTCAAATATGATTCATACAACTTTGTTAATACTGTTGCTAAAAAGAGTACCTACCTAGTTTCTTGCCGGATTCTTCTAGGTAGATGCATTGCTAGGCAGATTACGAACTCAAGATGCTGGAATCATATTTCTTTATCTGTTCTTGGCGATTAGGTTTCAAAGATACTATTGTATTCTTTGAATCCTATATAAATAAAAAATATTTTGTTTTTTACTTTGACCAGCACGTTGAATCCTCAACAAAACCTTTAAAAGTCCATAAAGTAATAACGATAGTACTTCTATGGCCAGCCCCTATAAGCCACAATGACAGCCGAACTCGTCGGGCTGTACGTTTACTGCCTACGTGTTATAAAAAGTCTGTTTAATCCTCGAAATGACCTTCGAAAAGGCCACAATGTGATAATGAAACCACTTATATAGCACAGTAGCAGCGCTTCGCGATTTCAACCGCTTAGTTCCCGTTTCCGTAGGAATACCAGAACAAAATAAAGCCTATGTTACTCGCTGATAAAGTGGCTTAAAATTTGTGAAGGTTTTTTTTAAATGGGTTTAGTAATTTTGGAGCCTAATCAGCAAACAAACAATCAAATCTTTCCTCTTTATATTCGTGTAGATAAGCCCCGATGACCGCTTATCACGCCGGTTGTACGTTTAATGCCTTCGTGCTATAAAAAGTCTGCAGTCAGACAGCGGCGTCACCGCGCATAGTTCACTTCCGCGCAAAAAACTACAGATTCATATCGTATATGGTGTGGCATGTCGCACGCGATGCTCTAGCGGGCTTTTACTTTCAAACGCTTATGAGTTAACCTTGATGTCCACAGATAGTGAGGGGATATTTGAAGCGGCACTTCTAGGCGGATCTTTAAAATTAATATATTATATATAAGGAGATTTATGATTGTTAGTGGATGGAGAGGAAGAGGAAGGCCAAATAAGAGATGGATGGATTGTGTGAAAGATGATATGAGAGAAATGGGAGGGGATAGCTTGATGACGGCTGACCGGGACGTATGGAAAAGGAAGACATGCTGCGCCGATCCCAAATGAACTGGGAGAAGGGCAAGAGGATGATGATAAGGAGATTTATGAAGGTTTTTTTAATCTGTTAAGATTATTTATTATACCTAACCTTCTCTGCCGATATGTAATGATCTGATGTCCACCATAGATTTTCCATATAAAACAAGTTTCAAAATTGAGTTATTTCTGCATATTTCGTTTCACAAGCATATTTCGTTGTATAATTTACGCACTCGATTCAAGGATACTTTTTCATCAAGTAATTTGTAACCATTGCAAATTTAATTAGTTGTTTCGTTTCAGTAGTTCCTGAAACAAAAGTTTCTAGTTTTAAAAAATCGCCTCACATCGCGCAACGTCGCGCTCGGCTGCCAGTAAGCGCAAGCCTCCGTACCGACTTGACCGAGAATTGTGTGACCGTGAAAATGTGTAATGCCATTGCTCCACGCAGATTTTATTGTCCGACTGCGGCAATGCGAAAAGGAAGGGTTTTAATTTTAGCATGATATATATATATATATATATATATATATATATATATTGATATCTAGTAGAATAAATCACCATGAGGGTTTTCAAAAATACAAAAACCGCCAGATGGCACGAGGGTCTTATCACTGTCACTATTGGCTCCTTGTTGACAGCATGTCAGTTTAGTCTGACAACTAACCAAAAAAAAAATAGGCAGTCGCTTCAATGTTATAACCAATCAATTCTTCAGACTGGCACACCAATTCCCTAGTTCCAAACTAAGCTGGAAGCTTGTGCTATGGATACTAAAAGGTTAAATACGTTTATAAACATCCATGACTCGAGTACAAACGTCCATGTTCATCACACGAAACTTTGCCCCTAGCGGGATTCAAACCCGCAACCCCTTGGTTTTGTGGCCAGGGTCTCTAACAATTCGACCAACGGGCCTGTCAGATTAGCTAAATCCTGGATTCATAGTCTAGGCGGGCTCCGATTAAGTATAGGACATAACGCTAGAAAGATGATGATTCAACATACAAAGTTTAAAGATACAACATTTGCGATTATCCTCGCGCGATTAATTCACGTCGCGTCCACCCCTGGGGGACAGCGAGAGGTTTTTAAAACATTGGTGTCTCTGTCCACCCGCGGGGGACAAGCAGGGGGTGGACAGCGGGAATAATCGCAACATTTGTACGATAGCGTTATATTCATTGATACCATGTATATATGATACTCATTCATCAGTATGCTTTATGTGTCGCAATCGATATCTATTTTTCTTACAAGACCATATCATTATGCAGGTCTCGTCTACTCGACATACACCCGTTCCAAGCGATAAGTGTCATGACGAAATCGCGGTAATCGAGTGACCATTAGTTACGAAATACCGGCCGGTTCCGGGTTCGAGTGCCAGGTCTCAATTGATTAGTTGTTTTGGCAGCCGTTTGTGGGTTAGTGTCGCGTGTCGGCGACAAGTGACATTGACGGGCGACAGATTGTTGTGGACACTTGTTGCGAGTAATTGGATTCAGCTATTTGGTAAGAACAACTGTTGTTCTTGTGTGTGGTGTTTATGTAATGGCGTGACGAAATTAGAAGCTGTTGCGGATTATAAGCAAGTATTTTTATTGGTCACATTGTACATTCATTTTTAATCGACTTCAAAAAAAGGAGGAGATTCTCAATTCGACTGAATATTTTTTTAGATTAGTCTAATTGGGCGACTTCACTTATCGAAGACAAGCCGTAGTATTGTTATAGATAAGCCATGCTATGCTAAAAATATGAGGGTTTCATCTATCGGAACTATTTATGTAAAAAATATAGATTTTTGTTGCCCGCCCATAATATTAAAGCTGAAAAGATTGTTTGTTTGTTTGAACGTCCTAATCTCAAGAACTACTGGTCAGATTTGAAAAATTCTTTCAGTGTTAGATAGCCCATTTATCGAGGAAGGATATAGGCTATAGATAAAACATTAACCATAAACGCGGGTGAAACCATGGGCACAGCTAGTCTTGTTATAAACGGTTATAGCAATGGTGTCAGACAACTTGAAGAGAGCAGTTCGAAATCTTTATTCCAATATTAAACATTTACAGACTAACTTTTGGTCGCGGCTACGTCTGCATGACATCGGTCTGTCTGGTACCTGAATAGATTAATTATCATGCATCTCGCGGGATATATAATTTTATCCGGGTTAAAAGTAGCCTATGTACTTTCTAAGGGTTAATTGTAATGTAATGTTAAAGGTATGCCAAATGTAATGTAATGTTAAAGGTATGCCAAATTTGATGGCGATCGGTTAAGTAGTCTGTTTAGACGTGAAGATTAAAAGGGTTTCCTTTTATTCGGATTAATAATACCCTATATAGATTAATAATAACCTATTAGTAAAGATTGAACACGACATATAATAAAACTCGGGACAGTAACTATTTTTATTTATAACCATATATGACAAAAAAGACGGTGCAACAAAGCGCAGCCGATCGAAAAGACGTTTGCAACCGCCACCATTAAGTTTCGCGCCCAATCGATTGGGTCATCGACCTATTGTCTCTGTTCTGCATCTTGGGATCCGCATCCGACCGTGACAACATGACCTACACTAACTGCTAGTTCAGTAGGCCAGTGCAAGTATAACCGCCATTCTGATAAGCGCTGTCCCGTCTCTGGTTCTGGTTGAACAATGATCCTGGATTAAGCGAATTTGGTTATTGATTAGCAGACTATATTAGAACTGCATATAACCGCGACCGCGTTTTCTTTTTACCCAGAGAAATCCTCGTATCCACTCCATCCGGGAGGGGCAAAGTGGGTTTATGGGACTCCTCCCGTGGGCCACTAAAACTCCGGGGTGTTCCACTGAATAGCTTGGGGAGGGACCATGACCATTAGGTCAAATCAGTATTTTATATTAATAAAATACTAACTGTTAGTTAAGTACCTCAGTGCAAGAATAATCGCCATTATCTTGCTAGTGTTCTCCCGTTTCTTGTTAAGGTCCCCTTGAACCATGATTCTGGAATTAGCGAGTCTGATTATTGCTTAGCGAACTATATTAGATCTGCATTCAACCGTGACTCCATGACCTACACTAACTGTTAGTTTAGTACCCCAGTGCAAGTATAACCGCCATTGTCTTCCTAGCGTTGTTCCTTTTCTTGTGAGGATCCCCTTTAATCATGATCCTGGAATCAGCGAATCTGGTGCAAAGACTATCTTTCCGAAACTTACACAGGAGAGTCAGACAAATCTAGTCATGTTTGCACACCTAAATGTGCAGGACTGCAGGTGTTATAAATCTGTATATGTACCTTCAAGCCTGTAATCCCCGAACGACAGGCAAAGCTGCACACCACATCCGCACGAAAATAACATACAGGGTTAGATGAAATATTGTGTTGGATTTTAAAATCCAGATATGTCTTCGACTTTGATCCGACATCTCTTACTTAAAGCTTGTATTTATCCAGAGCAGTAATCAGAGTGCATGTGGTCGCACACTGGCGCACCGTGATGATCAGATCGCTTCAAAAAATTACAAGTTTGGTCAGAAAGTCGTGAATATTATGTAGATACACTAAAAAGTATGCGAGCGAGGCAAGTCGATTTTTTTCTATGGCTCTAAAATTATTTCATTTGAGTGTATCTATAAAAAGTTTCTGGAGCACTGCCCAATAATTATAAGATAGAAAGAAATGGACGTAATTAGACCATAAAAAGACAACTAAAACCCGTCTGAACTCTATTATAAGCCAAATTGTATAAGGTTGGCGATGCGAAACATGAGTTTTTCTAAAGAAGTTACAGCACATATTTTTTACTTCAATCTTTAGAAAATTGATCGTTTTTGAGCGCTGCAATACGTAATAGTTTTGTAAACATACAAAATGTATACACAGAAGAGACATAACCTCTATTATATAGAGGCTCTACATTCAAAGTCGTTGCTTGAACTTCTGGTAACAAAAAGTCTGAAAAGGCAATTGAAGTTAAATCCGTTGTTAGTTACATTTTTTCTTATAGTTTTTTTGACGAAGTATTATGTATAAAAATAAATTGTAAATAGGTTTTGATGTTTTTTACACTTTTTGGGACATTTGACCTTCATCCATTTCTATTATTTTTTGTGTTAAGTTGTGGTCAAATGATCCTATTTAGGGGTTTAATTTTTTCCTTTCGAAACAAAGGTAAATCTAAGTAGTGATATAATTTTAAAAACGTTAATATTCTTTTGTTTGTTCGTTATTTAACATCTTAAGTACTAATAATATTATCAATAAAAGTGTCATGCATGTTATCAGAAGCACATACATTGGTACCTTTTATCCGGAATAAATTTCCTAAATGAACCGACACTATGGGAGACAGCTGATATTTTATAAGTAGACTTACTTACACACAAAAGAAACATAAAAGGAATCAAAGTAATAGTATTGAAAAGGCCGAAACTACAGAATAAAAATCGCTTTAGTTACAACGTCTGTAGTTGAAATCCACTTTCGTCTAATGCTCTTCTTATGTCAGTCCACTTGGCAAGTAGTAAGTATTTAGGCACTCCAGTTGTATATCTGTTATGCTTATTAAACTAAATACATGTCTGGCCTAGAAAAAGGCTTTGACAAATACTTGAAATATTTGAAATTATTTACAAACTAACAAACAACAGACATACAACAACAACAAGCAGAGCTGCACTATCTCTCACTGACCTTGATGCGCTTACGTCTATGACGTCAAAAGGTGTCTTCTATAGATGTCTATGACGTACGAGGCCCCGATCTCTATTCGTTTTGTAGGAACGGGATCTTTTAATATAGATATATATCAGTAAATAACCAAAGTATCTACATCCTTTGTATGTATTTAGTTAGTTAGATGTAGGTACTTTAAGTTTTGTGGATATAAGTAGATGATTTTTATACACTGATTTTTTTGCAAATTTTGCTGTTTTGTAAATAAACAAAGGCCTCTATTACAATATAAATGTAAGTTAAGGGTTTTAGGCAATCGCACAAAAGAAAACAAAGCATTTGTTTGTGTATTTTTAATAAAGAACTGTTCTAATTAGTTATTGTCTTCTAATAAAGACGTGGCGTGGAGGGCACGAAAAAAATTGTCTTGAAGACGTTGGCGCTGTAAAGGTTAATGGGGGTTGCTGCTCCTTTGACTTTGACCCTTCACGACTTACGGGCGTGATATGATATCACGCCCTGAAAATTTTTGCAGTGATCTGATCTGATATATTTTAAAAAATTATATTAGTTTGGACCCATTGAAGTAGTCTTAAACCACTTGATTTCGGACCGAAATCATTCTAGAATACTTTTTACATGAGCATGTGTTAATAAAATCAAAGTTAAAACATTTCAGTGTAAAAGTTATACCATAACAATAAACCTTACAGACGATAGGTAGAAAACATTTAAAGAATTTCCAAGTGAAAATAGTCTCATTGATATTTACAACATAGGCACACGAAGAAATACTAGACAGGCCACTATAATCTTGAGTATTAAGAAAGCAGTACAAAGTAAATGTTAGTACAAATAAATTGTGTGGAAAAGATAAATCACACAAGTTATTTATTACGGCCAATTATCCCGTTCAGGTAATAAATCCAGTTAACGCTAATAAATTGTGCGCAGAGAAAGGAGATCAAATGTTAAGAGCAGTGGTATTTGGTTAGTACATCTGTATTCTAGATCTTAATGGTGGCTTGGTATTCAGAAATACGCAATAGATTCATACAGCGCCAGTCAGCGCGTCGAAATCGGTTATTGACCCCTTCGTACCATCTTACTTCTTGCATATTGTAAAGGCGAAAGTTTAGTTCTATTACTACACTATTATTATAAAGAAAAATTTGTACGTATGTATGAACCTAACTAATAAACTCAAAAACTACTTGACTGATTTAAAATATTATTTCACCATTAGAATTCTACATTATTCCTAATATTTTGAACAAAGTTAGGTTAGGTTAAAAAATAAATGTCTACGCGCGCGAAGCCGGGGCGGGCCGCTAGTACTTCAATAAAATCAGTCTGTTTGGATCATCTTAGAATTAACTCGTCTGTTTATTATTTAGTGATAACCAGATATTACCTGGTGGTTATCTCTATCCATTAGATAAGGAAGACAGTACAGTGGATCATGGCATCCATAGTTATTTTATGCAGATTTTGCACTTTCATGTGCATTTATTTATAAATAAATAAATATCCGACAACATCACGTACATTGATCTGACTACGAGATAAGTAGCTTAAGCACTTGTGTTACGGATATCAGAATCAACGGTGGTATTACAAATATATACTTAAATATTGAATATTAACACCCAGACACAGAACAAACACAAGTATTCATGACACGAATGTCCTGGATGGGGATCGAACCCACAAATCTTAGCGCATAGGGCAGGGTCACTACCAAATGCACCATCGAGCCAGTCAATGTTTAAATCACGAACAGACACTTAAATTTTATTCATCGGCACGATGACCATAACATAATATCTGGTTACAATATGATCTAGTAGCTACAATAAAATAGTATTATGGCTATCGGATACTTAACCGTTCTCCGTCCTATCTCGCTATATCGACTTTTGCTCCGGTTAAGATTTGGCCTGAGGCGTAATGTATTCCGTTTGCAAAACCCATTATAATTAAAACGGATCGCTTTAGCCGCGGTAATACCACAATCATAATAATAACAGTAAGTACGGTGTTGGGTAAGTGGTAAGGATGAACTGCAAATATTATTCACATGTCATGCTCTTAATAGTGGAAATTAATGGACTTTTATGCACTGTATTTGAGTTACTGTAAATTTTTGCAGTTTTCGGTATAGCAGTTAGTTACTTCAACAATACTTAAAACAATGTGAATCTCCGGAAAATGATATGAAACTCAGACTATTCTTCAACTCCCGCCATCGCACAAGATGGTAGTTGTACTTGGTTGTACACGAATACGACAGATTTTCACGATCCTCGTTAGTGGAGTGTTTTTCCCAGACAGCTCTGAGCCCGACACACCCTTGTAGGCCGAACCTAGGTTTACTTGGGCGGTGAGTATATGCATTCCTCACGTTAAAAAAAATAAAAAAGATTTTCACGATGAAGCGAGTTGGCGCCAAAAGTAGGTAAAATCGGAAGATGCCAATTCGCGCGAATTTCAGGCTCGCGAAGGAAAGAAAAGAGACCTGCCCCCCAGTGGCATCTGTTCCCAAGCATGACGTATGTGTCCACAATACATCATGGAATCAATCGATCCGCTTTGTTTTACATAACATTACCTTTTGCAAGGCTGCAAACCCCTTATGGACATAGGTCTTCAAGGTAAGGTCCAATAGCTGCTTTAGTACCTAGACTCGTCGACCTCAAAAATACTTAATATACTTGAAGACCTCTTGTCTGGACCTTACGTCTACTTTCCATCTCAGTGAGAGTGAGGTCAATTTGTAGAACGCAACAATTAAATTTGACTGGCCCGTTGATCGTGTGGTCAGAGACCTTGGCCACGAAACCAAGGATCGCGTGTTCGAATCCCGCTTGGGACAAATGTTTGGTGTGATGAACATGGATGTTTACAAACGTATATCAATCTATCCGTTTACCTAGTATCCATAACACAAATATAAGCTTAGTTTTGAACTAGGGAATTGGTGTGTCAAACTGGAGAATTTATTATTATCATAAATAAGTAATTTTTTAGTTCAATGTTTCGAAATTAGTTACTACGATCCTTAGTTTTCTGATCTCCAAATATTAGATACCTTTACCTTTTTTACGTGAAATTGGTATTATTGGAAGATTTTTTAAAATTTAGGATCATAGACAAAGCAAAGCGCACCTCTACTCTAGGAAGAATAATACGACGAAATCAAATATTTTTTGTTTTATTTCTGATTCAACTTCACGATTATTACTTATGTTTTAGACTAAATAAAATATGTCTCAGTTGATTATTGACATTATGTCTTAGTGGACACGACTGTAAATGTCTATAGGGAAGGTTAATTTGTATACCTCTGAGTTAATTAAAATGGGTGACTTTGAAATATTTGTGCTGTCCAAATTGTTAACCTTAGTTTACGACATATTATATAATTGTTCTCATAGTAAATTCTAGTGGGTATTTGCATTATTATTATCTCTTCTGTACTGTGATGGCAGATCGCTTCGAGCCTTCTTTAGTTTTAACCATCGAGCAAATAGCCTTTAGAGCAACAATGCAGGCGATATGATTCCGAAACAGATCTGTGATTTGTCACTGACAAAATGTCTACTGATGTCCAATCGGAATCAAACTAAATAAACCAATTGGCGTCTTGCTCTAAACGCGTCAAATCCAATTGGGCCAATTAAATGGTAGCGTTTCCTCCCACCGATCGTTGACGGACTTTTCACCATCGGAGCAAACGCAATGGATTTTAGTTACATTAGTGTCATATGACGTCACGGTATTCTAATCCAACTGACTAACTTTTTAGTGATTCAAAAACAATTAAAAATAGAATTTAACAAATAATTGAAAACGTTTCAAATAAGGTGTTAATTAAAATTAACGATGTCTCGGCATTGTTTATATAGCGAGTCTACATACCAATTGTTCTCAAACAAACTGTACCACTTTGTTGCTCTATTAGTTATATACTCGATGGTTCTAACGGTTCGTCTTTATGGACTGTGAGAAGTTATAACTTCAGTATTATCTTGTTTTGTGGGGCACTTATTCATCTTTATGTTTGTCTTGTACTCGTGGTGACAAAGATGAGTTCACCGGAGTTTTGTAAATAAGGACTTTTCTTTGATGACCTAAATTTTTCCTAACTGCGGTAAAGCCAAAAGAAATAGTCATGATTTTATCAGTCTAAGTACAGAAGTGTGTTGTTGATATTTTCATATGGCGATGAACATATGATAGTACGCCGTCATATTGCATATAAAACAACAACATTATATACTATTTCACGATAAGATATCTAAAGCTGTCCCGTGTTGGTCTGGGACTTAAAAAGAATTTGCCAACTCTCTTTCTTGCCTAGCATGTCGTAAAAGGTGACTAATGGTTTATAGTGTTTTGGGCATGTGATTGTGTAGGCGACGAGCTAGCCACTTGTCACTACTTTTTCACAATTTTCCATCTAACCCAGCCCATTGTCCCGTGTTGGTCTGGGACTTAAAAATAATGTGCCAACTGTGTTTCTTGCCTAGCATATCGTAAAAGGCGACTAATGGTATATCGGGTTTTGGGTATGTGATTATGTAGGCGACAAGCTAGCCACTTGTTACTACTTTTTCACAATTTTCACAGTTTTATTTTTAGCTAAATGTGGTTAAAGGGGCCTGCTGTCCCTTTGACTCTGCCCACCTCTTCGGAGATTATTTATATATCTCTGTATCTCGGAAGTGATAGTGGAGTCCATCATCAGTTGTTGATATGTTGATTATTAAGCTATTAAGGTATCAATATGGTCAGCGGGTACCTACACATTTCTTCCATAAATTGTCATACTTTTATAAATCATTATCACAATCATGAAGTGGCTAATCCTATAATCTACCCACGACAAATTAGATGACATCCTACTAATACTACTTATAAATGCGAAAGTTTGTATGGATACTCTTTCACGCAAAAACTATTGAATGAATTTTAATGAAACTTTACAATAATATAGCTTATACACCCGAATAACATATAGGCTATGTTTTACCGATGTACCACGAGAGCAAAGCCGCGCAGAAGCTAGTAGATCATAAAAAACTTAGATGAATGTTTATTATTTAATCTTCGCTTGTAAGTTCACCCACCAGTACTTAAACAAAGTGGCAGTAAGACTCAACTCGTGCGCCGCCCGACTAGTTTCAATACAAACAGCCTGAATGAGTTCTGCAAACGTTATAATTACGTATTAAGCGGCACATTGTGGCTCCTGAAGCGAGTAAATTTGGAGATTTAGAGCGGGCTCTGACGGATCCCATTGTTTTATTTGTCCCCGTAATTACGGCCTTAAGGGCCCCCCAGTATAACAGAACTAACAGTAAGAGACTTGGAAAGAGATAAAGATTGGTTAAATAATTTTTTAATACTTTTTCGACTTTACATGGATGTGAAACCAAAGACAATTTTGTGCACCAAAATAAACTTGTAGGTCAAATATAAAGGTAAAGTAAGTTACCTAGTAAGGTACCTAAGTTCCGGTAAATTACCCTCCTCTGAATCACCTAAATTTCTTGGAAACTACACCAGTGCGTAATAAATAATTTAAAACTGTAATTGCTACTGATAAAATTGTATAAAAGGCATGAAAACAAAACCATGAGGTACACAATTTTTTTATGTTTTATTCATACAAAACAAATCCATTATGTACAATTTGATGTAACGAAGTTAATATTTATTGATACTTCGCAAATCCGAGATGTTTAGCGAAGTTCTCTTTCTGTTTTTATAAGACTGTGTCACCGCTGAGCTCAGCTTGATGATAATTTATGAAAGAATACTCCAGCAACCCTAGCGAAAGATAAATTGTGTCATCTGACTTAAATTATAAGGATTACGATTCATATAACTTATGCGATATGGGAGAAAATTATAAGGCGATTCAGCACTGCACTGCGAGATCAAAAGATGTGAATTCTACTCAAACGTATATTAAATAGTACTTCTATATGAAACTCAATTTTATTTCTGGCTGCCTTTTCGGGGATTACGATAATGGGTGGATGGTTAGTTTGAGGAAAACGTTTATGAGTAACCATCTCTTAAAGCGTTAAAGAGGCGCAGACACTAGTTCTGTCTATATAAATATTAATTAAATATTGACTTGCTGGTAGGTTTACGAGCTATTTGTTGTTTCAATAGTAAGTTTTAATTAGTCTAGCTTATGCTCCTAAACACGCCAGGCGCATCCAAGCCGTAGCGACAGATCTAACCGGACACACCAGGCGTGTCGGCCGCAGTAATAGTGGTCCGCTAAGCGGCTGAGACAATACGGACAAGGGCCGGAGTGCCTCCACCCTCATTGCACGGTTGCGCCTGTCCCTGTGCTGGATCCCTTAGGCGCGGGAGGCCCAGCTCTGGCAGACCCTGGGGTGTTCACAGTTGTTTGGCGTTGCGCGATCCCATGGGTACCTTTTATAAGGGCGTAGAGGTACAACCCTAATATATAAAAGTAAAAAAAAGAAAAAAATATAGTTTTTGACCGTTAAAGTATGCGTATCGTGTTGTATAAAAAAACGTGGTGCAGGACAACCAGTACTCGTACCGCGTGGGCGTGCGGCTGGCGGAGTACCGCGTGGAGGAGAGCTGCGAGCGGCGCACGCGCATCGGTATCCGTATACCTACTCACTAGCACCTTGAGTGGAGCAGGGTCCTCCTATCATCCAGAGGGCCTCGGGAATCCGACTTACCCTGCTGATTACCCACCGGTCTCAGCAGGACGCGTTCCTCTGGGTAAACAAAAAAAAAGGGGCGTCAGCCGTTGTAATATACTCGCCCACACTAAGCGTGTCTGCCGTTGAAACTAATTCACAACCCTCGTAACTCGGAACCGTTTGTAAAACGGGAAGAATCAATGAATTCCACCCTTTTACCAATTCAAACTGCTCAAATACATGTTTGTCAACTCGTCGATCCACATCACACGTCCAGTTTGGGGCTGATCATGAATATTTCAGTAGGGTTCATTCGGCTTGTGTCGAATCCTTGGAACTTCACACTCATTAATAATGGTTATGGTCCCAAGTCGATCCGTTTTGCCAACTGTGCAAATCTGTTCATCCATGCTAATATGTTGGGCTGGGGATCGTGAGTAGGGAATGAAGGATATATTTTCTTTACCCATGTGTGATAGGAATGCATCTCTCATATCTATGCCGTCCAAAGGAGGACAGCTTGGTTTGTAGAATTCCCTGCCAGGGGTTTCTGAGTGGAACTACCACAAAAGGAAGGCCAGCTCCGCTTTAGAGGAAGCGGTAAATAAGCGGTAGATAATATTATAAGGGCGAAAGTTTGTGAGTGTGTGTGTATGTGTATGTTTGTTACTTCTTCACGCAAAAACTGCTGAACGGATATGGATGAAATTTGGCACAGAGATAGATTATAGTCTGGAATAACATGTAGGCAACTTTTTATCTCGAAAAAATACAGTTTCTATAGGATACAGAAATATTACCTACCCTACGCAGGCGAAGTCGCGGGATACATACAGCTAGTTTTTAAATAACTTATTTTTTTATAACATAGCTCCCGTAATCCCTAAAGGGATAGGCAGAGTCAAAGGACCAGTAAACTCCTTTAATCACATTTAACCAAAAATAAATCTGAGCTGGGTAAGATGGAAAATTATGAAAAAGTAGTGACAAGTGGCTAGCTCGTCATCTACACAATCATAAACCCAATATACCATCCTATATCATTACCATTTTATTATTGGAATGAAGGTTGCAGTAGATATATCAAAGAAAATATAAGGACTTCGAAGTAAAGTGATTTTTTTTATGTAGCTCAAACATGACTTCATAAGTTTAGTCTAGGCAATCTTAAAAGCTGTCAATATGGCTAAAACACTATTGTTGTAAAAGCATTTGAACGGTATGGTCGAAAATAGTTTATCGATCTTCGAAAAAAGCTAAACGTTTTAATAGTAGTAATAAGTTGTAAAATGTCCCATGCTAGTCTTAGACGCAACGCTAAACTGTGTTTCTTGCCTAGCATGTCGTAAAAGGCGACTAATGGTACATGGGATTTTGGGTACCTATGTGACTGTGTAGGCGACGAGCTAGTCACTTGTCACTATTTTTTTCAATTTCCCATCTAACCCAGCCCATTGTCCCATGTTGGTCTGGGACTTAAAAAAATAAAAAATGTGCCAACAGTGGTTCTGGCCTAGCATATTAAAAGTTTGCGCTCTAAAAAATCACTCTTTCTTTTGGAAGTCGGTTAAGTAAGCTGTTAGTTAACCTACGTTTGTCTATATCTTTGTTAGAGGCATTGTTTCTAGTCAATTTATTTACGATCGAAGATAGTACCATCGAACGGTTTTATAATAACAACGCGTTGATTGCTAATTAACTTTCTAAAGACAATCAGATATGAAATATTGTTATAACTTGATAAGCGTTTCAGCCGAGTCGCCTGGAGCGGGCATCGGGGATTAACAAAGAGATTGATTGATTTAGCGCGGTCTTAAACGAAGTAATTTGTGCAGGGTTTATTTTGAGATTTAATTACAGGATTACCTTTAGAGAACAGTTTTTGTTTTAAAGCGTTGGTAGAGTTGGTAATATTAAAGACTAGCTTTTGCCCGCGGCTTTGCTCGCGTGGTACATCGATAAATCATAGCCTAAATGTTAAGCGGGTGTACAAGCTATATTATTGTAAAGTTTTATTAAAATCCATTCAGTAGTTTTTGCGTGCAAGAGTAACGAATATCCATCCATAATTACAAACTTTCGCGTTTATAATATTAGTAGGGATATGCGCCTCACATACGAAGGATACTGTTTCAAATCTGATCACGTGGTTCTAGGTAGGTTAAATCATAGTACGGATTTCTACCACCTAGTAAGTGATTAGGAAATATCGTCAAGGAAATGTTTATTTCAATAACTGGGGATGTATTACCATGATGTAATTTATCTGCTTTCCATATATAAGGGTTATAGTTATGAGGATGAGCAGTCATTTCGATACTGTTATATTAAAATGACGCGTTAAATTCAGGATCAAGTTCAAATCGCACGCGCACTCTCAATTACCTACAACGGGTCATTACGCGCAGAACAGATTTTGTGTAGCTATTCTGTTTGGTTTTGTTGTCTCGTGATAGCACAATGGTAAGGGCCACAGCACTTGGGACATATATCTCATTCACCTGGCTCCGTCATGTCCTAATGAAAAAACTTTACACCTATTTGTGTGAGTGACCTACTGTGAACTTTTGGGCACTAAAAGCTCGGATGAGTTCCGCCGCTGACCCAACTTTTCCAATCTGCCCATAATTAATATTTACTCTGACAGTCCCTTGCCGGGGATGATTGTGAAATAGTTATTAATGCTAAAAAGCGGTCGTGATTAGCTTTAATTTGTTTGGAAAGTTTGTTCGATATAGTAGTTGGGTAAAAGGTTGTGTTAGCCCATGCTAGTAAGGTTAAATCGAGTGATTTTTGTTTATATTTTGGTTTAATTGATTAGTATTAATTGCTATCAAACCATACAATTACTATACGTCCATCAACTTCTTATCGTCATCATAAATCGCATGCATCATCCGACTATATCACATACATTGATCTGACTCCGAGATAAGTAGCTTAAGCACTTGTGTTACGGATATCAGAATCAACAGTGGTATTACAAATATATACTTAAATATTGGATATTAACACCCAGACACAGAACAAACACAAGTATTCATCATACGAATGTTTGACCAGGGTGGGGATCGAACCGACAACTCTTGGCAGGGTCACTACCAGATGCGCCAACGAGCCAGTCATCATACTCTTCCTAGCCTTATAATGTGTTATTAGTCAGGGCCTATCCATGCCCTCATAGATTTGAAACCTCCGGTAACATGGTATGGGTTTTGAGCTAACACCCCTTTCGTTTGAAATGCATGTACTTTCCATTTACCAACGCCTTTTTATAGGTGATGTTCATAAAAACAGTTTTTTAATCAAACTTATAGTATAGTGTAGTATGGCCATAGTATAACCGTTGGTCAGCATGCATTAGTGTTTTCAAAAGCTGATTTATAGGCAACTAGACAATAAATAAGTGTTGGAAATGGTCAGAATAATTTTTCTTTTTCCTATTTGCGCAGCATTTTAAGGTAAATAGACACATTGCTCACGGAAAGTGGACTCCTAATTTCCCACTTTCTGAGCAAACTGAATTGAGGAACAAAAGTTAAGAAAGTTTTAATTAAGGTCCCTTAATAATCTGTTTGGAAAAGTTAGCGTATATTGAGCCTAACAGCCGCACCAGGCTTGTATTGCTTCTTAAGGGCTTCTAAGGAACTTTACAATGGTGGGAAATTTTATTTGTGTACTGATGAAAGAACACGGGATTTTTTTACGTAATTTTTCCTTTACATAAATAAAAGAACATATGGTTTGCTGGTGCGTGCATCACTTAGTTAGTTAGTTGGGCATTTGTTTTCCGCACTTAGCCACATAAGTAGGCCATTGTGCGTAAATGGTCACTGTACCACTACAGCGATCATTCAAACCATTTTAGCTCTGTCCAGAAGGTAATTAGATTTTTGGGACGTTTGAGTGCAGCCTCCATCGAAGGAGGGTTGCCTATGAGCCGTGCCCTTGTGTCACTCACGCTGCTGCAGTGTAAGAGAACGTGGGTGTTTCTTCCGCCATCATACAGCCTCTGCATAGGGGGCTGTGCATCACTTATAAAGACCTGAATATACTTTGGTATTCCGAATGACAATTTGAGGGAAAAAATATTGTAAAAACTATCGGGACTTGATAAGTTAAACACATTTTTTTATTTTGCGGTCTGGACTATGTCAGGCGCGTCACCCCTGGTGTGCAAATGTTAATAGGTTCCGGTCTACTGCTAAGCCCTATGCTATCAGTAATAAATACAAATAAAAATAAAGTTTTTTTTTATTCTTTATTTAATTTAGGGGCTTTAACCACTAGTTATGTCAGTACCATCATAACCTAATTATAATTCTAAACACTTACTTAAATTTCTACGTTTCTGTTGATATATATATTTACACACATATTTAGACATACACTAATATTTTGGTCTATTTTAACTACACGAGCGCAGTCATTGATGAAAAGCCATTTCGCAGACTCACTTCGCTGCCTCAGACATAGGTTTAGCCCGAATTGATTGAAAGGCACCCAAGTCAAAAGTTTTTATTTTAGATTTATTCATCAACTAGCTGTGCCAGCGGTGTCACCCGCGTTTATGGTTAATATTATAAAGACTATTTCCGTCATACATGATTTCTATGTAACTTTAACCATTAAGGCTGCACACGCGACGGAAGCTTAAAAAATGGAGTAACTTCTCCCGTTTTCCCAACGTTTCCCTTCACTACTCTGCTCCTATTGATTGTAGCGTGATGAAAAGTATACTATAACCTGCCCAGGAGTATTAAGAATAATTGTACCTAGTTTCGTTAAAATCCGTCGAGTAGTTTTTGTTTCTATAAGGAACATTCAGACAGACGGACCGACAAAAATTTTACTGATTGCATTTTTGGCATCAGTATCGATCACTAATCACCCTCTGATAGTTATTTTGAAAATATATTTCATGTACAGAATTGACCTCTCTACAGATTTATTATAAGTATAGATGACTGTCGTTCTGATTGATTTTTGGCACATTCCATCAACAGGTGTTGCACATCCTCTGTTTTACCAAAAAATAAAGTATATCGAAGTGAATAAACTTGATGTAACATACTCATTCGTTTTATTTGGGAACATGTTATAAAACTAAAACAAATACACCATAAATCAAGAGAGACAAGCAAGATCGATCGGGCAGATCTATTGCAAAACTTAAATAAGACATTTTGTTTGAAGACCTTTGAGTGGCCGTTGAAATCTTCGCGGCCATGACGAAAAAGTTCTCCTTTGCGAACTAGATAGATCAAAGGTTAGACCGGATTTGGGTCTCAGTGATATGTGACCTAGACGTTCTATAAATGGAGGGCATTAAAACGGTTAAGATAGATTCACATTTAGATTTCAGAGATGCATATGTATATGCTCATTAATGGTATAAACGTGAATATAATCTGTTTTTTTTAACTAACTAAACTTTACGCCTTTTCTATTCTATTTTCATGCTCTTTAGATTAGGTAGAAGCTACTTTCCGAATCCGGTGGTAAATTTTTATTTTTATTTGTATGTACTGACGATTTATAAGTGCCTATTTGAGCCTACGTAAATAAAGATCATTTCATTTCATTTCATTTCATTTCATTTCTTTCTGCCACCCGCTTCCATATGTTAGCGTAGGAATCAGCACCGCATTGTGTATAGCGAGCTGGGCCTTCTGGCTTAAGACTTTACTGCCTAGAAGTTTCCTAACGCTCCATTCACCCTATCCCTGCATTCACTCTTCTTTCTTCTATTGTTTTTACGCTTAAATTAAACTGATTTTGGTAATGAAATTAACTAAAATTTTTAAAACTTAAAAAAAGGTTTTTCGACTCTGCCTACCCCTTCGGGGATTATGGGCGTGAAATTTTTTTTTTTTTTGTTTTGTGACCCGGAATGGAATATACAACAATGCGAGTTACTTAAGAGACCGAATTACCTACGAAATTTCGGTATGAATACAGCGTTAATAGAATATAATAAAGTCAGTCTTAATAGCAGACCAACAATTGGGATAGTTCTCCTTCAAAATACTAATAAAATAACTGTGACGTGGTTGTTTGCTGTTACAAATTTAAACATTGACTAACCTCTTGATGTAAAATGAAATCTAGCAATATGTTAGCTAGACTAGACTATAAACTATTTGGTTACTCTTAAGACTGATTGAGTTTGAACACTGGACTACGGTACCCTAAGTATAGACTGAATGCTGCTTATAAATTCGGTAACAGTCCGAAACAGGTTGGTAGAGGTAATGACGAAAGCCTGCTCTGCTAAAATGATTTTTGCATTTCGTTGTTTATTTTCGCAAAACAACAGAGTCTGTAATGATATCGGGTTGTTTCGCTCCGAATTTTTATTTCATATCGCCGATGATTTTTTAATGTAGTCAGTATATGAAATTAATTAATGTAAAATTGAGTTATGAATTTGTATTTTTATAAGATTTCTTTTTTTATAAATAATGAATAGGGAATTCTATTTTAAAATATGGCGATAAGTAGATATATATGTTGCATTCATTAGGCTTAATAAGCCAGCCAATTGGAAGCCCAGGCCGTGCATTTAACAGTCTATACCGCTACATAAGATAGTTAAGACTATATTCAGAATAAGCAACGAGAGAGGTTCATTGGCCTGTCCATTAAAAGTGGTCCTGCCTTTTCATAAATTATCTGGATCACCTAAACCGAATTAAAAAATATTTTTTTCTTGCTTTACCACATTACGTATAACATAGACATTCGAAATTATAAAGTATAAGCTTACATTATCTAATATCATCTTATATGAATAAAATACACGTTATATCTCTGTTTTGGGTCGACAGCTGTCATCATGTATCATAATACCGTTATATTCATTTGCGTTGACATCGTTAGCCCAATTTTGGAGTCTAGACTATACGGTCTATCGCGTAAGACCTATCTTGTTTCTCATGTTAGATTCGTCTTATTGAATTTGCATTTATTGGCTTGGCATATGTGGCAAAAACATTAGATCAGTGATAACTCGACTCGCGTCTGCAGAGAGTGTGGATTCATACCTGGGCATTTTAAAAAACTGAGTCTAGAATGTCTATACCAGTAGCTAAATAAACCTGTACTTTCAAAAAACTTTGATGAGTAACCAAGATTCTATTAATCCTGTTTCTGTTTCTTTAAGGGTAAAATTATAAATTTAATGTGCTGGTTTTCTCCCGGGAGCTGTGGTAGCTCAATGGTAAGGACGCCTCTTAACCGAGGAGTGCGGGTTCAAACCCGGGCACGTACCTCTGGATTTTTCAAATCTATGTACGTATTTATACCACTAGCTTGACGGTGAGGGAAAACATCGTGATGAAACCTGCAAATTCAAATAACTTTGGATTTGTAACCATGATCCAACAATTGTCTGGTCTATCTTAGGGTTACGAAGGTCAGATCGGCAGTCGCTTCAATGTAATTACCAGACTCGCTACATCCTGGATCATGGTCTAAGCGGACCCCGTCTAAGCACGGGACACAACGCTAGGAAGATGATGTAGTTTTCTCCCGATGTTTTCCCTCACCGCAAAACGAATAGTATAAATGCCTAGATTTGAAAAATTCAGAGGTACGTGCCTGGATTTATACCCTTGCATATAAGGCACGTCTCGTTACCACTGAGCTGAGCATACTTATTATACACAGATACTAAGACTTGACGCAAATACCAACGCAGCCCTGACGTGCATCGCATGTAAGATTAGCAAAAAGGAGAAAGTCGTAGCCTAAACAAGTACCTAAAGCTGCAATGGAATTCAAGGAAATTCGTGATTTGAAATATTTTACATCAGCAGTCCGTGTTATATAAGTTGTAGCTCTATGGATATGTTATCACAACTAGAATATTTATTTGACCTAAATTAAAATTTTCCTACATGCGAAATACAGATATTATACGCCTTCATTCTAAGGGGGCATGTGTTGGTAGGTATAGGTGAATCGCGTTTTCTTGGAAATACCAAGTGGGGATTCATAGAAAATCAGATTATGGTTTAAAGGTATTCGTTTTAAGTGCTCTTACCTTTACGACACCTACTGTTTTACGGAAAACGCGTCATAACCTCGCGTTATCATGAAACAGTAGCGTTTTCGTGAAAAGCGACCTATTTACGCGATAATCCGATTTTTCCAGAACCATCTAGAATTTGGGGAACATAATAAAGAATTTTCTGTGTTGACATATACCTACATGTGTGTCGCGGCAATTTTTATTGTGGTATTTGTGCTAGTTCAAATTTGGCCACCTACGTACATGTTTAAAGAGCGGTGGTAGCTCAATAGTAAGGACAAGCGCCTCTTAACCAAGGGATGCGGGTTCAAACCCGAGCAAGCACCTCTGAATTTTTCCCAGTCTATGTGCGTATTTATGTGCGTGATGAAACCTGCACATTCCAACAACCCTGGATTTGTAAACACGATCCAAATTGTCTTGTTCCCCTATGTAAGGGTTACGAAGGTCAGATCGACAGTCGCTTCAATGTAATTACAAGACTCGCTAAACCGGGCCCCGTCTAAGCACGGGACATTACGCTAGGAGGATAATGATGTACATGTCTGTTTAGATTTTTATAATCTACTTATAAATTGCAGTTACAAGTTAAGCAATGGTTCTAGAACAGTAATAACTCTAGATGCTACCATAAATTGTCGGCTTTCTGGTTGAATGCTGCAGCTAGCTAGCTAGCTATATTATTTATACGTGTAAAATGTGAACGTGCAAAGATTTCGTGCAACGTTTTACAGGTAAATTTCTGAATCTTCATATTATGGCAACGCTATGGTTAAGAAGACCAGACGACAGTTTTCAGTATTTTATAGTGGTTAAAGCGTACACCGCCTGAAGATAAGACAAAGGGTTAAGAATCATAATAATATTTGGTCTTGACCTGAATAGGCTCTTGTCTGACCCATTTTAACGGGAAAATGAACAGGTCTCAAGAGACACGGAATACATAAATTGAACAAAGTTTGCTATAAAACTATTTATTTGTACTAGATGATAGTCTATCCGGTCCGATGTTGGTCTGGGACTTAACAAAGAATGTGCCAACTATAGTTCTTGCCTAGCATGTCGTAAAAGGCGCCTAATGGTATCGGGTTGTGGGTATGTGATGGTATAGGCGACGAGCTAGCCACTTGTCACTACTTCTTCACAATTTTCCATCTAACCCAGCCCAGTTTTGTTTCGGCTGAAGGTTAATGGGGCCTGCTGCCCCTTTGACTCTGCCTTCCTCTACGGGGATTATGCGCGTGATTTTGTTTCTTAGATAGTCTAGGGCTAGACTATAGGTTCCCAAACTTTTTGATTACCGCCTTAAATGAAAAAAATTACCCGTATATCACTTATATACTAAAAATATCCGTATATACACTTATTTTTTTACGTCAGGAATACCCAATACCCGCCGGCCGTTTAAATAGACCCTGAGTAGGACGTCTCTAGGGCGATAGGTTCAAATCTTTACTGACAATAAAACTTTCCCTGCAGACTAAACTAACTGTTATTTTTCAGGCATAAAACGTAGATGTCTTGGTCCCTATGTCGGAATTACACGGAAAATATACATATTTGTATAGCATAACACATAAAATATGTTGTTCCCGGTTGTGAGTCCTTGTGGGACAATTTAGGGTGTTTCCAAAGTATTAATTGCTCTAAGACTCAAAATGTACACAGACGATTTCGTAGGTAGAAACTAGTTAAGCCATAAAATCTAGTCTAGATAGAGTCTAGACTCTTCACGATCCATCGCTCGCGACCGACTGCGGTTGAAATTGATCTCGGATCTGTCGGACTCATTAAATTTGCATTTATTAGCTAATTATGTTCAGACAAACCCTATTAACTTTATTCCGTGGACATAAAGTTCAAGGTGGTAGAACTTATTAATTTCCTGGCCATATTCGGTATTTGTTAAGCATTCAAATTGCAAAATTGAAATAGCTTGTGGTGAAGAGGTTTATTTGGCGTCGCGTTTTTGGACTTGATGAGTTTAAATGCTGGTTGGATTTTCATAGATTGTGTAGACATGATTTCCATTTAATTCTAAGTATTGTAAGCAGAGATCGTGCCATTGTAGTTGATATAGTCCTGTGTTGGTCTTCAAAGAATGTGCCAACTGTGTTTCTTGCCTACCATGTCGGGTGTAGGAAACGAGCTACCCACTTGTCACTTCTTTTTCACAATTTTCCATCTAACCCAGTCTATTGTACCATGTCGGTCTGGAACTTGGAAAGAATATGCCAACTGTGGTTATTGTATAACATGTCGTAAAAGGCGACTAATGGTATATATCGGGTTTTGGGTATGTGATTGTGTAGGCGACAAGCTAGACACTTGCCGCTACTTTCTCATAATTTTCCGTCTAACCCGGCCCAGTTTTATTTTTGGCTAAATGTGGTTATAGGGGCCTGATGCCCCTTTGACTCTGCCTACCCCTTCGGGGACTATGGGGTGATGTTATGTATGTATATATTTTATTAAATTTTTATTAGGCACAGCGCAACTGAGGGTAACTGGCCATATTTAATCATGCCACGCTTATTTTTTTTAAGATAAATTAGACGTGCACTTTATTCACATAAATGCTTAATCGAATCTAAACACACTGCTTTTTTAATAAGATTTATAGAGGTTTTTAATAGAATTAAAAACTAATATTGGCCAGAAAATAACTTAGCACCAAGCACAATATATATTTAGGATCTATTAGCTCAAAAACGATAATACAGGCCATTAATGAGATAAGCAAACAGTTTAGTAGTCCAATTTTAATATACTTCAGAAGAAAGTAGAAGGTATTGTATTCTATTGTTTACATTTTATTAACCGTCCACAGCAAAGCCAAAAAGACAGATATAATTTTAGCAGTCTATGTCATGTTTCTGATTGTTTAACTTAGTGCTTATATAAACTACTTATCCAATGTTGATGAATGAAGTGTCAATTTAATTGACCGGATAACAGATTATATTTTAACCTTTGAAAATATCATCACGTCATTCCTGAGGGGGTAGGCAGAGTCGAAGGGGCAGCTAGCTCCCTCATCCACATTAAGCCAAAAAATAAAACTGGGCTGGGTTAGATAGAAAATTGTGAAAAAGTAGTAAAAAGTGGCTCGTCGCCTACACAATCTCATTTAGATTTAAACAGATTGTTTCTAGATAGACATACCATTTTTCTAGCTGCAAACAAAGCATGTCATGTATGCATGTGCTATGGATACTGGGTAACGGATAGACATACTTAAATACACTTTTGTGAACATCCACGACCCTTGGTTTCGTGGCCAGGGTCTCTGACCACTCAACAAACGGGCTTGTCCGTACTATTAAAATATTATTATTAAAATACGGTTGACTATGTCGTCAACTGTAATCCTAGACTCTTTACTGACTATGCTTAATGGTAAGGACACGCGGCTCACGGTGCGATGGGCGCTGTTTTAATTATGGACCATCAGATCTATATCTAGTTATTTTTTATAAATCTATGTATGCACAAATGAATACTATGTGCTAGAAGGAAATCATCGTGAGGAATCTGCGCATTCAAACAACTATGGATGTGTAAACACGATCCCATATTTTTAGTACCCCTATTTATGGGTTAAGCGGGTTTATCGTTGCCATGGGGCCGGAAAAAACCGGACATAGTTAGGTTTTTTGATTGCGTGTCCAGCTAAAATAAACGGTGTTAGGTTTTGTTAGACGCTTTTTACATTATCAAACGAGCAAGCACCGAGCGTGGCCAAGAACAGTCGACTGTCGGTCCCCGCAGTCCTCCTCCCGCAGTCCGTCAACCTGGCAACCCTTTGCAGGTTGGAAATCACTCCATTCTAATAAATCAGACTCGCTAAATCAAAAAATATAATCAATGACGGTATAATCATTTATTTGTATTATTACGCTTTTAAAAGCACTCATAACGTGTCTACATAAATAAAGATAGTTCTGTTTCATGGCTCACACAACCGCTAGAAAAATAATGAAGACATTATTGTGATGAATGTTGTACTTCGTTACTGTAATTATACTAAGTATTAACATCACAATGCAATCGCCAAGCAGGCAATTTATTCCGTTACTCGATCAAAATCATCTGGACCGCACTAATTGTAATTAGTAAATCGATTTTGAGTGAAAAGAGTGGTAATGAGCGCGAGAACCAGGGGGTATGGAATAATTAATTGTAAGAATTGTTTAAATAACGGATGACTTACATATATTTAGAATAATAAGCATTGTAATTAAAAAATACTGGAAAAGTCATTATATAATTCTGTATATATATAATGTTTAAGTGATTGTAATAAAAATTAGGAAGACTGAAATTTGAAGCTTAAAAATACATTATCCTTTGTTCTAAAAATTCCTAGATCTATACTAGGTATGCACGGTAGGGGCTTTGTAATAAATCAGTAAACATTCTGGCAATTTATTCAGTTTATTATATACTTTTCGTGCTAGGAATAGTGGATCCTTTTCTATATATTGATGTTCTGATATTAACTGGTTTGATCCCATGCTGGTCTGAAGCTTTAAAAGATTGCAGTAACTGTATAAAAGTCTAGCAGTTGTTAATGGCGATTAATATACCTTTAGTAGCCATTTACAACATACTAGGCTTTTATGTAGGTATAGAGCTTGTGATTGAGTAGGCGATGAGCTAGCTACTTGTCACTGCGTATTCACAATTTTGCAGCTAACTCGAATAAATTTTCCTTTACTCGAAAAGTGGTTAAATGGGCTACTACTTGGACCATGTCCACCTCAAAGGGGATTGAGGGCGTGATCATAATCACGGCCACAATCCCTGAAGGACTATATTGACTGGCTCGATGGTAGTGACCCTGCCCCATGCGCCAAGAGTTGTGGGTTCGATCCCCGCCCAGGACAAACATTCGTGTGATGAATATTTGTGTTTGGTCTGTTTCTAAGTGTTTATATCTATTTGTAATACCACTTTTGATTCTGATATCCGTAACACAAGTGCTTAAGCTACTTAGCTCGGAGTCGGATGTATGTGATGTTGTCTGAATATTATTAATGATATTATGTTTTTATGAATGTATTTACTCATAAGTGATTCGTCCGCAGGTGGTGAGCTATGGCGGAGTAACGGGAGCTGGCCAGCTCCGACCTGCCCCGGTGAGTTCCACTTCACGAGCTGTTTCGTAATTATGTTTTTGTGGGCTAAGGTCGCCATGCGAGACTTCGCATCGCAGGACAATCGGGAATTGGATAACAATCAACGACTACTTGTTTTGTCAAATGCTTTTTACAGGACAATAATTGACGACGCATTTTTTTATTATTATATATATTTTTTGCTATTAATTACTTCTGTCCTGCACACCCGCTTGGTTTGAATGCTTTTTTTTTTGCTCAAGGCCGTAAGAAAATATTACAATCATGAATTTTATAAGGTTAAGTATGTAGATAAAGGAAAGCAAATGTTTCAAATTACATCCGGTGATTAAGTCTCGTAAGTACCATCTGATCTGGCTTGTGAGTGTCGTGGTACAATTTCTGCAAGACGAATCAAATATGTACTTGTGTAGAGAGTGTCATCCGTGCTTTAATGAGGTGACGAATGTGTGGGCTGGGCATTTAGCTTTTACCCGATTATAGAGAAACTAAAAAGATCATCAGTCATGATTCTAATAGTTCATCTATGTTTGCGGTTACGTATAATCCGCTGTATCGCTTTAACCAGTTATCCGATGTTGTTGTGGTGTTAATCAAATTGTTACTTAGACACATTTGAATTAATTTAAAACTGAAGTGAGTCACCTTTAAGGGCATCGCACTTTAAAGAGAGTTAGCAGTCTGTGTCTAAAATTACACTTTTATGCATTTTTCTTTCATTCGACTTGTGAGAATTTATTAACAATCTTAATATCGAAAAAAAATCGCGATATATTTGTACTGTAAATCACGTCATGTGTCTAGTATAAAATTCGGAATGTACTTCGTAAAACAGAGCGCATGGACTCATTAGCTCTCAGGTTGCTCTTGTACAAATGTCACCAGGGCCCTGGGAACGATCGCAATCGGAATTCTTAAGCGTCGTTAAAGTGCAAATTAATATGGTTAATGCACTTTGATGCATGCTGCATGTTACGGGATAAGTTTTTGTGAGATTTACGTTCACAGTTCTATAGGTGCTACTTACATATATATACCTACAATATCACGGGCGCAATCTTTGGAGGGGTGGGCAGAGTCCAAAGATCAGTTAGCAAGTCCCTTTTACCAATTTTAGGCAATAATTAAATTGAGTCGAGTTAGATGAAAGATTGTGCCAAGTGACTAGCGCGTCGCCTACAAAACTCAATTTGATTTTTTGGCTAAAGTGAATAAAATACCTAACTACTCCTTAGAATCTTTATACCCCCTTTGGATAATGTGGCCGTTATAGTATTAGTATCTAGTATACAAACCTTCGTGTTCTATTTAGAATACCTATAAAGGGCTGAAAAGAGTAGTAATTAAACGTCTTTTGCACCCAGCGCGCACAAGCGGCCGGGAAATGTCTCGCTGCGACGCAGGAGCGCCCCAGACCCGCCTAACACACTTCGTCTCGCTGCGAGACCAAATTCTGTTCAGCTTCTGTTCGCTTATGCGCAGGTCGCTAGACAGAATGGAATTTTTGAGTTCGTCCCTTGGTGATCTGGAAAAAGGATGATTTAAAAAAATTATGTACATGTTAGTAGTAAATCTTAGGATTTACCGACATGAGTTGGTAAATGTAAACATTTCTAGGTTAGGTTATATTATGGGTTAGTTAGGTTTTGTTTATTAACCTGATTAAAAAAAACCTTACCTAACCTAACCTATAATATAACCTAATCTTAGTTAGGTTTCGTAAGGTTAAATAAAATTTCCAAGTAAAGAATCTTAAGATTTACTAAGTAAATGGTGGTAAAAGTTCGAACTGTACACCTGGTCGGATTTACCGTTAAGAGTTGGTAAATTTTAGGTTTTACTGGAAAATCTTAGAATTTACCATAGTTCGAGCTATTACAGCAACATATATACTAAATGTGTTTCTTGTCAAGCATGTAGTAAAAGGTGACTGTTGTTAAAGTGGGTCTTTGTTAGGTACTAGATATTAAGTGTTAGGTATTGTGTTTGTGAATGTCTAGACAATAAGAATTTTCCATCTAACCCAGCCCGGTTTTATTTATGGCTGTCTATGGTTAAGGTTGCCTGCTGTCCCTTTGACTCTGCCTACCCCTTCGGGGATTTTGAGCGTGATGTTATGTATGTATGTAGACAATGGGCTAGTCATCTGTTGCTATTTTTTTTTCTATCTCAGCCAATGATGCTTTTTAACTGGCTCGATGGCTCATTCGGTAGTGACACTGCCCCATGCGCCAAGAGTTGTGGGTTCGATCCCCACTCAGGATGAACATTCGTATGATGATACTTGTATTTGTTCTGCGTCTGGGTGTTAATGTCCAATATTTAGGTATATATTTGTAATACCACTTTTGGTTCTGATATCCGTAACTCAAGTGCTTAAGCTACTTACCTCGGAGTCAGATAAATGTATGTAATGTAGTCTGATATTTTTTTATTAAATCTCAATTTCTTATAAGTAAGCTTGCTGTTTCTCGGAGTTTGCCTATCTCAACGAGGATGGCGGGTATGATAGTATAGTAAATAGACTGTCTCCCGTTCTATTTAAAATACCCATAAAGGAATGAAAAGAGTAGTAATTAAACGTCTCTTTCACCCGGCGCGCACAATGCGGCCGGGAAATGTCTCGCTGCGACGCGGGCGGCGTCTGACCCACTTGCGTTCGCTTGAGGCGGAGGCAAGCTTGGAGAATTTTTGAAGTTCGCCTTCAAAAGTGACGAATAAGTTGATAATTTTGATAGTCAAAAGTGACTGCATTGATGGAAGTAAAAGCTTCCGTTTTTTGATAAATGATTTGTAGGGTTAAGATTGAATAGCCAAATTTAATAAGAAAGATAAAACCAGTGCGAGTCCGACTAACGTATCATGTTCCGTTGAAACTACTCCATCAAGGAAATGAAAGTAGGAGTCACTCGGTACAGCCCGTTCAAACTGAATCAAACCTATATATAGGATATTTGATATTATTCAACTTATTACTCCCACGCGTTCCTGATAAAAAACAAACAGACAGACGGACGATGACATACATATATATAGGTTTCTTTATTCCTTTTGAGGTACTAATCTTTGAAAAACTACTTTATCACTAGCACCAATAGCAAAATAAAAATAAAGCGACTGATAAATAATACAACTACATACTAATTTAAGTTTTTTCCCGAAAATTTTCAAAATCAGTCGCATTCTACTTTATTTTATTTAACTAACTAACTAAACTTCACGCCACTTCCCTAGCGGGGTAGGCAGAGAGAACCGAACGCCATATGGCACGATCCTTACACACCTCACTCGCCTCTTCAACATTCATGATCCATTGACTGGTCGTTGGTCGAGTGGTTAGACACCCTGGCCACGAAACCAAGGGTCGCGGGTTCGAATCCCGCTAGGGGCAAATGTTTCGTGTGATGAACAAAGACATTTGTACTCGAGTCATGGATGTTTATAAACGTATTTAAGTATGTCTATCCGTTCACCTAGTATCCATAGCACAAGCATAAGCTAAGTTTGGAACTAGGGTATTGGTGTGTCAGTCTGGAGAATTTATTATTTATTTTCATACAAGCTCTACGGTTTTTATGACTCCTTTATTTAGACTATTGAAAAGTCGTCTTTAAGTCAAACAGTTACACACGCTATCGGATAACAGTGTGTTCGATCCTGTCCCATTGTGGTTTGGCTCGGTTGCGGTTGCGCGGGTGAAATCGGATATACATTTTGTATGAAGTCTGTCGTGTGATTTACGGAAGGGTTGCTAGGGTTAAGGTTGGATGGGTTTTCAATTAACAGAGGCATATATTGGCCTTGGAATTAACGTCTTCAACGTGTAAACCGGACTTGATATGCTTTGTTGTAGTCTTAAGTTTTCGATTCCGTGACTTGTTCTTAAATAAATGCGCTAAGTTGTACACGGAAATAGAAAGAAAGGAATACACTAAATACAGTTGAATTAAAAAAGAATTTAAATAGAAATTGTTACAACAAAATGATCAAGTACACTTAACCGGCTTACTTGACTTAATTCATAACCAATTTGTTGATAATTAGAAAGGATTTTAACACCATTTACCTACGTCGAAAATTTCGGTCTTTGAATAAAAAAATCAACTTAAATATATTTAAAAGAAGATGGATAGAGGATGATATCCCTACAGCTTAAATCTCAGAAGCGGAAGTTAGATCGTTATAAGTATTATTACAATGTCGAAACAAACGAAACAATATCCGAACGGCCTATATCGATAAGAATCCGAGTGAAAACGAATGATTAGCATTACCTATTGTCTATGGTTATCAGTTTGAATGATCAATTCGAAAATAAGCATAAATATTAACCGGCGCAACGGTCCCTCATACATATTATTATCGGTACGTGATTTATCTATATGTTCCGATCAATAGTGTTGTTTGTATGTTTTTTAGCGATTACATGCGTTTTACGTAAAGGTTTGTCGTGTATCTTGTCGTTTTAATTTATGATGAATTTATATTGTGTATTAAGAGGGGATCACGAGGTCAAATAGTTGTTGGTATAGTGAAAAGTTATAGAAGTAGAGTTATATCATGTCCTTTATAAAGAACAGCTACTACAAGGTACGTTTCAAAGGTTAGACAGGCAGCCGCTTCAATTCGTTAAATCTAGGATCAAAGTTCGACCTCGGACTTAAAACGGCACATAACGCTGAGAAGATAATGATGGTGATCATATACTTTCCATTTTAAAGAACCTTATAACTCGAAGGATAGAAAAAAAATTACTAAACCATTTAAAGCCGATAGAAAATATGGAGATGAAAATATGGGTATATAAGTCTATGTAATAACGGCAACAACCTTTGACAGCTTCCTCGGAAACTTTAAGTTTTATTTAAAATTTTGCCTATACCTACACTCTATCTATGTTGATCGATTTGATTCGCAGAATCTGAATTCGTTCGCGATGTTCAAAGGAATCGTACCTACACCAATATCCATTTCTCGCAGCTCTTCGAGATATTTTACTAGGAAATGTGCATTAAAGGCTTCACTGTACACTGGAAAATCTTTTGTGAAGTTTCCTTATTTTTTGAGATTGAGTTGTTTTTTTTTTTAAATAATGTCAGTGGGTTAAGGTTAATGTCAATCAACCCCGAAACATAGTAATTTGCAGTATGACAATGTTAGTTCTGAAACTAAAGCGATAAAATGTCAACTATACAAACATACTGTCACATTCGCAATACCATATACATTATACAAATATACTAACACGTTTCCAATTCCCGAAAGGGCGCAGACTCCAAGGAAAAGTATGTTCTTTAAACCACTTTATGCCGAAAGTAAAATTGTGCTGTTTAGATGAGAAATCTAGCTTATATAATGGCTAACTCGTTTCCCCCCCTCTTGGGTTCTATGGGTGTCCCCTTAAAGACAATCCGCCTCTGCCCATGCCCGTATACATTTCCGACATTGCCAACAACTGAGACTTCCCTGTATATCCTATGCGCCTGCGCCTCATTGTTTCGAACTAATGGCATCGTTAGCTGGCTTAGGCGCTGTTTCATTAGTTTTATTGTGCGCCACAATAGACAGCCGTTCTGTTATACCCAGTGGGAGGATATTGTTTTTGTGTGTGCAATGGCCGACTACGCCAATATGGAAACGCGTGTTCGAATATAAGAGGTAGCGGGTGCGGAGGCGGGAGCGATTTAATGTATAAATAAAAAACAGTGACTTGAAACATTTCCGTGTCAATGACAAGTCGCTTTTTTAGTATTGTGGCATATATTTATCTTTACATACCCATATATGCTAAATTTGGTTTTAAATAAAGTTACAAAATATGGGTCTTGGTTCCCATATTGGTTGGGGGTTCAAAGATATACCAACTGTATTATTTGCCTTGCATGTCGTATACAGCGACTAATAGTGCATCGGGTTTGAATCTGTGGTTACGTAGGTTAGTAGCTTGCCACTTGTCTCTATATTTTCACAATTATCCATCTAACGCAATGGAATTTTATTTTTGCTGCGGAAGGTTTAGTAACAAGGTCTTGTTTGCGCGCAGGTATAAAACACTAAAAACGCTTCCGCGTATATTCGGCACATTGCAAACTTTTGCAACAGGACCAATTAATGTCGACTAAAACAAGCCTACGCATACAGATCATTAGTTAACAGTTTATTGTTAATGAAAATAGTTAAATTAAGCTCAGACGCTACACGTGGGAGGAAGTCGTACAAGGAAAGTGTTTAAGTCACCGTTAAGTAATAAAAGAGGAGTCAACGACTCGCGCCAAGGCAACAATTAGTTCGGCTATAAAATGTTAAAAAGATTGTCGCGGTTGAGCTGGCCGTACAGGAATATAATTATTCTACACTACTATCTGCCTATGACTTCGTCTGACGGGATCTTAAACTGAAGGCAAAGAGTAATGATGAATTAGGCTTACACAAAAACGGAATAAAAAAAATGGACTGATAGAAGGACGGAAGGAAGATGAAAGGCGGAATAAAAATTATCTTTTATATTTCCAAATCAATATCCAATGCTTGTATATTATTATGCTGACTAACCATTTGGTGATGTAGAATTAGTATACGCCTTTTTATCCTTTAGTCAGATTGCATCCATTGATATAAAAAAAAAACTGAATATGTATGAGCTGAATGGCTCAGTTAAATATTACAAAAGATGAAATACAACAGCCGACTACTTAACAAAAAAAGGAACTATATTTTTTTCTTCTTCTTTCCTTCCTAATAAGGCACACCTTTTAACACCTGTGATTGTACGTATTCTCGTAGTGAGGGCAGAAATTAGGGCCTTTGTAAAGGGCCCTTGGATAGCAAGGTGCCGCAAATGTCGGGTCCTGGACGAGATAGCACAAGGTCAACTCGCTAAGGCCGTGTTCACATTGGCTAGCGGCGCGGGTTTAGTGACAAAATCCTTACTACTATGTATTATACAAAGGTATGTTTCATCGTCTGTTCTGTTACGCTTGACTACTGAGCCGATTGCGATAAAATTTGGCCCTGAGAAAGGTATAAGTTTTATTTTATCTTGAAAAATATTATAATTCCCAAAGACGTTCGATAATCTCTGTTTTAAATCGACTTCCATGCAGGCAGACCCGCGGGTGAAGTTTAGTTAGCTACCATGGTGCAATTTTCACTTAGCCTTCTAAAACGTTGCAAGGTTTCCTGAAATCTTAATTCGCTACATTATACTTAGCTGCCCGCTCACCGTATATGAACATGCTCCGGGAGTACTTTGGCAAAGAATAAAAAATGCAGACGCCCCGCCTTATCACGGTACCGGTTTACCTACGCCCGGTAATACAGAGTTTGCCTCAGGTTTAACGTCGCCAGAGACGGAATAGCCGGAAAGACTAGCCAATTTAGCCGCACATTTGGTAAAGAAGCCAGAAATTGTTACGTAAATATGCTTCTTAGTATAGTTTAAGACATTTAAAAAGGACAACGAATAACTAAATATTATCAACATATATACCCATTAAAATCAATTGGTTGCTACAAGGAGATTAGCCGTTTAAAGTTAAACGCTATTCCCCTTAAATAGCATGCATAAAACTCAAAAAAAAATTGAGAATATGACGTCACTTATCAAATTTAAATGCCTAAAAAATTCCGGACAAGCCGTACACATAAAAAAACCTAACACTGTCCGGATTTACACCTGACAACGCAACTCAGGTTGCAATGTTGCGGACTTGTTATTCAACCAAGGCATTCGGCAAGCAGAGGCGCAATAAACTAGGTAATAAAACCAGAACTAGAGGACAGGTATTATAATGTTGCGGATTAATTTCGTTCGGGTTTATTGTGTACAATAAAGTGCGCCGAGGAAGTGACGTATAAAATTGTCTGTACACTTTTACGAGTTGAAAAAGTAAGTGCCCAGTTATTGAACAAAGTAAGAAGCTATCAGATAAATACGAAATAGCATTAAAATTCAATTCACGTATGTGCAAATTGTATGTGATGTTAAGACACAACGAAGATGCTATTAAAGTATTTGTTTTAATAACATCTCCTTCAATTGATAAGTTTTTTAATAATGTTTTATATTTAATAAAATACAATGTCGTTTAATTGTATAATAAATATGTTTTATTATTACAATCATATTTGAAACGCGTCTATTATTCTGACGTTAAGCAGGGAAGGTATTTGATCTGTTTAACATTTTAAAAAGTAATTTTAAATTTTAATTATGTGTCTACTTTAATTTGTGGCAATATTTAAAATACTTTAGGATTTATTTATTATTGGCCCAACAACAATTATTGCACATCTGTATAAGGGGTTCATCTTTGTCCCAGGACCTTGGGCACCTATTGGGTGTCTTTTGTTCTTCTATACTCAATTAGCACTCTATGACACTTGTAAGGTCTTGGAAATATGCTAATTAGAAGAGGACTCTTTGTAGGTCGTGTCAAGTGGGCTATTCGAGACGGGCAACTTCTAAAAAGAGAAAAGATATTCATAAGTCTAATTAAGCGGTGGTAGCTCAATGGTAAGGACACGCGCCTCACCGAGAAACGCGGGTTCAAACCCGAGCACGTGCCTCTGGATTTTTCAAATCTATGTCGTATTTATACCGGCTTAGCGGTGGGGGAAAACATCGTGATGATTACTGCAAATTCGAACAACTTTGGATTTGTAACGATAATCCAAAAATTGGCTGGTTTCACTGGGTTTCGGAGGTCAAATCGGCA
Organism: Glyphodes perspectalis; assembly: GCA_951394215.1. Classification (NCBI taxonomy): domain Eukaryota; kingdom Metazoa; phylum Arthropoda; class Insecta; order Lepidoptera; family Crambidae; genus Glyphodes; species Glyphodes perspectalis. The sequence continues at coordinate 16,185,717 of OX596201.1, read as the reverse complement.
GTCGCATCAGTGTAATTACAAGACTCGCTAAATCGCCTAAGCACGGGACATGACGCTAGGTCGATGATGTTCATAAGTCTAATTCTTTCTCTATTGGCGGTCCGTGCCGCCTTTTTGAACGGGTGGACATTTTTATTAATACTGTTTAAACTGTAGTAGTAGGATTTCAACTGAGGATACACTAAGGTAGCAGGTTTTAACTTTGGTATAAGTACTAATGTAGTATTCTATTTCTGGACTCACACTCCAACTGTTACTGTCGTATAAATATCTTTAATTAAGATTTTTATCAAGAAATTCCTTCTTCTAGTTCCTTACTTCAAAGGAAAAATTTAAAAATCCTTACAATATAACCAAATCAAATCCTTATATAAAACCGTTGTAATAAGGTCTAAAATGGCATGGCTACATATTAGGTACTGTACTAGCCTCGGCGCAGGTGCGTGAATGAACCGATGATTGCTCTTGCGCAGGGTCGATGCACTGTCCCGACATGTGAATAAGATACACACGCAATACCCAATCTTATTTATTCACATTTAGAGTCCAAATCTTTTTGGGGCAAGTAGTTGTAGATTTACTAATTTGGCTAAAATGTTGGATTAACAATTCATAGCTTCCTCTTTATGAATAGATAAATATTGTTTCTTTGGTAGGTTTCGTGCGTCAAGGATAAATAAATAAGTCTATTTTAGCAGTATTCTAGACTGACAAACTAGTGTTAAGTGGACTAGTAGTTTAGACAGACTAGATTGAATGATAGTATTAATAATTGTTTTAAATATTTTATTTATCTTAATTTTAAAAACACTTATTTTTGTACATAGTATATCTATACTAATATTATGAAGAGGAAAGATTTGTATTTTTGTGTGTATGTATGTTTGTAATGAATAAACTCAAAAACTATTGTGCTGATTTAAAAAAATATTTCACCATTGGAAAGCTACATTATCCGGAAGTTACATAAGCTATATTTTATCCCCATATTTCTACAGGAACGGGAACTATGCGGGTGAAACCGCGGGGCGCTGCTATAACCTAATATACGTCTTAGTTTATTTACTAATTATCCAAATTGCGTCTTGGGTTACGCGAGTTAATTCCTATTTCTAATGATGCTTAAAAGCTTATAATTACAATCCCTTGTAAAGTTCTAATCTTTCTCAAATAGGAGAGAAAAGTTTTTAAGCGATACCTTCTTAAAGTCTAACCGGCATCATTTGAGTTCAGGGTTATTTAAAAAAATCTACTATACTTCCGACTTTCAGTCATACGCCTAAAAGAAATTTGTTGAATCTTTTATAAAAATAATTTACCTTTAAACATGAAAGAAAAAAATAGAGATTGTGTATCAATAAAATTAGAAACGAAAAAATTAGAATGACTTTATAAAAAAACAATCCATTCCATCACTATTTAGTAAAAAAAATACAAATGTGTGACGTCACACGCAACTTGAATGCATTGTATTATAGGTGTCGCCAATATAGGGATCACCTATATATGTGTGCTGGTACAAGGGTTCCTAACGCGATGTTATAGGTGTCGTGTCCTGATAACCTTGCGTGTGTAGCGGGATTCAATAAATGAGACGCCAACTTACAGTTTAGATAGTCCTTGTATTCACGAAGCACACACAGCAATAAATAGAAGGTGCAGAAGAATGGAAAGCACAAGCACAGCAGATAGTCAGTAGGAAGAATAGATAGTTCACAGTTTAGGCACAGAAAGTCAAGTACATAGGCACTAGCGCATAAGTATATAAGCGTAAGCAAAGCGACGTGCGTCAATGGTCAAAAGCAAGTCTCGACTGGCGCGCGAGCGCAGCTCGGCGCGCAGTGCGCGTCATGCACATAAGGCTTATGTGCCCGCGCTGGCAAGTGCGTCGGAAGTTCGATAATCGATATCGACAACAACTACCTAGTACGCATGGTGACTGTTTTGTGTATATATTGTATTATACTAAGTTAATATAAATGTGATATTGTGTACTTGTAATATAACTGTGTGTGTTTAGATATAAGTATTTGTAAATATGTAAATATATTAGTTTAAGCATAAAGTAAATTTTGTTTGTTAAGTTTTTATCAAATTGTTATAATTATCGATATACTTTGTTGGAGTGCAGCATAGTAACATTCGAGTGTTATGAAGTTACCTACACCATCTTCGTCATTGTTTGTTTGACAAATAAATAAAAAATACGTGTTTAATATTTCTTTAATATCTAACTGGCGGACTAAACAGAATTTTTAGCCATCTTGCCAATTATAGTTTTTTAATGCAGTCATCATCCCTATTAGTCACCTTTTACAACATGTTAGACAAGGAACACAGACCAGACCAGACCAACATGGAAACTTATTACAACCTGTTAAACAAGTACAGTAAATGTACTCGTAAATATAGTAATTAATTATATGCACACATAAGTGGTAGTATTTTAAATTGTTTCGAGGTCGTAATTAACGATCTGGCGTTTTTATGAGGAACCCATAATATTGTATAAAATGTACCTTCGTAAATTTCCTTTTTTAAATCGGAAATTTTATTATTCACTGTTGAGGTTGTTTGTTTGTTAATAATATAGCATTGGTTTTCACATCGAGCGAGAGTGGTGGAATAGGCCAGTTGACTACAAGATTTTTTTTAATCCGTAAGTTAGATTATCAAAATGTTTTTTATTTTATCAAATACTCAAGAAATTACTAAGTTACAGCGCTTAAAAAGATTTGGAGTGGGACTTTTACATCACTTATTCCTAAAATTCTACAGAACAAGTGACGTCACGCGCAACTTTAACGCGCTGTATCTTCGTCATTTTTGGTTTGCTGAAAAGAAAATAATAATACGTGAGCAATATAATTTTTTTATAATCTCTATACTTAATGGATTATACTTGATATTTTTTTGAGACAACCAGTCTATTGTGCGGTGGCTTAGGTAACTCCTGTCTCTATTTACGTAGAGAATATAGATTTTTAATTCACACGGATCAGAATCAGATCAGAAGAATGACGCGGGTATACCCCGGCCACCCACCATCTCTGGCCGGGCAGGGGTCTCCGATTAATTCGTCTGGGAGTCACACACACCACTCTGTTCCCCCGGGCAGGGTGAAGCCGCGTAAAGCATTCGTCGAGTTAACAAAAATATCTATATTCTACAACAAACTGATGGAGTTTTAAGCACACAATATTTATGTACCTCAGAAGATATGATCATTTTCCTTTCCTTGGTACGGAGATGTATCTGCATAATATGTTCCTATGTCCTCATTGAAAAGTCTTTACCATTCCGATTCTGCTTCCGTGTTTCGCAATACTGAGAAATCGACGGTTTTGCACACAATTATTTCCTAAAATATTATTGAAATGTTTTACATAACGTTGACCCAGCCTCTATTAATTTTACAGCCGTATCATTTGCAACTATCAGTGTGGTTTTAACGCGATTTAGAATTGTTTGTATATTGACACTGCAATTAAATGTATCGCTACGGCTGACCTACAAACAGACCAGTTTATTTTAGAATGAGCCATCGTAGACCAATTTTAGCTGCCAGAATTGTCTGTTCACATCGTTATTTTGAACAAGTTTGTAGGCCAATGCAAACACCAATAATTGGATTTTACTCCGACGGTGGAATCCGTTAAGTGTAAAAAAAAGATATCTTAAAATTTACAAAGCTGATCGATCTAGTCTATTTAAGTAAACTTCGAGTTTTTAACAGATCCAATTTAACTTATTCTGTGAATATAAATGCAAAAATTGTCGGATTAGGCCTAATAAAACAACTTATTTAATATGAAATTGCGCTTATCGTAATTTAGACCTAAACTAACGGAAATATTAAATTAAAAGTGAGAGTTTACTTATCTGACAGTAACTCACATTTATTCTTACACACTTCGAAAATCCTTACTAATAAGATAAATGCGAAAGTCTGTCTGTTTTTTTTACGCATAAACCACTCCACCGATTATGGTCAAAATATGGCAAATGTGGTACTCATAAAAGGACATGAACATATATCTTATACTTCATCATCATTCAGTTTCCTAGCGTTATGTCCCGTGCGGAGGAGTTATGTCCGCTTAGACCATGATCCAGGATTTAGCGAGTCTGGTAATTACATTGAAGCGACTGCCGATTTGACCTTCGTAGACCTGTGGCCAACAAATCCAAAGTGGTTTCAATCTGCAGGTTTCATCGCCTATGTTTTCCCTAACCGTCGAGCTAGTGGTATAAATACGTACATAGATTTGAAAAATCCAGAGGTTCATGCCCGGGTTTGAACTCGCACTCCTCGGTTAAGAGGTGCGTGTCCTTACCATTGAGCAACCACCGCTCTATCAAAAGGCAAAGCTACTTATCCAATATATTACAACGTCCATTCCACATAATTTGTACTCGTACATCACGCAGTAATAACAGGGCTCTCTAAGTTCCGCTAGGCTGCGTCTGTCAGCTATGTCAGCCAACAAGCCTTTGGCTTACATCTCCGGTGTATGATTATGTGTTTCCCGGAGGTCGAGAGGTTGAGAGGTCAGGATTACGTGTCGTGGTCAACTAGTACCCGTTTATGCTCGCTAATAAAACTGCAAGATAGCATGAACCGTAAGCGGAGAAGTTATGGCAGCGAGAAATGTGTTTTTGGAATATTTTTTTGGGTAAATTGCGAACTCGATGAAAGAACTAGTTTTATAAAAAAATTAATGGCATCTTAATTTTTTTTCGGGATTTCTGCTAAAAGTCATGAAAGCTTTTTTTATATCTAGTAAGAACATTAAGTGTTTTAAATTTCCAAGGTTTTGGAATTATTATATGTGACAATAGTTGCTGTCTTGGAATGACTGGTTTCGTGCAATGACAACCTTTTTTTTTTGTAAATATGAAGTGAGAAATGGTTCATAGTGACTATAGTAATAAATTGTTACCATTCCTTTTAACTAAATTCAGTTTTCTTTTCACGTCTATTATTTCTAATATTTATTACGTCTTGCTATAAACAACTTACAATATCAAATCTCTGTGGTATAAACAAAGGTGTAATTTTTACATAACTACTATCATTTAATTTAACGTTTATACTGTGGCAAAGGTAAAGAGGTTAGGTCGATATTACCTCATATCATGATATCACTTCAATAAATACATAACGTATTTTATTTTATTATGGAGGAAGCAATAAAACTATTGAGGCGTATTTACGTATCCGAACGAGTGGTAATACCTGAATAGGTAAATATATGTAATCTCATACGAGGTGTATTGATTTTAGTCACTAGACAAGTGTTAAGCTCTGAGTCCGTACCTAACCAACTAACTAAACTTCACGCCACTTCTCTAGCGGGGTAGGCAGAGAGAACCGAACGCCATATGGCACGATCCTTACACACCCTACTTCAACATTCATGATCCTTTTCATACAAGCTCTACGGTTTTTATGACTCCAGACATCACTTTCTGTTAACACGACTAATCTGGTCGTGGTTGGTAAGCCCGGGCCTTCCGCGGCTCCTACATCCTTCCACTTTCGCATTATATATCTGTTTAGTCAATCTTTCGTCATCCTTCCACATGTCTGAACCACCGGAGCATGCCTCTTCTTACCTTGAAACTTTTTTTAGGGTTTTAGGGGTTTTACACCAACCAAAAAACTCTATTTGGTTCTCTCATCCATTCTAACTATCTCGATCTATCGATGTCGATTTTCTCAAAGTAAGTGCTTGCTTACTGATTTCGCACCGCATTCATTAATTTTATTCATATTTCATTTCATTTAATTTCATTAAAGTAGTAATGACCTGTAGGGTTATGAAGGTAAGCTGGACTTTCGTATCCTTATATAGGACAATCAGATAAATTGGATCATATCCATCCATCCGTACAAACTTTCGTGTTTATAATGTAAGTAAGATTCCCTTACTGCCAAACAAGTGATTTTACGGTTATGGGTAAAGTTTATATACGGACTTTCAGATCCAAATGTAATAATATGAGATGAAACAACTAGCCTTGCTTATCCTCCAATATCGACAGGTTTTATGTCCCGTTAGAAGTACAACATACAACGTTATTTTACTTAACCTGATATAAATATTAGCCTCAGGCCGCCGTAGTAAAGCTGTGCCTCCAAGACTGGTGGAAGCGATAAGTATAAAATTTTAATCTGTTGCGTTGCATTACCATTACAAATGTTACAAGTTAGTGAAGGCCCGTAAATTTAGAAAACGCATTTTACTGTGTAACGAGACCGCCGGCTCAACACGATCCCGGTGGCTTTAGAAGTTCAATTTCAAAAAAGCAGGGCAACTGAATGTAGTGAATGAGCGGAGAGGCATGCCGCCGGGTATAAGGCCGCGTCCTGGACGCCAGCGGGCGGTGCGGGCGGTACGCATACAGCTCGACGCTCGTGCTCCGCCGCCCTCACCGCTGTCGTCGAAAACAGCTTCACACAAATCTACTAATTTGATCAAGACGCGCGTGCCGTCGCCCGCGCCGCCCGCTCCACCTGCTGGCGTCCAGGACGCGGCCTTACGCGCGGGCGCTAGCCGCTGGCCCGCATGACGGTTTCAAAATAAAGCCACTGGCCTTGCCCGGCGGGTTGTGCCGGCGGGCTAACTGCATTGGTGTATAGACAGCATTACTTACTTTTTTGTGGGATTCTCAGGTTCCTCGAATCAGGGGCCCTCTATCCAGGCCCAGCCTTAACTGCCCCAGTGACCTTCAGTGATTGGCCTACCCCTCATCGCGGATACCAATAGACTGTATACACTTTAGGCCTATCCAGCGATTGTCGCTGTCGCTCGTCATTCATCGCTGTTACAAGCTTCTGATACAGCCTTAACATTATACTTTAACGCGAGTACTCAAGCTTACACCTAATACAGTATTTTGAGTTTCGCGGTGATGACCATAGATTACGGTACCACAGATTATGGCGGCCCAAATTGCGTCTCAGATTGAATCGGTCAAGATAAGGTTTTAATGAAACCTAATAATTGTGCGAGGTTGCCGACCGCCGCCAATCGGTGTCTCGAATTGGGATTGCGATAGCAGTCGGTTCTGTATTGCTGTGATCTGTATTACTTTAATATTATTTGTAATGAGAAAAAGTAATTTTAAAATAAAAAAAGAAAAATACATTATCTAATTCGGACTCGGTTTGGACATGTGAAAAGAATGGATGACGAAAGATTGACTAAACAGATATACAATGCGAAAGTGGAAGGATGTAGAGGCCGCGGAAGACCCAGGCTCACCTACTACGACCAGATTGGTCGTGTATTAACAGATGGTGATGTTAGGAGTCATAAAACCGTAGAGCTTGTATGAAAAGGATTATGAATGTTGAAGAGGCGAGTGAGGTGTGTAACGATCGTGCCATATGGCGTTCGGTTCTCTCTGCCTACCCCGCTAGGGAAGTGGCGTGAAGTTAAGTTAGTTTTAGAGGGCTAATTAAACACCAACTTATTTTCCTTAGGCATTTATAGTATTAGTATGAATTCACAGCAAATATATATATATAAACAAAATAATGGTAGGAATTGCGAACCTTCTCTTTCACGTAAACAAGAAAGCATTCTCAAACTCAAAACAATTCGCAATTAATCAAAGCAAGTTGCCTTAGTTTTGGCTATTATTAAGCCGGTTTCACGGTTTCAATAAATGTTATTAACAAATACAAAAGCCGAAGGCCCGTGGTCCAAGTAATCTAGGGTCCAAATCTCTTGGGTTCGGGTTAATCTGTATAAACTGGAGCGTAAACAAGATTCTATTCAAATCCTGACTGGGCTCTAAAACCTCTGATAATGTAAACACTGAGGTTATACATGTAGTTATATTATGTATGTAATGATATATACTTCAATAGAATTGTGGAATTACTGGAACTTTATTTGGCGATGGAATATCTCAAATAGATTAAGTCAAACTATCTTTATGTTTTTATGTTTGTGTAAATGTGTGTTTATATATTTGTGAAGTCGCAAGCAGAAGGCAATCTATACTTATAATAAATCTGTAGAGAAGTCAATTCTGTACATGAAGTATATTTTCAAAATAACTATCAGGGGGTGATTAGTGATCGATATTGATGCCAAAAATGCAATCAGTAAAATTTTTGTCTGTCTGTCTGTATGTTCCTTATAGAAACAAAAACTACTTGACAGATTTTAACGAAACTTGGTACAATTATTCTTCATACTCCTGGGCAGGTTATAGTATACTTTTCATCACGCTACAATCAATAGGAGCAGAGTAGTGAAGGGAAATGTTGGGAAAACGGGAGAAGTAACTCCATTTTTTAAGCTTCCGTCGCGTCTGCAGCCTTAATGGTTAAAGTTACATAGAAATCATGTATGACGGAAATAGTCTTTATAATATTAACCATAAACGCGGGTGACACCGCTGGCACAGCTAGTATTAAATATATTTAAATATTTGACTGGCCCGTTGGTCGAGTGGTCAGAGACCCTGGACACGAAACCAAGGGTCGCGGGTTCCAATCCCGCTAGGGGCAAATGTTTCGTGTGATGAACATGGACATTTGTACTCGAGTCATGAATGTTTATATAAATATGTCTATCCGTTCACCTAGTATCCATAGTACAAGCTTATTAGCTTAGTTTGGAACTAGGGAATTGGTGTATCAATCTGGAGAATTTATTATTTATTTGGAGAATTTTATAATATTAATTTAAACCCCAACCAACATTTTAATTAATCTCCACCGAAATATTTACCACAAATTTAATCCACTCCCATCTAAGTATCTTTCATCCTCCAACCTCAGAATTGTTTCATTGTTGGCTATAATTTAAGAGACCACTTTTACAATGAGACCAGAGATATACACAGAAGCAATTGTTTTCGCGAATTCATTTTCCAACAAAGAACTCCAATGTTTGCCAACTGATAGAAATCTTGGAAATGCAACAAACCTTTTAAGAAACGATAGCACTCTTAAAAGAAAGACTTATTTCAGGAAATGGGAAAGAATAATTTATTTAATTTGTAATTATACGGAGTGTTCGTGTACCAGAAACGCTTTTCCAATGTTGGACAAGTTCATTGTGAAATACACGAATACTTAATATGTTATACCTTTGTTTGTAAATGTATGTTTATATAATATCTTTGGTATACTAAGGCCCGAATAACGTAGGACTTTAAGGTGTCGTTTGTTAATCATATTTGTGGGAGTGATATAACATATCACTTTAATTTCTTTTGAAAGCTGCGCATGAATAACAAATTGGCATACACCGCTTATAATATGATTTCAAGGTTATATGTAATATATAAATACTAAATCCGAAGACATCACATACATTGATCTGACTCCGAGGTAAGTAGCTAAAGCACTTGTGTTAAGGATATCAGAATCAACAGAGGCATTACAAATATATACTTAAATATTAGATATTAACATCCAGACACAGAACAAACACAAGTATTCATCACACGAATGTTTGTCTTGAGTGGGGATCGAACCCACAACTATTGGCGCATGGTGCGGTGTAACTACCGAATGCTCCATTGAGTCGAGTCAGTCAAATATATCAAAGTGTATTAGTCCATTACTCTGAAAATACGGTAAGAAGGTAAAAGTAATTTTTATAAATGTGGATTTATTTGCTCGCTCAACATCATCACGGTTAAGCCTCAAACGAGAGTAACCGGATTCGAGACAATAGACAATATCTGTCCAATAAATGATCGTTTGTATGAGAACGGTAAAGAGAAGGCTGAATTATGTACGACACATATTAGTATTCTCTGCAATTTCGCTTTGCTGTGATTAAATTACACACACAGACACACAGGATTTTTCATTATAATTTTTGCGAAAAAAATTTTTGTAAAAAATAATGCGTAAAAGTATATGTGTCTTTGTTCATTCACATTAACATACACAGACATACAGAGAGACTGGGACCAAAACACAGCGATTGCAGATTTTATCCAGGTTACACCTGCAAAAAATACTCATAATAAACAAATATCAGACTAAATCACATACATTGATCTGACTACGAGGTAAGTAGCTTAAGCAGTTGTGTTTTTAAATATCTTTCAATATTTGCTACATTACAATATGTAGATTATACGTAGGAATAATATTTACCTAGATGAAATTGGGCCTACAGGTTGGAGTCTTCATAGTTAAAATAAATAAAAAACCGTTACCTTTCAAAATGCTTCTGCGACACATTTTTCGCACAAACAAGTTCAAACATCTTAGTCTCCTATGACACCGCAATCCCTTTGAAACTTTATCCAAATCCAAGGCGACCTTCTTTCGAGACATCCAACCAAATGATATTTTTACGGAAATTCGCAACAAAGGCGAACAAAGTGTTAAACGGGCCCTTTCAGGGCGTTATTGAATGAAAAAAAAAAAGAATAAACGTAATTTGCTACGCCTTGAATAAGTTTCCGAGTAAATGGGTGAGGAAGAAAGGTGAAACCGGAGAAAAGAAATGGAAAATTTCATTAAAGACCTTCCCTACAATGCAAAGGGTTGGTGTAATGGCTGTTGTTACACGATTAATATGGATATTAGGTTGAATGGAACGTTGACTAATTAGTTTAAAGAAATTAATTTTCTTTCTGAGATCATTCAATTCTCTCTGCCTACCCCGCTAGGGAAGTGGCGTGAAGTTTAGTTAGTTAGTTAGTTAGATCATTGGAAGTCCAACCTATTAAAAAGATTGTAATGTTTTGCAATCTTTGTTGTGCCGTCCACATCCCTTTTTAGCGTTATGTCCCGTTTTTAGTTAGGTTATTTGACTATGATGCTAGATTCTAGATCTACCTAGCTTTCGCTCCCTATAGACAGGTACATATATACATACATGACATCACGCCCATAATCCCCGAAGGAGTAGGCAGAGTCAAAGGGGTAGCAGGCCCATTTAACCACATTCAGCCAAAGACAAAACTGGGCCGGGTTAGATCACATACCCAAACCCGAACTTTTTCGAAGTCGGTTGAAAAAGAAGGTCCCCCGCTATTGAATATGTAACTTGGCAAGGTCTCGCGGATAAAGTTGAACGGTGAAATGCCAATAGTAACAACTTTGACAACTTGCCAACTTATCTATGTTATTGTGGAATGAGGGTTTTCAAAAATACAAAAACCGCCAGATGGCACGAGGGAGTCTCGTGGTCCTATCCTCAGAACAATAAGTACTTGTTCTTAGGTCTTATCACTGTCACTATTGGCTCCTTATTGACAGCATGTCAGTTTGGTCCGACCACTAACCAATGAGGAGGGTGACAAAGACTGCAAGTCACAGTTACGACATCTTTTTGGATGTTTTAATTCAAAAAAACCTCTGGCTGCCATAAAGCGTAGTACATTGATATAAATATGTTGGGTTTTATTCTAGTGTCAAAAGCTAAGGTTAAATTGTTTATTTTACGAGTGCTATGAAGTGATGAAAGATTTTTTTTTAATATTACTAGAATTATATAGACATTCCATAGATTTTTTTTAATAACATAATACTAGTTAAATCAAATGTAGTTCCGCTGTGGAACATGACGCAATTATTTTACCTTTTGAGACGTGTATCGAGTGTCAAGCGACTTGCTGTGTGGACAATTTGCTTTGATCCGGAATTTGGCCTATAAACCATCCCCGGCTTATATAAAAATGAAACCTAGTGAAATTGGCAGTAAAAAACTTCGCAAAGTTGTCGTTTTGTTGCTATAACGACTGAATGTCTTCTTTTTCGGCTGGGTTCCCGAATCCTAGAATGTTAAGAGACAAATATACGTAGATCACATACTATCAGAGCTGATAATTATATACATATAGTAAAAAAGTATATTACAAAGGCGACGACGAAGTGTAGCCACTTGTCACTACTTGTCCATCTAACCCAGCCCATTGTCCTATGTTGATTTGGGAATTAAAAATAATGTGCCAACTGTGTTTCTTGCCTAGCATGTTGTAAATGGCGACTAATGGCACATCGGATTTTGGGTATGAGATTGTGTAGGCGACAGGCTAGCCACTTGTCACTATTTTTTCATAATTTTCTATCTAACAGTCTAGTTTTATTTTTGGCTGAACGTGTTTTAAGGGGCCCCTTAGACTTTGCCTCTACCTTCGGGGGTTATGGGCGTGATGTTATGTATGTATATTACAAAGTTTGTTACACCAGAGTTCCGTTTTCCTATTAAATTACATAACCCTAAAGAGTGACTACATTTCGTACACTAGTTAAATTCTAGTGTAACATTACACAATGCCCATTGAACGAACCAGCATTTAGCGAACTACCTAGATACACATGACAAGTGGGTCAAACCGCGCCCAAATGAACCGTTCCAATTTAAACTCTGCGGCTAATGTACAAGTGCGGTTTTCACTCGGCAAGGCCGGTCGCTAGTTAATATTTTACCGCACACAGTAAAATGCACGGGGCTCAATGAAGAGAGATATAAGGCTGGGGGTACACGGAGTTGTTATGAACCGCCCGTTGGGGGAGAAGTGTATGAGTATGTATGTCTGATAGCGACTTTGTTCGCTGTCGTGTATGATATCAGTGGCGTTGCATGTTCTATTAGAGACGTGGGCAAAGTCGCATCAGGGAGGCCCCTTCTTTTTTATTCCCAAAATCTACCAAACATGCTTGCAAAGAGGCTCGCGAGGCCTCTTCAAGTGCGAGGCCGTGAGTAGGGGCCTACTTTTCCCACGCTTAGCTACGATACTGCATGATATCCTCACACCCGTAATCCCGGAAGAGGTAGGCCGAGTCGCAGGGACAGATATAACTTAAGCTTGTCAGTTGCGGTTACTTGTATTCTCGACTGCGTCAGCCAAATTCACTCGAAAAAAGTATAAATATTTCCATATAATACGTACGAAAAATTGTACTCCTAACCGCTTTAAATATTTTTTAACAACTACAATAGTTGGGAAAACTAGATAACTAACTATATTTTTCCGCCAGAAGAATTACAAAAGATTGCGACTAAATCAAACCTCCAAACTAAATTACCTTTAAACGATTTGTCGGCACGTGAGTAGCTAGCTTAAGGACGCCGCGGTTGGTAGTGACACGCTTTGGTTTGTTTCAGGATGAATAGGGCGGATGACACCACTTTTAATGCTACCAGACAATATGTCGTGCATTAATTTTTTCAAAACTGAAAACACGTATAGGCCTTTATTTAGCCATTCTAAAAGTTGTCTCTGAAGTCTCATAAAATCTCGTGACCGCGTCTTGAGATATTAGGATCATATCAAGATCAAGGTCATAAGGCCCGAAAATACTTTTTTTTTCTGAGAATCATAACACCTGAAATCAAAATGAAAATTGTTTATTCCGGAATCAACCCTTAGGAGATATAGCAATAACTTTTGCGTCATGGCACTATCAATGGATAGAAACTAAAAATGTATAGCTTATCCACCTCTATGAGTGTTTCATAACAGCATCATAACTGATTTACCTTCCCTCCTTATTGAATTTCTACACACATACGTCACACTCATACACTGTCACATACACACCAAAAAATACACATTCAAGAAACATACATTTATTTATTATTATATATATTTTTTTCCATCAATTATTAGGTAGTTTTACTATTTTATTTATTTGTTCATTTGTTTTTTTTTCTTTTTGTTTATGAAGCACATGCTATTGTTACCTGCACTGCTTCAAAATATAATTATTTCTCTGCATGTTACATCTTAGGACATTTTTTTATATACGGACCTACATGAATGGGCCTGGTGTCCTGTAATTACAGGTTCTTTATGAAACCTATATCAGGCACCAGTCTCACAAATATGGGATGCATCTAAAATTAGCAACTAAGTCCTAACTCTTAAGACCTATTTGTGATGAGAAATAAAAAAAAAAAAAAATAATACTAACTTTTTATGCTGAACGATTTTTTCAGGAGCTTAATACGCTCTGAACCTTTAATATTATCGCTTTGCACATCAGGTTCCTGGAGCGTCCACCTCGTATTCTTTTGTTGGGTGGATTATGAAGATTGGCACGCATTTTACCGTTTGCTTTTATTCCTACACGCGCTGTCGGTTTTATGTTTTCAAAACAAACCTGAGATCCTTAGAGTTCTGTGGTGAGATTTTATATTTGATATAAGCAGGAAAGGTCACCTGATAAGAACCGTATACCGTCGTTATTAGATGACACTAGCTGCCCGCGGCTTCGCTCGCGTTGTACATCGATGAAACATAGCCTATATGTTATTCGGGTGTATGTGCTATATTATTCTAAAGTTTCATTAAAATGCATTCAGAAGTTTTTTGTGAAAGAGTAACAAACATCCATTCATACATACAAACTTTTGCATTTATAATATTAGTATTAGATGATAGTATGAACGATATCTAAGTGGGTGACTATATAACAAGTAATTAAATAAAACAATAAATAAATCAATATCAGACTACATCACATACATTGATATGATTCCAAGGTAAGTAGCTTAAGCACTTGTGTTACGGATATTACAAATATATACTAAAATATTAGATATTAACACTCAGACACAGAACAAACACAAGTATTCATCACACGAATATTTGTTCTGGGTGGGGATTAAACTCACAACTCTTGGCGCATGGGGCAGGTTCACTACCGAATGCGCTATCGAGCCAGTCAAAAGCCGTGTTGTATGAAATAAAAAGTAAAATATGCGTAAGTACCGCTAAAACGAAGAAGATTTAAAAGATTGTGGATATTAAATTAATTATAGTTGCCGAAGATTATGAAAAAGCACAACTTAATTATTTTTTACGTACAGAATGATAGGTTTCGCGCATTCTACTTACGCTTGACGAATATTTAGACAAAGTCCGTCTTGTTTTCCTTTTGCTCAACAATCGGGAGAATTTAATTTGTAACGAGCAATATTGGGATGCTCGGGAAAATCATATAAGAAATTGATCAATTCAATGGATACGTTAATTGTATTTTAACTGACTTCAAATAGAACGAAAATGTTCTTAAATCGTCGAATCTTTTTAAATCTTGTTCCGCGTAAAAAAGATTCTATCTTTGGTTGTATTTTCGATTATTATTATTGGAAGACGATCCGTTGGAAATTAAACAGATTTTTTTGGGGATGATAATGTTGCTACCTATAGTAATATATACAAGGTTATTTTAAGTTCAGGTAAAATCACTTACCTACTTAATTAACTTATTATTCTAATGAACAAATTTAAAGAATTTTATAATTTGAGCAAAATTAGGTAAGTAGGTACTAAGGTAGTTAAAAAGGTACGTGCCCGGCGTTGAACCCGCACCTCTCGGATGAGTCGCGAGTTCTTACCATTGAGCTACCGCTTGCAACCAAAAATAAATATAATATTCCAGGCACACTTCCAAAGTTTCGAAAACATTTCTATATTTTGCATTCCTGACATAAACTTTCATCGGCTCATTTCAGTAGCAAGTTGGCAAAAATATGAAACGGTAAGATTTTTCTCCGACAATCATAATATTTGGCACGTGACCAGACTGAAGATCCTGAGTGCTGACGTTTCTCGTTTTGAACTCGGTTGTTTGCCGCTAAGATTTATGCTTCACGTCTATTATAGAGCTTTGCCTTCTTGAAATGTGTTTACAGTATTCCTTTTAAAGGAGCACTTTTGTATTTTCTATACAAGATAGGAAAAGATTGAGAAAACATTACCTACATCATTATTCCTTTTTTTTTAAACATAATAATCGTGAATATGAGGAGCGGTGGTAGCTCAATGGTAAGGACACGCGCCTCTTAACCGAGGAGTGCGGGTTCAAACCCGGGCACGTACCTCTGGATTTTTCAAGTCTATGTACGTATTTATACCACTAGCTCGACGGTGAAGGAAAACATCGTGATGGAACCTGCAAATTCAAACAACTTTGGATTTGTAACCATGATTCAAAAATTGTCTGGTTCCTCTATCTTAGGGTTACGAAGGTCAGATCAGCAGTCGCTTCAATGTAATTACCAGACTCGCTAAATCCTGGATCATGGTCTAAACGGACCCCGTCCAAGCACGGGACATAACGCTAGGAAGATGATGATAATAATCGTAAATATGAATGTAGAATGTACATATTGATCCACAGGATGTCAGCATTGTCAGCAATACTATCGATAGTATTAATATTGCTCTTCAATACCGAATAGACTATTGATAGTACAAAACTATCGATAGTTCATTGGTTGGCAGCGATCGAAACAATTAATACTATCGATTGTCATATCGATCGTTTAGATGATTTTAGCGTTCAACTATCGATTACGGCAACACTAGTTTGTACATATTCATCTTTACAGGACGTCATGAATTAGCTTATAATATAGTCAATTTAGCTCTTACAATAAGAACTTGAATCGTACCTGTGAAACTCATATAGATATAATATCTACCTATTTGTAATATGTATTGGGTATTTTGCGTATAAAATACCAGTAAAATGATTTCCTATAAAAAAAAAACGGTTTATAAATACATATACTTTATATTGAATAAAAAAAGAAAACTTACCTGTTGCTAAGTCGTTACTTAACAAACCATACCTTAATATTCTTTAGTGAGGTGTGCTATAGTATAATAATATAATATGAAACATTGACTGCCGATCTTGCTATAAAGCTACATTGTTTAATTTATCTACTTTGTACAGCATATTAATTTACCGGGCATTATCTCGGAGCGATTTAATTAATATGTGTCAGACTGTACGCGTGCTGCGGCGCTTACATTTTGCATACAGTTTAAGTTGAGTGTACACAAGAGTTACGTTTCGAACTTCGATCAAGAATAACCTAGTTAGATCCAGCATTTATACTGTATGAAAAAAATTACCTAGTCACTGACTGGGGTGCGTCTACCTTCTCTGAGAAAAAGGGTCTCTGGCGTAAAGCGCGATTCATTTAGAGACTGAAAGTATCGGAGGCCTGTAAAGATTAGCTGCATCGACGGACATTGGGTGTTAGCCGCGTTCTGTCCGTTATGCCAGTAATGCTAAGAATCCTCCATAAAACTTTCATTAGGGCCGATAACGTGAGAAGTTACAACCCTTGAGTTGCAAGTCTACCAGGCTACGGCGATCGTTTACAGTCGTTGGCCGCATAATTATTTGTTAACTTTGTGATAAGACATCGACTAAGCTATTGACAAAATAGCATCATTAATGATGAATGTCAACAACATTTAGAATTAAGAATAACATTAATATACTGGACATCTGTCATTGCACCAAGTTGTTTGTAAAATATGTATGATTTTTGGCTAGACTCTGAACAAGAGCCAAGTAAGTATGTCACATTTTGCTTTGAACGCAAATTTTGCGAGAGAAAGCCTGCATATTCAAGTAACTATGGATATTGTGTAACGATAATTATTTGTTCATTCCTTCCGTCTAAGCATTACGAGGACCAATGGCAGTCACTTCAATGAATAATTCAATGGTTGTCCATGTATCTTGATATTTAATATCTATTCGGTCTATCTCTGCCTACCCCGCTAGGGAAGTTGAAGTAGTAGCAGTAGTACTTATACATGGTTAGGAACCAAAGACAGTTCAAAGATACAAAGAAAGAGACAATTCAAAGATTCAAAGAAAGAAACTGTTCAAAGACAAAAAGCTCCATTGTTTTTCACTATTTCCATGACACAAACATATTTTCAATGGTTTAATTATTTGCTATGGATTTTTTCTCTGAAGCTTGAAAACATGATCGAAGGTATCTTTTAAGAGATTAATGAATATTGTTTGATGTTGAGGTTTATCGATACAGGTAATTAATATCCACCGTTACCCCTTTGTAAGTGGGCATATGTTTTTGAAATGTTTGAACTGATTTATCTTTGTTTACTTTTCGATGTTTTTTTGATAAAATATCCCGGTGATGTCGCAACATATGAAAAGTCTTTAGTTGTAATCAAACAAATTTTGTATTAAAATTCAAATCGAAGGTATCCTTATTAATATAGGCTCCAATAAAAGCACTTATAAATATTAATATACAAAAAAAAGAAATGATACTGCTACCTATATGTATTTATTATGTATCATATTTTCGAAGATTGTATTACAATGTAAATTATGCAATGAGTCTGTAATAACAAGATTAAAATTAGTTTTTTTACGGTAGATGCATTTTAAATATCACAAGATGAAATAAAAATGGCTTCCCCCGTGAAAAATCAACGCCTCCGTTATTATTATAAACGTTGGATCTAAGTTATTCAAGCACCATTCCCCTGGGTGCCCGGAGTAAAGTTTTGAATATCCTCATTAACGTTTTTAATCAAACAATCCGGATTTTTGGCGCTAAATCCGTGGAGGATTGCAATTGTATGTAAATCAGCTATCAGGTCCTGGGATCCAAATGAAACTTGATCATAATCCTCATAATTTGTTGGAAGATGTAGAAAGAGATGAAAATTGTAATTAAACTTTCTTGCTGGGATAATTTATTTCTGACTAGCTGTGCCAGCGGTGTCACCCGCGTTTATGGTTAATATTATAAAGACTCTTTCCGTCATACATGATTTCTATGTAACTTTAACCATTAAGGCTGCACACGCGACGGAAGCTTAAAAAATGGAGTAACTTCTCCCGTTTTCCCAACATTTCCCTTCACTACTCTACTCCTATTGATTGTAGCGTGATGAAAAGTATACTATAACCTGCCCAGGAGTATGAAGAATAATTGTACCAAGTTTCGTTAAAATCCGTCGAGTAGTTTTTGTTTCTATAAGGAACATACAAACAGACAGACAGACAGACAAAAATTTTACTGATTGCATTTTTGGCATCAGTATCGATCACTCATCACCCCCTGATAGTTATTTTGAAAATATATTTCATGTACAGAATTGACCTCTCTACAGATTTATTATAAGTATAGATTTGGGTTTTGTGATTTCGAAACCTCTTGGCACACACAAGGAACGGGTCAGATACAGTTAGTTCCAGTTCCATTTCATAAAATGTCCCTTTCGCATGTTTTCCAGGGCACGTACTTTTAGATTTTTCATATCTGTGTACGCTAGGTTTAAAAATCTTGAAGTACGGGTGTCCTTGCCATTGAGCTTCCACTGCTCGATATTAAGCAAGTACATACATATCAGCACGCTTAGCGGTGGTAGCTCAATGGTAAGAACACGCGCCTCTTAACCAAGGAGTGCGGGTTCAAACCCGGGCACGTACCTCTGGATTTTATTTATACCACTGTCGAGCTAGTGGTGAAGGAAAACATCGTGATGAAACCTGCAAATTCAAACAACATTGGATTTGTAACCATGATCCAAAAATTTTCTGGTTCCCCTATCTTAGGGTTACGAAGGTCAGATCGGCAGTCGCTTCAATGTAATTACCAGACTCGCTAAATCCTGGATCATGGTCTAAGCGGACTCCGTTTAAGCACGGGACATAACGCTAGGAAGATGATGATACATATCAGCACGCCCGTAATCTCCGAAGGGGTAGGCAGATTCAAAGGGGCAGCTGCCCCCTCACCACATTCAGCCAAAATATGAAACTGGGCTGGGTTAGATGGAAAGTTTAAAAACAGTGACAAGTGGCTATCTCGTCGCCTACACAATCACAAACCTAAAACCCGATATACTATTAGTCGCCTTTTGCGACATGTTAGGTGTTTTGATCAAATCTCAACGTGACATTGAACGACTCATTTTAGCAAATCGGTGTCAGTGAGCAATATTCCGGTGGATCCAACTGGGTGACTGCGCCGTCACGATGTTCGTGCACTCGATCGCTGATGTGATGCACGCGCCGATACCATGCGCCATGTTTACGTGCCCTCTTGTGATGATGATTAAAAACTTTTAACGATAGCAAAAAAGAAAGGAAGTTAAGAGCGATAGTAAACGGTAAGAACACGCTTCACTAAGAGCAATACCCGGTCCACGGACTAGTAAAAAAAGAAGGACTCCAAGCTATCATACTACAGCGTGAAGCCACATTTATGCATGTGGGAGTGAGATACTTAAGGATACCAGATATCGGATATCTGTCATTTGGAGCACTTATTATGTCAATGTGTTGACGTAAGTTGCGTGTCAAGGTGGAGCACCTGAGGAGCTTCAATGTCTAGTTAGCGGCGCGGAGTCCTTCTTTTTTTACTAGTCCGTGACCCGGTCCAAAAAAAAATTATACGGCAACGAAATAATAACGGATGATCGCTATAGTCAGCGAATCACGACGAAACCGACGAAAGTCATAAATGGCTATATTAATTATACAGCAAAAGTTTTTTATAGCGAGAAATCAGGCAGGAAGAACTGTTACTTTTGTCTCCAATTTCCTTTATTCATAAAAAAGTTATGGCGTCATATTTTATTTATAATTTGTGGACATAACTTTTTTCATAAATAAAGCAAATTGAATTTGAAGGAGAGTTGAAGTTTGAAGGCACCTGATTGTTGTCTTTAACATTTGACAGTTGAATTGATTCCAAGTTTAACGGAGTTGAAAAAAAATAAAGGTCCCTTGCTATTGAATATATAACTTGAAAAGTTTTCGCGGATAAAGTAACAACGTCCAAATGCCAATAATTTAGCTGAAAACTTGCCAACTTATAAGTTATCGTTACATTCGGTATAGCATAGCTTATCGGAAAGTACGGCCCATATACTTTAGTACGTTAAATCTGTTTTGCATTTTAAAGTTATGAAGTGATGTCCAAAATAGAATATTTGAATTTCTTTGCTTTTGGGTCGTACAGTGTGGTACCTTTATAATGGCATCTGACGAAATTATGGAGTAAATACATCAATATACAATATAATATAATTCATGCTATACATATTTGTACCCCGAAAGGTTTAATGGAAAATTTACAGATGCGAAGCCGCCAAAGCTAGTATTAATCACATGGGCCTACCTATAAGCCACATCATTTTAAGGCTAGAGATACAAAATGCTACTGAAGATGATATATAGCTCGCAAACGTTAGACTCGAGGAGACGGGGGAAGAAAGATCCACTAGTTGCCGTACAAGTGGAAATAAATGAACGCGGGCAAAGGTTGTGTTTCTAAACGGTTCTCAAACTTCGCTAGTTTCACTCTATGGGGGCGCAAATAAACTGAAATGTATCGATGTTTGAAGAACAACATTGATATTGAAAACATTGGCTTCAGAAATACTGATCAAAACATTGATGTTTTATAGGTCACCTTTTAGTTTATTACAACGAGCACCAATAATATATAGCATTATATTCCGCTTCCCAGGGACCGCTTGGATGGGGATTCTGGGTATATAATATTACCTATAGTAAATCTGATCTGTTGTTCTATTTTGACAAGCTCGATGGCGAATTCAGTAGTGACCCTGCCTCAAGTGCCAAGAGTTGTGGGTTCGATCCCCACCCAGGACAAACATTCGTGTGATGAATACTTGTGTTTGTTCTGTGTCTGGGTGTTAATATCCAATATTTAAGTATATATATGTAATACCACTGTTGTTTCTGATATCCGTAACACAAGTGCTTAAGCTACTTACCTCGGAGTCAGATCAATGTATGTGATGTAGTCTGAAATTTATTTATGTACACTGAGGCTGCTTACTGATAGGCTTTTAAAGGGAACGGGACAAATGGATGTGGATTCGATCACACATCTTAATTGTAGATTTTAAACGAGTTTAACGAGATAATTTATAAATCAGCAATCGAGAGATTTGTGCTCAGTTTTCAAGTAGCACCCGTCGCATATAAATCCAATGAGTTACCATATCTGCCGCACAGTGGCTTCCCGTACAACAGTTTGAGAACCGCCGACGCAGCATGTACCCAGTAATAGTTCTGTCGTGTTACAAATGTACAAATGGCGCCCACTTTGTACCTCGATAGACAAAGCGATAGAAAATGAACGTTCTAAGCACACGACGGACTTATAACTTGCACAGAAAGCATTCCAACGTCAGATTGTAAACGAAATATAAAACTTAAACGTTTTGTAGTAACGTTTCAGCTTTCTGCGATTTAAGCCACGTAATATTTTATGTTCAAAATTTTCCTTTGATGTAAACACTTTGAGGGCTTGTTCCTTTGCGTTTTGTTCGCGGACGTGAAGATCGTCAACAGCGCCCGCTGTTTGGCTTTTGAATTTGTAGGGGTCAACACACGAATCATAAAAAGTATAGATCATACAAAAAGATAGATTAAAAAAAAAATATTTGTTTTAATTATTTTTCTGTTGAAAATATATAAAGGATTTACTGACTTTTAACTCCTGAAAATTTTCAACAGTATTCTGCCATATAATCCCCGCAGATAGCTTATGCGCCTGGCCGCCATATTGGTGACGTAATCGTGACGTATCGAAAATCATGTTTCTTTGATAATGTTACATTTAGAAATATCTCTTGCCCTTCTCTCAGGTCATCTGGGGTCGGCGCAGCATGTCTTCATCATCTTTATTATGGCAATTCATACAAAGTATTTTATGTGAGCTCCCTCTATCGTAGGCTTCTTTTCAATCTTATGGTTCAGTGTGACGCCAAGAGCAAACATCTTCTTCTTCCGAGCGTTATATCCCGTGTTTAGACAGGGTCCGCTTAGACCATGATCCAGGGTTTAGCGAGTCTGGTCATTACATTGAAGCGACTGCCGATCTGACCTTCGTAACCCTAAGATAGGGGAACCAGACAATTTTTGGATCATGGTTACAAATCCAAAGTTGTTTGAATTTGCAGGTTTTATCACGATGTTTTCCCTCACCGTCGAGCTAGTGGTATAAATACGTACATAGACTTGAAAAATCCAGAGGTACGTGCCCGGGTTTGAACCCGCACTCCTCGGTTAAGAGGCGCGTGTCCTTACCATTGAGCTATCACCGCACTTGTATATTTTTTTATGGTAAGATATGTTTGCTCTTGGTGAAGCAAACATCTTTATATAAAACTAGGAAATCACACTCTTAGATACTTTAAGACAACACGTCACGTAAAGCCCTTAAGCAGTAACCACCCATTTTTCAATTCATCAAGTGTAGAGCCTATAAAATTGATTGGGTTCATTATGTTTTTATAGCCTCCCTTTTCCAGTCATGATCTGCAGTAATAGAAAACGTTTTAGTAAAACCCTTTTACAATTGTTCCGGTTCAACAGTAATATAGGGCTTTTCATCGAAATGTCAGAATATGATCGCGACAGAAACTTTTTCACACAAAAAAATTATATGTTTTCGAGGTTGATTTTTGCGTTGTGTACCTAAAGTAAAAGTAACATATTTTACAAAAAATATATATTTCTTAAATGCTAGCATAGGTATCAGTATCAGCATAGGTATCAGCGTCATATAAATGACGCTGTATATATAATTTGTCACTACTTTTTCACAAATTTCCATCTGACCCAGCAAAGTTTTTGTCTGAATGTGGTTAAAGGTGCCTGCTGCCCTTTTGTCTGCCTACCCCTTCAGGGATTATGGGCGTGATGTTTTATGTGTTGAACTACCACCTCTTGTTTGTTAGGCGCGCATCCATTGTGCTCATCAGGACATTTTATCATACATCCCAATTCACACACGCACTGCGACATACTTATGGTGGATATAAACATAAACGTTACAGGGCGACGGAAATTGGAAAACGCCTTCGCGATAATACACTTTAACTTACCTCCCGAAAGCGGCCGAAGGATAACAACACTGCTTCACTGAACTATGCTTTAACTTGTTGAATTAGAGCACAAAATTGTTCAATTCTAATTTCAGTCACGTGGAACTGAATTAGCCGCGTATGTTTGGTGAAGTGTAAATCGATACCAATTAAAGTTGTTTAAGTTGTATCGATTGAGTGAAAATGAAGGAATTCAATTGCGTGGTAGCTTATACAGTTTACAATGCAAAGTCAGGCGTCGGAATATTTTTTTTATTTACTAATACATTGGTTGAATGAAATCATAATTTTCTTAACGCCACTGTTACCATGTCTGGTCAGTCACATACATTTTAGATTTCGTATAGACTTGTCACAGACAGATGTCGCTACTGGCGTCATTTAGACTGATTGAGAGATAAAACCGAATAAAAATGTTATTATTTCACTTAAAAAGAAAACTCTTTTTCGTAAAATAAGTTATTTGCGTCATTTCTTAGATAATTTATTAAATTTAGGTGAAAAACATGAGTATAAATATATTTTCTTTAGAAACAAACCAAAATAATATTTGTTTTAAAACCATGAATTTTACACAGATGGCGTATTATTACTAAGAAATAACTAACCTGTGCTTGTAGAGCCATCTTGTATTATTCCTGATAAACAGACTAAACTTTGCTGTAGTTCCAACTACTCACCACTGTCGCTGTTCTTGCGCGAGTTATAGCAGTAACTTTTCAAGTATGGGCAGTGACCCTCTGTTGTACGTTGTATATTATTACTCTGTGCTGTTACTGTTCCGTTCTATTTCTCGGTCCGCTTGGATTGCGATCCAAGATTTAGCGAGTCCAGCAGTTTTCCTATACACGTCATTCCCCTTGTCAGGTAGTGCCTATGGGTGACGGTGATCATATTGTGGAACAACCTCTGTCATAAAAAAGAAAATAATAAAGCGACTGCCAGTCTGACCTTAGTAACCTTATTCAGGAAAACCAGACAATTTAGATCATACATCCAGTTTTTTTTTAAGGCAATTTTCCTTACGAGGCTATCCCTCACTCAGTGGCGTAGCGTGGGTTCCTGTCGCCCGAGGTCTCCGGGGGGGAGAAGGATTTCAAATACTCGGTTTTTCACCGCCCTACATACATTGTAACCCAGGACCGATTTACTAAATAAATCTTAAAAAGTTGATCAATTATTTTAAATTTTCCGCCCCTAATAAGTGCCGCCCGGGGCGGACCGCCCACCTTGTCCCCACCACGTTATGCATATACCACACCACAATACGCATTTAATTTTGACAAATCTATGGGTATGTATTTGGGGTGGAAGCAATGCCATCGACATATAAGGTTTGTGTTATTCCGTACCTAGTGATAATGGTAGCTCTCGAGAAAAGTGTTAAATGTCTGAAATATACAGCGTGTAAAAAAAGCCTTAACGAAGCCTTGAACCACGCATTCCACTCTTATAACTGAGTATTATACTCAAATATTATTGCAGGGAAACGACTTTTAATTTTATGCATAAAAAAACGGCAGTTTTCTAGACCACGCAATGTACGTCGCGCAAGCGCGGGCGCGTGCGCGGGAGGATGGGCATCCCCGCTCTCTCGCTAGGTACCTACGCGACGCGAGCGCGTGTGTGCGATGGAAACATGACTGATATTATACTAATTATTTCACACGTAAAAACACTTTTTTGCATGTACGAAGTCAATGTAAGTACTTACCTAGTGCTCATCGTTGTCATCCAGTGTAGGTCTCTCCAAGCGGATAAGATGTGGCTCGAACTGGCGACCCGCTACGGGTAAACAAACACGCGCCCTGTACAGCGTGTTGCGAAGCGCCCGGTCCAGGAGTCCTTCTTGAACTGCTTTTCTTTTGAGTTCGTCAAAAACGTGGATGATCTTTTGACGCATTTTATCAGCTGACTCACAGGGGCGGTCGAAAACTCACGGCCCTATAAAACGGGCGCTATAGGCTGGTTCTAACAACCACTGCATTGCCCGAGTGATCACTCGAGGATCACGAGGCTGATGTGCATTAGGATATTCTATCCCATACAGCCGCAGTGCCACGGAAGCATTTCCATGGGCCATGCCGTAACAGTACACCATGTTGACGTACTCGCGGGCGCTTTTTGCATAAAAAGGCATCTTGGACACTTATCACAGCACAACACAACTAATATCACTCAACTCGACACGAAAACACTTAAGAAAACTACATAACAATACAAAATCACAAAATTATCCGAAATCAATACGCATCCGAAGTCGTATGAAACCGAACTGAAATACGTCATTAATAAGAAAAAACCGTCGCTCCTTTAAAGTAAACAAACGCGGCTGACCAATCAGCGCACGCGATCCCGTTATTGCCGCCTCGCCTAGTGTTGTCGTATTATTAAGCTACATCTGTTTTGTTTGCAATTATTTACAAAATCAGATTTGCCTACGTGTTAGCAACTGGTTTAATTGTTTGATACTACTTACACCAATTGTAAAAAAAAACGTAGTGCAGTTTTAGTTGTTACTAATTTAATAAGTTTCTTCAAAATAATAATTCTGCTAAACAAGAATCAAATCAAACGAGCTATTAAGCCTGCAATAATAATAACGCGTTGTTGAAATGTTTCTAAGGCCAGGCGTAAATTTTTGTAATTCCCGCTGACATTCATTTAACAATTTTATTATAAATTTACTTGAGTCTAGGCGTTTTGGGTTACAGGTTGCCTTAGTTTTCACCTGATGATTAGTGTTGTTGTTTGCCTAGCAGACTTCAATACTTCTCAATTCACACTTGGGTTAGAGGAGCCCAGTACGTAAAATAAAATTGTAATAATTTTATGCTTGTATCCCACGGACTAGTAAAAACGACGGACTCCACGCTGTCATACTTTAGCGTGAAGCCACGTTTATACATGTGTGAGTGAGATACTTATGGATACCAGATATCGGATATCTGTCAGTTGGAGCACTTATTGTATCAATGTGTGACGTAAGTTACGAGTCAAGGTGGAGCACCTGAGGAGCTTCAATGACTAGTTAGTGGCGCGGAGTCCTTCTTTTTTTACTAGTCCGAGTTGTATCCAAAATGAATTTACGTTTATTTATCGTCAATAAGTTCGTTCTTAAAGCAGTAAGAGGAAATTGCCAGAGTATTCTTTCAGGCGCTGGGGAATGCTCTAATTGTATGAAAAAAAAAGTTCAATTTATTTGAAATCCTGACTAAAAATTAGACTGGGTTCGAGTTAATTGGAAAGAATAACTGTATTTACTACCAACCTTGTATTAATTACTAAGTAATTTCATCTTTTGAATAATAAATAAGCGAATTTGAAAAAATCCAAATTAAATTCCTTATAAATTTTATTGCTATTAGTTTTCCTATAGGAGTGTCGCGCTACGCGCGTAAGATCCATCATTCTACAAACACATGTACAATTATCTTTTCTGACATCGTATAAATAATAAATGCGGTATTATGTCAGGACCTGGGAGTCCTTAACATGACCTAAGTTCCCCAACTGAGGTTATGGGTACATAATGCATTCCCAGGGTCGAAAGAAAAAGGTGATTGGTGTATTTAGTTACTATTTACATGTTAATTACAGGTATCTAAGCAATGTACCTAGATAACTAATAAAGTTGATGAAAACTAGGCTTTGAGCGATCAGCTGGGATGGCCCGACCGCGCCCGCGAGTCGTTGCCCTCGGATACGCGAGTGGTACACAGAACAGCTGAGGCGCGCGCGCGTGTGCGTACGCTGTGTAGTATCCGCGCAGCCGCTACAGGAGATAGTGACTGTGTGTGCGCGTGCGATGTACATTGCAGGCCGTGATTTGTAAGGCCTTATTTGCTAGAAAATATTCAAAATTAAGATATGGTTTCTTTGGAAGAAATGTTAGTAATAACGTTTTAATTTTTTTTATGTAAAAAACGTAGAATTTTTTTTTTATCTTTGAAGGTCAATATCTCAGAAACTATACATTTCCGAGGTATTTTTCTAGAACTAATGATGTTCGTAATGACCAGGAGAATATGTAGTTCACGGCTTCGTTAAGGTATTTTTTACACGCGTTATATAACAATGAGTGGTTCCGTCACATATAAGTCGTTAGCCATAAATTGAGTTCTGAACTGCAGTACACAATTTATCTGGCGCAGGCTTTTCTTGTATGAAAACCAATTTGCTGGTCGATTGGTATTTCGTAGCGCATGCGAGGTTAGCTAGTGGAAAACGAAGAATTTTATAGAAACTAGTGTGTACACTCAACCTCATAATTTTTATGAACAGCTAAGAACAACATTTGAGAAAATAGTAGATTTATATCTGCGTCACATTGAAATACTTTATACCCAAATTAATAGCACTTTTCTGTACTACCCTGTGTCGACGATAAGAGAATAAGGTCCTTGTCGCGTGTCATGTCGCTTGTACTGGAGGTGATCCTCAACCAAACAGAGCATAGTTTAGCACAGCGGCATATGTACATGGATAAATTAATATCAGACTACATCACATACATTGATCTGACTCCGAGGTAAGTAGCTTAAGCACTTGTGTTACGGAAATCACAATCAAAAATGGTATTACAAATGTATACTTAAATATATTACTGGATATTAACACCCAGACACAGAACAAACACAAGCATTCATCACACGAATGTTTGTCCTGGGTGGGGATCGAACCCACAACTCTTGGCGCATGGGGCAGGGTCACTACCAAATGCGCCATCGAGCCAGTCAACAAACATTCAAGGTATGGCTAACCTGCGAGTGGCGCTTTTGTGATGAAAACCGCCATAGGCAACAGTAATAGCTTACCATTAAGCCAGCCGTATGCTTTTTGCCACACTTGTGGTATAAAAAAAACTCTTCAAGTAACGTCCATACATTTCAGTAATCCACCCTCACCCTGCACAAAATCGCTATTCACAATCGCTTTCGTCTTAGCCACGTCCTAATTAATCTACGACCTTTCATCTCTATCCGCGTCAATGGCCAAATGATATCTTTTTCAATATTAGTAATAATTTTCCTCCTTATCAACTGAAACGAAAATAAAGAATAGCCTTTCCCAGAACAAAGAGAAATGGCAAAAGATAATTCGAGTGTGGAAATGACTCGAACCATTTGAGTTGTGTCCTCGAGGCACACTCGAGTGGGAGCGCTCGCTCAAGTGTCAGCTTCAGATTTGTCCTAAGTCGTTCTCGATGATAGAAATATGTAGTCAATATCTGGGATAAAATGATGGGCCCGAGTAAACTGTATTATGGACTATTAGGTTAAGGAAGAGATACTATCAAGTGGGAACGAGCAACCTTTAAATGCTATCAAGCATTTAGTGAGAGACAGATTTTACATATTTATAGTCACTGAAGCGATGGCTATCTCATCTTCATAGCTTTTCGAGCGCAAGCCAATTAATATAACAGTTACATGGTTATATATGCATGTTACTGTTCTACTGCATATTCATATATGCATGCGTCCTCACAGCGTGCTCTATTGCCTCCTATAAATTGCCATATTAGTGTGTTAAGAGATTTTAGAAATAGTTATGTATGGAGCTACATTCGGCGTTCATATCAGAGACTCTGAGTGATGTATTAATTGAATTCCTTATCATTTGAGGTATTTGTATTTTATAACCTTTAGTTGAATGTTTTCATGTCGATTATACTTATTATTACGCATAGCTTTAGTATTTCTCGCTAACATACAATATGAACCCTCAGGGACATAATATTTAACTTAAAATTTAAAGGTACAACTAAATATACGTCATCTTTCAAAAACTATTACATAAAGAAACTGAAAAAAGAAAGAGCAAATACAGTGTCGAAATGGCTCGAGCATTCGAGTCGTCCTCAAGGCGTAATCGAGTGGGCTCGCATTTGTTCAAGTGTCGCCTTCACTCTCACCGTTCTAGTCGTCGTGTCAACGAGTTTATTTGTATTAAGAAATGGCGACAATTTCGTCGTTAGTGTGGATCTGGCTTACTTGTATCTATTATATATATAATAGAAGTATAAGGTTTGTACTATTAAAAATTTGTTAAAGTTTCAGGTGTTAAGACAAATGATTGTCGGTGGTCTATCCTATTGTTTTACTTATATTATCTACACGATAAAGCCCTTTTTTTTTTCTACATGAGGAATGCATTTACGCACCGTCCAAGTAAACCTAGGTTCAGCCTACGAGGGATGTGTCGGGCTCAGAGGCGGAGAAAGCACTCTACTACCGACTAAACCTCACGGTGGTCATTCTTCGGGCGTTGGCGCAGATTCCGGGCTCCCCACTGCGGGACTCTACGCGAAATCTACGTCTACGCCGCTGCCGATCCATGCGGCCCATCTCGAGGGAGAGGCAACCTCGCCCCCAGAACACCTCGCGGTGCTTATGACGGCAGAGACCACAGTGTCACCCCATTCTATTTAACGGACGAGGATCCACGTGTCGTCATCTTCTCTGGGACACGATAAAGCCCTGATTCAACCGAATTATTTATCCGGAATTGTTACAACTTTGGTTCCAGTAATATTTAAAATAGAATAGAATAGAATGTTTTCTATTGCTTTTTTGGTTAAAGTAGTTTGATATGTCTAAAATAATTGTACTATAATAAAACCGAAAGTGCGTCAATAACCAAGTACGGCATGTACTATCATTCAAATCATCGTTGTACAGTCAATATTTACAATCTTTCCATGGCATAACGTCGACAATACATAACGCAAGTTAAAGTTCTCCCATTATACAAAATATAGATACATTTTATACATACAAACAAACAAACAAACAACAAATGTTGACAAAGCACTGCATAATAGGTTAATGATGATGATGGTTTTAAATAGCCCCCTAAGATCACATCTTAGACCAACTTCCCACCATAAAGTGTTATCAGATATCGTGGCTCAGGGCGTGGGATTGGTGCAACTTGCAGCAACGCCACGGGAAAATGTATTGGTTGTAACTTATAACAATAAACCACATGATAAATTGTGAAAAAATATTACCAAATAGAATACGTTTTTTACTTAGCTTTGTTAGCTCAATGGGTGAGAACACAGGCTTTAATGATTTCATACATACATACAGACTTAAAAAATATATACCAATCGTTTCTGGTCTAGAATGCCGTAATAGCCGGAGAGCTGACAGCCATTTTTGAGTACATCCTTGAGGCACATTGAAAATATTATTGTTGATTAGTTGCGAATGTGTGGATGATGAAAATAATATTTTCAATGTGCCTCAAGGATGTACTCAAAAATGGCTGTCAGCTCTTGGGGTATAAAAGGCGACTGATGGAGTATTGTGTTTTGAGCTAACACTTGTTACTACTTTGATTTTAAGATAATAAAGGTATCGGGTTTTGGGTGTGTGATTGTATAGGCGACAGGTTAGCCGCTTGTCACTGCTTTTTCACAATTTTCCATCTAACCCAGCCCGGCTTTATTTTTGGCTGAATGTGGTTGAAGGGGCATGCTGCTCCTCTGACTGCCTACCCCTTCGGGGATTATGAGCGTCATGTTTTGTATGTATAATAAAGGCGGTTGGTGAGCTCATTGCTCCTAGGACATTGCCTTTTTTTTTGTTTACTTGGAATGGATTACGCATCTGCCTACTGAAACCGGCCTTTATGTAAGGTGCCCACAGGATCGCGCTACGCTAAACCACCGTGATCACCCATCGTCGGCCCTGCTTTAGCTGGGCCTCCCGCGCCTAGAGTGAAACGACCTGGTACACGGGGTCGTCTCCCAGATATACGGAACCGTGCATGCGGGTGAAGCCCGCGTGGTCCGCTAGTCCTTGGCCTACCCGGGGATTGCGGTCGTGATATGTAAATATGTAGTAATTAGAATATATAATTGCGGATCTAGGGGGTAGGGGTCATTGGGGTCATGAAGGGTGGCCATAAGTTTACCGGTTCGGGGATTGCGGTCGAGACATGTAAATATGTAGTGGGAATATATAATTGCGGATCTAGGGGGCAGGGGTCATTGGAGACATGAAGGGTGGCCATAAGTTTTGGGCTAGTCTAGGCTATATGTAGGATTGCCGCGATAATTTTTTAACTGGAAATTTATTATCTGGATCGACCCTGGAAGTATCCATTCATTTCATCCATAGTAGCCAACAGTTATTTGTGTTATTTCTTCATCGTAATTACCGGACTAGCTTAATCTTGGACTATGGTTTAAGCGGACCCTGACTAAGTACGGCACATTATTTTAGCATGATGATGAGTAACAGCTAACTTATAAAAAAAAGTTCGTAACTTAGACCGGAGCAATGGCTCGGAACGAGATAACCAACTGTCATGGGAGGACTAAACGGACGAACTAATCTAGACGCATGAAAGCTTTTATTTGTTTGATAAAAGCCGGGACTTCACATGAGTCTTGTATTAAATGTTTAAAATATTCACTTTTTAAAGTATCGCTTAGTAGGAAGGTAGAATCTGATTCCAGAGAAAAGTCGCTTGCGCAATTTGTATTATGGAAATTATAATTTAGTAAAACTCAAACTTGAGACTAATACCTAACGAATACCTAATTGTCATTAATGGACTATTTGTTAAAGTGAGTGGATCGGACTCATACCTTTTGGCTTCAACGCAAAGTGTCTAATGTGCCAATTATTTGGTACCTACGCATTATTAATTTTCAAACAGTCATGCCAGGCAAGGCACTCAGGTCAACATGGGACATGTCCTTGCCTGGCATATCGTAAAAAGCGACTAATGGGATATCTGGTTCTGGTAAGTGATTGTGTAGGCGACGCGAAATAATTACAAATACAATATACAAAATTTATGAGAAATGTTTTTTTTAACCATAAAATTTTTTGAATTATTTTCTTACTTAATCTTATTATTATGTTTTCTTTACGTAAGGTAAAACAAGATAAGCTTAACTTGCTTAGGAAGCAAAATATACAATGTAAATGACTGTAATTTTTCGTGGTGTTGGCTCGGAATCTTCACTTAGAAACAAGGAGACAATGATTTATTCTTCCATTTGAGCCATAAAACTTGGAAATGGTACACAAGAACAAAATCTATGGTTACCTACAAATCATTAGCGCTATGCCATTACAAGCAAAAACTTAAAACAGCTTTATCAAAGCTAACTGACATGTGATTCTAAAGGTGAGTTCAGACTGGAGCATTTAGTTGAAACGAAATGTGTAATCAAAACTTTCATCTCAATTTTGTACATATGAAATTGTATAGATGAAATACCGAATTATTATACTTTAGATTTATTCATGTGACGTTACACAAGCATGTCTTGATTCTTTAAGATAATAACCTCTCTCCCTAACGCGCGAGGTAATATGAGGATGGCTCTTAAGGAATAAATGGATATATTAAATATTATTTTAACATATCCTATATGCATACAAATGATGCTAATAATAATGAAATTCTCTAATGTATGCTCGCCCTACACTAGTGTCAACTAGTTCGGTTATCAATAAGACAATGGGAGACAGTATGGGAGCGAAACAATTCTCTAGCAATCGGATTGTTATCGCAATATCGAGAAAAAACCATGGGAACACACACGTTCCGGGTCGAAGTAGGAAGTGTGGTATCGTATTTAGGTCAGAAACAAAGATCTTAGACTTAAAAAATGCACAAGCCATGAACTGATGATATTTTATGTTCAACATGTTTACCTCTGAAACTTTTTAATACATACATACATAACATCACGCCCATAATCCCCGAAGGGGTAGGCAGAGTCAAAGAGCAGCATGCCCCTTCAACCACATTCAGCCATAAAAAAGCCGGGCTGGGTTAGATGGAAAATTGGGAAAAAGCGGTGACAAGTGGCTAACCTATCGCCTACACAATCTTTTTAATAAATATCAGACTACGTCACATATATTGATCGGACTCTGAAGTAATTAGCTTAAGCACTTGTGTTACGGATATCAGAATCAACAGTAGTAAGTATTATAAATACATACTTAAATATTATAGGATATTAACACCCAGACACAGAACAAACACAAGTATTCATCACACGAATGTTTGTCCTAGGTGAGGATCGAACCTACAACTCTTGGCGCATGGGGCAGGGTCAGTACCGAATGCGCCATCGAGCCAGTCAATAAAGTAAATTACTTTGACTCATTATGTTAAAAGTGGTGTTCCTTGGACTCGGCTTGCTCCGTAAGGGATTTTTGGCATAATGACATGCAGTATCGATTAATCTTATCTTGAAACTAAACTTCTTCTTGTATTAAAGGATCAAAAAGCCATAGATTAACGCAAGTAGAGCGCATTACGGATATTCAGGAGACCAAGGGGTTTAGTTGGTTCGAATCCGTCATACGTCTTTTCCCCATGGCTCCCCATGGCATACGACAACTCGTGGGAATGGCCCCAGTAAAAGACGATTAAATTTAGTGATTCTCATAAGAACAAAACAGTCTTTAGTCTTTCTTTGGTAAAGCTACCAGGCTTACAAAGATAATACTTATATTGAAACATATGGACACGGAACGCATGCAAGGAATTTTTATTAACTTATTCATGTAACCAGTCAACGGAACCGAAAACACATTTACTTAATTTGTTTGACGTTCAAGGTCAGTGTGCAAATTGTTTTATTACGAAATAAGCAAATAAAACAAAGATAAAATATTTTTTTGCGTCAACTATGCATAAATATAAGTGTGTAGTACCCTTTTTTTTATAATTAGTCGCTCAACGACAACGAAATATACATATGTCTAATTTTATTTTTTAAATGACAATTATTACATACATAACATCACGCCCATAATCCCCGAAGGGGTAGGCAGAATCAAATGAGCAGCATGCCCCTTCAACCACATTCAGCCAAAAATAAGGCCGGGCTTTCACAATTATTGAGTACCAAATACTATAAATGTTCAATCATTTGTTGAATTGATTTACTTTTAGAATTTAAAAATCATGTTGAGTTATTTCTTGTTATAATTAAAGATACTTATTAAATAATGACTATAGCAAACCAGGTTATATGCGTTTTATAGGTTTAGCTATGAATTTGAAAAATTCTAATTACTTTTTGTATAAAGTTGAATACATACATTGCTTATAAGCCGGCTACTGTATAAGAAAAATCTCTACATGTAAAAGGCTCCAAAGGTTTGTAACCTCTGAAAGTAGATTTACAGAGATTACAAACCTTGTCGGTTAACAATTGTACAACAAACCGTGTGTATCGAACCCTACATTTGATAATAAAGGATCCACTAAGGAGCAGTTGTTTGCGAGAAAGCGAACTACGTACAGATTTAGAGATTCAAACATTCATCAAGTTCGCGGGAGCACACGTACTCTCATAAATTGCCAAAATTCAGGACTCTGGTCGGAGGCAGAAACCGCAAACCTTTGATAGGCTGGCTTTCCTATGAAGGCGATGATATGCTGATAAATCACACAATAAAAAAACAAATTACTTTTGTTTTGATTTATATCATGAGGCCAATTTATCGACGGATTTAATCAACCAATTTACAAGTGAAATTATTAAAAAAATCTTGTTTATTTTGATACTTTATGTTCAAAAAGTATCTAAATATTTGGAACTGTAATAGGATAAATGCCTATTACGGACTACCAGTTTGATTGTTATTTTTAACAAACATATCTTTCTTCTTTATAATATAAGTAAAGAAGTATAGATAGATAAGCCAACAAGATACTTATTAGGTAGTTGTTAATCCTTTTATATTAATATGGATGAATCCATACTCTTTGTTAAGCATATTTATGCAGGCATAATTTTATTTGCATAAGGGAATTATAAATTTATGCATAGGTCATGCTACGAGGCTTTAAGGTAGCTGCTATCCTGACGTGCAAAAAATAAAAAAAAATTAAAGATTTATTATCCATTTCTATCAGTTTGATACATGACATATTTATTAGTATCTAATAAAGGAAATAATTTGCAGCAAATTGAATAGTAAGGCAGTGGTCCTAGAATAGATATATAAAACATGTTCTATATAAAAGATATGTATAGTGAAAATCAGTAAAAATTAGTTTAAGTGGAATACAGCCCTTAACACAGTATTCGAAACTACCTTATTTAACGTGTATAAATCACCCTCTAAGGGTTTGGCTGTGATTTTGCGTTCCAACATTAGGGGGGTACACGCGTATTGTTTCTTGACTAATTTATTGCAACATTCACTGTTTAAGTGCTTCATTTAACACTTAATCGATAATGAAATTAATAGAACAATATCGGACAACATCACATGTATCACCATTATTCTCCTAGTTTTATATTTATCTCGTTCCTAGTGGGGTCCGTGATCATAAATAAATAAATAATAAATAAAAGACAATATCACATACATAGATCTGACACCGAGCTAAGTAGCTTAAGTACTTGTACACAGAACAAACACAAATATTCATCACACGAAACTTTGTCCTGGGTGGGGATCGAACCCACAACTCTAGGCGCATAGGGTAGGGTCACTACCAAATGTGCCATCGAGCAAGTCAAAGCTTAAGTACTTGTGTTGCGAATATTAGAATCAATAATGGTATTATACAAATCAATACTTAAAAATACTAGAGTTTAGCAAGCTATTACATTGAAGCGACTGCCTGGTTTCGTAGCTCTTATACAAGACACCCCTGTATAGACAAATTGCAATGATGCAATTTGTCTATACAGGGGTGTCCTGTCCTGTGACTATGAAGTCAGCCATTCACCGTGTCTGCTTTTCTTGTGATGTTTTCCTTCACCACCGATTTAGTGGTAATACAAAGGTTAAGGTCAGAACACCACTTCTTTACTTACATACATAACATCACGCCCATAATCCCCAAAGGGGTAGTGTGTAAGTGACTCTTCAAAGGGGCAGCCGGTCCCTTTAACCACATTCAGCCAAAATAAAACTGGGCTGGGTTGGATGGAAAATTGTAAAAAGGTGGCTAGCTCTTCGCCTACACAATCACATACCCAAAATCCCATATACTATTAGTCGCCCTTTACGACATGTTAGACAAGAAACACAGTTGGCACATTATTTTTAAGTTCCAGACCAACATGGGACTTTTTCACATATGTCTATGTAAAAGCGCGTGCTAAGCTACTACCGCGCTTTCTTTAATATGTTCCTCTCTATATCTTCTTGTAATAAAACCCTGTTTCATTTCTTTCTCATTTGGTTTCTAAATTGATGGAATCTCTGGCTAAGTCTTTCCTTTGACAGTGAACACTTTTATCAAGAAGCGTCCTTTGAGGAAAGCTCATGGAAGCCTTAATTGCAAGCTGCCCGTGAGAGCTTGATTTAAAAATGCACCGTTTAAATCCGACCTAGGATAGGAAAGCGACTCAAGTTTGGAATGATATACTAACATACATACTTATAAATTTGTAGTAATGTGTGTCTCAGATCCCCTTTGGTGCAATGGTGCAAAAAAATCATTTAGCGTAAAATGTAAGGGTCGCGGGTTTTATTTCACCGGGACAAACAGTGGTTACTGTAAATATTTGTATGTGATGTATGAAATATTTTCTTTGACTACATTCATTAATTTAGTCTCATTGCAAATGCATCATCTTCATCATCTTTCTAGCGTTATGTCCCGTGTTTAGACGGGGTCCGCTTAGACCATGATCCAGGATTTAGCGAGTCTGGTAACTACATTGAAGCGACTGCCGATCTGACCTTCGTAACCCTAAGATAGGGGAACCAGACAATTTTTGGATCATGGTTACAAATCCAAAGTTGTTTAAATTCGCATGTTTCATCACGATTTTTTCCTTCACCGTCGAGCTAGTGGTATAAATACGTACATAGACTTAAAAATCCAGAGGTACGTGCCCGGGATTGAACCGGCACTCCTCGGTTAAGAGGCGCGTGTCCTTACCATTGGGCTACCACTTTACTTGCGAATGCATATTTGTAATAAAATATAAAAAAAAACATTATGAAATGAACTACATAATATGTAGTAGTTAGTACATATTATGTATATTATATGTGCTGAATTATTGTATCATTATATAGACACAATCTGCTTTACAATATATAAATCTATTGATACGGTATTTAATATGCTTTTTCCCATAAATTATGGATTTTCTCCATTTAATTTACTATAATAAACGTCTGAATGCATTTCATTATTATAAGTTCCATTGAGAAAATTGATAGTAAAAAGCGCATACAGTTTCATAAAGTATAATGAATAATCAACTATTTAACAGCATCGGTGCAAAGCTGTTTTCACATTTGATTTAATGATTTATACAAGTTGACGCCTGCGACTTTGTTTCGGTGGCTATCATACTAAAAATAATATTAAAGAGGAATGATTTGATTGTTTGTTTGTTTGAATTGAATAAGCTCCGAAACGACTGAACCGATTTGAAATATTCTTTCACCGATGAAAAGCTACTTTATCAGCGAGTGCCTGAGGCTATATTTTTTATCCTCGTTCGAAACGGGAATTATGCGAGTGAAACCGGGTTTTTTTTATTATATTGCTCTTAATTTAAATTTAGTTAAGTTGTTTCTTTTTATTATCTTATTGTATAATGTGGTTGCCTGTAACTGTAACGTCAGTCATTCTTATATAGCTTGTGATATTTATAATTTATGTGCTGTATCTTATGTTGGCATTCCAATGAAATAAATAAATAATAAAGCCAATAATTCACAGCCAATAAACTGACAGGAAATTCTTAAAGGTCTTAGTTGTTTCTTTGAGTACACTTGAAGGATTTTAATAAATCTAGACGAGATATAATTATGCCTAAACGGCAAATCACTCTAGCTAAATTAAGACTTAATGTGTTTTACATAGACTATTAACCCTCCACAGCTTATTATAAATATAAATATAGAAGTTTCCGCGTATTAATCGGAATCGAATCGCAACGTTATCTCGCTCATGATTGGTCCTTCGAGCCGGTTTCAATTAGCTCTTCCTGCGTCCCGTCGCAATCGGATGACGGTAATCGCACACTGCATACGGGTTTGCAGTTTGTACAAGGATTGGGTTAGTTTCCATTTCACCAGTTGGTTCAGGAACATTTGGAGGGTATACATGCTCCTCATGCTGTTACATGCTTAAAATGTTTGTAAACCAATCGTTTGATAATGGATTCGGTAATATTTTTTTTCGAAATGCATGATTGTATACAAATTGTATATTATTATGTATGTTAATATGTTGCTCATTTAGATATTGGTACATAGAATACTGTATTTTTGAAACCTGAACCATTGAGTGATTTGTCGCGTTAATAAATTGTTTTGAACATTAAGTTTTGAACGGCAACGCAAAAGTAGTGGCAACTAATAGAAAATATAATGGGAATTGCAATATACGTATACCTATTTGATATCAATATATCAACGATTGTATTATATTAAAGTCTTGGGCTTAAACCGTATAGAATGACGTCTATTTAGGTCAGAAACTTTAGCAAGCGTCCCGCGGGGTCTCCCGATATTTTCAGCACGAAAATAATTTCATGTTGTTTCTTAGGGTTCATAGTTTTGGCGTACAATCATAAATCAAGTGGTTTATACCTACAACGTAAAGGAGAGTAAGTAGCGATATGTCTCGTTTGCCCTCAAATTGTCCCGTTTGCCGTGTAATAGTGGAATATCGTTTATCGTCGGTAATAGCGAGTATACGAGTATTACAGTCGCCGTCGAGATTGCTGGTGCCCGTCCAGGAAATAGGTTTTATGATAGTATTTCGTAGTTCCGCTCATATCGTTATGCGGAATATACACATGCGGGTCTGCTGGATATATTTTACTAGCGTACGTCCGCGGCTCCGCCTGAAATTCACAGTGACAGAGATTATTTTCATTTCGTGGTAAGAAGTAGTCTGTGTAATATTTTAGTGTTTACATCTTAGACGTGCGAAAATTGTAATCTGTTAAGGTTAACTTAACACATTAAATATAACCAAGATGTGAAGAGAAACGGAGAGATAGTTATTTCCGCATTTAAAATATTAGTGAGGGCTAGTGTTATAAACGCTAAAGTGATTATGTAAAGATGGCTGATAGATGGATTAGCGACACTACACTTTATTTTTCAAAATAAATAAATTCTATACAATTATGATCGATGTGTTATCAGTAACACGTATTATACCTACTTCAAAAAAGAAGATTACACTTTTTATATCTTTTGAAACATATTTAAATTTTTAGGCTTATTAATATTCAAATTCAAATTTAATACTACTGACCCAAATAACTTCACCGATAGCTAACCTTTAGGTACTTCTGGGAATACCGTCTGAAAATTCTCGCCGTTATAGATTCGCCAAACCCAATAATGGCTAAACCAAACTCGCTAAAATTATTACAATAACGCGGAATACCTCCATGAATATTTATTACATTTGTGCTAGTTAATAGCATCCGTTATGCAAAATGTTCTAAACAAATAATTTGACTATGCGTACGTAACTATGTGCAGATTCTTATATATTCTTACTTATATTATAAAGGCGAAAGTTTGTAAGTTTGGATGATTGGATGTTTGTTGCTCTTTCACGGCAAAACGGCTGAACCGATTTGGCTGAAAGTTAAAATGTTTATGGCTTACACGTTGGATTAGGACATAGGCTATACAAAACAGAAAGTGAGCGATTATGTAAAGATTTACATACACACATACCCTTTAACCACATTCATCCAAAAACAAAACTGGGCTGGGTTAGATGTAAAATTGTGAACAAGTAGTGACAAGTGGCTAGCTCGTCGCCTACACAATCACATACCCAAAACCCCATAAGCCATTAGCCGCCTTTTACGACATGCTAGGTAAGAAACACAGTTGGCACATTATTCTTGAAGTCCTAGACCAACATCGGACTCGGATATAATATTAGTGTAAGTACATATAATTTTAATGGAAAATATTTCTTATTTCTCGATTCAAATAGAAACGCAGGCAATATTTTTGATAAGTCCGTATTAGAACCATTGCTACCTTCTTCCTTTACCGACAATCGATGTGATGGAAAGGAAACATTTCTTTGTAATGGGTTCAGTAATATGAATTGCTTTTGATGAAAGACCTTCATCGCTCGCTAAACATAGGATAATAATATTGTATGTGTATTTTATATATTAAATATGTGATGTATCTGGTTTTAAGATAGTAATTGTATCCGGCTCTAATCTATACTTACTTACTAATATTATAAAGCTGAAGAGTTTGTTTGGTTCCTTGTTTGCTTGAACGCGCAGAAACTACTGGTCCGATTTAAAAAAATCTTTCAGTGTTAGATAGCCCATTTATCGAGGAAAGCTATTGTCCCATGTTATGGGACTTAAAAAGAATGTGCCAACTGTGTTTCTTGCCTAGCATGTCGTAAATGGCGACTAATGGTATATCGGGTTTTGGGTATGTGATTGTGTAGGCGACGAGCTAGCCACTTGTCACTATTTTTCACAATTTTCAACTCCTATATTTATCCGCGTGTTATGAAATTAAAGATTCCTTATATCCTCTTAATTTTGCGTATGGTAACTTTGTTATAGATAAGGTTAAGTACTTGTGAGGTGTGTAAGGATCGTGCCATATGGCGTTCAGTTCTCTCTGCCTACCCCGCTAGGGAAGTGGCGTGAAGTTTTAGGTAGTAGTCGAACACTTAAGGCGTGAAAGAGTAACAAACAAACAAAATTATTTTGAATATTAGGCAGGAATGATATTAGTTAAGATGTTTTAATTTTGTTCCAACATTCTTGCGATTCCTTTAAACCGCTTATCTATATATCAATTTCCGTTAAGAAAAACCTTTGTACCTCTTTTTATGAGAATTGCGCGGACGGAGGATTATGAGATTTGGCACATTTAAAGTTTGTATGGAGAAGGAGTGCAGAAAGCTAATATTTCAATTCATAATTAAAAGAAGACTAATAATGGTCGAATTTTGACCAGTCGGCGATCACTAGTAAAATATAAATATGCATAAAACACTAATTTTCATGATGACATCATTATGCTCTCAGATCTTATCTCAAAAAGCATTTGAGGTTATGTCACGAAAATCATCATGACACAAGCACATATGTAATCCGTCTGCTTTGTCTAAATAACAAAAATGTTAATATGTGCGCGATAAATTAATAATGCTCATTCGTTTCGCA
Source organism: Glyphodes perspectalis (assembly GCA_951394215.1). Classification (NCBI taxonomy): domain Eukaryota; kingdom Metazoa; phylum Arthropoda; class Insecta; order Lepidoptera; family Crambidae; genus Glyphodes; species Glyphodes perspectalis. The sequence goes on along the minus strand of OX596201.1, from coordinate 16,143,899 downwards.
TAAATTTGTCGTTAGGTCATGTAACACTATAATATTAGCTACCTCCAAAAAGTCATCGAAAGCTTTTGAATTTGCAAATTTTGTTGAAGAACTAGCTTTTTCTCTGTGTTAATGTGTTTAATCATATGCAGGAATATTTTAACGTTTGATATAACAAGATTATACTAGTTTTGGTCTGCAGCTCTACGTGTCTCTGAGGATCCGAAAAAACTTGACTACCAAAAAATTACGCTCTGAAAAGTATGAAATGTAATATACAAATATAACTTAATACGTAATTTTATACATAGGTACGCCTGCAATCCGAAGGGGTAAGAAAAGTCTAAAACTACATTCACCCAAAATTTCAGTTGGGTTAAGCGGAATTGTGTAGGTACCCATGAGGATTTCCTCGGGAGAATAAAAAAGGCAGAACATTGGGAAAGTAGTAGCAAGTGGCTAGGTCGTCGCATAAGTAATTACAAACACCCAATAAATACATAATTAGTCGCCTTTTACGACGTTCTAAGCAAGGAACAAAGTTGATACATTGATTATAAGCAACTTAAAACAATTTGTCTTTAAGTCGGTTAATTGTAGCTTAGAGCCTACGCTACTTGGACATAACATTGAATCGATTGACAAGGCATATGCGTTGTCAATCGATTCGTTGTTGTGGTATATCATTACATCCAATCGATACTTATGTATATTTATAGTCATCGTAAAATCACAACCCTGTCTTTTTTGACTTCCTTAATCTTTATAAATATTTTAAAGAGATTGTTGACATTTGGCCTAGTTCCAAACTAAACTTATGCTTGTGCTATGGATACAAGGCGAAGAGATAGACATACTGAAATACGTTTAAAAACCTCCATGACTCGAGTACAAATGTCCATGTTCATCACACGAAACATTTGCCCCTAGCGGGATTCGAACCCGCGACTCTTAGTTTCGACCAGTGGGCGATTACTAGTATACGATAAACTAACATATATATTTTTATATGAGAGCGGTGGTAGCTCAATGATAAGGACACGCGCTTTTTAACCGAGGAGTGCGGGTTTAAACCCGGGCACGTACCTCTGGATTTTTTCAATCTATGTACATATTTATACCACTAGCTCGGCGGTGAGAGAAAACATCGTGATGACACCGGCAAATTCGAACAACTTTGGATTTGTAGCCATAATCCAAAAATGGTCTGGTTCCCTTATCTTAGGGTTACGAAGGTCAGGTCGGAAGTCGCTTCAATGTAATGAGGGTTTTCACAAATCCAAAAACCGCCAGGTGGCACGAGGAATTCTCGTGGTCTTATCACTGTCACTATTGGCTCTTTGTTGACAGCATGTCAGTTTGTTCTGAAACTACCAATGAGGAGGGTGAAAAGACCGTACGACACAGTTGCGCCATCTATCTGATGTTTTAATTCAAAAAACCCTCATTACCAGACTTGCTAAATCCTGGATCATGGTCTAAGCGGACCCCGTCTAAGCACGGGACATAACGCTAGGAAGATGATATATTTTATCCAGAAATTGGTAAATTTCGAAGAATAGATGAAGTTATCAGTTTGTAATAGTACGGTAACTTTACAAAATAACGAAGCTGAAATACAACTTCCAACTGAGCTAAAAGCACACAGAACAAATATACAAACTTTTTGAAAAAACCACAGACTATTGTTGAAATCTGAAAAAACATTCCGCTGACCCATATTTTTTAAATCAAAGATGCCGACTCTTGAATGGTCTCAGGTCTAGCTTTACAAAAAAGTTCAATGGGAATGTACAACGGAACTTTGAATGATTTGTAGAGCTAAAAACTGGTGTTTAGTTTTTCACTGCTCGCATATTTATTAAACGCTGCAAATGAGTTACTATGGTGGCCATAGTAAATAAATTGCAATACGATGTTGCTAGGTCAAGCGATTAAAGTTTGTTTGTGTGATGAATATGGACATTCGTACTTATACAATGGATCTTTATAAAACGTTTTTTAAATCTGTCTAATCGTTAGCTAGTGTCCATAGTACTAGCCTGCATACTTAGCTTTTAGTATAGCATGCATAGTTTGGGCAATAGTCGAAAAAATACATACACATTTCTAAAGAACATTTTTTTATCTTTTACCGTGTGCACTTTTAATCATAATTGGGTATTTTAGTTAAATTAGTAATTAATTATTTAAAATTTTATGTTATTTTGTAACAGTTAAAAAGCTAATGTTGGTTTTATTTTTATATATCTCCAATTCAACTTGTTATCTAACCTACTTTTCCCTTATTTACTATGGCACGGCCGATTACGGAGCAACTCGTTATGACCACTGCCCGCTCCATTGTAAGAAGAACGTGTAACATAGCAATAGTGTGGTATAAGCTCCGCAATATTGCAGCAGCCATTTGGCCATTGTTGTTGGCAGGTAAATGTGGACTATTTTTCGTGGGCATACCACAATTTTTTCCCGCGTTTTCTTAATTTGTATAGTTGGTTTTGAATATATTGGGATGCCGAGTATCACACCATATAGAAGTTTGTTTAAAAACTTATTAGCTATCACGGACTAGTTAAAAAATAAGGACTTCGCGCCACTAACTAAACGCCTAGGCATCTGCGGAACTACAACTTGACATTCATATCTCACACTCGCGAAGTCCTTCTTATTTTATTATTCCAAGTTAGCTACAGATTGTTTCTTTTTTGTTTAATTCCACACTCGTACGCTCATAAAAACTATTGTATAGTAGGTAGGTATTTTTCAGGTTACAAAAAGGTTACCGACGTTCGTAGCTCATCAATCATTTCGCCCGATAATAAATTAGCAAAGATCAAATTAGAGTCGGACCCCACGAATAACTCCCGATTCCTCCGGGAATCAATCTATTTGATTTGCTCACTATAACAAAGGAATAACGCGAAAATCGATTAGCACACGCGACTTTAGACTTTATTGTTAATGACACACGTGCCAAAGGGGCGCAAAGTAATTAACATTAAATACACATTCTCCTGGAATTGAGGTCTTACATTATTTGTCATAATTATATCGCCGAGACAAGGGTTGTCGAGGGTAGGTCGGTCGTTGTTAGTTGTTTAGGGTTTAAAAACTATTAATGTTGAAGATCAAAGCAAAGACGAATATGTATCAGGTTTTTAATTCAACTTGTGTATATAAATGTATGAAATGTATTATTGTATGTATATGTATGAAAAGGATCATGAATGTTGAAGGATCGTGCCATATGGCGTTCGGTTCTCTTTGCCTACCCCGCTAGGGAAGTGGCGTGAAGTTTAGTTAGTTTTTTTTGTATATATAAAAAGGTGATTTATCATAAGTCGGGTAACTATTATAGTCTGATAAATTATCATTCCCATAGGCATTAAAAATAATGTTTCTTGTCAAGTTTGTTAAAAAAATGCAACTAATCGTGTCTTGGGTAACCTACTTGTAACAATTTTAATGTAACCTCATCTATTTTATTTTTATCTAATACTTGTTCAAAAAGCTTACTGGACTGGACTTTTCTTTCGGGAATTAAGGGCGTGATTATTTTAGATATGTTTTTACTGTTTTTTTTTTTAGGACATGCGTATGCGCATCTATACTCATACCTAACAATAAAAACGTAGCAAGCCTGGCATAAGAGGCGTGCTACGTTTTTATTAATACGTTTTAATTCAAACCCGGACCCGATCCTCTGGATTTCTCAAATCTATGCATGGATTTATACCACATGCTCGGCGGTGAGAAATAGTGATGAAACCTGCATATTCAAACAACTGTGTGTATATTGACTCAATTTGTGAAGGCCAGATAGGCAATCGCTTCATTATTACCAGACTCGCTAAATTCAGTATCATAGTCTCAGCAGACCCCGATCAAGCACTTGTTACAATGCTAAGAAAACAATGCAAATTTGTTTAGCGATCCAGGCCACGGCAGCCCTGCTTCAGGGCGGTCGTGGGAGTCGCCGCGTGCCCCACAGCTGTGGGGCGCCGCAGTTCTTCGCCACAAGGCTGCAGCACGCCTGAACACGATTTTACACGTCACTTAACGTATTTGTATACGTACATGTGATATGTATATACATACATGACGGCCTCGTTTGTCTATTGACATAGGCCACCTGAAGACTAAGAAATCCCCAGTTCAAATCAAAGTCGAGCCAAATATTTGCAGCTGGGTATTTCAATAATGAAATTACTCTGTACCAGCCAGGAGTCAAGAAGTTGCCGGTCCCTCGGAAAGTACGTTGGTCCTGAACCTGATCTCTCTGCATGTTTCCGGCCATGTCGGATTGCCGTCTCACCGGGCTATGAGAGTTACGGATCAGAGAGTGCACCTGTGATTGCTCACACACTTGTGCAATATAATATCTTCTGAGTAGTTAATCCTCGTTGAGATTGGCCGCCGTAACTGTAATTAGTTTAAAAGGATATATATTATCACCCTCGCAATCAGCAAACTTCTTAAACCACTTCAGCCGAAAATAAAAACTGGGTTGGATTATATGGTATACTAGCGGTACGTGCTTCGCTACGTATAAAGTGAAATATTAAAAAAGTTTCAATTTGACAGCAAAATCCCCATTAACAAAATGATCCGCCATTTATTGAATTCGTTTGTTACAAAAAATGTGATAATGAAGAACCGCTCTACCGATTTTGTGGAAACTTCACATAAACTATCTACTAAATAGTCCGAAAAAAGCCTAAACATTTGGTTTGGATAGGTAAGCCCGTTCTTGAGTTATAAAACTACAACGAAAAGTGGCATTGATTTTTATATATATTGATGATAGAAAAAAAGTTTTCTCTAATAGTTTATTTTCTTTTCTCTAATAGTTGTCCCAATACTATCATAAGTGTCTAGCTCGTCGCATATTCATACCCAACACTCGATACACAATTAGTTGTCTCTTACGACGTGTTAGGTAAGGAACACAGAAAATATTTTGTCATCACATAAAACAGCTCAAGAGAGCTCAAGAACAACAAATCCGTTTTCATAATCGGACTAATTAATAATTCGGCAGTTTGTTTTGTCTGTAACATCATCCGTCTGATAACTCAAAGCCTACACGGAACTTTACAATTTGCTTCATTCATCGTTTTAATTAAAAATTGGGGAAAATTATATCGTCGCTTTGTACTCAAATTAATAACTGAAGTTTTGTAATAATTTATACAGATAAATATAATTAAAGTATCTGTTTGCAATATGAAAATAACAGCTTATTAACAAATGTATGAGTCACGAGATTGTAAACGGTCGAAAGATTGTGTACGTAACATATTGCTTACAATTTAACGCAATATTTTTCGATAGATGATTACAATCTATCGAAGCGAAGCCGACAAATTGTGAACTGGCATTCGACGGAACGCACTCCGCGCGACGATTAGTTTTGCGATTTATTTAAATAAAATAGTTTTTACTTCCTGTATGTAATATATTATACAGTTAAATATTTAATTGTACTATATTGTACAGCTAAATATTTAATAAAGCTGGATTGTATAACTAAATAACGAAGTTCAACACAAGCTGGAAAGCCGTCCATTGCACACAATGGCTCTCTGACGGCGGATCGCTGCTAATTGACAAACAAACAAACTAACTATTCTGTTTTTGTTGCAGTTGCTAGCAACACTGGGTTCCGACTGAGCCGCGATGGACTCGGAGAGGTGAGTTAACATTTCTACTAATACTATATAGAATATCTATAAATATCAACAGACCCAATCAAGGGGGGGTAATCAAGGGGGTGAAACTGATGTTGAAAGTTTGTATGAGAGTAAGTCGTTTTTGGAAATAGAGGCGCGACTCTTTGTGCAGACGAAACGGGTCTCTCATTCAAAGGTCTCGCTACTGAAACAATGTCCATGTGAAAAAGCCGTTAGCTGCCACTAGTCTAGGCTCATCAAAACTCAAACTTCTTTCACAGTTGAACCGAAGAGCTAAGAAAAATAAAAGATGATGTCTAATGTATTATTTTCAAACATCTAGTCGCAATGTTTTCTCATTGTAAAAGCTTTCATAGCCCTTTGTTAACACTGAGGTTTCTCGTGGCTTTTCAACGTGGCTAATAAATCCTGGGTTTCTCCGCATCTTCCGGAACGACAGAACTGAGTTCTTTTAACAAAAAAAGAAACGCTCAATTACAAACCGAGAACGCTTTAGGTTAGACTTGGGAGATGAATATTGTTTAGGTGAGATTAAAAGAATGAAATAAAACGAACGATTATTGTTTTATTTACTACTAGCTGACCCGGCGAACTTCGTACCGCCTTAGCGTAGCTTTGATGCACTACTTTATTTTGTATAGCTGACCTATCTTATGTATGAGTACCTATTCAATTTGAACTGGAATCTATAATATCCTCCATATAAAAATGAATGACGTTGACATTCGTTACGCGCGTTTTTTAAAATATGCAAAATTAAATGTATATTTTTCAATTTTTCTGAGAGATTTTCTTTATATTTTTTTCCGTAAGAACCTTGTACAGAGTATTAGAAAACTACAAAAAAAAAATCAGCCAAATCGGTCAAGCCGTTTTCATGTTATGTCGTGACAACGGAAAACGGGTTTCATTTTTATATATATAGATTAGGCCATTAAAATGAATTTATGGAGAAATTCAACAAGTTGTCCGCTTTTACAATTTCGAGATAAAATTGTTAGAGTAAGAAAAATATGCTATGAATTTCACAAATAACAAACTTGGCATATACGTAGCGTGAAGTACAAAAGTATCCTACTATAAATACTATAGACATTCTTCTTATAAAAAAATCAATACATCGTCGGCAATTCAAGCAATTCCTTATGTACCTAATACTAATAGCGCAATCACCCATACATTGAACCGCTTGTAATGATTACAAATAAAAATAGTCTAACAAAAGATTCAATGTATCATTGCTTGAAACCTAATCGCTCCCAATCCTTATCTGTCACAGAAGATGATGGATTAATTTATACCAAGATAATCCGTTTCGCGGATGAAACTGTCACAGTTTGAAACTGCTGATGTCATCGCTTTAAGCTTCGGGGATGTTGAGGTTTAGAGGGAAGATTACAACAGGAATTAAATTTCAAAAAGTTTTAATTGTGAACAGAACTTTCAAACTTGTTGATGACTTAGGTCATGTTATGATCTGCAGCAGGAGGCATTATTTTTCTACTTCAGGGTCCCAGTCCACCCTTTTCACTTTTCGTATATATTTATATAATATATAATCAGAAGTATACGAAAATATAACAATCAATAAATAAATATCAGACTACATCACTGATGATCTGACTCCGAGGTAAGTAGATTAAGCACTTGATTTAAGGATATCAAAATCAACAGTGGTATCACAAATATATACTTGAGTATTGAATATTAACACCTAGACAGAACAAACACAAGTATTCATCACACTAATGTTTTTCCTCGGTGGGGATCGCCCACAACTCTTGGCGCATGGGGCAGGGTCACTACTGAATGCGCCATCGAGCCATTCAATAATTGAGTCGGTATACCAGATCTATCTAGATATAGCTTGTCTTTCAGTCAGTATTCTTCGCTGGTTGACTATTGCAGTTGCAATTACTACAAACAAAATATTTTCAAGTTACAATTCTAATTCAATTACGTCGAATTCTGTTTTGACCATAAGCCTAAATGGTTTTTATATTGATGTGACAGCATTCGAACATTCCTTATACTAAACAGTTTAACTCTCACCAATTCGGTCATAGTCACAGATTCATAGTTATCTATATTTTTTCTTAAGCCCAATCTACCATTTTATATCACACTGCGCTCTAAACGGATATTACTTTTGAATTAAATCCGCAAATCTATTTCCCAACAATCATCTCCGAGATGCTCTTTTAAATCCAATTTAGTTGCCTGAAAACGGTGTCCAATTTATCCATGCTATTGAGTATGTTTTACCGATTGGAACTTTCCACAGTATGACCATTTTGTCAGTGAAGAAACTGCATGTTCTATTAGATTGCATTAACAAGGCAATTACAATTCAAATTCAAATTGTTTATTGCATGTCACGGTATAGTAAGAGGTGGTTTTATACTGTTTGTTTGCAACAGTTGGTCTGTGACTCAAAAAAGATGTGCCAACTACTTTTCTTTCTTAGCATGTCGCAGGCTACTAATAGTTTAATGGATAGTGTCATTACTTAATGACAATCTTCTATCTGACTTTATTTTATCGCTAAAGGCGGTTTAGGAAGCTTTATTACTCCTGCCGGGATTCGGTAATTGCGGGCGTGAAAGTACGTATGTATGTATGTTTTTAAAGCAGTATTCTTTATTCAAATAAAATTTTAGATACTTTACATAAATAAAAAGTCCACCAGTCCGCTTGTAACGGTCGTTGCAACATGGCCCAAAAGTCAAGCTGTAAGTACTCATGTACTACATAATACATATCGCATTTAGTCCCGTCAGTATTATTTCTAATTGTAAATAAAAAGTTTGGCAATTATGGTTTTCAAAAATACAAAAACCGCCAGATGGCACGAGGGAGTCTCGTGGTCTTATCACTGTCACGATTGGCTTCTTGTTGACAGCATGACAGTTTGGTTTGAGAACTAACCAATGAGGAGGGTGACAAGACCGCAAGTCACAGTTACACCATCTTTTGGATGTTTTAATTCAAAAAACCCTAATTGACGGAGTGAGCTGAAAATTATCCTTTACTCTCTATCCTCACTGCTCTCTTCTTTACACTGCGTCGCTATAGCCCTTAATTTGATCTCCCGTAGGCAAAGAAGTCCGTGTTGCAACTCATAAACGGGTAATTGCCCATTATCGGAGACCATAAGCGTAGGCAAAACGGTGCGATTGAACCTGCTATAGCCATCGCATTACCATTCCTTCACTCCCCACGGAAGGAGCATAGCAGACATCAGCATGCTTAAACTCGTTTTAGCATGCTGCCAGTTAATTGCATGCATTATGCCTATTAGATGCGAAAGAATTAGGGTAATTAGAACTTTTCTCCTCATAAAAGGTAGCTTTATAATTGCCTATGCATGCTCTGATGTAAATGTTGACGTCGTTTGTTTTTCTTTTGTGTCTGGTTCCACTTTTCCTGGCGGTTATCGAAATTTTCAAATTGGTATGACTTCGAACATCTTGTAGATGCGTCTCAGTTTTTTCTGAAAATCGCCTCGTTGATCGGTAGAAGCTTGATATTGAATTTATTTTGACGATTTATAAGTGCTTTGTTGAAGCCTATCTAAATAAAGATAATTTTATTTAATTTCATTTCATGAACGTCATAAGACACCCATACACTCGGGTTCGAATCCCGCAAGGGGCAAATGTTTCGTGTGATGAACATGGACATTTGTACTCGAGTCATGGATGTTTATAAACGTATTTTAATTGGTCTATCCGTTCACCTAGTATCCATAGTACAAGCATCAGCTTAGTTTAGAACTAGGGAATTGGTGTGTCAGTCTGAAAGATTTATTTATTTATTTATTTATTTATTTATACACTTAAACTTAAGGGTTTTGTTAACCTTGGGAATCTTGAGGACCATAAACTGTATTAAGTATGACGACCCGTTCCGTTCCAAGCAAGCGATTAAGAACTTGGCTGAGATAAAGACTTTGATTACCTTTAACCTCTCAATAAGCTTTTATAAATTATTTGCTAAGAAAAATTTGCATTAATTCCGGCCTCAAAACCTAGTTGATTCACAAAATCTGTTTGTCCTGAAGAAATTATTAGACAAACTTTATTACCTGTCACGCGAGTCAACGCACCCTGAGCCTGTTTAGAGCTCATTGTCGACAACAAAGCCATTGAGGGTCCGTTAGATAGCACACACGAGCTGACATGAACCTCGCTCCTGAGGTAATCCCATAAGCTCGTTACGGAGTGACCTTAATTAGGAATTTTGATTCGGATCCTGTTAAATGGCGAACTAAGCGCTTGATTGGTTGTTTGATGATGTGTAAATTGATGGATATCAGGGTAAGCGGTGGTTTATTGGATGAAAACTATGCTTTCTGTGCAAGAGGAAGATATGTTCCCTGCGTGTCCACCTGACAACTTCTTTAGCTTTAATCGTGGTCGTAGAGTCATAAATAAATAAATATCAGACTACATCACATACTTACATTGATCTGACTCCGAGGTAAGTAGCTTAAGCACTTGTGTTACGGATATCAGAAACAACAGTGATATTACAAATATATACTTAAATATTGGATATTAACACCCAGACACAGAACAAACACAAGTATTCATCATACGATTATTTGTTTTGGGTGGGGATCAAACCCACAACTCTTGGCGCATGGGGCAGGGTCACTACCGAATGCGCGCGCCATCGAGCTTGTCATAAAGTCATAAATGGTGATATATTAAAAGTTTTGGTTTTTTTCCTGATCTATGCAAGGTGGATTAACGTAGACAGAACCATACAACATTTAAGCCTCCATATGTCACGAACATTTAAAGAAATCTGTAACATTGATATGAACTTCTTGTACAACATTCCATGCTTCTCAGGTAGGTGTTTTTTTGCAGGATCTTCAAAATAGGTTTATTTACTTCCCTATTTATGTATTATCGGAGTGTGCTATTTAGCTTACTTGTAACATGTATTCGCAACACTCATCGCTTCTTTTTAGAATTTTCATTATCTAGATCATCAAAAAATACCAGTTTCTCTCGTTCTTTTTTAGCCTTAGTAATAAATTGCTGTGGTTTTCCGAACATAGGTGTGTACATTCAAAAACCACATCAATTTATTGGAAAAAAGCAATTTGCTCTGAAACACTACAGTCTACCGCTAGTAGACTCTCCGAAAATATCTTGCTAAACAAATATTGCCTCTATGTCAACGCAATAGAGACAAAAGTGTATTGTTCATAATGTTGGTAGCATTTGGCATTGGGATGTCAATTTGATCTGCCGCGGTGTGGAAATATTAGTCCTTTGATGGAAGTTGTATCGTAATATGTATCTTATAATGCTGAATTTTATATATTGGTGAAACAGAAAAAATCAAATTTCAGAATATTATAGTCTGGTCACCTGCATTATAGAAATTCTGACCGTAGCAGTTATTTCAATTTGATTTTGACTTTGACTTTGAATCTGACTCGTATTCTTTGACTTTGATGTCAATTTCACGAACTACTAAAACAATACCAACTGTGGCTAGTAATATAAACGTAATAATATAAATAAATAAATATTAGGCAACATCACTTACATCATTCCAAAGGAAAAAAAATAATCAACAAGCAGCAACCATAAATACCCAGACTCGAGACAAATTAAACTGTCTCATCAACAACTACTTATTCCGGTGCAGGAATCGAACCATGACCCTTGCATTAACTCAAAATTTGGATTAATTGCACTAACGGTTTTTATAAGTTAATCAAGTAGTTTTATTGCAATTTGCAAAATACTTACTTCCGAAACTAAAATCACTTTGTTTGTTTTTCTTTTTCTTGATACACCGTAGCGACAGGAAATTAGATTCAGTGAGATACTAACTAAATATTGTACACTAGCGAGCAAGAAAACTGAACCGATAATAATAAATATGTTTAAGCCAGCACACCTATTCACCAACTCTAAACTAAGTTTATCTATTTGTCAATTACAAATTACAATATTAATTAATACCAAATGTTTTTCTTCGCGGAATGCTGAAACATGACCAAGTTGGCTTAGCAAGACTTGGCTACTAATATTATGAGTTTAGATAAGTATAAGAGGTACATACATAAAGCATATTATTTATTAGCTGAAGAATAAAAATAACTAACAATTCCACGCAGACGAAGTCGTGGGTAAAAGCTAGTCCTAGATAATTATTTATTAATGATCTATATTTTGATGAAAGTATTTAAAGCCTGATGGAAACTGTCGAAATCTGTCAATGTAAATCAATCGAAAATGCGGTATATCAATCGGAAATGAGATGACATAGATGTCTCTTAAAACCATTACGCCGGCAGAAAACATTAACATAAATATCATCACGCCTGTAATCCCCAAAAGAGTCGGCAGAGTTAAAGGGTCCTAACCGCATTCAGCCAAATAAAATAAAACAGAGCTGTCTTGATTGAACATTGTGAAAAAACAGTGACGAGTGGCTTACTCCTCACCTACACACCTAAAACCCAATATAGTACGTATTAGTCCCTTTTACGACATGCTAGGCAGTTACACAGTTGGCACATACATATTGAAAGAAATCATTCAAATACGTTTCTCCTCAAACAAAAGGATTTAAAAAGTTTTGAATCTCAAGAATGAAAATCAGCCGCTCTCTTACAAGAAATCAAGCATTTGTGATTATTATTCAACGATGCAGGGCTGTTAACTCGTTTAAAATACAGCGTTGGTATTATGGTAAAGCCCAAGATACCAATGAAGCTACCAATTATTCACAGTAAAACGAACATTCTCCGACAACGCCATCAATGTTAATTTCTATGTTTGTTAATTATAACTTTACAAATATTTATAGAATTGCGGATGTTGGCCGTACAAAGAAAAACCAGGACCAGTACAAATTAAACAGGATTAGGAATGCAAAAAATATTAAATTATTATTTAAATAAAAGTAATTGCCATGGTATTACAAGAAATCCTAATTAATCAAACAGTTGCGCAGTTAGATATAAAAAAAAATGCGTTAGATACTAAACTTGTATAGCTATTTTTAAACAATATTACTAATTTGTAGTCCGTACCATTTTAGTCCCATCTGGTAATGGCAATTAAGGAATGTCATAATTTGTTACAGTTTTGATCCGACTTTGGTAGAACCAAAAGAAAAGGTTATAATTTGAGCAGTCTATGTATCTTTGTGACTAGTCAACTGGGAATACAATACGTGCTTCCGTTTCTGTGCTCGCCAGTACATAATTTGATATGTTAGCTTCGGTAACCTTGTTGCAATCAACTAAATTAAATATATGTCTCATCAGTATGGCTAAGCTGTGTCAACATACATATGACGTTCGTCATGGCAAATATTATTATGAGTCCTATGTATCTCCTGAATGTTTAAACGGACTATTCGTCTCATAGTTAGGAATGTTTGAGAATCCATACTTTACTTTTCTTCTTACTCGAGTGAGTCTGGATCTTACCATCTGCTGCTTCTACACCGTAATGTTATCTACATTTTCATAGTTACTTTAAACATAATGTTGGATCTTCTGACGCATCTGGGGATAGTAAGTCTGGATCATCTTGACTCAATGTTGAGTCTTTACCCGTGGTGTTAGAACCCGGAATTTCCAGCTTTAGGATATCTCACGACATAGCTAAAACGAAGGGTTAGGTTATTATGGGATACCATGGGAGAATAAATATGGAACACTTTAACGATGAGACTGGTTGATTGACCAATATATTTTCAAACTTTTTATTTATCAGTTGCTTACAAAATTGTTACTTCGATTAAGCTTACGTAAAGATAAGCTTAAACTTTCACTTCACTTTTGGGACATTTATCGAGTATCAAGAAATTCGACGCATGACAATCAACAACTTGTTCTAGATCCCATGCCATCTTGAATTCGCTAATCAGGGAAAAAAAGCATCCACGGAATCAAAAAGAAACACCAAAAATACTTATCTTATGGATTTCATGTTAAAACTAATCTTGAAATTCATTAAATTGGCAGGAAATACCACACAAAAAAGTCTATAAGTTTTTTTATGTTTACTAAGCAACAATCTATAAGGTCACTACTATTACTATTTTTCTATTGTTACATAAATAACATAACATCACGCCCACAATCCCCGAAGGCAGCAATCCCTTAACCACATTAAGTCAAAAATAAAACTGGATTGTGTTAGATGGGAGATTGTAAAAAAATGGCAACAAGTGGCTAGCTCGTCGCCTACTCAATCACATACTCAAACCAAATAACATTAGGCGCCTTTTACGAAATGCTAGGCAAGGAACATAGTTGGCATCTTTTTTAACCGACTTCAAAAAAAAGGAGGAGGTTCTCAATTCGCCTGTTTTTTTTTTTTTTTTATGTATGTTACTCGATATCTCTGAGAATTGTTAACCGATTTCCAAAATTACTTTTTTGGCTGACACCGACTCCAAAACTAACTGATTGTTGTAAATATTTAAATACGTGTTAAAGATTAATACTTTCATCGAAGCAGTCGGAAGAATTTATTTTATACTTTTTAGTGTTTAGACATTTAAATAGCTATTAAGGGAGGTTCTTACTGAAGTCGGTTTTTATTTTTGTTTATTTAAGTCCCAGGCCAACATGGGAACATAGGAATTTATTTTTTATAAAAGGCAAATTGAAACATTACCTTTTATTAAAGTGCCTCGTGTCTAGTACTCGTATAAAGGGTCGTAACATGTAGCCAGGTAGAATGCACCAGCAACGAGGAGCTACAATAAACATTTACGATTCCATAGCACTTGTATTGGGTTGGTTGTATGGAGATAACGACAGTAAGGCGCTATGATAGAGAAGTTTGTGAGCAATCTGACAATTATATTCTTAGCTAACGTTAACTCTTCAGATTATTCCTTTGCGTGGTCCTTTTTTTTTTTAACGCGAGAAATTATCTAACATTTAACCTCCACTATATACCGACAGTTAAAAGCAAATTGTTTTCTGGTACTAAGTCTGTAAACTAAATTGGGTGAAAAATGGTAGACTCGTAAGCATATTAAAGTTGAAAAGGAAGAATCTCAATATTTGTTTTTTTTTATCGTATAATTTAAAATAAATCTGACTTGCAGAGAAACAATAAAGTGGTATGTTTAAACTTTGGTGTGACTCAGGTGCTTTTTAGAGTATCTGTTACCAAATGATAAATATATAGTAATTTAGTGGATAACGGTGTTGGTTGTGGAATTAGTTTATCTTTTACTTAAGGTCTGAACTGTAATTGTTATTATACAACTGTTTGTTATCCTTAATTTAAAAAAATGGCCGCTAGGCCAGTTTCCACCTTTTTTGACACTGTTATATGTTATATACTTCTTTTTTTACAATTGTCAATAGTCTTGTCATAGCCTGTCATTGTAGGCTTGTGCCACAGACTTCTGTACTTCTTTATTTCAAATATTATATAATTCCAATTTCTTTTCTGAGCCCTTTATTTCTTTACTCCCTATTACCCTTCCACTCCGTAACAGTATCACTCCGGCATTTTATTATCTGGCATCAATAATATGTTGCTAAATATTAGTTTGAATATGTCTTACTGCTTCTGAATGCAGTGTGCAAATGAATCTTTTATTTATACGCGCAGCCCGAGTCCAGTGTCTGAGAGAAACCGCAATGTTACGACCTCAAATGTGCTACTAAAAGTTAAGGTGGAATTTTTGATTCAGGTACACGTGCAAACTGAATCCTGCTCAGACGCCGCTGTTTACTATACTAGATTGTAAACAGCATACTAGATTGTGCCCACGGATTCGCCTGTATAGAATCCGGCCTGTTACATAGGTACCATCGTGCGTCCCGCAGGATCTAACAATTTACCCGGGATAAAAAAAATCTTATTCCTTTCTTGGGGCTTAAACTTAAGTTGTACTACATTTCATAAAGTTATTTTAGTGCGTTTTTGCGTAAAACGTAACATATAGACGAACTGACAGAGTTTTGAATTAATAATATTGTGATATTGTCTATATAATAGATCAGTGAGAGGTTCAAATGCCCAAAACCCTGCAAAATCGGAAACGTTTCTGTGGTTTGGTGTTGCAAATATCCATAGAACAGCGTGCTGGGGCTAACACTCAACGGGCGAAGTCGGCGCAAGCATCTAGTTTAAAAAATAAACAATCTCCAGATTGAATCCTTGACATTCGCCAGGAATTAGACCACAATAACTTTTATTCGGAAGCGAAAAAAACAAGACACGTCTTAACACAATACAACGACCAAACTCGAGTTGAGCACCTTTTTACGTTGCGATTGAGGATACGAAAGTTTCGACTTTGTACATAGTATACGTAGGAAAGTATGTGATTTCGTCTTGTCGTATTTTTATGTTATAAATGTTGACACGCACATTATTATGTTCTATCACGCCTGCAATTTCCAATAGGATAGGCAGAGTCCAGATTGCAGCAAGCTTAAACACTTTTGCCTAAAAAAAAAATTGGGTTTGACTAGACAGAAAATTATGAAAAAGTAGTGACATTTGGCTAGCTCGTCGCCACCACAGCTCAACACCATCATTCGCCCTTTACGACGTGCAAAGGAAAGTAAGACATTATTTTAAATCTCAGACCAATATAGTAACTTTTTTTTTTTTATTAACAGTTACTATGAACAACCCAGTACCTAGTTGGTAAAGATTATAAATAATAGTGAAAACACAATTATTAGTGATATTGAATAATGTACCTCCGCTTTTACGAATTTGATTAAGGACACTTACTGTTGTGATGCGTTTGTACTAAATGACGTCAAACGCAACGTGTCCAATCAATCGTAATGAAAAATCGCCGTTCATCAATTTTATAGTTTCACCAGTAAATATATACCTAGAACTCATAAAAGTATTATTTATGTACATAACTGTAAATGGAATGAACGTTTTTTGTCATTTACAAAACATGTTTCCTTTTATTTATATACTCGGAGTTGTTTGCACATAAATTGAATATAGGTTTATTAAAAAAATAAACATGTCGTTTGCACCGTATTTTCTCACAGTATAAATTGATTACGTTATATAAAGAGTTCAGTTAGATATCTCATAATTTTAGGACAAATAATGAGATCGCGTTAAATACAAATATCATGTATTTTTATGCTTTGTAAATGTGACCTATTTTCGCTTATTTTTACTTTGACTTCGATCTCAGTGAGATGGAATCTTGAGGATAAAGAGGCGTGTCTAAGGAAAGACAGTGTGTAAGCAACTTGTTCTATTAGGTTATTTACTTTGTTTAACGCAAGATGAGCTTTTGTATGCACATCGATTTTGGTTAATGGCTACAAACACTTTGCGATAGATTTCTGGATAAACGTTTCTTACAGAAATGTTCATCACTCAATTGTGTATATTTGTTACTGTAAAAGCCCGTATATTGGTCAATCTTAGGTTTTACTAGTAAATCTTAGGATTTACCGACATGAGTTGGTAAATGTAAACATTTCTAGGTTAGGTTATATTATGGGTTAGTTAGGTTAGGTTTATTAACCTGATTAAAGAAATACCTTACCTATCCTAACCTATAATATAATCTTATCTTAGTTAGGTTTGGTTAGGTAACATTTTCCAAGTAAAGAATCCTAAGATTTACTAAGTAAATGGTGGTAAAAGTTCGAATTGTACACCTGTTCGGACTTTTACCGTTAAGAGTTGGTAAATCTTAGGTTTTACTGGAAAATCTTAAAATTTACCATAGTTCGAGCTATTACAGCAACATATTCATCACTCAAACGAGTGTATGGTTTGTTTTATGTATTGCCTAGAGACTTCTCTCCCCTTAGTAGGTTTAGGGTGGCATTAAATTCGTGTTCAATTAAATCTTGCTTAAGAAAGAAAGTTATTAATTGAACACGAATGACGTCTTAAAGCGAAATATATATTTCAAACATGTTAAATCTACATCACTGTACAATACGGTATTCACCCATCACGAAATAGGCAAGATGACAAAAAAATTCTGTTTAGTCCGTCAGTTAGATTATAAAGAAATATTGAACATGTATTTTTTTATTTATTTGTCAAACAAACATTGACGAATATACAATACATGGGTTTTTTACCAACTCGATACAAGAGACTGCACACACGTGTGTCTAGATATTCAAGAAGCGCGTGACGTCATACAATCGTAAAAAATGGACTAAATAGTGACGTGGGACGTCTTAGCTCCCAATCTTCCTGTTAATTTGATAAAGCGAAAAATATGTGTCTAGTATTTTTGTATAATCTAACTGACGGACTAAATAGAAGTTTAGTTTTAATGCAGCAATCATCCCTATATACCCTTAGAAGTCAACTATAAGAGTGGTCTAGACATTGTGGTATAAAGGCTAACAAAATGAGATAGTTTGTGATTTAATGTACACATTTAGAAATTTGCAAATCTAAGTACCGTTTTTGAGTTTCCAGGTCTTAATCGAATTTCATGTATGAAGAAACAATCTGAAGGTAAATTTTTCACCGGTTTGGATCCCATGGGTGATGAAGTATTCAGAAAAAAGATATGTTTATTGTTATTTAGAAACCTAAAGTATCATACTGCAATTTCCTGCATTGTATCCGAATGGTTGCAGCTTCCAAGGTTGTTCGCTGGCACCGATTTTATCTTTCCTCTCTAAAAAGTTCCTTACCTAAAGTTTTTGTCTCGTTATTTTTGTCGGTATACAGCCATGAACTTTATAACCTGTCACGTGAAGGCCAGTCTGAATCTAATATCTAGATTACGAGTGGTATTATAGACTTGCATGACATATTGTAAAAAAAATAAAGCCTATTAAATTTTAGTAGCTTTTATTGCCGTATCACGAATAAATAAATAAATTCTTCATACTGAGACACCAGTTGCAAACTAAGCTATAAGCTTGTCCTATGGATACTAGGTGAACGGATAGACATACTTAAATACGTTTATAAACATTCATGACTCTAGTACAAATGTCCAATTTATCACACGAAACATTTGGCCCTAGCGGGATTCGAACCCGCGACGCTCGGTTTCGTGGCCAGGGTCTCTGACCACTCTACCAACGGACCTGTCAATAAAATACCACCGGAACATTAAGCTCTATAAGCCACATTCAGTAAAAATTAAATTAAGTTGAAAATAGTGACAGTGGCGAACTCTATTAGGCAAGGAATACTAGGCGTTTTGTCCCGTTCTTAGTCGGGGTCCGCTTAGACCATAATCCAGAATTTAGCGAGTCAGGTTATTACATTGAAGCGACTGCCGATCTGACCTTCGTAACCCTAAGATAGTGGAACCAAACTATTTTGATCATGGTTACACATCCCAGTTGTTGGAATGTGTAGGTTTCATCACAATTTTTTCCCTCACCGCCGAGCTAGTGATATAAATACGTACATGGATTTGTCAGACCCTTAAAAAATTCAAAATTCAAAATGTATTTATTTATGTAGGCCTTAAAATAAGCACTTATAAATCGTCAATTTTACAAAATCTTTAGAGCAATGTAAATCTACCACTGGTTCGGAATGCTGATTCTACCGAGAAGAACCGGCAAGAAACTCGATAGTTACTCTTTTCAGTGTCAGAATATACATGAGTAATATATTTTTTTTTGTATAAAGTTATTATACCTACCAGTCTGCCCTTTTCTATGTTTATTTATATTAATCTCAATATCCTTTCCAAATACAAATAACATTGCCCTTCTATCGATAAATATCAGTGTATTTGATCTAATATTTTTTTTATACTTTTACCCATTGCGTAAAAGTATAAAAAAATATTAGCACGAAAAACACAAATATATAAATTTATTTCACACACGCTTATATAACAATCTGGCACGGCACATAGCCGGCCAAATTATGTAACTGCACAATTATTTCCTAGCTCGCACTGTATAATTCGAGTCCATTGAAAAAACCCAAAGAAAAAATAACCGATAGTTAAAAATACAACCGAACTGTGCTGTCATTTATGCGTTAAACGTGAAAGTGTTCGATTTTGAACTTTATCTCAAGCTGACAAAGACTAACATGTGTTAAGGCTGTGTTAGACAGGTCGACATAAGATTTAATTACAGCGTGCCATTAATAAACAATGAAATTAATAATGCATGTTGCGTAACGCGAAGTAATGGTCCAGTTCAAAAAAGCAAGCAGTGAGGTAACTTCTTTAATAACGTTTATGAAAGAGAATTGTGCTGGAAATAAACTTTAATCTGTGTCTTCATCTAGTTTAATATGAAATTTAAAGTAAAGTATTTCACAATCTCTTAAAATTACCGTTAAGTTATTAGAGTTATAAAATTATAGCTCAAAGCACAGTTTTTTTCTTAATCCATTTTATTAAAGCACCTTTAGTCAGAATTATTACACTAAAAATTTTTCGTCAAATGTTTCGAAAGGAAAATTACTTTCTCAAATTGACTACCTTGTACTAATATCGTACTGTTAATTTTGTTCTATTAAAAATCGGCCAAAATAAATTTACGTACTAAAAGTACTTCATTGACTGCTTCGTTGGTGTAGTGGTAGCATGCGCCGCGTAAGGACCAAATGTCTCGGGTTCAAATCCCGGGTCAAGCCAAAAAATGTTGTCTGGTTATTTTAATATTGAAATTATTCAGTAATAGTACGGAGTCATGAAGTTGGCGGTTTGATCACCCCCGTGCCTCGGAAAGCTAACGTGCTTGTTCATCCGTTGGTCCTGCGCCTGTCCTCTTACCGGTCATATCGAATTGCCGTCTCACCGGACTATGAGAGTAAAGAAATAGAGAGTGCACCTGTGTTTGCGCACACACTTGTGCACTATAATAACTCCTGCGCAAATAGCCAGTCCTGTGTCCGATATCGGTTAGGAGGACATTATTAGGTATTTCATTATACGTACATGAAGATGAATCGGACACCCCAAGCAATGAAGTAAATATTCGTTTATTTTTTATCCTGCTTTAGGTACATAGATTAAAATCATAATCTTTAAAGTAGTTTGACGATACACATACATTTGCCAAGGCCAAAAGGGTATTATGACGATCCTGATCATGATATTTTCAGATCTGCTATATGCTCATGAATCCAATAAATGACATTAACTTTGGCTTCGAACAAATATTGATACAGTATAACTGTTCTCGTATGGACTGTATTGCCGGTATGGTAATCACTTTCGCCTTTGTCGCTGCGCGCGCGCACGTACTTATCGCGCGTGAGTGCTACCGGCCGACGCATGCTACTGTTCCTATTATCGCCATTTACTATCTACTTAGAATATAATTGGAATAGATCGTATCAATTTTGTTAAGGAATAGTTGTTCGATAGTATTAGTTTAAGAAAGAGGTTGATCTGAGTGAAGCGTTAGATCTTTGTTCGGCTTTATGTTCAAATTGATTACGAAATATAATTTAATTTGTTTATATAATGCATATGTACTAAATTAACTTATCGTGGCCTGAAGTTTGCCTAAAGGTTAATATTCTGTCAACGGTGGATTCCAGCGAGCCATGGGAAGATTAAGACCCATCATTATTTTATCATGAGTCTTTCATTCACCTAAAATATAAGTTTACAAAGCAAAAGTCGATTAAGTACAAAAAACAGCTCATAAAAATTACATTCGCCGTCTCCTTAAATTTTAAATCGATTAGAATGGAAATACATACATAATATCTAGGATAAACCTAAGTTACGGTACCTATGATATACTTACATCTATCAAATTCGTATAAGTAGTTTAAATCATACAGATATGCGGAACTTATCGGATCTTCGATAGAATAGTCCTGAAATTCAAAAAGGTATTGTCTTCCTTATAAAATACGGCTGGACGTACTCGTTGCATACATAGACTGTAATAATTTTATTATAACATTACTTTTTGGTACCTTGGGAAACCTCTGTCGCCTATTCCTCGAACCCGCATTGCCTGTCACCAGACCAGTAAAATGCAAGGATTTCGAGAAAGCCCGGCCACAATAGTGACGTAACGCGCCGCCCGGCGCCTGCGCAGACGAGTGTGTCATTGTAGCCATTTGCGGAGACAGCGCAATGTCAACTGGAAGGTCTGCGGGTTCACTTTATTGGGTATCCGGCTTTGAGCTTGAGACTTGGCAACAGTCGAAGACTGGGTGCTACCTTGTTGACAATAAAAATGCACTTTGCATGTGTTATGAAACTGAATGTTGTAGTAATTTGAACTACTTCAGAAAATATTTGAATATTTTGATCTGTTTTGAGCTGTACTAACTACACCAAACTATGACAATGACAATGACAAGCTCGATGGCTCATTCGGTAATTACCTTGCCCTATGCGCCAAGAGTTGTGGGTTCGATCCCTACCCAGGACAAACAATCGTGTAGTGTTTGTTCTGTGTCTGGGTGTTAATATCCAATATTTAAGTATATATTTGTAATATATACCACTGTTGATTTTGATATCCGTAACACAAGCACTTAAGCTTCTTAAGTTAGATCAATGTATGTGATGTAGTCTGATATTTAAATTTATTTATTAATTTATATTAAACAATACTGAACTCACTTAACGACGGTTAACCAACAGGCTGAGTAGGCTGGGGCGGCCGATTTTGGATCCTCACTCTTCTTTTGTGTGCATGGCATGAGCATTCTAGAGGTCCATTGTAGCGATAAAATTTCAGCAATACAAAACTATATTCGTACTAAGCTACACGGAAATATACTAAGCTATTGAAATGCTTATTAGTATACGTACATTCATTTTCTCTTAGCTATTGTAGGTACGCTATAAAACGAAATCGGTACAATTTCAAACAAAATGAACAGTTTGCAGAACAAAAGCTCTCTCATTTCAGACGTTGAACCTCCTCTGGGAGCGCCGACGTTGCTGACGGCCCCTCCTGCCGGAGTCCCTCCGCCGTGTGAAGATAAATCGCTGAATTAATACTCGTGTAATATTAAAGTAAATTAGACGAAGAATATTCTATTTTAATTATATATTATGCATGAGGGCCTTTACGTACTGAAGTGGATTATTAATGACAGATAAGTAATGCAGTTTTATTCGAGGATCTTATTAGAAATGGTTGCCTTTTATATGCTATGATGTTGTGACGAACACATTATTAAAATACAAAATCTTTTGGATACTATGGCGCCTTCTACAGATACATGAAGAGTTGCCTCTACGGAATCCTTCAACAACAATAAAATGTTTTATTCTTAAAATTATTTATTGGACATTTGTTAAAGTTAAGAAATAAACTTTAGCTGCCATAAATTAAAACAAAATCTTAGATAAACGTTTACTAATTTACTATTTATTAAATTTTTATGCGGACTTCGACTACGCACGGGTCATAAGGCTAGGAAAATTATGAAATCTTAACAATTTTGCATCCGGTATCAAATAGAAAACTTACAGTAACATCCAAAAAAACTCACCAATCCATATTCTTCTGAGCGAATAATATAATTATCAAATGAATACACTCGCCGAAACAATTCCATGTTAGATAAATAATATATCCGCAATTTAACACCAAACCGCAATCGTACGTCCGTAATATGTTGAAGTTTTCTTTCGCTTACTCCTCTATCCTGCTCTATCATTCTAGCTTTATTAAGAGAGAAAGGGACGGAATATTCGAGATAAAAGCCAAATGCACCAGAATTGGGCGGCAGGACTCGCTTGCTTTATCGACGCGATACATAATTCACGCAAGGGAAAGTGCGCGCGTCGGGGAGGCCGCACGCTTGTGGAATACCACTTAGAGGTTTTAGTGCGATTAGATGTCTTATTGTAGATGTTTTGAGGATTCAAATTGGCTTGCACGGTGGTGGATTGTGCGTTGGGATAAGGATGAAACGTGTTGATATCGATTAAAAAACGATCTATCGATATTTTTGCGTTTTTTACATTTCTTATCGTAGGATTCGTTTTACTGCCCCTATATACTTTTTGATAAATACATTTCATGTTCGTTTAATTATTAAAGGGACACTTACCGATTTATAAATTGAATTCAAAATGGGATAACGTGTATTAGATTTACAGTTTCAAACAACTAAATCACTGAACGTCAATTTTTTTATTTTATTTTAACATCAAGACACGTGTTATTCGATCTTCACTATCCATTTAAACGTTTTAAACCTATACAACCTGTCCCAAAATTCAACGATAAGCCGGCGCCGTAGGATGGACATGGTCATGACATGACTGCTTCAGGTATACGCATATTTTTTTTGCGACTATTTTTCTTAGAGTATTATACTATTTTGAAATCTTGGTTAGTTGCACCAATTTAAAATAAAATTACCGATGTAGTACTTTTTTTTAGGAAACGATAAGTGAAAGTGGGCTGTAAGTAAAAATCTTTCAAAATGTTAATGAAAATAAATATTTTGATAAATTTTTATGTAAAATCTGTAAGCAGTCTGGGGTTTTTAAGAGTTGTGGTGGATAGCAGTACTACTTAGGCTGCTGATAGGAAAAATAACAAAAATATTTGAAAAATTGTGGACGTGGTAATTTAAAATATCATATTTAAAATATCATAAAGGGTGTAAATTTTAGAAGAATTTATTTTTTAATTAAAAAAAAAACACCCTACGGCCAGCGGCTTATCGTTGAATTTTGGGACACGTTGTATATGAAATGTCGTTCATTTGAAATACGAATATCTTATATTAAATATGTAAAATTTTTAATCCAAAATATCGACTTAGCTCATCCCTAACATTAGAAAGGTATGCGAAAGCCCACAACGTATTAACATTCTTACATAAAAACGTTTAAGGTTGAAGTTTCCTCACCTGTAAAGCTCCGACGCGCCGAGTAACGAAAACATAAGGAACTATTTAGTGATTTAAGGCGCTCTTTGTGGGCATATGTTCTGGGCTGACAGCCCTGAAGTATTTTCCTGCCTATAACAAGGCATTTCCATCTTCATTCGTTGCGTGGAAATGAAATGTACTTCACCTTAAACTGTTTACGTACTTCAGAAGCTGAGGTGAGTATTGTCTTTGCTGCTCACAAACTGTCGCCTGCGATTACGTCAGTGCGGATTTAAACAATATTTGTTTTCTGGGAGGAACTTTAATGCTTTTAATATAACATAACATTACGCCTATAATCCCCGAAAGGGAAGGCAGAGTCAAAGGGGCAGCTGGCCCCTTTAACCACATTCAGCCAAAAATAAAACTGGGCTGGGTTAGATGGAAAACTGTGAAAAATTTATGAGAAGTGGTTAGCTTGTCTTGTCGGTTTAGCTGATTTGCTGGTTTGGAGATTAAAAGATACAAGTAAAATACAGACAACTGAAAAAAAAAATAGTTTATTAGTACGTCATATACTTAAAATTAGTAATAGATGCGGAGTGCGGTAGTCCGGTTCGGATTGAATTCAGTAAGAGCGGTGTAGATTTAAGGTTAAGGTTCTACGCTCCAATTGCTAAGATAGAAGTAGAGTGGACTTCTATCTTGACCAAAGAGGTAACCGACTTGCGAGGCTCTTACAACTCACACAAGCCATGTGGTCCTCTTTCGGATGACGTGACGATGGGTAACGTATTCCACTTGTCAAAAAAGGATCTTAGTCCAGATGTCTCACTGATATAGCTCTAACAAGTTTCAATGATAATTTTAACTCCGGAAACATAAATAAACCTTGCCTTCATTCAATATAAGAACATATGTACAATCCGTAGGTACCAAAACTGATAGTACCTACTTCTTCCAAGCTAAGTAGGTACTCGGAGGCTAAGATTCGATACATCATCATAATTTGGTGGATAAACGTTCTAGAAATATGGTGTAACGTCAATACGTCAATCAGAGTCATCTGTTGACACGCTTTGTAAATCTATAGTATAAATAAATATCTGTCGACATCACATACATTGATCTGACTCCGAGGTAAATAGCTTAAGTACTGGTGTTACGGATGTCAGAATCAACAGCATAGTTATTGGATATTAACACCCAGACACAGAACAAACACACGAATGTTTGTCCTGGGTGGGATCGAAGTGATCGAACCCGCAATTCTTGGCGCATGGGGTAGGGTCACTACCAAATAAGCAGTCGAGCCAGTTAAATAATCTAGATATAGATGTCACTGAAGTATCATCGACCCCAAATGTCTTACATCTAGTAATTAAGATGAAACAGCATAATTAAATTACTCAAGCCAAGCTATGTATCAAGTAGACTCGCAACTATATAAATGAATCTTATTTAAATAAAGTAATTGAGTTCCAATGTAAATAGGTTTGAGGATTAATCCACTACGCACGATATTACAAGCATAATTTTGTTGAATTTGAAACATGGTACCAACTAATTTACATGGCGCGTGTAATTTGGTTTAATTCTGCCCAATTCTCGCCCAATTTAAATTATACAGGGTTCTTATTTGTTAATCTTGAAATTTAAGGTTGTCATTATACTTTAGATTGCTTGCATTTAAGGTACACGAAGAGGAAGAATCAATATTTTTCGTCGTCGTTTCGAAATTTCGAAAACATCGACGTTTAAAATTAATCATGTTTCGTATATCGCAAACATTTCATACAATATACAGTATAGTTAGATGCCACATGACGTCATAAAATGTATGTAGATAATAAAAACTCTTTAAAATTTCATCGTCCAAATAATACGTTGTCGTCTACACCGTTTTCAGTCTAACGAACTTTATGGTCCCTCGAGTGGGATATGAGAGTATGACTCTATACATTACAATGAGATTGTGGATTTTTTATTACGTGAGACTTTTTGAGCTGGAATTCATATTTTTTAATAATATTATTGCTGTGTGCTTTACATCTAAGTGGTGTATGTTTGACCTCGAAAAAGAAGTTCCTGAATATTTTTTTTGGCATATTGTTGTTATTTTATTTTATTTTAGTTGCTTATAGAACTAAACCAGATAATATAGATAGAACAGATAATAACTTCTATTACAAATTATGTCACTAGCGGCATTATGTCACCAAGCTTCTAGGTTAGTTTTATTAAACTGGTTTTATCTATTGTTTATAATGAAGGTAAAAAGCTTTTCCCCGGATAATTCCGCTGCACAACGCGACGTATCTGGAGCGGGCGGTATCTGATCGCGGCGGTAGCGGAAAGACAGCACAAAAGCCGCTCCCGGCGGGTACGTCCTGGATTCTTTATGGAGTTTATTGTGAATATGAACTAGTTTATCTATACTAATAAAGCTGAAGAGTTTGTTTGTTTGCTTGAACGCACTAATCTCAGGAACTACTCGTCCGATTTGATTATATCTTTCAGTGTTAGATGGCCTATTTATGGAGTAAAGCTATAGGCTATATAACATTAGCCATAAACTCGGATGAAACCGTGGGCGCAGCTAATATATTAAGATAAATAAGAGATATATAAAGATATGATACATTTACGAACTGGAGACTCATATTTTTTGAACGCCTACCTGTGAAAAATAATGACTGAAATAGCTTTTAACATAGTCTGAATAGACTAATAAACAAACATCCCAATTGATTTAAATTAAATAATACTTATTAATAGGGAAAACTATCTAGCTCCTAAGTAATAAAATCTGTATCAGTAATAAAACAGCAAACAACAGATCATAAACAAACTGGGGTAAAACAGCTACAAAGACAATAGAAGCCACTACAATACGTATACATGTATTTTTCAATGCGCTTTACCCGGATAATCCCGGTGCACAGCGCGACGTATCTGGAGCAGGCGGTATCTGATCGCGACGGGAGCGGGAGGCACAATGCCTCTCCCGGCGGGTATGTCCAGGATTCTTTACGAAGTTTGTTGCGAACATAGATTGGTTTAGTGAATAATGTAGACCTTATTTCTTGAGCGGATGCTCTGGGATACTGATAAAACTCGCCAAAGCCATACACAAAAAAAAATCAAGAAGTTTTGTTTTGACCTTTCAAACATTTTTGAACTATAATATTATAAAGAGCCCAGTTCGGTTGCCAAAGCCATACATACTAAATTTCAAAAATATTTCGTTTGCCCTTTAACAGATGTTAAGTAGTCCTATTATAAACAAGTTAGCCTAATTAGGGACCTTACCTACGAAGCCGAAGGATTCAGCTACAGATTCCGTTAAGAAAAATATCGCCTAGCTTGTCGTAAAAGGTGACTATAGGTATATTGAGTGTTGTGATTATGGCGACGAGTTGACCGCTTGTCGCTACATTTCCACAATTTTCCATTTAACCCAACTCAATTTTATCTTTGGCTGTATGTGGTTTATCGTTCCTTAAACCTTGCCTACCCGTTCGGGGATTACAAGCGTGATGGTATGAATGTAATGGTATTAAAAACATCACTTAAGTCAGTCCATTAACATCTACTTACTAACGGTGGTAGATTCATATTATTAGTTGATTTTCTTGTTGAATTGACGATTTATAAGTGTTTGTTTCAAACCTATATAAATAAAGAGTATTTTGACTTTGACATTGACTTATTTGTATTAATAGAAAGAGGATGATGTGGAGGTCACATCATCCTCTTTCTATTTCCCAGGTCATCTGGGGTCGGCGCAGCATGTCTTTCTCTTCCATACCACTCCCATTTCACTCATATAATCTTTCACAAAAACCATCCATCTCTTATGTATATCCTTCCTCTTCTTCTCCACATGAATGCAATAAAGAACTTTTCACTATAATACGGTTACAATTGCAGAACTACGCTCGTCTAGAAATTAGGTTTGGTTAATCAAATTCCAGTAGCGTGTATGTGACGTCACATGACGGAATTACAGAGATCTGCATTCCCTCTGCACGTGCCTCTTCTGTATGCATTAGGCCGGTCTCAGGAGACATAGACACAGAGGTGAAAATAGCAGTGAGGTAACTTCATTGTAGTCTTGAAAGTTAGTCAAGTGTTACTTGCGAGAAGTAGCCTTAGCTAGTCATTTAAGTTTGAGCGTAGAAATATCTTAGCAACTTGATGATCTTTCGACTAAAAGCTTGAAGGGCTACCAAAAATCTAATTTGATTTTGCTGATTGTAATATTTGTTAGGGTTTAGTGATGTATAAAAATAATTATTCTGGTATTTCCATTTGGTGTGATTCCACAATAACAACCACAATTCCAATATAAGCTTGAGCGGTAGGTTTATAAAAAATCAAACACGTATATCGAAATTGCTTAACGGTTCGTTCCGGTGCGACGATCAAATGCATTCGACACAGCCAATGGAGCTATTTCAATTTTATACCCCGATGCAAGATAGTAACAGTGTACAACCCCTTCTCCGGCCAAAGATGGGTTGCAGGGGTATACCTTATAAAACCCCGAGTTACCCTCTTCGCCTGAGTGGAGGTTACGTACATTAGACTTGCCCGATTGTCGAGTGGTCAGAGACCCTGGCCACGAAACCGAGGGTCTCGGGTTTGAATTCCGCTATGGGCAAATGTTTCGTGTGATGAACATGGGCATTTGTACTCTAGTCATGGATGTTTATAAACATATTTAAGTATGTATATCCGTTCACCTAATATCCATAACACAAGCATAAGCTTAGTTTGGGACTAAGGAATTGGTGTGTCAACCTGGAGAATTTATTATTTATTTATTTATACATAACATCACACCCATAATCCCCGAAGGACTAGGTAAAGTCAAAGGAACAACAGGCCCCTTTAACCACACTCAGCCAAAAATAAAACTGGGCTGGGTTAGACCAGTGGATGTTGTCAATGGCTGAGCCGTAACTTCCCCGTTACCCTTAGCCTATTTATATACTGCTGATGTAACTGTACTTAGTTTACTTTGTCACCTACACTGTGGCGACCCTCACCGCTATTCAAGTCAAACACATTTGTCTCATCGCATCCGATGCAACTTTTCACCGGCACTCTCTTTGCAAAGAATTGCGAATGTGCATGACGAAAATATATGGCGCTGTTCTGTTGAAACTTACTAGGAAACGTTTGCAGTTTCAACTGCAACATGCAATAAATAGGGTATTTTACTGTTCATTTGATAGATACTTTCTATTACATACAGATTCGTAGCGTAGATATGGCGTCATCTACATACAAAACAGTTGATTTCCACAATGATTATGTAATCAATTGCTATTTGAACTGAATGTGCTGAATATTAATATAATTGTAACAGGCGTGCAACAAATATGTACCTAACTTCATAATTTCAATACCTTAGAATAGAATAGAATAGAATAGAATAGGATTTATTGCCAAAACTGTGTTACAAGTTGTTAATACAAAATGGGTTTCATCACTTACCCCTCCCGGGCATGCAATATTATAAAGTATCATTAAAACTATTAATCGTGTTTCGTACCAAAATATTCATTTAAATTATAAAACATGTTTTTTACTAACCATCTTTTGAGCTTTAAATTAGGTAAATTTAGTGCTTTTATGTGTGATGGTAAATGATTAAATATTTTGGCACCTGAATACGATATCATCACACTAATAATATAAAGCTGAAGAGTTTGTTTGTTTGCTTGAACGCGCTAATCACTGGAACTACTAGACCGCTTTGCAAAATTATTTCAGCATTTTGTCCGGTAGGTTAGATAAAGTATCTAAGAGTTACGGAGGTCATATTGGCAGTTACTCCATTAAATGAAAGAGAGAAAGAAACACTTATTGGACGCACAATGTTAAAACATACACAGGAAAACAAAAATATAACAACATTTGGACAAAAATTGTACAAAAAAAAAAGGGAAGTAACAAAATTGGCGCCAATTGGGTCACTTCAGCTATATGCTACTACGGCGTCAGGCTAACGCCGCAGGAGCGCTGGTATTCTGGCATGACCCATTTTTAGAGTGGCAACATTAAATTTACAATAATACACACTAAGGATATGTAAAGTGAAGACACACATTGTAAAGTGGAGACTCGCCAAATCTTCAATCATGGTCTAAGCGGACCCCGACTATCATAGGACATATACTACGTTCAGTCACTTAAACCTTAGAGAATGTCTCAAATTCTTGAATCTGAAACATTCTCTTTGATTCAGAAACCGGTTATTCTTCGCAAAACCTTAAAAGTTCCTTAACCAAAAATTTTTAGCTTGTTAAATAATAACACTTATCGTACTGGCCGCGTGGCCATCTGCAACGGAAGTGCGCCACCTGCGCGGCCGAGCGCGACGTCCGGAACTGCGCCCGCGCACGCCCCAAGGAGCGGCTTCCTACGGGACCCTAACGCGGGGCCAGTGCGGTCACTGGCGCAGGAGTGGACGATACTTAGTTTTTGTTTGTTACCGGTTGAATTTAGAGTGTTTATACAGTATTAATTTAAACTTGTGGTGTCTTCTAATTACTTTATTTTAGTCAGGCGTTGATCTAACTAACTTCTTATGTGACTGTACGTTGTCCTTATTAATAGTGTTGTAAATGTTACTAAAACTATAGGTACATAAAGCAATCTGTGAATGAAATACGCTAGTAGATGTACGACGTACGAGTGGAAATATTAAAAGTGATATTTTCGCGCAAATCTTTTCTGTCAATATTCTCAATTGTAAACAAAATCACCGATCAGTTTTAGGCATATTGTTATTTCTCGGATATTGTTCATTTTTTTAAATAAGCGTTGCCGTTTTATTGTGAACGGTCACCGTTTCGTTTTCATGTAATTTTCCGGTCATGGTCAATGACCGTTAAGTGTATGTCGGCGTCCTCAAGCAACACAAGCCTCATGCGATCTGCATGAGGCGTATGATGTCCTAATTACGTTCTAGCGTCCATAATTAATTTAATTGTTGTCTGACTGTGCTACAATTAAACTTATCATACTTCGCGATATTGTTCCAAATTGAGATGATTGATGAAAGCGATTGCTTCAATATTATGACTTGTTAAATTATAATATGCCTTCATTTGTGACTGTCAGAAATATTTGATCAAAATTAAATTTTTCAGTGCATTTTCGTGTGAAAAGTGTTCAATGTTTAACGTTTTGTTGTATCGAGTGATCAGGAGACTTATGAAAGGACTTTTTATAGAAAATATGACTGAAGCTGAAAGGTGAGTCATACATATCATCTTTGGTTTTGTTTCCAGGTTGTTTACGTTTAGTACATACATACATACATACATAACATCACGCCCATAATCCCCGAAGGGGTAGGCAGAGTCCACGTTTAGTAGTGTTCATTTTTAACTAAATATGTATACAATACATATATAGATACCGTCATCATCCTCTTGCTCTTCTCCCAGGTCACTTGGGGTCGGCGCAGCATGACCCGGTCAGCCGTCATCAAGCTATCCACACCCATTTCACTCATATCATATAATCACATACATACCATCGTTTAATCTAAAGATCAGCAAGCTTACTTAAACTACTACTTAAAAAAAATAAGTTAGGTTAGTTGGAAAATTGTGGAGAATAGCTCGTCGCTATCACAACCCCAATACATAGTTAGTCAGCCACCTTTTCCGACATGTTGGCAAGGAACACAGTTACTCCACATTCTTATTGAGACCAACCTGAAATTTAGCTGTTTTTTTACAACAAAACTTAAATAATAAATAAATAAATAAATATAAATATAAATATCCGACTACATCACATACATTGATCTGACTCCGAAGTAAGTAGCTTAAGCACTTGTGTTACGGATATCAGAAACAACAGTGGTATTACATATATATACTTAAATATTGGATATTAACACCCAGACACAGAACAAACACAAGTATTTATCACACGAACGTTTGTCCTGGGTGGGGATCGAACCCACAACTCTTGGCGCATGGGGCAGGGTCACTACCGAATGCGCCATCGAGCTTGTCATTCTTTTAACTTAGTATTCTATATTGAAAGGCTAGTTGAGAAAAGAAAGCCCTCACATCAGAAGATACTTGATGATGTCAAATCATTTTTAAATCACAAAATCCCAGGTCTCATCTCCAATTCAACCAAATAAGATTATTTTCTTATATCTACCAACTCACTTACGCGGCTTCACGTGTTATTACCGAAGTTAATCTCCGTAGAGCATCTTGATTGTTTAATAAGCCCACGAAGTTGCTTGAACTCGTTTCGACATAATCTCGTTAGGAGGTTTGGCAAACCGTATGCCTAATCTAATAATATGATTATGTTTTATCCGCGCTAATAGATAACTCGAAAGTTTGTGAACTATAGGGAAATCTATACTAATATTATTAAGCTAAAGAGTTTGTTGTTTTCTTGAGCGCGCTATCTCAGGTACTACTGGTCCGATTTGAAAAATTCTTGCAGTGTTAGATAGCCTATTTATCGAGGAAGGCTATAGGCTATATAACACACACCATAAACGCGGGTGAAACCGCGGGCACGGCTAGTATAGAAATAAGTACGTTGGCGGTTCCCGGAGCACGCGGTATTACCGAGCTAGTGGAACTTACTCCACTAGCTGGAATATACGCATAAAAATAAATTACGTGTGTACTTATACATACGTTATTCTTTTCCACACCGCCAAACTAGTATCATCAAATATTCATATACATGTGAATGATTCAGAGGTACGCGCTCGGATTTGAACCCGTACCCTTCACATATGAAGCGCGTATCCTTATGATTGAGCTGCTATACCTATTAGATACGTATCCTCATGCCCCAAATACCCGAAGGTGTAGGTATTTTTCACCCGCAGAAAAGCGTGACGCATACCACCTCGCCTCGGGGGGATGAGATGATTATGTGGGGCTCCCAGGGACCTCTGCATCAGGAGACCCCCTCTCCGGCCAAGATGGTGTAGGTATCGAATAAGTAACAGTAAGCGCCTACACTCACTTTAAGCCAAGAAGAAGAACAACAACATAACATCACGCCCGTAATCCCCGAAGGGGTAGGCAGAGTCAAAGAGGCAGCAGACTTTTTTAACCACATTCAGCCAGAAACAAAACTGAGCTGGGTTAGATGGAAAATTGTAAAAAAGTGGTAACAAGTGGCTAGTCTGTCGCCCACACAATCACATACCCAAAACCCGATACACCATTCGTCGTCTTTTACGACATGCTAGGCAAGAACCACAGATGGCACATTATTTTAAACTCCCAGACCAACATGGGACTGGGCTAGGTTAGATGGAAAATTGTGAAAAAAATCAGTTGCTATATTATTTTTACGTTCTAAACCAACATGATACCGATTAAAGTTGCCAATATTATAGCATGGATATCGACTGGCGCATTTGATAGTGATCCTGCCCTACGCCCCAAGAGTTGTGTGTTCGATCCCCACCCAGGATAAACATTCGTGTGATTATTACTTGTGTTTGTTCTGTGTCAGGATGGTACCGTAAGACAAGTGCTTACGCTACTTAACTCGGAGTCAGATCAATGTATGTGATGTTGTCGGATATTTATGGATGCATCGCTAACATTGTTTTAAGAACGCTAAACATGTCACGATATAACTCACTGCAACTATTTAGTAATCGGAACAAATGCGCGCAATAAAAACAAAGACAAACGGCCGTTTCACATACGATGCGCCGGCGCAAACACGTTGCGCGATCGATTCCGCCTTGCACATTTTTATATAACTTGTTTTGTCTGTTGAAAAAGTGTTAAGGATTAAATAAATGCGGATTTAAGACGGTCTGACTTGGTAAAATGTCTAAAAAAATAGGTGTTGTTGAATGTATCGGAACAGTTAAATTTAAGCATATTATCGTCTTGCTAGCGTTATATCCCGTTCTTAGTCGATGTCCGCATAGATAAAATGATCCTAGATAAATAATAAATATCAGACATACATTGATCTGACTCCTAGATAAGTAGCTTAAGCACTTGTGTTACGGATATCAGTGGTATTACAAATATATACTTCAATATTCCTTATTAACACCCAGACACAGAACAAATACAAATATTCACATCACACAAATGTTTGTCCTTGGTGGGGATCGAACCCACAACTCTTGCTGCATAGGGCAGGGTCACTACCAAACGCGCCATCGAGTCCTCAGTCATCAGTCTGGATAGAACGGGTCTGGTAATTACATTGAAGCGATTATCGACCAGACATTTGTTATTCTTAGGTAGAAGAACCTGTCAATTTTTGGATTCATAGTTGTATGAATGTACAGGCATCTTTACCATGTTTTCTCACACCGCCGAGCTAGTGGTACAAATTAAATAGTAGCATAATTATGTAGTATAAATAGTCCGTCCGTACCTAGGTATGTACCCGGGTTTGAACTAATACTCGTTGTTTGTGAGGCGCGTCTGGTATCTTATTTAGTGTAAATACTTATATAAATAATTAATAAATTCTCCAGACTAACACACCAACTCCCTGGTTTTCAACTAAGCTTATACTTTTCCTATGAATACTAGGTAAACGGATAGACATACTTAAATACGCTTATAAACATTCATGACTCGAGTACAAATGTCCATTACACGGAGAATTTACCCCGAACAGGATTCGAACCCGCGACTCTCGGTTACGTGGCCAGGGTCTCTCTGACCACTCGACCAACGGGCCTGTTATATAGTTGGCTTGCCACCATTCCTCTGAAATTCTAAACACTTGTTTTACGCAAACTTAAAAATAACAATAGTCCATTATTTTCAATACCCCCATAGGATATAAAACTTAATTTTAAACATAACACGTTCAAATTACCGATCATACCTATATTCGCATTAACATATCAAACTAACTGTGGTTCTTGCCTAGCATGTCGTAAAAGGTGACTAATCGTATATCGGATTTTTGGTGTGTGATTGTGTAGGCGACAGGTAAGCCGCTTGTCACTACTTTTTCACAATTTTCAATCTAACCCAGCCCGTTTTATTTTTGGCTGAATGTGGTTGAAGGGGCCTGCTGTTCCTTTGACTCTGCCTAGTCCTTCGGGGATTATGGGCGTGATGTTATGTATAAATAAATAAAAATAATAAATTCTCCAGGTTGACACACCAATTCCCTAGTCCCAAACTAGGCATAGGCAGAGGGGTAGGCAGAGTTAAAGGGGCCTGCTGCCCCTTTGACTCTGCCTACCCCTTCGGGGATTATGGGCGTGATGTTATGTATTTAACATATCAAACCTAATTTAGATATTTCACCGATTCTGTCATATGCGGCAATAAACTATTATAATTACAGGCCGATTGCACAACTTTGCACTGTGTTAGAAATCGACCTGTGTAAATGCACATTCCGTGTTACGTGAGACTGGAATAGATATTCAAATAATTTGCACGACTTAGCATAGATTGTGAATATCAAATTGAATAAATATTTATTTTCGGCGCCAATCTATGACTCAGACGTAATATGTCCATTTAAGAGTATTACATAATATCGTAAATGTAGCATTTTGTTAGTCAGATTTCTTATACCGGTGACCATATCAGACAATCTATACTTAGATATTAATATATAAAGCTGAAGATTTTGTTTGTTTGTTTGACCACGCTAATTTATTGGAACTACAGGTCCGAATTGTCCCATGTTGGTCTGGGACTTGGCCCATGTTAATCTGGGACAAAAAAAAAGAATGTGCCGACTGTGGTTCTTGCCTAGCATGTCGTAAGGCGACTAATGGTTTACGGGATTTTGGGTATGTGACTGAGTAGGCGACGAGCTAGCCCCTTGTCACTCCTTTTTCACAGCTTTCCATCCAACCCAGCCCACTGTCCCATGTTGGTCTGGGACTTAAAAAGAATATGCCAACTGTGGTTCTTGCCTAGCATGTCGTAAAAGGCGACTAATGGTATATCGGGTTTTGGGTGTGTGATTGTGTAGGCGACAGGTTAGCCGCTTGTCAATGCTTTTTTACAATTTTCCATCTAACCCAGCCCGGTTTTATTTTTGGCTGAATGTGGTTGAAGGGGCCTGCTGCCCCTTTGACTCTGCCTACCCCCTCGGGGATTATGGGCGTGATGTTATGTATGTAGGTTTGAATTGAAAACTTATTCTTATGTTGAATAGTCGAAGAAGACTATAGGCTATATTACATCACGCTACAATATAACGTTAACCATAATACGGGTGAAATTGCGGGCAAGGTTTGTATATATATCACATATATTAATAGATATGATAATCTGAGCTAAGTAGCTTAAGCATTGGTGTAACAGTGGTCTCAAAAATATTTAAAACATTAATACCCAGACGAAGAACAAGTATTTACCACAAGAATATCTTAAGCTGGTTGAAAATTGATCGCAGAACTCTTAGCGCATCAGTCAGGGTCACCACCGCTATGGAGGTGGCAAGAGTATGAAGATAATAGCACTGACTGAACTGAACACAGGCCCGTTGGTCGAGTGCACAGAGACTGGCCACGAAATCGAGGGTCGCGGGTTCGAATTCCGCTAGGGACAAATGTTTCGTGTGATAAACATGGACGTGGATGTTTATATTTAAGTATGTCTATCCGTTCACTTAGTATCCATAGGACAAGCTTATAGCTTAGTTTGGAACTAGGTAATTGGTGTGTCAGACTGGAGAATTTATTTATTTATTAAAATCGCCTATTTTTTTTGTATCATTGATGATCATCATACGAAATTGGCTGAAGCCGAAGCTTCGGCCAGACACTATTATTAACATCCACGCCGTTACGCAAGTGGATGTTCAAAAATACCCTTAAGCAAATCTTCAGACCAGTTATTCGACAATGACGGTTAAGCAGTCACCGCTTTAGACAAATCGTTTCGACCAAACGCCATCGCGATGTAACTGCAGACAGCGCCATCTGTTAGCGCTACGGTAAACTCATTGCGTGGTATATTAGGCGAACTAAACGTTTTGTCGCAACAAAGGTTTTCAATAAAGATTTTTTTTTTATTGGGGTTAATTTTAATAATTAACAATTTTATTGCAATCGGTATAAGGAAATTGCCTCCGCATCAGGTATAGATATGTAAAATAGCGTGTTTAATAAATTAGTTCTTTTTTTTTGCTAACGCATGCTATGCTCGTATATATATTTTAGCTATTGATTTTTATTTATATATGTATATTCAGTTGACTGCTGTCATTACCACTGAATGCGTCAAATTACTTCTCCAAAATGTGTTGGCGCGTAGCAATGCTTAGGACCTATACTTAAGTTATTAAGTTTCACTCAATTTGGTGTGCCCTGAGCTGTTCCTAAGTTACTACGAGTTACCCCTGAAGACGAAAAATATGTTTTACGCTCGCTTCTTTATAGGAAAGTTAAATTTTTGGTAAAGCTAGCTAACTAGAGTAATGCATTATGTAGTAGTACTACATAATACATATCGCGTTTATAGTCCCGTTAGTAGTGATTTTATTACACCGTCATTAGTTTCGCTAATATCTATTTTTCTATCGACATTATCTATTCTATCGATAAGGGCTATCTATCAGCTTCTCTAATGACCGCGTCTAGGCAGACGGCGTGACATCCTAACAACGTGACGCAAAAACGGCCCTCGTCTACTGGCACCACATTTAAGATCCTCGCCATAAGTGCTGCTTAGCCAATGGAACGATACGATAAGTATGTTTATTGTGTGGTCCAAGTGACAAGATGCAGCGACGTATATTACTACGCTCGTCCCATTGGACATTGGCCTGGGACTAGCCTAGCGTGTCGTAAAAGGCGACTAATAGGATATCAGGTCTTTTGTAGGTTACAAGCTAGCCATTTCTCACATTTATTTCAGATTTTTCACACAACCCAGTTAAGTTTTATTTTTGGCTGAATGTGGTTAACAGCGCTAGCTGGACTCTTTGACTCTGCCTACCCTTCGGGGATTATAGGCGTGTTAATATGTTTGTATAATAGGCCTAAATTATCATTATTTCTTCTAAGATTTTTAATAGATACTTCACTCATCTCGATTAGTGCGTCCCCGCCCCCGCCCCCCTTCGTACCACACACGCAATGCACCCACCATGCCCGGCAACCACAGGCTATAATTTGCCGCCACTCACCCTGCGCCAAGGCGAAGGTTACCATGGCATTATATAATCCTGATATACGTTTATCTCGGAATCAGCCATTTAACTCTCACTACAGAACATGTAATATTGTACGGTTGCGTTTTTCAAACTTTGGTTTTAATGACTCCATTGGATATTAATTTGAGTTTAAAAATTAAAATTAGACTTCGAAAAATATTTTAAAATATATTTCGTTTTGCTTGTTTCATTTGGACCATAATAAGGAATGAACGATTGAAGAACGCTTCTAATTCAGTGAATGTGGAAAACAATTTTTTATTATTAGTTTTGGTACGGTTCTCCATTCTCTCTGCCTACCCTACTAGGGAAATGGCGTGATGCTAGTTAGTTTTGGTACAAAGATATAAATAAAATAAAATAAAAATCATTTATTTCAGTCAAAGTATCCATATGGGTTAGTATTACAGAAGGAACTTAAAACTATAGTTAGTCCAATGTGATATTTACAAAATAAATCATAGCTGTCATAAATCCTGATTATAATTCAAACATTACAATAGGGCTTCAAGTACACGACGCCGGAACCGCACCGGCGCCGGACCGCATGTTTGTGTATACAAATAAAAACCGCGCCTGCGCCGCACCGAGACCGCGTGTTGTACTACCGCGGTTCCGGCGTCGTGTACTTGAGGCCTAAGAATAATGATTTGACAATACTCTTGATATTTAATATTGTATGCGCAAGTTACTTTAACTTAGAATATGATGAAGACATCATAAGTCACGTACTCGGTACAATGTATCATAGTTAACAGCCACTAGAAACATCACGTTCCTTCTTGTTCTAAACTATGTATGTTGCCGAATTGTTCTACTTGTTGCTAGCGAGGGGCAACTCTGTCGGAAACACGTTGTTAATTTCAACTATTTCAACTGTAACGTAATTATTTTGTTTCCTCTAAGTTATATTACAGCAATATCGCAATTTGAACTGCACACTCGGCTTTTTTGTCTTGCTATGCAAAATATAGAACAAGAGAGATGACAGTCTAAGAAGATACTATCGTATAGTCTACTTTTAATCTAGAAAAACGTTTGTTACTCAGAGTAATAGGTAAATTAGTATTTTTATATAAATACCATGGACTCCACGAGGTTGCAATGTCTACAGTTTGAGAACGATAACTTTACATTAAACAGGAAACAGAGGCTTGGCAGCCCCTGCCGTACTTAGTCGCGACTGAACGTAAAACTGTGATTTATTTCATATTTTTCCTTTGGGCATGTTGCGTTAGCGCGATCGAAATGGAGATTTTCCATCTAATTGGGAAAGTTGTTTAATAAGATCTGGATGTCTTACACGTAGGAAAGTTTTGTAATTAGCTAACCAAGATCGTATTCTGTCGACGCAATCTTTAGTCCAACTTGTAATATGGGAATTTAGCGTCTATCGTCTATTAGGTCTATGGTGGGAAACTTTATTCTTGTTCCACTTAAATTGAGCTCAAATTTCAAGGTACAGAGTAGATAAGTGTTTAAAAATATTTACAAATTTAAAGTTTGCAATGTAGCAAACATTAACTTAATGTATACTTATAACATATCTTTTAATAAATTTCGCTTAAAACTTAAGTATGTTTTTTATCCAAGTCTCCATGTTGGTACAAACAAAGATGACTTCCAATCAAAACTTATCTAATCTCTAAATATCTATTTATTACCTACATGTTTATTTTAAAATTATTTAAACATGTGTCTATTGCAAACATTTTACTTACTTTTTTATTTAGACCTTTAAAGGCACTGCTACCTTATCAATATAATACAATAAAAATAAAAACCGGCCAAGTGCGCGTCGGACTCGCGCCCTAAGGGTTCCGTACCATTATCTATACAACATTAGACACTATATTATAACCTTTTATCTATCGATCGATCGAGCAAAAACGTAAAAAAATCACGTTGTTATAGCGGCAACCGAAATACACCATCTGTGAAATTTCAACTGTCTAGCTTATGAGGCGGTTCATGAGATACAGCCTGATGACAGACAGAGAGACAGTGGAGTTTTAGTAATAGGGTCCCGTTTTTACCCCTTTGGTACGGAATCCTAAAAAATATCACGCTCGCTCCAATACTATAAATTCTAATTACTTTTTTATTTTGAATTTTAGACTGTTAACGGAATAATTTCTTTATCAATTTAATACACAAATGTATCACTGTCGCTTCGATGCTCTAATCGTTTTAGGGGTCCGCAACCGAAATGTGCCTCAGATCTTTTTACAAGCTTCCTCAAAGTAAGAAGGCCAGCTAGAATCCTCAACTGCATCTATCCAATAACGCACTGTAACTCAAAGTCAAAGAGTCCAATTACGGTTAATCCAGCTCCGATAACATTTTACCGACTTGGCTGGTAGCGTATAACCTAATTTTAGTTCCACCGTGTACGTCAAACCAATTAGCTTGGACAGCGTACGTTCGGAGGAACGCACACTTTAGATGGAATATCAATGAGAGGGGGAAGAATTTATATGACCACATATATCATTATACCCCTAATCTCTAAAGGGGTAGACAGAGTCTAAGGAGTCGCTAGCCACTTTTAGTCAAATATAATGTTTCATTGCCATTTTCTTTTTTTTTCATTCTGTATATTTAACTGCGCTTTTCAGTTGATTTTTTATTGATTTTTAGGCCTTTACAAATGAAGACGTTTTATCGTCTATTCTTCTTTTAGACACATAGGAATGTGTTTAGATAAGTATGTATGTTTTGTCCGAGACTTAAAAACAATGTGCCAACTGTGGTTCTTGCCTAGCATGTCGTGATAGGCGACTAATGGTGTATCGGGTTTTGGGTATGTGATCGTGTAGGCGACAAGCTAGCCACTCGTCACTACTTTTTCACAATTTTCCATCTAGCCCAGGCCAGTTTTTTTTTTGGCTAAATGTGGTTAAAGGGACTTGCTGCCCATTTGGCTCTGCCTACCCCTTCGGGGATTATGTATGTGTGTATGTATGTACAGCATTTTGTTTGTTACAAAACAACGAGGTACTTTTACCTACCAATTAACTGATACCAAGATTTAGCGAGTCTGGTTAATTACATTCTGCTACCTGTTCAGTTTGGTAGCCACATCCGTCTCATCCCCAGCCATTGAACTGCTACCGTCTTTCACCATGACTGGCTCATTCGGTAGTGACCCTGCCCCATGTGCCAACAGTTGTGGGTTCGATCCCCACCCAGGACAAACATTCGTGTGATAAATACTTGTGTTTGTTCTGTGTCTGGGTGTTAATATTGAATATTTAAGTATATATTTGTAATACCACTGTTGATTCTGATATCCGTAACACAAGTGCTTAAGTTACTAACCTCAGAGTCAGATCAATGTATCTGATGTAGTCTGATATTTATTTATTTATGTCTTAGATAAGGGAGGAGTTAGAAGATTTTTATGGAAAAATATGTTTCTCATACGTTTACCGATGTATGTATAAGACTACAACATTAAAATATGGATATAGAAACATACTCTATGTTTATGTATGATTGTATTCAAGAAGCGTAGTTGAAACTTAAACTCTTACAGTAAGTTATCTCGCGCGAAGTAGGTAATAATGCGGAGCTGTGGTCTTTTACAAACTCCTCAAGTTTGTGGCACGTACGTACACCCATTGTTTGCTAGAGCTTATAATAATAGGAACTTTCTGTTGCTCCAAAAATTTGTATATACCGTATAATATTACAATAAATTAAAGTCAATAATTGTAGGAATTTAAGTGTATTTAGTAACATAATTTTTTAATCTTAAATACCTAATCCCCCCCCCCCCCACCTTAACCAGTAAATCAAGACCTGTCTCCCTGAGGCTACAAAAGTATTGGTATAATATCTGCAAACACTATTCTAGATTTTTTCTGCAGTAATCTCTATTTAGAATCCCTCGCACCTCCTTGTCACCAAAAGTAAACATATGAAAGACCCCATTGTGCTCACGTAATACTTAAACGGCCCCAAATAGAAAAAAAAGCGGTAATTGCATCGATGATAGTATGCACGCCTTTTATTGTCTTAACAAAAATATACCGGGGAAAAGATTAAGAAAAATGTGCATTGTGCAAGTGAGTTCGTTTGTTACGCTTTCACGCCTATACCACTAAACCGATTTAAAAAATTCTTGCACCAATGACGAGCTATATTATCGGCAAGAAACAGGCTCTAATTTACCCCCGTATCCCCACGGGAACGTGAACTACACGGGTAACCGCGAGGTGCTTGTAGTAGTATATTTATTAGTGAATGAATATAGATAAGTCTAAGACAGGATAACGTCTATTTCAAAGTCAAAATCAATATGAGCGGCAATGCCGTCAAACTAACGAAAGAAAATAAGGAAAATATATATGTATTTGGAAGGCGTCAATAACATTATATAAAAGTATATAAGCGTATGTGCTTGTTAGACCCTGTGCTTATGTGACATGATTGACGTGTAACGACCCGTCATCGGCGTCTGACGGGGTAACAAGCAGCCGCGCTAACCATGTTAGTTCTTATGCGGCAACATAAACATATACGTTCGATATTGGACTTTATTATCGAGCTGATAAGAGTTAATTTTGAGGCTGATTTCTTTAATGACTTCCACATATATTTTTTTTATTTACTTTAATGGCATTTCGTTGCGTTTGGATAATTGTGTATTTGTACATAATCTATAAGTCCAAGATCCCAGAGCCGTTAGACGTTTCTTATTTTCTTAGAAATAAAATGTGTGGGTAGATTTTTTACTACCTATTTTAAAGGTACGTCTACTAGCTTGTTTGCGTAAGTAAAGGTAGGCCAATTTGCAGGTATTAAGTACAAAAAATAGGAAACTCTGTCTCTTACTTATTTTAAACTAGCTTAACCGGCGAATTTTGTTCCGCCTGACAGTTAATGAGGAGATACAAAATCGGGCTTTGCTCTTGAAAACTGATTTTTCTTATTGATGAATATCATATTTTAATACTTATTATCCTATTCCAGACGAAGAAAAATCCAAAAACAAAAATGTCTATCCATTCATAATTTATATATGGGGATCTTAATTTATACACGACTTAATAATATATTTATATATTATATTGTAATATATATATATATAAAACATATAAATATATAGATCATGGTTGATGATTTTCATGTATATTGTGTATAATCCTATTAAATATTAATATTTAACATTGCCAGGTACTTTCCGTCAGCAATAAACTTCCACCAGATGCTTCAAACTCCCGAAAGACGGAACTCACGAAAAATACGATTTTTATTCGTAAAATGTTATTTAATAGAATTATACTCCCCACTGTTTTATATAGGTCTCTTCTAAATCCTCCGAAACAGATCGGGTAATTTTATTTTTATTTTTATTTGATTGGCATAAGAACAGGTTGTAAAGTGTTTTTCACCCCTCATTTTATAATGGCAGAACAATGTTTGCAGCGTCACATAAAACTTACGTAGATTTAAAAAATCTTGAGGTACCTATTCGGGTTTGTCAAAGTTAAAATATTGTTTATTTATATAGGTTTCAAGGAAACGCTTATAAATCGTCAAATGCAAGTAAAGCTATACGATTCTCGATTCTACCACCGGTTCGGAATGTTGTATCTACCGAGAAGAATCCGGCAAGAAACTCGGTAGTTACTGTTTTCAAAACAATTCATACATAGGTCTATGGTTAGATTGGCTTGATGGCGCATTTAGTAGTGACCCTACCCTATGCGCCAAGAATTGTGGGTTCGATTCCCACCCAGAACAAACATTCGTGTGATGAATACGTGTGTTCGTTCTGTGTCTGGGTGTTAATATTGAATATTGAAGTATTTATTTGTAATACCACTGTTGTTTCTGATATCCGTAACACAAGTGCTTAAGCTACTTACCTCGGAGTCAGATCAATGTATGTGATGTAGTCTGATATTTATTTAATCATAATTAACTTTGAACTCATCGAGCTTATTATCATAAAATTTATTCGAAAGCCCGTAGTGAATATTATTCGGGAGTGTGCGTTTCGCCAGTTCGTGATAGGTAGCCGCAAAAGTGAGGCGGACTAATTGATGCTCTCGGTGAACTTTTCGCATCAGCGGGTATTATATGGTCTGGTGGACCGAATACAGGAACTATGTGGGTTTGGTAAATAATTATAATGGACAGTGTGTTAATTAGCTCGTCGATATTTATAAATGGTTAAAATAATGTGCTTTGTTGTTGGATTGAAGCGATGATTGTCATTGTAATGTTTGACGTAGTTTCCTTTTGTAGGTTATTATAGGAATGTATATGTTGGAACTATATATTTATGTATGTACTAGCTGTGCCAGCGGTGTCAGCCG
Organism: Glyphodes perspectalis; assembly: GCA_951394215.1. Lineage (NCBI taxonomy): Eukaryota > Metazoa > Arthropoda > Insecta > Lepidoptera > Crambidae > Glyphodes > Glyphodes perspectalis. Next base: position 16,098,947 of record OX596201.1, on the reverse strand, counting down.
CGTTTATGGTTAATATTGTAAAGACTATTTCCGTCATACATGATTTCTATGTAACTTTAACCATTAAGGATGCACACGCGACGGAATCTTAAAAAATGGAGTAACTTCTCCCGTTTTCCCAACATTCCCTTCACTACTCTGCTTCCATTGATTGTAGGGTGATGAAAAGTATACTATAACCTGCCCAGGAGTATCAAGAATAATTGTACCAAGTTTCGTTAAAATCCGTCGAGTAGTTTTTGTTTCTATAAGGACAATACAGACAGACAGACAGACAAAAATTTTACTGATTGCATTTTTGGCATCAGTATCGATCACTAATCACCCCCTGATAGTTATTTTGAAAATATATTTCATGTACAGAATTGACCTCTCTACAGATTTATTATAAGTATAAATAATGTCGACATTTCTGTTAATTATGGTGATGTCATCAAAAGTGTTCCGAGATTTATTGTTGTACCATGAGTTTCCATACATGCACAAACAAAGAATAAAGTGCAAAAACAGAACAAGTATAATTATATGTTGCTAATAAACCAACATATTTTTATTGGCCATTATAGCTTTACAAAAGAAAACGCCGCAAATTCCAAAAGATTTAATAATAATTTAAGTATGTATAAGTTACATAGATATTTAAGAAAATAAGCCGATTTTTTTTGTGGGCTTATTTTATTATTATATATTACTAGCTTGTGCCCGCGGCGTTGCTCGCGTGGTACATCGATGAAACAAACCTTATGTGTTATTCTAATGTATAAGTAATATTTTTGCAAAGTTTCATTAAAATCCATGCAGTAGTTTTTGCGTGAAAGAGTAACAAACATCCTCACAAACTTTCGCGTTTATAAAATTAGTAGGATATTATAGGTCATAAGTCTGTTTTGAGAAATTCCATAGTTAGTGAAATTTAACATTTTCGTTTCTATTGTCCTCAGTCGGAGCGAGTCGGCGCTGAACAGCCCGACGGAGCCAGATGTGTCGCTGGCGGCCTCCCTCACCGACCCTCTGGAGGCGCATACCCTAGACGAGGCTAGGAGGACCATAAGGTACCTACAAAATTATGTAATGAAGCTAAGGTCCAAAAGACTTGTGTAACCCTATATTGTATTATTTCCTATTTCCAAGTGTACTAGTACTAGTTAAGTAGTTGCTAGTTTCTAGCAAAGTCATGAAACTAGTAGTTTTTGCTGAATTATATCTTGGCGCTGAATTAGGGCCAAAAATCTACTATGTGGCAAATGTCAAATTATACTAATTTCAGCAACAGGAGCCTCTATGTACTGGCTAGAAATTGACTTGAATGTCAACAGTCTTGTGGAAACATTGCCATTTTTTCAGACTGGTGGGATAGTTCTCTCGAACCATAAAACCGTCTATTTTTGTAAAGTTTGAAATCCTTCACCACAATCTTTACATGGTACCTTTTATTATTAGTAATTATAATAATAAAAATTACAACAATATTTTACAAAATGCATATATTTCCTTACAGAGACCTCCGGATGAAGTATCGTGCTCAAGCGCACCAGTTACTAACATGGCGACGAGCGCAACGCACCCAGGAGGAACTGGTGACCCGCCTTCAGCGAGAGAAGGCGGAGCAGCTCAAGTCCCTCTCCAGCCAACTTCTACTCTTCGAGTCACGCCTGGTCCGCAAGCAGAAGGAGATCACCAACATGCTCGCTCTCCGTGAAACTATCATCATGAAGCAGCAAAAAGTCATAGAGTCCCTGCAAGCCAAACTCCTTGATAACGGCATAGACACCTCCCAAAATATACCTGACTTCAGAGATATGCTCCAAGACACACATATAACTGGCGATTTCGATTCGCTAAACGATTCCGACTCAGCTGTCATTATGGAGGACGTAGACTCCGATTGCAGCAACTTACCGCATATACCAAGATTCAGATCTGCAAATCCTGATAGCGTCACGATAGTTCGATCGATATCGGACGCTATAGATCCCAATTTGAAATACAACGTTGTGAGACGCTCCAACGGTTTTCTTCGGCGTCCGGAGATCCTGGAGACCGTGTACAGTGTGGAGGAAGAAATGGATGGTGATTCTACCAAGGGTCTAAGCGCTCAGAATAGCACGGAGAAGGAACTGAAAGACGCGAATAAAACTGACGAAGAGAAGTATAAGGAGACGAGCCTCCTCGCTCAGAGGCGCGACAACTTCAGAATGAGGAGTGTCGTTTTGACCGCCGAAGTAAAGAGCGTAGATAATGATAAAGATCTTAAGCCCAAAAATGGCAAGGACGTGTGGTCGTATAGTTACGTGCCAAAAAGGATGATGCCCTCCAACGAATCTGACGAAGAAGCCACTTCTAACGCCGAGAGCGATGAAGGAGAAACAGAGCAGAAGTCTAACCACGTCGTGACGTATAACCGCGTGATGTCTAACCACAGGAATGTGACGAAGCCTAAAGATGTTAAGTATAAGAGGATAAATAAGGCGAAATCGAAGAGTTTGGAGGAGTTGCGGGGAAGATTAAAGAATTGGGTGGAGAAAGGCAGCAAATTGTCGAGCATACCGCTTGAGCACGCTCAGAGCTACGCCTGAACAATTCAGTCAAGTTCCTTTTAATTAAGTTGACGTGTGAAACACTGCGAACTAAGTTCGATTCTCCCGAGAATTTCGAGACGGGAAACGCCAAGGTTCCTTAATCAATAGAAAGGTATTACAATCACATACATCACACGTACATGATAACGTCAAATTGATAACTTTCGAAATAATAGGGTTGTACCTAACAGCTTTACGATGGAGGCAATGTTTTAATGATATTCTATTCTTGATACTTGAACTATTGTAAATAGTTTTCTTATAAGCATTGATATTGTATCTTTGCAAGGAAAATAGGGTAAGTTTAATGACCTATTGTTTTCTCAGTTTTCTATTGATAGGTTTTGTTCAATTTTGCGCTTGCCTCATTTGTTATTAGCAGACATCTTTTTATAATATACCGTTGAGTCGCATAAAACTTTTATTTCAATCAATATCCTATGATATCTATTTTTATGTTTATTTAAGGAAAATACAGTTTAAATATTTTAGGCCTGGATTAGTATTTCAAAATAGATAGGAATTATAAAGGGAATCGTAAAGTCACATGATGTTAGTTATTCTTCCTAATAATTAAATTAAATCTAGTAGTTTCATATCAGCTATAATTTATAGTGACATGCATACGTTTGAATTAAAATGTCATTTTACTTCGGAGTGCCAAAAAGTATATTCTAAGCAAGTCTGAATGATAATTTCAAGTAAATGGTAATTTGGGCCGTAAAATTACTGCTTGTTTTAAATTTCTTTTAACATTGCGAAGCCCAATATAGATTTCGTTTGATGCAAAATGGATCCACGAGCTAAACGCGCCTATTGGTCCGTTATCATAACCGGTCGGTAATCAATCAAGCACCAATTAAATCAAATGACACTGCGATTGTAACACGAGTAGTATTGGAAATTGTTTTTTTAGTACAAGTAAGTAATATTGAATCCGCTTTACGCTTTAATGATGTAGATTCACAAAAGATTTGAAATATGTAGTGCATAGTAAATAAAAGTAGGGAATTTGCGCAAATAATCAAACTTTTATTATTATCATTCTAGTAGGTACCTAATTTTAAATATAAATAATCATTGTCGGACTTCACATTTTGATCTTAGGTCCAAGTTTACTTGTAGGTAGGTAAATTAAACTCAAAAATGGATTCTCATCAATATTAACCCTTATTATAGAGCTACCTTTATGCAAAATGGATTTGACAGATGTCAGATTTAAATAGCTCCGCCATTTTGTTTTCGCGTTTAAAGGATTATGGTGTTCTTGTCATCGTTTGACATCAACTGCAGACTCATTGTTTTACGGGTTGGCAATCTTGTGACTAATAGGATTGAAATTATTATTAAACCGCACTGCTTTAAGTCGTTCGCTAGCTATTAATCGAATTTAACATTTTAGAAGCCACATGTATGTTCATTAGGTTTAACGTTTTGAAGATGTTGCTTCGTAATATAAATTATGTCAAAACTATAAATATTATACAAAATACCACTCAGAAATTTGTGACTGAAGTTTGTTAGTCATAATTTCAGTATGACAAAGGTTTGGCATTAATTTGTCAAAATGATAGGATATAGTGGAATTTTCAACAAGCCGCAAATATTATGACGAATATAATATGTAGCCATTAGTGATGGACAAATTTATTATTCTCTAGAGTCTAGTGTGATGGTAATATATTGATTAATACCGAAGAAGAATTCAAGCATTACTACGTTTTATCTGTTACTTGGTATTGTAAACCCTTAGGGTTTAAATATCAAAGGGCTTAACAATTACATATTATTAAAATAAACTCAACGCATTGTCTTCAGGCATAAATGGGCATCTATTGTTCATTACGTAAATTGCATTTAATGGATTTTAATTTACTAAAAGGTATATAGTTCATTAATTCGCTTATCAATGGAAAACTGTGAAAAAGCTTTGAATGTAACTAATTTTGCGCACGACTGATTTTAAGTAATTTCGTTTTTACTAATAAATGTAAGGTGAAAAATTATCTGGGAGGAAAATCTTCGAATCGCTTTAAGAGATCGGAATTGATAAATATTGTTATTCTGTGATGTTTAGAACATTTTTGTTTTTATTATTTTTTGTTTAATTTCCGCATTTCGTAGGTAAGTTTGTAAAAATATCGTTAATATATGATTAAAGATAAATCTGTTCACAAATAATTGATTGTTTAGATGGATATATAAATATATAAGTATGTGTATATTTATTATATGAGTACGATGTCTCAGTGCCAATTATTAAAGTATTTTTTCAACTTAATTAATAAGTAGTGTTCTTACTAAGTATACAGGATGTTTCAAGTGTTAATGACGTGACGTCACTAATAATGCATAAAATCAGGAATTTTATTTATTTGTACCGACTATTAGAATATTATTTAATATAATGAGGGAAAACGGGATTTGAGTATTAGAGCTTATGATAAAAAGCGTTCAGACTCCCTGGTAGAAATAATCAAAGATACTCACTCGTACACATTTCGTATTTAATACTGTTATAATAACTTTAAGCAATTATTTTTGGAAACTGTACTGTAACTGAAATATTAGATTGTTATTTATATATGTTTTCTAGATTTAATGGTACATAAATATTACGTACCTACTAAAATATGTTCATTTTTGTAAAACACCTATATTTTGTCTCATCTCTATCATTAGTAAAATACGAAAAAAACTACTTAATGACATTTTAAATGTTGATCTGATTTGAAATTCAGTGTACCAGCGATTGATTAATAAAATACTTTGTTCAACATCCTGTATATTTAGTTTTACATATCATTTCAGCTGTATATCAGACAATGGCTTAACGAACTATATTTTATTACATAAAGTCCTGTATGTCTGTATGTCGTACGTTCATTCCTAATAATAGTCAAATACACCGATATTTCGATTGAAATTAAAAATTTAAGTAAATCATTAAGTATGTTTCATTTCCATACCTTGCCTTGTGAGTCCGTTCCATCCTTGCAGAAATTATTAACAACAACAACAACATAACATCACGCCCATAATCCCCGAAGGGGTAGGCAGAATTAAAGGGGCAGCTAGCCCCTTCAACCACATCCAGCCAAAAACAAAACTGTGCTGGGTTAGATGGAAAATTGTGAAAAAGTAGTGAAAAGTGGCCAGCTTGTCGCCTATAGAATCACATACCCAAAATCCGATATACCATTAGTCGCCTTTTACGACACGTTAGGCAAGAACCACAGTTGGCACATTTTTTTAAGTCCCAGACCAACATGGGACAATATAAATTTTTATTTAATTCTAAACGACAAAGTCACTGACTATATAAACAGCTATTATATATATAAAAATAAATATATACATGTTTATATATTATGTATGTACATAATATATATATATAATAATATATACACATAAAGAAAGCTAAGTCCGTACGTGATCACGTCTGCAGGGCGAACACGCGGGCAGTGAGCACTAAATAATAAATGTGACCTACTTTTGGTCTGAATCTAGGGAAGGATGATATCTTCTTCTAAGAACGTATTTCAATCAATAATATGCTTACTGGCAATCTAACTAAGATTGGGGTAATAACTATATATGTTTAACTAAGCCTCAAGAACCATTTGTCATTCTAGTTAGAGAAATAACGTCGGAAGGGGACATTTATATAGATAATCGACAGGCCTTTTGGTCGAATGGCCAGACCCTGACCACGAAACTAAGGGTCGGGCGTTCGAATCCCGCTAGGGGTAAATGTTCATAGTTCATGAAACATATCATCACGCCCGTTATCGCCGAAGGGGTAGGCATAGTCAAGGGCAGCCACCCTTACACATTCGGCAAAAAAACTGGGCTGGTTAAGATGGAATATAACGCGACAACGACCTTTAATCACTTCATCAATCACTTATCCGTACTTCATGGATTTAAAATGTTGTCTTTGATTGATTACCAGACAAAATCATTTGTGTAAGTAAATACATAGATATATGTAGTAAATGCATTCGCGATACTTCCAATACAATAATATCCACCTCCATCAATCACTTATCTCAAATTTAATCAATTGTGAACTAGTAGGATATCCTAATCCTAATAATATTATAGATGTGAAAGTTCGTATATTTCATCAATAACGCTTTAACTAAATCTTATCTTAGTAATATGTATTATAAACGCGAAAGTTTGTATGGATGGATGGATGTGTGGATGTTTGTTACTCTTTCATGCAAAAAGTACTGCATGGATTTTAATGAAACTTTATAATAGTATATACCTTATATATTAGAATATCACATAAGCTATGTTTCATCGATGTGCCACGCGAGCAAAGCCGCGGGCAGAAGCTAGTTACATTATAAGTAATAGATATTGATGATACTCAATATACATACATAAAGACCCAGGCAGATATTATTTAGTATCTACCATTATTATCACGAAATTTGTAAGTATGTCTGTTACAATTTTACGCAAGAACGAATGAGGAGATAATGATAAAATTTGATTGTATGCCAATTATCATTAACATGATTGAACACAAATATACTCTTTACATTTCTAACATAACAGAAATCAACAAAAGTCGCATGCTGAATCAAGTTAATTAATAAAACAACAAACAAAGATAAAGCTCACCCGCAAATTCGCCGTCAAACTGTCAATAAGCCTTTGTAAATGCAATAGGGATTGTATTAATTACTTTCATAATGGAACCATGCCTTATCGATGCTCAGTACGGGCTCGGCGCGTCCTCCCATGGGAACTCAGCAGTGGCAGAGTTGGGCCGATTCTTCGGCACAGGTTTCGGCCACTTTCGCCCACACGGGATGTTTTTTGTGTGTCTACCAAACATTAGGCCAAAAGTAAAGATTCTTCAGATTTATAATATTAGTATAGACATATTAACATCCATCTAGTGTAAGGAGGCATTCTAATTAGAGTTTTCAAAACTACAAAAACCGCAAGATGGCACGAGGGAGTCTTGTGGTCTTATCACTGTCACTATTGGCTCTTTGTTGACAGCATGTCAGTTTGTTCTGGAGACTTACCAATGAGGAGGGTGACAAGACCGAACGTCACAGTTACGCCATCTATCTGATGTTTTAATTCAAAACAAACAAAACCCCTCATTGGGACGCTCTGGTATGGTGCTGTGGGTATAATTTATGGGCCAGTATAGGAAGAGGATGAAGGTTTCGATTTATTACCACAAAAATCAATCTTTTAATCAAGGAGTCAGAGTGTCGTCTAATGTTGTTATCGTGTATAATGTGGACTCTTCAAAAGTAACAGCTGTCTTGCATAAGTTTAGGCCAAAAATTGGGATGCTAGTCGATCATTCGGCGTCGACTTCGGCTCCGGTCAAGTCCTAGGTCGACTCTAGTAACGGGTTTTGTGCAACCTGTTCCCGCGGGAACGGGGGACCCGAGGAATCTTCCAGTCAGAGCTAGGGTCACTTCGTGGTTGTGTAAATCTAAGAGAAAAAACATCTAGGAAGACTTTTAAAACTTATCTTTTTATAATAGAATTTTCTTTTGAACATATATCGCAATATTTGGACTGAAACTTAAAAAACTTGTACTTACCCTTTACCTAATAAATTAAGCACAATTTTTCGACTCTTGTCGACAAGAGTCGAAATGTTGTGCTTAGTTGAGCTTGTTGTGCTTTTGCACTTGTTTTGTACATTGTTAGACGTCGGAAGTGGTGCTGCCACATCCGACGTTTAACAATGTAGATGACAAGTGCACAAGCACAACAAGCTCAAATAAGCACAATTAAGCACACACACACAGCTTAAAATACTTTCAAGTTTAGTTAATAGCTTACCAAGCTCATTATTTTTCACAAATTGCAATTAGAGTTCCTACTTCAATTCCGAGCCTAGCCATTTCACTAGTGTGAATATTTAAAGGCATTTTTATTGCCAAAACCCCGTTCTGGGAGACTCCTACAATTCCAGGACAGGTGGCAACCCTATCCAGAACCCATTTAGCTCAAACGCTGTACTAATCGATGTAGTATAATATCTAGTAGAAGATAGTATGCGCAAGGAATGCACTTATGCCAACATATTTGCCTTTAACAGCAACAAAGTACTACTGTATTATTCGGTTGCATATGTGTCCTCATAACTTCAAAATAAGGAAACTCCACCTAAAAAAAATATTTGTCATTTTGGTATCAAATAAAATCTTTAAAAAAAATTATACCTATATATTAATTTTAACACCAAAAGATAAATCCGATCGTATTTAACTTTAGAAATAACTTTCTATCTTGTATTTTCTGCGTTTAATTCCTTTACCTTACAATTTTAGACTTAAGAGTTGGAATTGAACTTAGTATTCATTAAAAAAAATTGTCGGAAAAACAAAGACATAAACCATAAATGTTTAGTTTTTGCCGCCTTGGAAAGTGGCAAATCGCCACCTTGATATGGGTAAGTACACATTTGCCTACGATGTAGGTATAATTATGTGATAGTTATTACAGACCTTTAAAAATTCTGTAAAAATCAAGCCTAGCCTAGCCCAAGTTAAATAAAAATTATATAATAAATATATAATAATAATAAATAAGCTAAAAATAAAGCTGATCTGGGGCAAACTCTTCGCCTTCACGAACTCAACAGCAAAAACATAGGTAGGTATTACTTGCCTTTACGACATGCTACGTTTAACCAAGTGTGTGACTGGGGTAATTGAGACAACAGTTGGTATGAGTCCCAACTACCCCATCACGTCAGGTTTACTAAATATAACCGAGAATGGGACTGGTGTGGAATGAGACGAAGGTTGGTAGATGTCTTATAGAAGTCTGTAGATGACTTGTAGATGAATGATTTATTTAACGTCGTATTACAGTTTATATATCACTATCTGTTAGTATATGCTTGATCATGTTAAATCACGTACGTGCGGTACGTGCTATATTTTACTACGTGCGGCAATGCGGCACACTACGCAAGGAACAAAGAAAGCACGTCATTTTTGAGTCCCACACTAACTTAATAAATAATATCTCATCCTATTAAATTTTTATGCTAAGTCACCGCAAACGTTTCATTAAAATTTATGATAATTAAAGTACTTAATATTAACCCGCTTGCTTGAAACTTTGAGATATTTCACAGCAATTTTTCAAGTCCGGCTTCTTTCCAAGAGCCTGGTCACTTATTTAAATAATAATTAAGTTAATCTTCGCCGCGAAGTATCTTAGGAAAATATTCTTAGAGGTAATTCTGTCGGGAAATAAAATACGAGGTTTATGAGATTTACGGGCGTAAGTAGATTTAGAAAAATGTTTTCGCAGGGCCATCAGTTCTCTGGCTTCAAACCAAGTATTATTTGAATTGAATAACAAGACAGACAAACAAATACGTTTATAAACATTAGAGTATAATTTCATCACATGAATTTTTGCTTCTATGGAGATTAAAACTGATATCCTTTGGTTCCGCGAATAGTGTCTCTAACCACAAGACCAAAAGCCATCAATAACATTATCCAATAGATACTGTGATTTCGAAATTATCCTCATTACACGAAAAGTCCTTTGTTTAACATGTCCTTTTTAAAGTACAACAGACATTTCTACAGCAACAAACGTACATATTAGTAGTAAAATATTATTCAAGGTACCCAGTAGGTAATTGAAAAGTATTTTCTTACAACGACGTTTGGTAAGAACCTTCCCCGAATTGAATTAAAACTCTCGCAGCCAATTTTCGCTCGGAGGGCCTTTGTGAGGGACAAATGCCGTAGTTAGGCGTACGACCTCGTCTATCGGCGTTCTGGGAACAATTCAAGCAGATTGGGCGTTTTGCGACGAACATTTGACGATTTTAAATATTTTCTTCAGAATTATCTAAAATGCAGGGTTACGGTAAAAGCCATATTATTAAAATTTTACGTTTTTCTAAGTGTCTGCGTTTAATGTAATTCTGGAGGTTTGAGTCTTTATGGGAATTACACATCATTTCTTAAAGTATCTTATCAAAACAAAGTATTCTCAGCAATGGTAGAATATAAAAAACTTAAGATAAGACCAATCACACCGTTGACTGGCCCGTAATCGAGTGGTCAGAGACCCTGGCCACGAAACCGAGGGTCGCGGGTTCGAATCCCTCTAGAGGCAAATGTTTTGTGTTATGAACTTGGACATTTGTACTCGAGTCATGGATGTTTACAAATGTATTTAAGTATGTCTATGTCTATCCGTTCATCTGTCCATAGGACAAACATACATGCTTAGTTTGGAACTAGGAAATTGGTGTGTCAGTCTGGAGAATTTATTTATTTTTGAGGTGAGTATGTGTCCTCCATTAGCTACTACCGGTTTCTCACGATGTCAGGTGAACGTCAAGAGACCGCGGTGCTTAGCCAAAGGCGCGCGAGCGATTCCATATCGAACTTCGCTAACGCTCGTATCGCGCCACAGACTTATTCGGGTGGACAAAGCGGGAACTAACTCCGAGTACCGCACTATGAGTTCTTAGTAAACAATTGTGTGGCGCGATACGAGTGTTAGCGAAGTTCGTTATGGAATCGCTGGCGCGCATTTGGCTAAGCACCCAGGCGACAGCGTCAGTGGCGACCACGGAGTATGTGGTCTGTGATGGCGACCAACTGTGACAGTTGTTGTCTTTTCAGCGAACGTGTCGACAGTAAACATCAACTATCTATCAACTATATGTCGCAGTCGGTCATAAATACACTATACGGAACGCAAGCGCGCCTATAGCGACGATTTCCGTAAAAAAAAGAAAAAAAGTTTTGGCGCGCTTTGACAGAATCGTGGGTAAAGAAGGCGGGAACGGAGTTTATTATAATTCGCACTTCAGATACTGCTAATTGAAGACGTCGTCACGGGATTGTCCCACGTTTCGCTTAGTGCCGATACCGAAACCCTAGGAGCCATAGTTTGTTAATTTGAATTTCAATAAACCAGTGATTGTTAATCAAACCAATTCTCATTGCACGATACCTAACAATTTTCTGCCACAAGATGTCTAATGGTTCGGGCCTAAACCTTGACGATCCTATATATATATATTGTCACGTTTTTGCTAATCTGTAATCTTTATAAGAAAGCCAAGTTAATTTAAACAATCAAAGACATTCAAGATACTTACATTCACTTATAACGAAGTAGTAGAACATTTACAATAAACTTCGTAATTGAAATTTACGTAACGTCATCAGATAAACAAATGGAACAATGTGAAGAGCTTTCTGTGGTTTGGGGGGAAGGGGGGATATTGTCTATTGTGCGTTTCCATCTTGAGGAGAGTGTTTGTGATAAATTTAAATTTGAACACGTTCTGGCGTTTTACAGGTAGGAGAGGAAGAACCATAAATAAATAAATAAATTCTTCAGACTGACACACCAATTCCCTAGTCCCAAACTATGCTTATGCTTGTACTATGGATACTAGGTGAACGGATAGACATATGTACTTAAATACATTCATGAACATCCATGACTCGAGTACCTACAAATGTCCATGTTCATCACACGAAACCTGCGGGATGACCTGCCCCTAGCGGGATTCGAACCAGCAACCCTTGGTTTCGTAGCCAGGGTCTCTGACCACTCGACCAAAGGGCCAGTAAAATATGTATAAAATTTGTATAGTTGTTTGCCTTTCAAACAAAATACGCAACGAAACTTTTGTTTTCGGGACCAGGCCCATGTTGGTCTGGGACTTTAAAAGAATGTGCCAACTGTGTTCCTTGCCTAGCATGTCGTAAAAGGTGACTGATGGTGTATAAGGCTTGTGATTGTGTAGGCGACAAGGTAGCCACTTCTCACTTACCTCTTCGATAACTACGGGCGTGATGTAAGATAAATAAAAAAAGACTTTTTTGACAAAAGTATCTATAGTAAATCTCTGTCAGACTATCAATCTCAGAAATAAAATCTCAAAATCTCAATGAAATAAATTGTTTTATTCACTCAGAATTGAAAAATGGACAGAATAAAATTATATCTTAGCACTGATAATATATTTGTATTGACAATTTCAGTTGCGTTATCAATAACCATCTGAAACATAGACTAGGCCTAACAGATCTGACGCTGAGTGGCTATAGGTATGGGCTTAAGCACTTAATGGACATCATTAATAAACCATCATAGTCCGGCAAAACCCTTACCGTAATGTGAAGAATCTTTTACGATATTTGATTTGCACGAACAACTCTTTTTGCTCTCGGCACATTTTTAGGGTTCCGTAGCCGAATGGCAAAAAGCGGAACCCTTATGGATTCGTCATGTCTGTCCATCCGTCTGTCCGTCCGTATGCCACAGCCACTTTTTTCCGTAACTATAAGAGCTATACTGTGGAAACTTGGTAAGTAGTATGGTACTTGGTAAGTAGTATGTATTCTGTGAACCGCATTAAGATTTTCATACAAAAATAGAAAAATACAATAAATTTTTGGGGTTCCCCATAGTTAGAACTGAAACTCAAATGTTTTTTTTCATCAAACCCATACGTGTGGGGTATCTATGGATAGGTCTTCAAAAATGATATTGAGGTTTCTAATATATTTTTTTTTCTAAACTTAATAGTTTGCGCGAGAGACGCTTCCAAAGTGGAAAAATGTGTGTGTGTGTCCCCGTAACTTCTAAAATAAGGGAATGATAAATGTAAAAATAATATATGATGTACATTACCATGCAAACTTCCACCGAAAATTGGTTTGAACGAGATCTAATAATTAGTTTTTTTAAACGTTATAAATCGTAAACCGCATTTTACCTTTAATTCAATCAACTCCAATATTATAAAGAATAAAGAAAAACATTTATTTAGATGTATAGTGGTTCGGAACCCTACGTGCGCGAGTCCGACTTGCACTTGGCCGGTTTTTCTCATTACCGCCTACAAGTCGGTAAAAACTGGGGACCACAGATGGCGAAACCTAAGGAATAAATAATGAAGGAACATGTTTCCTGAGCTGATGTTTTCACAGGGCTTCAGTGAACCAGTAGAACCTGACACCCGTCTGCAAATAAACTCCATTCAGCAACCGGCCTTTTTATTATGGACGGTCAAATTGTTTAAGGATCTAAATGTCTAGAGTAACTGGATCCCTGGTGGCGTACAAATGGTACTCGTTCGAAGGTCAACGTGTTTTGGGTATATGGTATTGTATTTTCTAATACTTGAGAGGGATCACAAACACTCTTTGAAGGCAAACTTACTTGTCAAGTATGAGAAAGATAGCTTGCTGATACTCATTACTGTGAACAAATAACATGGGATGTACTCTCGATTCAATAATACAAGATTAATAAGGAATTACTAAGTATGAAGGATTTACAAGGATGTTTTTAATTTTATTGCAACGCTTTTCATCAACTTATTTGGCTGATAAATAAACTTGGTATAACTTAATAAATACTACTGTTTTAAGTAAAGTGACATGACCAGAGTTTGACGTCATCAAGTCAAATTAAACCTGACCAAAGTTATGAATCAATATCACAGTTATAATAATCGAATAATTAGCCTTATTAGGTGACTAGCTGCATCCGCAGCTTAACCCGCGTTTATAGTTAATGTTATATAGCCTATAGCCTTTCTCGATAAATGGGCTATCTAAGAGTGAAAGAATTTTTCAAATAGGGCCATTAGTTCCTAAGATTAGCGCGTTAAGTTATTAAGTTGCTAACAAACAAACAAAATTCTTCAACTTTGTAATACAATGTACATAGTCTGCTAAACTATGTATTAATTTTACTTTTCTGTTTGGCTATAGTCGTGTAATGGGACGATCAGACAATTATTTGTAGTACATTTTTCAATCAAAAAGTGGTAAACAAAATGTACGAGTACCTATAATGCGAAGAAGTAATGAATGCTGAAATGTTATTTATCATAATCTATTTTTTTTTAAATAATAACACAAATACATCGCTGATATAAATAGCTCCAGCATTAAGTATGTACTGTGTTGATATCAACTTAAGTGAACTTGTAACTAGAGACTGTTACAACTTTTTTTAAACGACTTCAAAAAAAGGAGGACGTTCTCAATTCGACTGAATTTTTAACCGACTTCAAAAAAAAGGAGGAGGTTCTCAATTCGACAGATTTTTTTTTTGTAACAAAATTAAAAACTGACTTAAAAAAACCCCGCAAAAAATGTTTATGAAAAAAACACAAGTAAGAACCTGCCTTAATAGCTAAAAAAAATAACCACTTAATAACAAATTACCTTACTAATAACATTTTAAAATAAATTAGTTAAAATATGAGTATCTATTAACTTACTAGGTATTGATTGATTGATTGATTGATTCTTCAAAACCTATTTTACCACCCTTCACCAAGAAACAACAAATTGCTAAATTCCGAATTGATGACGACCGTATATAATTACGCGGGCTGGCACCGACTTCAAAACTAACTGATTATTGTAAACTAGCTGTGCCAGCGGTGCCACCCGCGTTTATGGTTAATATTATAAAGACTATTTCCGTCATACATGATTTCTATGTAACTTTAACCATTAAGGCTGCACACGCGACGGAAGCTTAAAAAATGGAGTAACTTCTCCCGTTTTCCCAACGTTTCCCTTCACTACTCTGCTCCTATTGATTGTAGCGTGATAAAAAGTATACTATAACCTGCCCAGGAGTATGAAGAATAATTGTACCAAGTTTCGTTAAAATCCGTCGAGTAGTTTTTGTTTCTATAAGGAACATACAGACAGACAGACAGACAAAAATTTTAATGATTGCATTTTTGGCATCAGTATCGATCACTAATCACCCCCTGATAGTTATTTTGAAAAAATATTTCATGTACAGAATTGACCTCTCTACAGATTTATTATAAGTATAGATATGTATTTAATTACGTGTTAAAGATTAATACTTTCATTGAAGCAGTCGGAAGAATTTATTTTATACTTTTTAGTGTTTAGACATTTAAATAGCTATTAAGGCAGGGTCTTACTTGTGTTTTTTTTCATAAACATTTTTTGCGGGGTTTTTTTGAAGTCGGTTTTTATTTTTGTTAAAATTTATTGTAAACAATAAACAGACTTTTTCCTTTTGCGGGAAAAGTTTTCGTATAAATATCCCAGTTGGATATAAATTTTAAGTGGACTCAAAGTCCACAGTGTGAAATTTCAAGGAAGAGGTGCAATAAAACGTTGGGTGTAATAAATAACGCTTCTTGAAGGAAAACAACGCGATGAAACTTGCACCTGGTAAAACCCTAGGTATTTACCACAAGAGATAATTGGGTATTGGGATTATTAAGGGGTATTAAGGATTTAGTTCTGGATAGTAATTGTAATCCTAATTTAGACATTGAAAAGCTTGATTTATCCTGAGATCCCTGACTTCTTATTCAGTATGGCCGACCTACTTCCTACATATATATTGTCACGTTTTTGCTAATCTGTAATCTTCATAAGAAAGCCAAGTTAATTTAAACAATCAAAGACATTCAAGATACTTACATTCACTTATAACGAAGTAGTAGAACATTTACAATAAACTTCGTAATTGAAATTTACGTAACGTCATTAGATAAACAAATGGAACAATGTGAAGAGCTTTCTGTGGTTTGGGGGGAAGGGGGGATATTGTCTATTGTGCGTTTCCATCTTGAGGAGAGTGTTTGTGATGAAATTTAAATTTGAACACGTTCTGGCGTTTTACAGGTAGGAGAGGAAGAACCAGAAATAAATAAATAAATTCTATAGACTGACACACCAATTCCCTAGTCCCAAACTATGCTTATGCTTGTACTATAGATACTTAGTGAACGGATAGACATATGTACTTAAATACATTTATAAACATCCATGACTCGAGTACAAATGTCCACGTTCATCACACGAAACATTTGCCCCTAGCGGGATTCGAACCCACACCCCTTGGTTTCGTGGCCAGGGTCTCTGATCACTCGACCAAAGGGCAAGTCAAAATATGTATGAAATTTGTATAATTGTTTGCCTTTCGAACAAAATACGCAACGAAACTTTTCTTTTCGGGACCAGGCCCATGTTGGTCTGGGACTTTAAAAGAATGTGCCAACTGTGTTCCTTGCCTAGCATGTCGTAAAAGGTGACTGATGGTGTATAAGGCTTGTGATTGTGTAGGCGACAAGGTAACCACTTCTCACCTTCCTCTTCGATAACTACGGGCGTGATGTAATATAAATAAAAAAAAACTTTTTTGACAAAAGTATATATTAGAATATTATTATTTGTCCCATGTTGGTCTGGGACTTGGCCCATGTTGATCTGGGACAAAAAAAAAAGAATGTGCCAACTGTGGTTCTTGCCTAGCATGTCGTAAAAGGCGACTAATGGTTTACGGGCTTTTGGGTATGTGACTGAGTAGGCGACGAGCTAGCCACTTGTCACTCCTTTTTCACAGCTTTCCATCCAACCCAGCCCACTGTCCCATGTTGGTCTGGGACTTAAAAAGAATATGCCAACTGTGGTTCTTGCCTAGCATGTCGTAAAAGGCGACTAATGGTATATCGGATTTTGGGTGTGTGATTGTGTAGGCGACAGGTTAGCCGCTTGTCACTGCTCTTTCACAATTCTCCATCTAACCCAGCCCGACTTTATTTTTGGCTGAATGTGGTTGAAGGGGCATGCTGCCCCTTTGACTCTGCCTACCCCTTCGGGGATTGTGGGCGTGATGTTATGTATATATTAGAAAATCTCTGTCAGACTATCAAACTCAGAAATAATTGTTCAGAAGTAATTGATTTATTCACTCAGAATTGAAAAATGGACAGAATAAAATTATATCTTAGCACTGATAATGTATTTGTATTGACAATTTCAGTTGCGTTATCAATAACCATCTGAAACATAGACCAGGCTTAATAGATGTGACGCTGAGTGGCTGAAGGTATGGGCTTAAGCACTTAATGGACATCATTAATAAACCATCATAGTCCGGCAAAACCGTTACCGTATTGTGAAGAATCTTTTACGATATTTGATTTGCACGAACAACTCTTTTTGCTCTCGGCACATTTTTAGGGTTCCGTAGCCGAATGGCAAAAAGCGGAACCCTTATGGATTCGTCATGTCTGTCCGTCCGTCTGTCCGTCCGTATGTCACAGCCACTTTTTTCCGTAACTATAAGAGCTATACTGTGGAAACTTGGTAAGTAGTATGGTACTTGGTAAGTAGTATGTATTCTGTGAACCGCATTAAGATTTTCATACAAAAATAGAAAAATACAATAAATTTTTGGGGTTCCCCATGGTTAGAACCAAAACTCAAATGTTTTTTTTCATCAAACCCATACGTGTGGGGTATCTATGGATAGGTCTTCAAAAATGATATTGAGGTTTCTAATATTTTATTTTTCTAAACTTAATAGTTTGCGCGAGAGACGCTTCCAAAGTGGAAAAATGTGTGTGTGTGTCCCCGTAACTTCTAAAATAAGGGAATGATAAATGTAAAAATAATATATGATGTACATTACCATGCAAACTTCCACCGATAATTGGTTTGAACGAGATCTAATAATTAGTTTTTTTAAACGTTATAAATCGTAAACCGCATTTTACCTTTAATTCAATCAACTGCAATATTATAAAGAAAAACATTTATTTAGATGTATAGTGGTTCGGAACCCTACGTGCGCGAGTCCGACTTGCACTTGGCCGGTTTTTCTCATTACCGCCTACAAGTCGGTAAAAACTGGGGACCACAGATGGCGAAACCTAAGGAATAAATAATGAAGGAACATGTTTTCTGAGCTGATGTTTTCACAGGGCTTCAGTGAACCAGTAGAACCTGACACCCGTCTGCAAATAAACTCCATTCAGCAACCGGCCTTTTTATTATGGACGGTCAAATTGTGTAAGGATCTAAATGTCTAGAGTAACTGGATCCCTGGTGGCGTACAAATGGTACTCGTTCGAAGGTCAACGTGTTTTGGGTATATAGTATTGTATTTTCTAATACTTGAGAGGGATCACAAACACTCTTTGAAGGCAAACTTACTTGTCAAGTATGAGAAAGATAGCTTGCTGATACTCATTATTGTGAACAAATAACATGGGATGTACTCTCGATTCAATAATACAAGATTAATAAGGAATTACTAAGTATGAAGGATTTACAAGGATGTTTTTAATTTTATTGCAACGCTTTTCAACTTATTTGGCTGATAAATAAACTTGGTATAACTTAATAAATACTACTGTTTTAAGTAAAGTGACATGACCAGAGTTTGACGTCATCAAGTCAAATTAAACCTGACCAAAGTTATGAATCAATATCACAGTTATAATAATCGAATAATTAGCCTTATTAGGTGACTAGCTGCATCCGCAGCTTAACCCGCGTTTATAGTTAATGTTATATAGCCTATAGCCTTTCTCGATAAATGGGCTATCTAAGAGTGAAAGAATTTTTCAAATAGGGCCATTAGTTCCTAAGATTAGCGCGTTAAGTTATTAAGTTGCTAACAAACAAACAAAATTCTTCAACTTTGTAATACAATGTACATAGTCTGCTAAACTATGTATTAATTTTACTTTTCTGTTTGGCTATAGTCGTGTAATGGGACGATCAGACAATTATTTGTAGTACATTTTTCAATCAAAAAGTGGTAAACAAAATGTACGAGTACCTATAATGCGAAGAAGTAATGAATGCTGAAATGTTATTTATCATAATCTATTTTTTTTTAAATAATAACACAAATACATCGCTGATATAAATAGCTCCAGCATTAAGTATGTACTGTGTTGATATCAACTTAAGTGAACTTGTAACTAGAGGCTGTTACAACTTTTTTTAAACGACTTCAAAAAAAGGAGGATGTTCTTAATTCGACTGAATTTTTAACCGACTTCAAAAAAAAGGAGGAGGTTCTCAATTCGACAGATTTTTTTTTTGTAACAAAATTAAAAACTGACTTAAAAAAACCCCGCAAAAAATGTTTATGAAAAAAACACAAGTAAGAACCTGCCTTAATAGCTAAAAAAAATAACCACTTAATAACAAATTACCTTACTAATAACATTTTAAAATAAATTAGTTAAAATATGAGTATCTATTAACTTACTAGGTATTGATTGATTGATTGATTGATTCTTCAAAACCTATTTTACCACCCTTCACCAAGAAACAACAAATTGCTAAATTCCGAATTGATGACGACCGTATATAATTACGCGGGCTGGCACCGACTTCAAAACTAACTGATCATTGTAAACTAGCTGTGCCAGCGGTGTCACCCGCGTTTATGGTTAATATTATAAAGACTATTTCCGTCATACATGATTTCTATGTAACTTTAACCATTAAGGCTGCACACGCGACGGAAGCTTAAAAAATGGAGTAACTTCTCCCGTTTTCCCAACGTTTCCCTTCACTACTCTGCTCCTATTGATTGTAGCGTGATGAAAAGTATACTATAACCTGCCCAGGAGTATGAAGAATAATTGTACCAAGTTTCGTTAAAATCCGTCGAGTAGTTTTTGTTTCTATAAGGAACATACAGACAGACAGACAGACAAAAATTTTAATGATTGCATTTTTGGCATCAGTATCGATCACTAATCACCCCCTGATAGTTATTTTGAAAAAATATTTCATGTACAGAATTGACCTCTCTACAGATTTATTATAAGTATAGATATGTATTTAATTACGTGTTAAAGATTAATACTTTCATTGAAGCAGTCGGAAGAATTTATTTTATACTTTTTAGTGTTTAGACATTTAAATAGCTATTAAGGCAGGTTCTTACTTGTGTTTTTCTTCATAAACATTTTTTGCGGGGTTTTTTTGAAGTCGGTTTTTATTTTTGTTAAAATTTATTGTAAACAATAAACAGACTTTTTCCTTTTGCGGGAAAAGTTTTCGTATGAATATCCCAGTTGGATATAAATTTTAAGTGGACTCAAAGTCCACAGTGTGAAATTTCAAGGAAGAGGTGCAATAAAACGTCGGGTGTAATAAATAACGCTTCTTGAAGGAAAACAACGCGATGAAACTTGCACCTGGGCGCTCTGCTGCACTGGTTCTCAAATATACCGACAGAGGGCGGCCATTTTGTCGCGAAACCAAACCCATTTATATTTTTGGACACATCCACTTGCATTACGGCGTGGATGTTTTATAGTATTTATTCAAATATATTAATAAATTTATCTATAAAATAAAATTGATTGTCTTATGTGTCGGGGACTTAATAGAATGTATCAACTGTGTTTCTTACTTAGCATGTCGTAAAAGGCGACTATTGTTAAATCGGGTTTTGGGTGTGTGATTGTGTAGGCGACGAGCTAGCCACTTAGCACTACTTTGTTTTTACAGTTTTCCATCTAACCTAGCCCAGTTTTATTTTTTGGCTGAATGTGGTTAATGGGGCTAGTTACACTTAACTCTGTCTACATCTTGCGCACTTTATCTACAGGAAATGTTTATTAATACATCTACTCGTAATTCTTATCATAAAAAGCACGATTTCGAATAGTTCTTATTATATGCAATGAGTTTACACCGCAGCGTCAACAGGTGGCGCTGTGCCGAGTTACATCGCGGTGGTGTTTGGTCGCAACGATTTGTATAACACGGCGACTGCTTATATCTATTCATTCTTTAGCGTTTATATCAGCTCCTAGTTTATTTTTGAACACATCCACTTGCGTTACGGCGTGGATGTCATTATTCCATAATAGTATTAATCTATTTTGATTCATTCAATATTTTAAAGCAAGCAACAAATTATTACGAAATGATATCGGTCAATATATTAAGTACCTTATATTCTAACATATTTTTTTTATATAAATTTAAATTGAAACACTAACAGGTAAAAACTGTTACGTGTTGCGCGCCTTATCTCTCGACAATATTTATAAACAAATATTTAGGTAATTATTCACAACACACTATCAGAAAGTATAATTTTAAATAGTTCTTACTATATGGAATGAGTTGTCACTGCAACGCCAACAGATGGCGCTGTGGCGATTGTTTAAAACGATTTGTTAAAGACGGTGACTTGTGAACTATGTCAGTCTTGTGCATTTAAATCTGTTCCCATCCAAAATATCGAACACATCCACTTGCATTACGGCGTGATGTTGATATTCAATAATAGTATTCATTGATCTACATACATACATACATACATAACATCACACCCATAATCCCTGGAGGGGTAGGCAGAGTCAAAGGGGCAGCATGCCCCTTTAACCACATTCAGCCAAAAATAAAGCCGGGCTGGGTTAGATGGAGAATTGTGAAAAGGCAGAGACAAGCGGCTAACCTGTCGCTTACACAATCACACACTCAAAACCCGATTAGTCGCCTTTTACGACATGCTAGGCAAGAACCACAGTTGGCATATTATTTTTAAGTCCCAGACCAATACAGTCGGCTGGGTTGGATGGAAAGCTGTAAAAAAGGAGTCACAAGTGGCTAGCCCATCGCCTACTCAGACACATACCCAAAAGCCCATAAACCATTAGTCGCCTTTTACGACATGCTAGGTAAGAACCACAGTTGGCACATTCTTTCTTTTTATCCCAGATCAACATGGGCCAGGTCCCAGAAGAACATGGGACTGGGAGTATTCATTGATCTTTTAAGCAAAATTTATATCACATGATAAATTATTACAAAATATCATTGCCCATGCAATAGTTATTATATTCTAGCATACATTATCTACAGCAGACAATATCAATATTAATACATCTATTCATAATTCGTATCATAACACTATGCAATGAGTTTACACCGCCGAGTCAACAGATGGCGCTGTGCCCAGTTACATCGCGGTGGCGTTTGGTCGCAACGATTCGTATATAAGACGACGACCGCTCATATATCAATAATTTCCTGGCATTCAGCATGTCAGCCTCCATTTCGTATTTTTGAATACATCTACATGCAACGTGGCGTGGATGTTAATCACTACACAGTATTTATGTCCACCGACACATATATGTCTCTGTCTGTCTGTCTGTATAGGCTTGTGCGGTATGGTATATATTGTTGCGTTTATACCAAAGCTTAAATTACTGTCCTAGTAAAATTGTTAGGCTTTGCACTCTCAGAAGGTTGATTAAATAAAAGTAAAATATCCCTAAATTTTGTTGTACCTAAATATTATATTGACAATTATTGACGAATATGAGGTATAATAGCTTTGCGGCCGTGGTGGTAGCGAGCTAGCAAGGAGTGTGACGGGGAACAATTGGCGATGCCGGGCCCGATTCTCGCTGGCGCAGCGATTATGATGACATAGTATAAATGCAACAATGTGTCCCTACAGGCTAAACTACTGGGCTGATTTTGACGCGGTTGTAAAAATGAATATTAACGAAATGCTTTCAATATGTATATAATTTATAAATATTTCGTATTAAATAACTAATAAATTTAAGTTTTAATCTAGAAATACCATGCTCTCTACAGGTGAAGCCTATACAAAATGTTATCATAGTGCATTGACGTACATTGGTTATAATTACATAACCGCGATTGAAAGCTCTCCAAAACTGACGTATTTTTCTTTTTGAAATATTCAGTACATTAAGTAAGTACTTACATAGTCGTCTTTCAATTGAAAATATTATTTATATATTATATCTATTTATAATATATACAAATCAATCGGCAAAAAATTCCTATGTTGATCTGGGACTTAAAAAGAATGCGCCAACTGTGTTCTTTGCCTAGCATGTCGTAAAAAGCGTCAAATGGTATATCCTAGGGGTCACAATACCGGACCATTTTTTCAAAACCGGTATTTTCGGTATTCACCTTCCGGTAAAAAGCAAATTCCGGTATTTCTCGGAGTTCTAGGCAGTTTGCGTGTTTTACGTCAATCTCAGCTCCGGAGGATAAGATGACAAAGTCCTTCTACTTAAATTTTTATGCGCTTTAATATTTACTAAAAAATCTTTCAAATTCAAATATTTGATTGCCACTAAGTGTAATATACAGGTGGTTCAACGGATCCGTTATATTGGTACCGTTCCCGGTACAACTGTGCTAGATAAAAGGTTATCTCTCCATGATTCTATGCATGTAACCCACGCGGAGGACGGGCCGATTTGCTAATACTAGGTCCTGGTTAGCTTCTGAAACATTAAGAGAGCAATAGAGAGAGCGAGCGATCGAATTTAAAGAAAAAATATAGGACTAGTAAAATAAAATATGGCCGTTTGAAAAAATATTTGGCTAACATATAGGATTATAGTTATTTGTAATTTATTCTCTAAATAATTTACACTCTTCTACGATCGTTTAGTAGTAGGTATTTAGGAGAACTAGAGCAAGCCCTTTGTACTATGTATTCGTCATATAATAACAAATAAATCCATTACTAGTAGTAAAAAATTTGCAAATGAATATTCATTAGTCACCGTTGCAAAACAAAAATCGAAAAACTAAGAGATGGAATTGAAAAATAAAAACAATTTTATTTAAACAACGATTTTTTTAACATTTACGAACTAAAGCAGGTGGTAAAGAAGAATGGGTTCATTTCCAGAGCTGTGAGCGGGTACTGCACATCAGGGAAGTAGATAAAAGACTTCATAGCTTCGCAGTTACAGCCAATATCTAAATTGGCCAAGCAGGAACAAATAGGAGAAGGTTCTGGTGCGCAGGATTGGCAGACGTTGGCGGTGTCTCGGAGGCAGCTGCAGGCTGGGGCTCCGCAGCTGCAGAGCGTGCTGGTCCCAGTGCAGGAGCAGAGGTTGGGGCAGGAGACTGGACAGGTGACGACACCGCTGATGACGTCATAGTTGGGGCAGGATGGCAGCTGCCGGTAGACACAGGGGTCGCGGTAGCGGCTTAGGCAAGCTGCGTTTGCGCACTGTGAAGGAAAATTATAAATTATATTATGTGTTATTATTATAATTAAGAAATTTACTTTTAATATTTAATAAATTCTTCAGACTTTCACACCGACTCTCTAGTCTAAATTAATTAAATTACCTACGCTTATGTTGTAGATAGGTGGTATCGGAAAAAACATACTTTTTACAATTTACCATTAAGAAGAATACTCAATT
Source organism: Glyphodes perspectalis (assembly GCA_951394215.1). NCBI lineage: Eukaryota > Metazoa > Arthropoda > Insecta > Lepidoptera > Crambidae > Glyphodes > Glyphodes perspectalis. Next base: position 16,074,317 of record OX596201.1, on the reverse strand, counting down.
TTATTCATAGCGAAATATGGTTAAGTTTACCTTACAGAGTAACCAATAGTATTTACACAAAGCTAAGCTAGGATTTTATCAATCTCTACTTTTTGGTCACCCTTCCAGCTATAGACTATTGTAAACGTTGCTTGACTTTATCAATATGATTGCACTAGCCTTGCCGTTCCTGATCCTATTAACCGGTAATAGCCTTTATTAAGTATCTGGTATCAGGCCCAATTGCACTATTAGCTGTAATGACGAATATCTCTGTTCCACGAAATATGATATATCCCGTCGCCAATATTTTTAGTTTATATAGTAGCTTTTCCTGAGGCTTCAGCTGCGTATGTTCCAGAGACTAGCATAAATCAAATGCACTACAATTAGTTCTTAACTTTTTTTCTAGACGAAAAACTTATCTTGTGATTCAGACTTTTAGGTTTAAACATCAGACAGTTTTTTTCGCATTATAAGTATTTATATGTAACTATTTCTATATATTTTCTTATACAGGGTCATTATTTGGAAAACATCAGCAACCTCGCAGGAGTAGATTACTGACATTAAAAACAAAAATATTCGTTCTACGATTTTTCGTAAATGGACAAATAAGTAGATTTTTCATACAAACTACATCAGCTGTTCGGCCATTTAGTATGATAAGCCGGTATTTTATGTCGATTTAGGAAAAGTCGTAGAACAAACGTTGTTGTTTATAATGTCAGAAATCTACTCTGCGAGGTTTTTGATGTTTTACAAATGACCCTGTATATACACGTTATGACTTCTAATGTAGCTTTTATAGTTAATTCGCATTTTAGTCACGCCATTAGCGATGGGTTAAATTTCACGTTTATCCCAAAAATCTAAATGCTCTTGAGACACGCTCATTATGGGTACATGTAATACAGTATTGCAATATTGATGTTATGTATATGCATGTAAGTACCTTTCATTCTTTCTTTCTTTCTGGATGCTTTCCAATAATATTGGTATTATAAAATATTTACTCTCATCGTGTCAATTCAGCGATGACAGTAAATATTTTACCGGCGTATCTGTAATAAAGGGGGTACTGAAGCGCCATTTTATGGTTCGTTGTCAGAAAAGTCGAGGCGAGTTGATTAAAAATTATATAGCTAGTTAGTTAGTGGCCTGTTTGGATCGGTTTCGGTTTTTACTAGGTTTTGGTTTAATCTGGATTCGGTTACGGCCATAAATCGATCCGAAGTTTAAAAAGATATTATTTTGGATACTTACAAGTTATAGTTTAGTTTAGTAACTACCTATACCAACTTATAGAGAACGTTTCTGGTGTGTCAGAAGCCTTTAAAATACCCGTAGTTTTCTACATTATTGAAATGAATTTACAGTATCACAGAATATATAATTAGTCTGACGTTCATCTAGAAATTTATGTAAGTCTAGAACTACTGACTTTTTTTATAATGGTAACTGAAAAATCAATATCGCAGTAACTTCGCCTGCGACTTTCGTGAGAGCTGAACCAGATTTTCGGTTTTAGTTTCGGTTAAAAATATATTTTCACTTCAGCCCTACAGGTCGTTTAAGTATACGAGAAATTCGATTATGTGATACTTTATGAGCGGTCCAAAGTCACTTCAATATCTATTGATGAGGGGTTATGAGAGACAGCAAATTAATAATAAAGTGATTTCCGCCAATCAGGCGCGTATCTAACCTTCAAGAAAGGTTGTAGTAGGTTGCATTGGTATTCAAAAATCAGACAAGGACACGCTCATGGGCGTACGCAAGGGAGGCACCCCTGGAAACTCGTGTATCAAAGTCTATTTACTGAAAGAATTTATCAATGATATTTCCCTCCCTCACAACGGGCAGCTGTCTCCTTTAACCACATTCAGCTAAAAACAAAAGGCTGGGTTAGGTGGAAAATGGTAAAAAAGTAGTGACAAGTGGCTAGTTCGTCGCCAACACAATCACATACCCGAAACCCGATATACCATTAGTAGTCTTTTACGACATGCTAGGCGAGAAACACAGTTGGAAAATTATTTTTAAGTCCCAGATCAACATAGGACAATGGGTTTCAAAGTGTTAAAACAGTTATATTTTTTTGTTATATTACAGACACAGACAAAGTCGCTAGTAATAGCTAGCTTACAAAAAGAAAAAATGATTTCCATTAACATAATGAGGAATTAATGATTCGCACAAAATGTAAGTTGGAAATAATATACAATAATAAATACTCTTGAATTTAAATTCTCTTTACGACTTCGTCGGGATAATCCTCATTTATAATATTGTACTCCATTAAACAGATAATTAATAACTCGTAGATCTACAATAACATTATGTTAAAATTCGTTCCAACAAATAAAATCGAATTTATCAACATGAATTCTAGCGTGCTTTTTACGTACACTTTCATTTTCTTTCGTGAGATAAGTCAAAATGTTTTCGTAAAATTCGATGTTGTGAGAATGTATATGACAGGCCCGTTGGTCGAGTGGTCAGAGACCCTGGCCATGAAACCAAGGGTCGCAGGTTCGAATCCCGCTAAGGGCAAATGTTTCTTGTGATAAACATGGTCATTTTTACTCCAGTCATGGATGTTTATAAACGTATTTTAGTACTTCTATCCGTTCGTCTAGTACCTAACCATAGCACAAATTTACGCTTAATTTGGAACTAGGGAATTGGTGTGTCAGTCTGGAAAAAATTGTTTATTTTATTCAATGTCTACAGTTTAAAGTGATGATAAAAAGAGAGTTAAGGTATTTAAGTATTTATTTCTCGCTCGGTTTTACAGCTATATTTTTTTTTGTTTAAATAGTCAAGTCACGTCTCAAAATATGTATACATCTTTTATTGCATTGTCATAAAACTTTGATTGTTTGACTGTTCTAAAGAACATGATACGCGCGACCCCGAAAGAAAGAGTTTTGACAGATGAACTATAGAAAAACACACCAACCTTAGGTATTAGGCACGGAATCCTAAGCAAGATACTGATTTGAGAACGTCATTGCTTATCTTATCTACGAAAAAAGTTATGACACTTTCAAATCATACGTATTATAAATAATAAATATAAATATCCGACGACATCACATACATTGATCTGACTCCGAGGTAAGTAGCTTAAGCACTTGTGTTACGGATATCAGAAACAACAGTGGTATTACAAATATATACTTAAATATTGGATATTAACACCCAGACACAGAACAAACACAAGTATTCATCATACGAATGTTTGTCCTGGGTGGGGATCGAACCCACAACTCTCGGCGCATGGGGCAGGGTCACTACCGAATGCGCCATCGAGCCTGTCTTGTATTGTATCTAAAAACGATATATTAAATGAAGCTGATAGTTAATAATAAAACTATGTCTTTCATCCACTTACCGCAATAATGCAAGCCGCAAAAACGAGCGAAATTATTTTATTCATTTTTAGTTTATTTATTTTTTTCTAATTAACACTTCAGAACTATACTTCTGAATGAAGTAAACAAAATCCTTCCTTATTTATTTATACCAACAATTTCTAAGATAAAACCGGGTCAAAGTTGATAGATAACCAAACAGTTATGAAATAATTTCACAAGAAATGCCAGGTGGCGGGACGATAGTGAAAATAATAGAAAGCACGTACAAACATACAATTTAATTCAATATTAATACGTTATCTTTAGTAGTATAGTTGTATCGTAATCGATGCATTTCGTTCATTCACAAATACCGTGTTTTTGAGGGCAGGTTTTGAAATACCGGTTTTTGAGAACCGGTATTAGCCCTCTTGTGGTACCGGTAAGATTGACAGTATTTCGTCATCTTCCCTAAGGTATGTCTCGTGCTTGTTCAGGTCGTCTGGCTCATATCCTGGATTTAGCAAGTGTGGTTTAAGTCGAAGCGACTGCAATTGTGATCTTCCCGACTCTTAGATAAGAAAACCAGACAAATTGGATCAAACTTGCATATAAATGGTCAAATAAATAATAAATTAAGTGAATTCTCTAGACTGACACACCAATTCCCCAGTCCCGAAATAAGCTTATGCCTGTACTATGGATACTAGGTGAACGGATAGACATACTTAAATATGTTTATAAACATCCATAACTCGAGTACAAATAGGTACATGGGTACCTACATCACACGAAACATTTGCCTACAACACTACTAAACAAGAATTAGCGAAATCGGTAAAGCCGTTCTCAAGTTATACCTTTGGGGTGGACCAACCTTATCACTTAGGGGTATGAAAAATATATAACAATCTGTTCTCAGACCTACCAAGTGTACATATAAAATTTTATCAAAATCGGTTAAGCCGTTTCGGAGGAGTATGGCAACTAACACTGTGACACGAAATTTATAAACATCACGAAAGATAGTTAGTTTGTCTAACATACATACATACATACTACATTATGTCACGCCTTTTTCCCATAGGGAAAAATATATTTATATAGATTTTCTAACCTAAAGGAATAATGTAGCATTCTAATAGTAAAAGATTTTTTAAAATCGGTCCAGTTGTTTTTGAGTTTATTCGTTACATACAAATCTATCCTCTTTATAATAATTATAAATTATAAACGAATGACTTATTCTGTACAATACCTGCCTATACGCATAATTAACTATTTATACATACTATTCACAGTTGGTAGAATCATATCACTTTGAACTGTTTTTGACGATTTATAAGTGTTTCTTTGAAACCTATATAAATAAAGAATATTTTGACTTTGACTTTGACTTTGAGTTAAATACATGATCGTTCATGTATGTGCGCATGTATTATTTTAAATCGTGCGATCCAACCCAATTAAAAGACCCGCAGGCTCAGTGACAATGACATTTGTGGTTTCGAATAATACAAACGATCCGGGCACATCCAAACGCCAATTATTGGCGGAAATTAAAGGCAGCCATTTATGGTCCAGGTCAGCGGTCAAGGGTTATAATTGAATTTTACGATTTTGCCTAGTTTTAGTGTTGCTGGAACAGAATTTACGATAACAACCGTTAACCCTTAACTGCCGGAGTGAGTTTTGAACGACCCTGGTTAATTTGTTCCGCAAATATGACACTGTCGAGGTTATGGCTTGTTAGTTCATAGTCAGGTTTGAAGTGAATTTATTTAAAGTTAGTAAATTAACATAACGGATATGTGGAAAGAATGGATGACGAAAGAATGACTAAACAGATATACAATGCGAAAGTGGAAGGATGTATGAGCCGCGGAAGGCCCAGGCTCACCTACCACGACCAGATTGGTCGTGTATTAAAAGAAGGTGATGTAAGGAGTCATAAAAACCGTAGAGCTTGTGTGAAAAGGATTATGAATGTTGAAGAGGCGAGTGAGGTGTGTAAGGATCGTGCCATATGGCGTTCGGTTCTCTCTGCCTACCCCGCTAGGGAAGTGGCGTGAAGTTTAGTTAGTTTAGTTTAGTTAGTAAATTAACGTCATATAGAAAATAAATTAGTCCTTATACTTGTTAAAAACAAGTCAGATAGTGTTTCTTTATGACTTAGACTCAAACCATTATTTTTAATTTTTTTTTTTAAATGTCAGTCTATATCACATACATTGATCTGACTCCGAGGTAAGTAGCTTAAGCACTTGTGTTACGGATATCAGAAACAACAGTGGTATTACAAATATATACTTAAATATTGTATATTAACACCCAGACACAGACCAAACTCAAGTGTTCATCACACGAATGTTTGTCCTGGGTGGGGATCGAACCCACAACTCTTTGGCGCATGGGGCAGGGTCACTATCGAATGAGCCATCGAGCCAGTCAACATGAATATTGTATTATTTACACTAATATTATAAAGAGAAAAGATTTGATTGATTGTTTGTTTGTTAGCATTGAATAGGCTCCGAATCTCCGAAACTATTGGACGTATTTCAAAAACTTTATCAGCAAGTAACATAGGCTTTTATCCTCATATTCTTACGGGAACGGGAACAACGCGAGTGTAACCGCGGGGCGCAGCTAGTTTTAATATAGAGCTTTATAGTACATAGTTACGTTATTATTTATCATTCACTATAACGGGTGATTAATCTTGAATGTTAATACCACGTAATCAAATAATGTTTCTTACCTTACTATAGTTTAATAAATCCTTATAATATGAGAATGACATGGACTGAAGTATCTATCTTTACAAATGACCTAACAAAACAATTAAAGTACAAAGTAACAACATATATTACGTACCTACCTCCGCTATTGCGAATTCAGAATTTACTTCTGAACTAGTCCTCTAATTACATTAATCAGAGTAGAAATATCTGTCTAGTAAAAATAAAATAAAGTCTATTCGATAAAAAAAAACGTGTTATCATTGACATTATTAATCACGCAAAATGGAACCTAATATTGCATCCACGCATATGTATATTTTTTATGGAATAAATATGTTATTTTACATAATTTGTTTGTTATATGTATATTATATTTTTTCTTGAAACTCCATTTACAGGATTAAATTATTTATATTTAGGAAACACCTATTACATATAAGATATAATCCTCAGCACAAAAATACATTGCATTAACAGACAGACAAAAACTCGCTTAGTTGCTTACTGAAAGTAATACTGTTCCGTTCAATAACATCTGGTTATTACAGGTATTTATATATTGTCCTTATGACATGCAGTCATTCCAAAGTATTACATATATTTTAGATTACAATCCTAGTTTTAATTCAGAACTTAATTAAGCAAAATAACTTAAATAAAGCTCACCTAGGTAAATTAACCGCAACATGTTAGTTTACGTACAAAAGTAATTAAAACTGAGGAATAATTAAATTCTAGCATTCCCAGGACGCCTAATACATTTCTAAGAGTAATGATCTAAATTTTTGAAGTTTTCACTAGATTATGTCATTATAGAAACACATTTAGGGTCTTTAAGACCCTTTGGAATTAGTGTTGAAATATTTCAAATAGGGGTATTGAAAATGACAGTTGTAAAAGGTCTTGGTTTAATTTATCCATATTTATGTCCAGCTTTGTAATAGTTCGTACCAAGTTACAATAGTAAATCCAGGATTTAGTAAGCCTATTTTGGTTCGAACCTTTCTTTAAACAGATAGTTTATTCGATAACTGGTTGACTGGCTGGATGGCGCATTCGGTAGTGACCCTGCCCCGTGAGCCAAGAGCTGTGAGTTCGATCCCCACCCAGGATGAATATTCGTGTGATGAATACTTGTGCTTGTTCTGTGTTTGAGTGTTAATATCCAGTTTAGAAGTATATATTTGTAATACCACTGTTGATTCTGATATCCGTTACACAAGTGCTTAAGCTGCTTACCTCGGTGTCAGATCAATGTATGTGATGTAGCCTGTAAAAAATAAAGTTAGATAATATAAATTATTTACCTTTCGAGTTTGATTTTTGCCCATCATCGTCATCATTCAGCCTGTACTCGTCAAATACCAGTATAATAGTGGACATATAATCCCTTTGGCTTTATTCATCCATTTCATTGCTTCCATCTTGACATGACTTGCTCAATGGCGGATTCAGTATTGACCCTATCCTATGCGTCAAGGGTTGTGGGTTTCGATCCCTACCCTGGACAAATATTCGTGTGCTGAATGTTGGTTCTGTTGTTGCTGTTGTGTTTGTTCTCTGTCAGGGTGTTAACCACAAACATTCAGCAGATATTAACAATATGTATGTATTTAATATATATGAGTAAAATATTTGTGATACAAATGCTTAGGGTACTTGCCTCGGAGTCAGATCAATGTATGTGGTGTTGTGTGATACTTCTTTATATTTCATATGTCTTCCCTCCATCCATTCCATCAGGCGTCGTACGTTATATTTGCTGTAACGCGGTCTTCACATATAATATGATATACATATATGTCATACACATATATTTCAGTATAGCTATATGCTTTTCTAAATAAATCTCAGTCTAGACATGTAGGCGTCATTTCTTTGTGTGAACTTGCTTTGAAGTATTAAATAACTAACTATTGCTTTCTTGACTTTAAAAACTTTTTTAAAAGCAAAGTTTATATCACAAGGGCCAGAAAAGTAAATAAAGTATTTAAAAAAAAAAACAATAAAATATATGTACATATACATATGTAAATATAAAAATGTCACACGTTCATAGACTGATTTATTATTTTAATAATCTATATTACCCTTTCTGGTTTTGCCGCAGTCGTGTTAAAAGAAACTACTACCTAGTTAAGTGAAATACTTATCTACTAGTAATTACGTACTACCTACTATTGTAACTTGAAAGTTAAGTGCAATTACCGGGTTTATGTACTACTAGTATTAATTGAACGGATTAAACCAAGGTAAATCTACAAAATAAAATGGCGAATAAATGACTGGCCCGTTGGTCGAGTAGTCAGAGACCCTGGCCACGAAACCAAGGGTCGCGGATTCGAATACCGCTAGGTGCAAATGTTTCGTGTGATGAACATGGACATTTGTACTCGAGTCATGGATGTTTATAAAACGTATTTAAGTATGTCTATCCGGTCACCTAGTATCCATAGTACAAGCATAAGCTTAGTTTGGAACTAGCGAATTGGTGTGGAAGCCTGGAAATTTATATAAAAAACATTGTAAATCGCGTTATATTATACTTGTATATACCGTACATCTTCGCATCCCTAAAAGTCGTATTAATACTTAGTAAATACCAAAGGACGCGACAAGTTATGAAAGAGAGTACCGGGTGCCTGACGTACAGGGTATCTTTTTAAGTTAGACTTGATATTAAATTAACCAGCCATTTTAAAAGTATGCCAACATTGTTTTATTTTGTCTATAGTGAAGTTATTTCGAATCGTATGAGTATGTTTTAGACGCTTAACTAAATAAAAAAGCACCCGATCGAATACACTTAAAGATAAATTGACTAGCTCGATGGCGCATTAGGTAGTGACCTGGCCCCATGCGCCAAGAGTTGTGGGTTCGATCCCCACTCAGGACAATTATTCGTGTAACAAATACCTGTGTTTGTACTATTATTTTTTTAATACTATTATTTTTGTTTGAAAATCAACTCCAAGAACTGTTTACAACAGTCAGGTGCAGCAAAATACGATAGAGGTCATTTTAAAATGTCATCAACCATTTCATTTATGGAACTGAATTTTTACCTACCAACTGAAAAAATTGCTTCATAAAGTATTATTTTTCTCTATATCAACATTTTCTTGCAGCCATTTTGTATGTATCCCGGTAAAACAGAGCCTCTCAGAACGCCCTAACATAAGTCCAAGGAAGTAATAAACCCTAGTTATAAATCTGCTATGAGCTCGCGAAGCACCTTGATGTGCCTCCATTCATCAGTTTAATTCTTCGCCACCGTTTGTATATGTATGTATGTAGGTGATACATAGGGAGACAGGATTTATAGCTATACGTTTTGTAATATATGAATATATGACTGTACTTATTCGTTAAAAGGTGATTTCCCGGTGGAGAGGGGAATTGGTAATCTTCATGGCGCGATATGGTCCCTCGTTGAAGTCAGCTTGGATTATTAAACTAGATAAGCGAATCTGAAAGAATACAGCATGGTTGAAAAAAAACAAAAGATCGTTAAATAATTTCCCCCTGCCGCCGAGCCCCGGTTTTTTAAATACTAGGAGGTAAAAACGCAATTAAAAAATGATGATATTAAAAACAAAATACATGCAATTTTAAATAGATGTAGACCGGCATGGATGTTAATGAAAGTCCTTTAAGAAAAACAAAAGAAGCGCAAATTCGAACGTGAGAAATAATAAAAACGAATAAAAATATAATTTATGCACCAAGGTGGTTTTAATCCTCGAGATATATGTATAGGAATACATACATATAATAATAAACTCGTCTTTAAAGGCACTTGTCTCACATGTAAACGCAAGTGTATCGCAGTGCTTATTAAATTATTTCAATATTGAACGTGAGCGAAGCTTCCTAACTTCGTCAGCTTTGAGATTGCTCGATAATGTCATCACAGCTCGGCTCTCTTGCCAACCGTGTGTGTTAATTTATTTTATCAGTACCATAGACTTTAGAATTATTTAGCGAGTTGAATAACCTACGTGTTTGGTGACATATCTATATATTTTACGTATGTTCTTTAGAACCTACCTATGGAACCTTGAATTCTTTCAAGTTTTTTACTAAGACACCCGCGCGACATAGAATCGATTGAAGTACCTAATTTTCGTTGAGTTGACGACATAATTTGGGGTATGGTTTTTATGTGACCTATAGAAGTCATTATAAGAAAGTTTTGCAATTGTCGTTTTATAGGGACAAATTTCGATAATGTTTATAAAACATCACTCCATTTCCAGAGCTGCGTAGGCAGAGACAACCGAGCGCCATCTTTGGTTGTCTTTGTCAATGTGTGTTGATCCATCCAATCACCCGATCAATAAACACTTCATATAGGTACCTACATAATTAAAAGTGCGTTATGTTTTCATTTAAATATAACTTATTTTTATTTTAATATAACTTATTATAAGAAGCAATAATAACTTAAAATTACATAATTGAGTTAGGCTAAGTGGTAACGAGCGCCCCCCCACCGGGGTCCTCGGTTTGTCGTACCGGGGGGGCTTAGTAGGCCCTGACATGGCAGGGCTGAAGCGAAGAAGGACCCCGAGGTGAGCCGCAACTGCACGACTTGCTACCGGGCAGTTGCGGCGGTCCGGCTGTAGACCCACTGCGGCCGGACCAGGGTTGCCGAGGAAGAGGAGGAGCTGAGTGTTGTCGTTGCTCGCCTCCCTATCCTCGGCAACCCGACAGGGGCGCGCTGGGTCGCGTCGTGGTGGGTCGCAGAGGGATTGAGCGTCTCGATGCTCTCCCTCTGCGACGACAGGGCTAGACCCTCAATCTGGGTCGCCGGGCGGAAGGCGGCCCCTTCGACGAGGCGCTCTCCGCGTGCCCCTCTGACTTAGCAGAGGACACAGCGCGAGAGTGGGCCCACGACGCCGGTCACGGGGATGATCGGCGTCTGAATCCTGGGCGGAGTGGTTGAGACATGCTGGGTGGCCTGGCATGTCTCGACGCGCGCGCGTGCTCCGTGCTGTGCATCCGACGACTGTTGTCGTGGGCTGCACAGCATCGACCACCGCCGCGCGAGGTGGGCCGCGTAGCGCGGCACGCGCATCACCGGAGGAGCTGTCGTATAGTCCCGACAGTGGGGATACAGGCTCCTCCGGGACTGCGCCGCTGGAGGCCACGTTGGGGTTTTAGTCGGTTCGAGTCCGACACACCGCCCTCTGCTTCCCCGAGTAGAGGGTGACGGCTCGTGGGAGTTTCCCCAACTAAAAAAAAAAAAAAAAAAAAAAAAAAAAAAAAGTGGTAACGAGCGACCCCCCCGCCGGGGTCCTCGGTTTGTCGTACCGGGGGGGCTTAGTAGGCCCTGCCATGGCAGGGCTGAAGCGAAGAGGGACCCCGAGGTGAGCCGCGACTGCACGAATGGCATAAGGGCAGTTGCGGCGGTCCGGCTGTAACCACCGCAGCCGGACCAGGGTTGCCGAGGAAGAGGAGGAGCTGAGTGTTGTCGTTGCTCGCCTCCCTATCCTCGGCAACCCGACAGGGGCGCGCTGGGTCGCGTTGCGGCGGGTCGCGGAGGGATTGAGCGTCTCGATGCTCTCCCTCCGTGACGACAGGGCTTTGCCCTCAATTTGGGTCGCCGGGCGGAAGGCGGCCCCCTCTGATGAGACGCCCTCCGCGTGCCCTCTGGCTTAGCAGAGGGCACAGCGCGAGAGTGGGCCCACGACGCCGGTCTCGGGGACGATCGGCGTCTGAATCCTGGGCGGAGTAGTTGAGACATGCTGGGTGGCCTGGCATGTCTTGACGCGCGCGCGTGCTCGGTGCTGTGCATCCGACGACTGATGGCGTGGGCTGCACAGCATCGACCACCGCCGCGCGAGGTGAGCCGCGTAGCGCGGCACGCGCACTACCGGAGGAGCTGTTGTATAGTCCCGACAGTGGGGATATCGGCTCCTCCGGAACTGCGCCGATGGAGGCCACCTTGGGGTTTAGTCGGTTCGAGTCCGACACACCGCCCTCTGGATCCCCGTCCGGAGGGTGACGGCTCGTGGGAGTTCCCCAAGTAAAAAAAAAAAAAAAAAAAGTGGTAACGAGCGACAGAAAGCTACACACAGTGACCCTGTTTTTCGAATGTGTATAGCTTACAACCATATTAGTAAGGATCTGGATTTCTTCTCATTTTCTCACTTATACTACTTGAAAATATGCAAAACTAAGGTATGATATATCTTGTAATTTTTTCTGTACTTTAATTTTATTGCACCTAAGAATTTGTAATGTATTTGGCCTTTAACGTAATTTCGTTTTTGTTAACCTTTTAAACTGTATTATGTAAGTGTCGTGTTCAGCTATGATCGGGGTGCAAATTTAACTATTACTATATCTAGAGGTTTATGTATAAGCCGGGATTTGTACTCTGTTGCTGTACCTTAAATAAAAAAATAAAAAAAAGCGCGCACATGTTGATTGTCTCAATTCGCCGATCTTCCAATCCGTGTGTAGTTCTTTGCCTGCAAAGCAAGAGACTTGTCACAAAAGAGTCTCGTGTTCTCGCCCTTAGTAACGCGAGAAGTTTGCTCGTTCCTAGCTGCGTAGAAATACAGCTATTGCATTGTTCTACTAGTTGTAGTTCAGAGGATAACAGTGAGAGGAGCGGGTTCGAGTCCACGGACAATAATTATAACATCTAAGTACAGACTTACTATTATCTCGGTAATAAAGACAAATAATTGTTAGGGACTTGTTTATTTAAGTAAGCGTGGGATAGTGTACATTGCACGAATTAGTCTAGTTCTTCGGCTAGACTCAAAGTCAAAACGTCCATTCTATTCATGAATAGTTTAAACGTATCGCTACACCAACCATAGTATTAAGACATTATTATTAACTATCAAGTAATAGCAAAAAAACTTTTTAATATATTATTTACATACATAACATCACGCCTATAATACCCGATTGGGTAGGCAGAGTCAAAGGGGTAGCAGACACCTTTAACCACATTCAGCCAAAGGGTTAGATGGAAAATTGTAAAAAAGTACAAGTGGCTAGCTCGTCGCCTGTTGTGGCTGTTAGTCGCATTTATGACATGCTAGGCAATACCCACAGTTGGCATATTCTTTTTTAGTCCCAGACTACTACATGACAATGGGCTGGGTTAGATGGAAAAGTGAACAAGTAGTGACAAGTGTCTAGTTCGTCGCCTACACAAGCACATTACTTACCCAATAATTATATTATTATTTAATTTTGATTTTCATTACTGTACTATTTGATGCTGGGTGTAAATTGCTTAGAGCAATCTAAAGGTGCTGTTATAATACTTCGCATTAATAAAGCCTAGCTTCCTTCGATTGACAATAAACGTTAATGCAATAACTGTCGAGGCTGTATTGTCCTTATAATGCGCTATAACGCAGTTCGTTATTATCATTATATTACTAGATGTCCGAGGTGAGCGATGGAAAGCGGTAGGTCGCGACGCGATGCGATGCCACATCTTTATTCTGCTGAAAGTGTCAAACGAGCATGCTTATGCCTAAAGTGTTATGACTAGGGGTCATGCCTGTAGTTTCTTCCTTGATAGAAAGTAGTGCTTACTATAAACAAATTAAGGACATAAACCAAAAAAAAAAAATATGTTACTTAATTTTTACTTAAACACTAAAGCAATTTTCCGTGAACGAGAAAGTTCCCCTATTTTTACGGCAAATAAATTTGTTAAATATGATTCATATTTACAGCTGAACGATCTCAAGAAATAAGTGACAAACGGAGTTGAAATAGGGACAAATACTTTTGCAATATTTTTGTATAGTGTCGCATTTACTGCCAACGTAGGACCACGGCGTCATTTTATAGTCTTGCAGCTCAGGTACTTACGATTGACAATAACCATTATAGCTGGCTGGCTGGACGGCAATGCTCCTATAATAGGTCACACGATATCAATCCCAAAGCCTTACCACAGTGAATAAACTGCCTCCGTATCTCAAGTTAAGGGGATATTCCAAATTTGTCTGATTTCTAATATAGAGCAAATAATGACCAATGATCGTCGAATTCTACATACTTTCGTATGTCGATTACATCACATCAGAAAGAAAGAAAAATATTTATTTAGCACACAAAAAGAAGTTACAGAATACAGACCCAGAAATAAAATAGGATAAAATAATAAATCTAAGATGTGCTGAGAAGGCTTCCATTACAAATTCTCGTGCAGAAGTTCTTAACACAACACATACACAATGCCACTCATATATTAAAACCACTGTGGCCTCACTGCATTAAGGTTCCTGTGCCTCCAAGGCCAAGTTTACTAGGAAGTAAATGTTTACGCTCCGTCGTTGTTCCCGCAATAAAATCAAACGACGAAGGTAAGACAATAAGCGCGCTAATTTATTAACCAAACGCGGTTATTGTTCCGAACTGTTGCCAGGTTACCTGTGGGTTGGGTTCATTGCCGCTACTAAGTTAGCTTGTCCCGTTAATTCGCCGTAAATAAGTTCTTGGGGTTCATTTTGAGGTTGATTGTATTTAGTTTTTGTTAGAATTAGCAGATGGTAGGTAATATTCTCCGAACGGAGTTAAGATTAGATATATAATCTGTGCTTCAGTCACGGCAGCGGTTGAGGAAAGCCAACTCTATTCAGGTAATAGTATAGTGTACTAGTATCTGCCCAAAACATAGGCCATTATCTTATTCTTCACTGTCCTATTCCGTTGAGACATGACACATGACTAGAGAGAGAGAGAGAGAGAGGTCAGGCGCAGGACCAGCGGCTTAACGTGTTTTCGGAAGCACGAGGCAGAAAGCGCACCTGTGTTCGCGCAGACACTTGCGTATAATATTTCCTGCTTACTTGGTTAATCCGCTTTGGAATTGAGCGTAACCGAAAGCGGTTAAGACGATATTATTCAATGTCCCGTAATCATAACAAACGTGGCGACACTAGTTCTAACTGTTGTCCAACAATAAACAGTTCGCATGCAAGCCTTTGGCCTATAAATCGACGGTAAGGGTTATCGTACCGTAAACGGGACGGCGCACTAAATATCCGGAATGTTAACTACGGTTAACGCACGGGTGTAATTAACGGCACTTTATTAGTATGTTAGTCGTGGTTAGGGACATAGTGGTAATGCGATATCGTCAGCAAAGTTCTAAGGAAGGAGAGTGGTAATAGATAGTTCCCACTTTGTAGTCAAATTAATACGCAAACTGTAATCGTAAAAATGAATACATAGCATTCCTCCTATAGATCAGTCGAAATATCGTGCGACGGAGACTTTTTTGATCAAACGACATCAACCGCCAAAAATTTACTATTAGAACTTCGGTCACTGTAGACAGGATTTTACAATATTTGAATCAAGCCTCTCATTCTCTCCTTCGCTCACTTTAAAACGGAAATTTCTTAGCTTACAAACAACAACAACAACATAACATCACGCCCATAATCCCCTGAAGGGTAGGCACAGTCAAAAGGGTAGTTGGCCTCTTTTACCACATTCATCCAAAAATAAAACTGAGCTGGGTAAGATGGAAAATTGTGAAAAAGTAGTGACAAGTGGCTAGCTTGTCGCCTACACAATCACCTACCCAGAACCCGATATACAATTAGTCGCCTTTTACGACATGCTAGGCAAGAACTACAGTTGGCACAATAAATGTCCCAGACCAACATGGCGCAATGGGCTAGGTTAGATGGAAAATCGTGAAAAATTGTGTCAAGTAGCTAGCTCTTGGCCTACACAATCACATACCCAAAACCCCATATACCATTAGTCGTCTTTTACGACATGCTAGGCAAGAAACAGTTGGCACATTCTTTTTTTTTGTAGTCCCAGACCAACACTTCAAGTTTCAAGTTAGATTAATGTTATACCAATACACAGGTCTTTTGATTATATTTAACACGAGACAGTCAGAAATAATAGTCTAATTTTTTTACAACAAGATCCTCTTAATATCAGACCTAGGCGTACTTCATTATTAATAAAGCTTCCTAGCCCCGGCTTTTGGGATAATTTTATGTGATTTTCTAAAAAGAATTTGTGACTTATTTAAAAACGGCCGTCCCTTTTTCTGTCTGATATTGCGGACAAGCAAAGATATTAAATATTTTCAGGGACATTTAACAAGAATTCTCTCATTATTATTAAGTATAAAATTACTCTTACCCATCTTTTCTCAAAATGTGTAGTCGAAGTGGAATGTTGTTTTTGTTGATGTACTTATTAAATTTTCATATTATTTTTTCATTATATTTTGAATACTTTTTGAACAATACCCAAATATTTCTATTATTAACATCATTATACAGTTTTGAATGATGACAATATGTTATAAACGCTAAAAATTTATATTGCTACAGCTAGAACTTTACTGTCGATTTTCGGCTCTTTCCAAAGAATATACTACCAATTAAAATTTAAAATATATAATTCAAAGAAGATGTACTACACATTACATAATTTAAAAAATATAACTACTCGCAGGCCCTGCGAATTGCGAAACCGATTACGTTGAGACACAGTGGCTAAAATAAATAAGCTTACTTGTACATTATCTTATTGTTTAACTAGCTTTGGCGGCGGCTTTACTCGCAATGTGGATTTGTCAATCCTACTAAGACAATATACTAGTTGATCGTCTAGAATTTATCGACAGTTTATATTAGAAACAACCTAGACGATGAAATTATTGATTTTAAGGGTATTACCATTTTCCAGTACCCACTTTAGTTCGTTGGAAACTATTACATTTCCAGTAACTTAGTTAACGGTTCAGTGCGTTTCATTAGGTATTCCATTTCTGGTATAGGGTTTAGGTTTAATTAATAATAGGGTATTTATGTAAGTGAGTTTTAGCGATATTCCCATTTGAAATTGTTACAATTCGATTTTAGTTACGGAGCAGGCAATGTTATCAGTCGTATTTTACATACATACATACATAACATCACGCCCATGATCCCCGAAGGGGTAGACAGAGTCGAAGGGGCAGCAAGCCCCTTCAACCACATTCAGCCAAAAATAAAGCCGGGCTAGGTCAGATGGACAATTGTGATTCGTCGTATTTTAATTTATTAAATGAAAAAAAATAAATAAGAATAGTTTTTATTGCTCAATATAAAATTAGTTACACGTGTTAAGTCTCCCCAGTGTGTGAGTGTGTGTGTGTGTGTGTGTGTGAGTGTGTGTGTGTGTGTGTGTGTGTGTGTGTGTGTGTGTGTGTGTGTGTGTGTGTGTGTGTGTGTGTGTGTGTGTGGGTGTGTGTGTGTGTGTGTTGTGTGTGTGTGTGTGTGTGTGTGTGTGTGTGTGTGTGTGTGTGTGGGTGTGTGGGTGTGTGGGTGTGTGTGTGTGTGTGTGTGTGTGTGTGTGCGTTTTACTTTTTATCACTTTACAGCTTTCTCAACGGAAGTTGCCATGTTTATTATATATCATATTTATTTTGACACTTCACGCGGACTGTCAAATGCGAGGCGTTAGATCGTCGATCCGTTTTCTGAAATTTCCCAAGTTTCCGCGCAATTTTTAATTTTATCTATGTTTTAGTAACAATCTTATACAGAGTATTAGAAAAAGTGAGAAAAAATTATAAGTTTAGGTAATGTCGTTATCAAATTATGGCGAGAACGAAGTACCTAAATAAGGATTATTTTTTACTTAGGTATAAACTGAAATCACTTTCGGAAGGATGTATATAGATTGGGAAGTCAGCCCGGGGAGAAAGATTAACAGCCCTTAATCACCGTAAAACGGCCGAATTATTTCCCATTGACAAGAGATTGGCAGTTTGACTAGTTTTCTTGGAGTTCAAATAGAAACCTCAATCATTAGGTGTCGAGGTGTCTCAAAAGCCTAACAAAGTGATGCCCTTACTTGGGCCAGGGCTGTCTCAAGTTACTTTACTTATAACCCAGTGGTAAAGTGGATGACAACTTGGACAACTCTTTGAGAAACTTTTTGAGATTTATGGTTTTCGTAGCTGTGTAAGGCTGCAAGCGCCTTTTTGAAGAAGAGTACATAGGTACGTAGTTTTGATTATTAATTAATTCTGATTATTATCGACATTGAAATAGACCAAAAATGTTCGCTAACACTCTAGGTCCATTTTTAGTAAAAAAAAATATTAAAACACTGAAAAACTTTAGACGTTATATTTTGCCAAATTTTAGGTAAGTAACCAAATTCAATTCGACCAATCGGCTATCTGAGTATCTTTTAAATAACGGTTTTAATTCAATTCTCACAGCCAGTGTGGGATGCGGACTTTAAATTTCAATAATATAATTATAATACATAATAAATAAATAAATATCAGACTACATCACATACATTGATCTGACTCCGAGCTAAAGCACTTGTGTTACGGATATCAGAATCAACAGTGGTATTACAAATATATACTTAAATATTAGATTTTAACACCCAGACACAGAACAAACACAAGAATTCATCATACGAATGTTAGTCCTGGGTGGGGATTAAACTTACAACTCTTGGCTTATTAGGCAAGGTCACTACCGAATGAGCCATCGAGCTTGTCATATATACATATAATACAATATAGTATTTCAAATTGTGTTTATGTTGCTGTAATACCTCGAACTATGGTAAATTTTAAGATTTTCCAGTAAAACCTAAGATTTACCAACTTTTAACGGTAAAAGTCCGAACAGGTGTACAATTCGAACTTTTACCACCATTTACTTAGTAAATCTTAGGATTCTTTACTTGGAAAATTTTACCTAACCAAACCTAACTAAGATTAGATTATATTATAGGTTAGGTTAGGTAAGGTATTTCTTGGAGGTGTGTCCGGCTTTTGCCGGCGAGCGCGCAGCGCTCTCCGCCGCCGTTGGGCAGGACCTCTCGCTGCCATCCGTGGTGTCAGCCATGGTGGCGAGCGAGAGCTCCTGGGAGGCGGTGCTCTCCTTCTGCGGCATCGTTATGTCGCAGAAGGAGAGCGCCGAACGTCAGCGCGAGCTCGACAATCCCGCCCGACGCAGAAAGCGAGGCCGCCGTGGCGATGGTGTCTAGCCCGGCGGCGCCCTACAGGGGGGGCTCCGAATACTCCTGTGGTATCCCTGCCTGTCGTAGGAGGCGACTAAAAGGGCCTTTGGGGCTGTGGAGTGTTTGCGGGGGGGCCTGCATTCACTTCGTTAAGCAGCCCCAGAGAAGATGACGACACGTGGATCCTCGTCCGTTAAATAGGATGGGGTGACACTGTGGTCTGTGCCGTCATAAGCACCGCGAGGTGTTCTGGGGGCGAGGTTGCCTCTCCCTCGAGATGGGCCGCATGGATCGGCAGCGGCGTAGACGTAGATTTCGCGTAGAGTCCCGAGTGGGGAGCCCGGAATCTGCGCCAACGCCCGAAGAATGACCACCGTGAGGTTTAGTCGGTAGTAGAGTGCTTTCCCGGCCTCTGAGCCCGACACATCCCTCGTAGGCCGAACCTAGGTTTACTTGGACGGTGCGTAAATGCATTCCTCACGTAAAAAAAAAAAAAAAAAAGGTAAGGTATTTCTTTAATCAGGTTAATAAACCTAACCTAACTAACCCATAATATAACCTAACCTAGAAATGTTTACATTTACCAACTCATGTCGGTAAATCCTAAGATTTACAAGTAAAACCTAAGATTGACCAATATACGGGCTTTTACAGTAACATTTATATAATACCCCAGTGTTCTAAGCGGGACTTGCTTAGACTAGCTGTAAACATTCAAACAAGACATGAAAGAAATATTGTATTAAAATGACACAAGTGGATTTAGGTGTAACATTTCCAAGAAATAAAAAGTATGTTTCTAATAACATAAATAGCAGCGCTAGTGATCGCAAGCTTTCGCAGTTACATAATAGAAAAAGTTTTATTCTGAACTCAATCGCAAAACTCTGAAATCCTTTCGCAGTAAAAGACGAAAGTAGATGAACAAACAGACTGACAGTGTCTTTCTTTCCTTTGCCTTTGTTAAGACTTAGTAAAAGTTTTTGATCTTTAGTTTCGTAGTTCAGTTATATCCGAATCTAGCTTTGATAAGATTTAACTGTGTGTAAAGCACACGGACTAGTAAAAAAAGAAGGACTCCACGCTGTCGTACTATAGCGTGAAGCCACGTTTATACATGTGTGAGTAAGATACTTGTGGATACCAGATATCGGATATCCGTCATTTGGAGCACTTATTATGTCAATGTGTGACGTAAGTTGCGTGTCAAGTTGGAGTACCTGAGGAGCTTCAATGTGCAGTTAGTGGCGCGGAGTCCTTCTTTTTTATTAGTCCATGGTGAAGCACTGATTATTATCTGAGTATAACACAGATAATAATTAGTGCTGGATCTAGTCAGCGCGGTGACCATAGCAAATGATTACCAAAAGGCCTTTGAATAAAAAAATTGTCTTATTTGGATCTTTGTCAATTGAAGTCTTCGTTTACAATTGAATCGCGGGGCCTGTAGCATTTGCTGCCTCCTGCTACGAGTATATAGTCACTTCAGAGAATCTAAACCGCAATAAATTTATACCCTATAAACCTAATAAAATATTATACGCTGACCTCTGCAGTGCATTGTGGATCCGGAATAAAAGATTTTAACTGAAATATTTCTATTATGCAGAATGTAGATATAGTCAAAAAAGCGTTATTGCATAATTTATGCTTTACCACATCAAAAAATTAAACTTGAGCACATGTGTATTCTATGGTTTACTTAAGAAAGCTATAGAATTAGGTTCTGTAATTTGGTCACTAGTCGGCATTGAGCCGCTAAGACACCGGTAATTGTATAATTTGAGGTGACAAAATAAGGACATATAATTTAATAAAGATTGCAACCCAGTGGCATGTGCTGAATCCAGCAGAGCTCAAATTGTGCTGGACCCAGCTGGATTGCTTGATCCAGCATTGCAGTCCCTAGTAGGGATTTGCCGCCGGAAAATACCGCTGGATTGCAATCCCTACACGGGGTTACAACTAGGGCATGCAGTCTAGCGTTATTTTCCCACATGTCGCTGGGTTGTGTGTCCCACATGTCATGTTTCCACCATCATAACTAAAATTGTGCTGGACCTAGCTGCGGGATCCAGCATTCATCATCATCATCCTCTTGCCCTACGCCTAGTTTATCTGGGGTCGGCGCAGCATGTCTTCCTTTTTCATAAGTCCCGGTCAGCCGTCATCAAGCTATCCACTCCCATTTCACTCATATCATCTTTCACACAATATCCATCTCTTATTTGGCCTTCCTCTTCCTCTCCATCCACTAACATTCTTACTCATCACTCTCTTTGTCACATGTCCTGCAGGATCCAGCATTGCAATCCTTAATATCCATCAGCTAAACGCAGCTTTATAAATTTCCAGATCAGAAAAGACCCAGGACTTTCCTGATCTGATCCAGATCAGCGAAGCAACCTACTTCTATATACTAGGCTTATCGTAAAGTATAAAGATAATGTTCTTATGTTTTACAACTAAGTGTTGTCAAAGCAGTATACTGTCAGAATTTTGTAAGATACTCGACGGAGTATTCTGCAAGCCAATTTGACTAAAAGTGCTTTGTGCATTATTGATTACACTAACGAAGTCTGTGGTATGAACCTGACCTACATTTTACGCTTTCGTATATATTGTATAAGTTATGTTACAGAAAGTATTGAAGTAGTAGGTTAATAAATCCAATATAAAACTTATAACGGCAGTTGTTCCGTTATAATTTTTATAAAAAACAAGCAGCGCTCCGCGGTTTCACCCGCAGTAGCTCCCGTTCCTGTTCGAATATGGAGATAAAATTTAGCCCATTTTACTTGTTGATAATGTAGCTTTCCATTGGTGAAATAATTTTTTAAATCGGTACAGTAGTTGCAGAGCTTATTCAATGCAAACAAACCAATCAAATATTTCTTCTTTATAATGTTAGTGTATATTATATTAAAAGCGTTGGTAAAGAAGAAGACATTTCATAGTCTTTCAAAAGCACTCTATAGGTATGGAATCCTGAAAATTGAAAAAGAATTTAGAAACGTATTTTCCTAATTGAGTATGTTTTCCTAGCCAACAGTAGGTACTATAGAAATCCTAATTGTATGAGAAAAGATGTAGGTAATTTGGTTCTGTTAGTAAATAAAAAAGATAGATTTATCCCCGACGCTCTCGGAAATGTATATGTAAAACACTGCATTACGCTGTCTAAACACGCCATAGTTCACTTAGCACAATGCGTTAACTCGCTTTATATGTACTTTGAAAGGCTAGGAAAACAAAACATCTGTGCTTAGCATCTTGCTTTTCACTCTAAATGTTTCATGGTGAAATCTTGAATTAACTCCAGCCATAAGAGTGAGACTGAGTTACTGTGTTGACGCAAGCCGAGGTATTTATGCTGTGTTATCCAAGTCTACTTTTGAAATGCCACTTACGTTTTTATCCGGGGAAATAATTAAAAGGCGCTCGCTCCGCTCGCTTCGCTCAGGTGCTCGCGTAATTGCTCGCCAAAGAATTCGGCCGGTGACGTTTTAATTTATTTTCATGATGGGGTTTCATTAAAGCTCTTTGGGAATTTGATTAATACACTTCCGTGGCGTCATCGGAAAAGTTATCAAGCCTGTGATTACGGACAGGTTTGAAACCGAAGTTACTAAGCACATCTGAAGGGAATCCTAAGTTGTATTACGCTGTTATTGTCTTTCAGACAGAGCTGTTTACTTCAACATTATTTTTCAGTTACATCTCCTTGAACGCATAGAATATACGGTGAAGTTGCTTCTGGTTTCATTCCAACTATCAAATTTTAAATGCTGTGTAGCAACAAAATAAACCAATCACAGACAGAATTTAATGCAGTGCGTTCGCTTATTCAATTATATCCTAAGTTCAACTTAGGGATTTTGATGGCCGGGCGAGAAACAAACTGTTTTGCGATTTAATTAAAAGGCAATCAATGTTACGAAGTTCTCATCATAGGTACTCCTCAGAATTTGCGAAGTAAATTAAATACATAACTCCTTTTTTTTATATCAAAACTATCATAATCATCATCAAATCGTATCAAATTTAATTGATTAACTTTTAATTAGATATCGCATTTAAAACATTGAATCTTAACATAATCTTTGAGAATATTGCGTAGGAGCATACATGACTTCATTTGCGTTGAAGATTTTTTAGTTTTTTAGATTGTACAAAGCCCTCTTTTTTCAAAAGAAAGGTAAATTAAACGGCCGCCTTATCTACTAACCGCCTACACGGCCTACGCCCCCACGGCGACGTTGCAATGGGGTAATTACCCTTTATGTGGGTAGAAGAAGATACTTTAAGGGAATTGGGAAAAACGTATCTTTTATCCTTGTTACACAATCAATCATTAATGGATATAGTTAATGGCTATTAAAGGGCCATAGCCATGAAAGATATTAAGGGCAATAAAAAAAATATGGAACGTATCTTGTCAATGGCGTATTAGACGAAGCCAGACGTATAGACATTTTTTGTTAGTTAAGAAACTCTTGGATCACAATTCGATATATTTGAGTTTTTATACTATCAAAGTTGGCACATGGTTATCAGCCTGCCAGCCAGCCAGCCTCCTGAAAAAGGTCCTTAATTCCATTCGAACCAAAAAAAGCATCTTACAATAGCCAAATTAGATACAAAAGAAAGAAACCTTTTTGCTTTTCTCCGGTCGAATCTAACCGCAATTCGGACGAGAGTCAAATAACTCAATACGTGAAACAGATTACTCGGATTCAGGTAAACGGATATTTGGAGCATTGGGTAATTCGATTTGACCCTGGCAACCACCACACCAGCTTCCGATTTGCCCCTCGTAGCATGAACGCAGAAATATGAAAGTTTGAACGAACAATGGAGCACTCTCACTGTTTCATTTGCCGGGGTAATGAAAATCCGACCTCAGGAAAGAATAAAGCCACATTTAATACCCAACTACTGTAATGTACTCCGTTTGAGTACCAAGTAACATTTAATGTAGTAAAAATAATCGTAATATATAACATAACATCAGTTCCTGTAATCCCGGAAGGGGTAGACAGAGTTAAAGGGGCAGCAAGCCCTTTTAACCACATTTAGACAAAAATAAAACTGGAATGGGTTATATGACTGGCCCGTTGGTCGAGTGGTCAGAGACCCTGGCCACGAAACCAAGGGTCGCGGGTTCGAATCCCGCTAGGGGCAAATATTTCGTGTGATGAACATGGACATTTGTACTCGAGTCATGGATGTTTATAAACGTATTTAAGTATTTCTATCCGTTCACCTAGTATCCATAGCACAAGCTTATAAGCTTAGTTTGGGACTAGGGAATTGGTGTGTCAGTCTGAAGAATTTATTATTATATTATTATTATTTATATGAAAATTGTGAAAAAGTAGTGACAATGACCAGCACGTCGCCTACTCAATAACATACCCAAAACCCCATAATATACCATTAGTCGCCTTTTACGACATGCTAGGCAAGGAACACAGTTAGCACATTCGATTTGACTGGCCCGTTGGTCGAGTGGTCAGTGACCCTGGCCACGAAACCAAGGGTCGCAGGTTGGAACATGGACATTTGTACTCGAGTCATGGATGTTTATAAACGTATTTAAGTATGTCTATCCGTTCGCCTAGTATTCATAGTACAAGCATAAGCTTAGTTTGGAAGTAGGGAATTGGTGTGTCAGTCTGGAGAATTCATTTATTTATTTATCTTTTTAAGTCCCAAACCAACATAGAACATATAAATAAAATATTCGTAATCCTACTCATCTGAATTGAGTGTCCCATGTTGTGGGACTCAAATATGACGCACCAACTAAGTACCTTGCTCAGCATGTCACATACAGTCGTCTTTTACGGCGACTAATGATGATTATGTCATGTAAGCGACAAGCAAGCAAGCAAGTCTATACTTTTACATAATTTTCCAATATAACTAAGTCAATTTTATTTTTTGCTGAATGTGGTTTAAATAAGCTAAATTTTGGAATGGGATGTTTGGTATTTACCCCTTAAGAATTTAAATTCGGTATGTTAGAACTCTATTATGTTTTGTGGATTTTGAGTGTGTAAATTTTATCACAAACGGTTAAGTAGTTCAGCCGTGAAGTCGTAACAAACAGACAGAATTAATTCCGAATCTCTAATATTACTTAGTAGTAAAATATAATGGCTAAAGCTCCCGACTGTAGGTCGAAAGTTAAGTTACGTGGGGCATGTTTAATAAGCCCGTCACATCTGTGCGGAGTTCCATTTTAATATCTTGCTAGATAGGTATTTGCTTAGGAAAATAGACGTTGTTTTTCTTAGTATATGTTGTTGGAGCTTTTTCAATATGTCTGGATTTTTGTGGCTGAATTCGTGTTTTATTATTTTTATTTGTTACATAAATACTTATACAGTAACGTCCGCAATTGACTAAGAGCTAGGCAGAGTGAGAGAAGGTTCTTGGATCTTTGCCAAAAATAAAATCAAATAAGGTTAGGTGGAAAATCGTGATCATGTGTGGCAAGAGTTTGTCACCTACGCATACATACCCATTGTCGTGGTTTAGGAATGCATAGAGGAAAAATAAACTTATAATAAATAAATAAATATCGGACTACATCACATACATTGATCTGACTCCGAGATGAGTAGCTTAAGCATTGTGTTACGGATATCAGAATCAATAGTGGTATTACAAATATATATTTAAATATTAGATATTAATACCCAAACACAGAACAAACACAAGTATTCATCACACGAATGTTTGTCCTGGGTGGGGATCGAACCCACAACTCTTGGTGCATGGGGCAGGGTCACTACCGAATGCGCCATCGAGCCATTATATTAAATTTGTTTTAATTTACAAGAACGTGATAAAGTGTACGCATTTCACGATAATCAGTTGAGTATATAGCACATGAAATAGAAAAAAAAACACTTTCTCATTTATAATACTGCAGCTATGTATACATTAAGGTGATTCCAAAATCTGTTGTGGAAAAAAAAAATATAAGCATTCAAACTATTTATTGCCTCGCATTATAATAAATACTAGTAACGATTCAGATTGCACCGAACGCGGCGTATAAATGCGTCGGCGAAAGCTTTAAAATGCAAATGAAATTGAAAACGTAAAATACGAAAAGCGGAAAATGCCATAAAAGCGGCAGAGGAAATGTAAAGCGGAGTCTATATACTTGTTGCTACTATAAGGCACTTGTAGGGCTGTGTAGTGAACTATTTGAGGCACCCATAGTCAGAATAATTAAGAGACTAACTAACTAACTTACATTGACGCCACTTCCCTAGCGGGGTAGGCAGAGAGAACTGAACGCTTATTAAAATTTACTGGTACGTCATAAATTTAGTAAATCTCCGAAGAATGCAATAAGTTTTTTATATACTTTATATATGTATATACATTATACATAAAAACTGTCTCGATAGCGCATTCGGTAGTGACCCTGCCCCATGCGTCAAGAGTTGTGGGTTCGACCCCAACCGAGGACAAACATTTGTGTCATGAATACTTGTGTTAACTCCAAAATTTAATTTAATTTAAGTATATATTTAATACCACTGTTGGTTCTGATATTATATCCGTGACACAAGTCCTTAAGCTTACTTCGGAGTAGTCTTGTGATGTAGGTAGTCTGATATTTATTTATTTATATATTATTTATAAAGTTAAGTACTAAATTAAAAAACTGCCTAATGAACAAAATCAATTTTGCAATAGACGATTGTGCTTAAGATCTACTCCAGATTGTAAATTGTCATCAACAATTATTGTTTTTTGGAAATTACAAATAGTAGATCAATGAATACAGTACCCCTTCGCTGTTTATATTCAAAGTAAAATATTAAACCAACTTAACAAGGGATAACGTTGTATCATTTTGAGAACTCGAGGGATAGAATCCAAGTAAAAAAAAATGTGTAAATCTGTAGGTTATAGGTACATTTATCTTATATTTAAGTACCTACCTGGCGAAACCTAACCGATTTAAATAGAGCGCTCCAATTTCTTTTGCACCAGAGCTTTAAGTTACTTAGGTATGTTATAATGTCTAATGCTTTGTCTCTTCTAGGTAAACTGAAAACTTTTTTTTTGTTTACCCAGGGGAATGCGTTACGCACTGTACCGCTGAGACCAGGGAGAATCAGCGGGGTGTGTCGGAATCCCGGAGCCTTCTAGATGATAGGACCCTGCTCCGCCCAAGGTGGTAGTGGGCGGGGTATACCGACTAAGCCCTGGGATGTAACGCCTGTATGTAAGGTGCCCACGGGCGCAACGCTAACCCACCGTGAACACCCATCGTCGGCCCTGTCAGAGCTGAGCCTCCCGCGCCTAGGGTGAGACGAACCGGTACACGGAAATCGTCTCCCAGTCAGGCCAGGAACCAACCAGGCCTCACTCGCGTGGTCCGCTATATATGGGCAACCCTGTGTGTTGGACGTGTTGGGTAGTTAACACGACTATGCATATAACTCGATGCGATTTATAAAGTCGGTGACGACAATATACTGAAATAGCACCGCCCATGTGAAAGTCGATGCAAAACGGTTTTGCATGCATTATTCTCTAGCATCTCCGTAGTATAACGGGACAAGTTGTTCAGTATGACTGCCTTCATATAATAGATAGCACTTACTTTAAAACGTCATACGGAATAGTACTACAAAACAAAATAATGACATTTTCTTTACTCAGCATTAATCTTCAATCCAATATGGCGTAATTATTGAATTCTCAAAGTCGTACTGGAGAATTAATAAAAATAGACATAATGATTTTGTTTTTGCTGGTATCAGCAGAGCTAAGATTGTGCTCGACCCAGCTGGAGAGCTTAACCCAGCATCCTAATCTCTCCCCCCCACCGGGGTCCTCGGTTTGTCGTACCGGGGGGGCTTAGTAGGCCCTGACGTGGCAGGGCTGAAGCGAAGAAGGACCCCGAGGTGAGCCGCAGCTGCACGACTTGCTACCGGGCAGTTGCGGCGGTCCGGCCGTATACAGGTCCATTGCGACCGGACCAGGGTTGCCGAGGAAGAGGAGGAGCTGAGTGTTGTCGTTGCTCGCCTCCCTATCCTCGGCAACCTGACAGGGGCGCGCTGGGTCGCGTCGTGGTGGGTCGCAGAGGGATCGAGCGTCTCGACGCTCTCCCTTTGCGACGACAGGGCTCTGCCCTCAATTTGGGTCGCCGGGCGGAAGGCGGCCCCTTTGGCGAGACGCTCTCCGCGTGCCCCTTTGGCTCAGCAGAAGGCACAGCGTGAGAATGGGCCCACGACGCCGGTCACGGGGATGATCGGCGTCTGAATCCTGGGCGGAGTGGTTGAGACATGCTGGGTGGCCTGGCATGTCGCGACGCGCGCGCGTGCTACGCGGCCCACCTCGCGCGACCACCGCCGCGCGAGGTGGGCCGCGTAGCGCGGCACGCGCATCACCGGAGGAGCTGTCGTATAGTCCCGACAGTGGGGATACAGGCTCCTCCGGGACTGCGCCGCTGGAGGCCACGTTGGGGTTTTAGTCGGTTCGAGTCCGACACAATCTCTAGTAGGGATTGAAATCCAGCGGCATTGCAACAGCACTTGTCGCTGAGACCAACACAGCTATAATTGACCTGGGCCTAGCTGGGTTGCTGGATCTAGCATTGCAATCCCTAGTTGCACACGAGTTACTATGAATTGAAATGAAGTTAATTAAAAAGAAATGATGAAATGAAATGAAATTACCGTGAATTACGTAGGTAGGCTTAAATAAGCACTTATAAATTGTCAGTACATACAAATGAAAATTTACCACCGGATTCGGAAAGTAGCTTCTACCGAGAAGAACCGGCAAGAAACTCGATAGTTACTCTTTTCATCGCCATTATAGTTAATAACATAAACTAGTTGCCCAAGTCTAATGTATCTTTATCACAAAGTGACAGCCCTATGAATCCTAAGTGACAATATGCACCTATGTACCATCAACGTGCTTTGTGACGTCACTACGTCACTGACAACAATGCATAGAACGGATCGACTACCGCCAGGGAATGAATGCAAAAACCATGCGCATTTTTCATTCTGGTGCATGCTTTTATTAGACCACTCGGTCACTTCATAAAAGCTTTTCTTTTAGATCTCCCCTCTATTAGGATATTCGTTAGAGTATTTATGTGACACTAGTTGCAGCCCGTAACTTCTTCCGTTTAGATTTTAACAAAAAAATTGCTTATTTTTTGGAAAATAAAAATTTATCTTCTGAAATAGTAAACGCATAATTTACTCCTTAAAAACGGATACTGGTTACATAGTTACAAGGTTACAAGACCTCTGTAACAAGTGTCCTTTGCCCGTAGCAAATATTTAGCAAAGAGCATTTGCATGACAAAATTGACTTTATTTAGGTTATTTTTTCCAAACAAAGAATGAAAATAAATGCTTCTGGGCTTATTCCTCATTTACGAAACTGACACGGGGTCCATAGTACCAGTGGTATTAATCAGCATATTTAGCTAATCTGCCACTGCATTGAGGGAAGACTCTAATACTGAATACTGAAAATCGAAACCTCGATTCACTATACCTCTACGCTAGATCCTATGTGATGAATTGACCAAAGTAAGGGACACTGTAGAAAAGCTTAAGTTCGTCTGAATTCGCATTTCAAATAGTCGCATTTTATTTTAAACGAATTGTCACGTCCCGCGAAATGAAAGCCGGTCCGCCGCCATGGGACATGTCGGTCACGTTCGGCCGCTGTGCAGTTTTGCTGGGATATTTTAGTTCACCCGACGGTCGGACTCCACAAATTGAATTTCAATGTTGAATGTTTGTTCATAAATGTTTTAAGCCTTTAAAATCAGCTTTAAGAGACACAATAGATAGTTCTTTTTTGATACGTGATGCGCGGAAGGGCTGTACATACTATTATATAATGTTCCCATTAAAATATGTAGAGGTTATGTCATTCTCTCTGTGGTAGTACCATGGGGACTTTGGATAAAGTTGAACTATCACCGCTGAATAGGCATTTAACACATGTTGCTGGATTCAGCAGGTAGTGAGGCTAGCAGAGAAGATTTCCAAGCTTTAGCGTGAGGCTGACCTTCTTACCTTGACTCCGACGCTGTCTTTCAGACCGACTCTCTTTCTTACATTAGCATTCCGAACGCAGTCTGAGAGCGAGACACCACAATACACACAGACACACACGGACAGGATACTAATAACTGGTGCTATTAACAGGACTTAAAGTTATAAGAACAATGAGTTTAAGTCTTCTTGAAACCTTACTTAATTGCTCACCTCAAGCCTTTCACCACTTCGTTTAATGTAATTGTGATCTCAAAATACTGCGGGTACGGGCAAATAAAATCCCACAGCTGCGGTACGGCTTTCTCTCCCGAGGGAGCTCTTCGTATGCCAGGCACGTTCCGTGCAATTTTACGGGACATATTTTAGTTCCCGATGAATCCTGAAGGTTATGTACGTTGAAATAAATTTTCCGTGCCACCTTATGAGTTTAATGATACGTGTATATTTTTGTTATGTCTTTTTTTTTTGTTTAATGACAAAGTTTCACATGGGAGACTCACTTCTTCAATTTGTTGTGATATTTTAATAGAGGGCCAAGAATTTTTATTGGTAAACGTAAAATTTGAGAAGTTTTGTCAAGTCCGTTTAGCCGGATTTGACAAATTATTATTGTTAACTTATAACTTCGAAAATGTTTCTCAAAATTTAAATAGATTCAGGCAATAGTAAAATGGATTAACAATAAAATATAAAATATGTAGATTCACGTTTCCGCTTTTCCTAAAGTGACTCATTTTGAGAAATGGAAAGATTCTATTAAACGCGTTAATTTAAGCAATGTATCGGACAGATTAAAAAAATTGTTTTGTATCGGATTAGAAATATCTACCTTTAGTTTTATACTTACATGAAAGGAGTCCTGAGCGGCTTATAAAATGTTACCTAAGACCAGTGGCGAACTAACCGAGGGGCGAATGGGCGGTCCGCCCCGGGTCTCTGGTCCTGGGGGGGCTCATATTATCTCCAACTTCTCATCATCCTAAATCAAACAGTGGGACATCCCCCCCTCATTTCGGGCAAACAACACTACTCGTATCCCTACTAAGGGCCTCGGACAGCTCTTTGCCGCCCCGGACCAAAACAGGCTTAGTCCGTCACTGCCTAAGACAAAAGGTTGACTGAACATCATAAAAATGGCCAAAACCTGCCCTTTTCTGAGTACTTTCTGACATATCTGAAACAGAATCATACGTAGGTGCACACCTTCACAAGAGGCTCTATAAGTGAAACGTGTCCAGAACTAACAAAAACTCCATTAAACGTAATGGATCTCTATTAGGGAGGTATCGGACCTCCGGCCCTCAGTAATGTAACACAAAAACGTGTTTGGTTTGGCGATGGGCCGGCCAATGACAATTCAAATGAGGTTGTTTGAGATATAGAAAGAAATAGAAAGATCATAGGTGTTGACTTAGGAGGAAATAGGTTAGGGAGAAAGAAAAACACGTCAATCTTTTTATA
The DNA here is from genome assembly GCA_951394215.1 of Glyphodes perspectalis. Classification (NCBI taxonomy): domain Eukaryota; kingdom Metazoa; phylum Arthropoda; class Insecta; order Lepidoptera; family Crambidae; genus Glyphodes; species Glyphodes perspectalis. The sequence goes on along the minus strand of OX596201.1, from coordinate 16,042,709 downwards.
TATTAATACTTATTTCTTAAATGTCTATACTTATACATAATTGTTTGTTATATATCCCTTTTTTAACCGTCTTCAAAAAAAGGAGGATGTTCTCAATTTGACAGAATTTTTTGTTATTATTATATTACATACATACATACATAACATCACGCCCATAATCCCGGAAGGGGTAGGCAGAGTCAAAGGGGCAGCAAGCCCCTTCAACCACATTCAGCCAAAAATAGAGCCAGGCTGGGTTAGATGGAAAATTGTGAAAAATCAGTGACAAGCGGCTAACCTGTCGCCTAAACAATCACACACCCAAAACCCGATATACCATTAGTCGCCTTTTACGACATGCTAGGCAAGAACCACAGTTGGCATATTCTTTTTAAGTCCCACACCAACATGGGACAGTGGGCTGGGTTGAATGGAAAGCTGTGAAAAAGGAGTGACAAGTGGCTAGCTCGTCGCCTACTTAGACACATACCCAAAAGCCCGTAAACCATTAGTCGCCTTTTACGACATGCTAGGCAAGAACCACAGTTGGCACATTCTTTTTTTTTTTGTCCCAGATTAACATGGGCCAAGTCCCAGACCAACATGGGACATTATTATATTACTTATTAAATTATCGGATAAAAGTAACTCTTTCGCGCAAAATGTTTCTTTTTTATAAGAACTGATTTAGGTATGACATTATTTATTAGATAAATTATACTCCACATGCATGGGACATGTTGATCTGATTTTTTGAGCGACAAGCTATAGCCTCATTATAAAAAAATAGTATTGTAGAAGAAATTAAAAATATATGAAAATGTATTTATTGTATCTACCTATAGATTTCACAATTTACCTTCTAACCCAAGTTAAATGTTGTTTTTGGCTAAATGTTAGTTTATTGCACTTTGAACTCCACTTATCGACTTGAAGTTGGTCATAATATTGTTTTTAGATGCAGAAGTATCGCATTAAGCTTAGTAATCTCGTTTAAAATAAATCATTCAAATCGCCATTCGAGCTTCCAGTGTCGGGTCGCATATATAAATATAATATCCCATAAACTGAATAGTAAATAAACTTTTAATTTAATCCGACGAAGGTTAATCCCTGAGGTACGGCCGTAACTAACTTTAGTTTTATCTTTTAAATCAACTTATGAAGGGTACAATTTATTTTGCAATAAGTTTAAGTTTGTATAGGTTTGTTAAGTTTTCAGTTGGAAATACATATTATGCTAATTACTGGAAATTTGTTTATGCTTTTTCATTTTTTTTTTTTTTTCTTAGCATATGGTATTTATTTATTAGATTAAATTATTGGCGTACCAAATCTCATCTCATAAAAAGACGTGGATAATAGTTTTTTGTTAGTTAGTACGTATTATTTACTGTTTATCAACTATCAAAATGCAATAGTTCCGTAAGAGATTTTGTACTATGATCTCCCATAGATTCTAACTCAAGAATAAACAAAAATCTCTCAAGACTTACACACCAATTCCCTACCTAAAAACTAGGAACGCATGCTTGCGCTATTGTTACTAGGTAACGAATAGGTCTACTTACATGTTTATAAACATCCATGACTCGAGTACTAATGTCCTTGTTCGTCAGATGATGACCCCTAGGGAGACTTTATTAACCCATGAACTTTGTTTTCGTCGCCAATCTCTAACCTCTCGACCAACTGCCCTGTCAAAAAAGACTTAAGTACAACTTATACAAATCAATTTATGTACTTTATATATAACTAGCTGGCTTCGACTGGCTCGATGGCGCATTCGGTAGTGACCCTGCCACATGCGCCAAGAGTTGTAGGTTCGATTCCCACCCAGGACAAACATTCGTATGATGAATACTTGTGTTTGTTCTGTGTCTGGGTGTCAATATCCAATATTTAAGTATATATTTGTAATACCACTGTTGATTCTGATATCCGTAACACAAGTGCTTAAGCTACTTACCTACTTCGGAGTCAGATCAATGTATGTGATGTAGTCGGATATTTGTGCCTGCAGTTTCTACCGCATCTGTGGATAACGTGTCGTAACATGATGATATATAGATAGAGCCTTCTACGATAAATGGATTATTCAACACAAATACATTCCCTAAAATTATGGTTGAGCGAAGCGATGGCTGACACATACGTCATACTTGGGAACAGGTGCCACCTTCAGGGACTGGTCTGCTCTGGTCGAGTCAAGTTTTTAATTTGTGTATTATACATTTTAACTTTGATACTCTACTACAGGCCCACACTAGAACATAGCTCAGAGTTAATTATGATGCATACATCTTTGTATAAATTGTGTTGAAAAAAGTAACTACCGAGTTTCTTGCCGGATTTTTCTTGGTAGATACAACATTCCGAACCGGTGGTATAATCAAATAGCTTTACATGCATTTATAAGTGTTTCCTTGAAACCTATATAAATAAATAATATTTTGACTTTGACTTTTAAATATAATTTTTCAATTAGGACTTTTAGGTTCTGAGATTGGCGCGTTCAACCAAATAAACAAACTCTTCAATGTTTATATTAATATTGAGTAAAATTTGAATTTCTCTCTAGTTGACAGAACGCGGCCATTTTTGTAAAACAAGAGCGTAATTATGACTTTGATTGGAGTGATTAGTCTATTTTGTTTTACATGAAATAAGATGGCGGACGAATACAGTAGGTTTGATTACTGCCTGATAGTTGCAGGAGCGTCAGCAAATAGCTAATAATGAAATACAGAATAAATATAAAAATTAAGTGACGCCCAAATCTTCTATGACCAATGACTCATGAATAAAAAGGAGAGTGCGTTTGTAGTTACCCATAAACAATATGTTATATGTGCCTAATTGAACAAAATGTTTTAAATTTGATAAGTTAGGTAGGTAGTAAGATTAAGTTACCTTAAATTTAGTTCCAAAATTCCCGAAAATTTTGGCTGAATCCAAAAAAACTAAGTATACTGCTTAAACCATATTTATCCTAAATTAAATGTTGGGTTAGATAGAAAATTGTGAAAAAGAAACGACACTTGGTTACCTCACCCACATAATCCATCCAATGTCAATAACTAGTAGGTATACCATTATTCACATTTCATTACTTTATAAACAAGGGACATAGTTGGCACATTATTTTTAAATCCCAGACAAACATTGGACAAAATTTAATCGTATTTGTTTGTACTCTGTACCTTTGGTACATTTATTTAGCTCGTTAGCATGGGGTTTTCATAAAATGTCTCTTTAAATAAAACCGTGCAGCGGCCTACCTAGGCGGCCATTTTAATATTCAGACAAGCTCATTAAATACTAGTAGCTGGGAGGTAATTTGTTGAAGCTTCTTAGTACATTACCATTTATCTTCTTGTTACATTATTTTCAACAATTCTCTAGCAGTGCTATTTGTAATACTCTTTGTAATAAATTGTCTCGGAGTTCTATTTGAAAAATAATTTAGATATTCTTTCAAAATGACATTTATCATGGTTTATCATAATTTTTTTTTTCGTGTCATCCTTTAAGCAACTTTACAATAAATTCCAATTCTTAATTTGAACTTTGAAATTCAATCTATTACGTTGTTATAATGAATATATATTTAGAACATCACATGTTTAAGGTACGATAATGGCACTGCTAAAATAATATTTTTTTATTTTATTAATATATATGTCATTAATATATATTTTAAAGTCATTCATGACCTTACGTGTAAAATGACAATGTCGCATTTCATCCACATACGTAAATATGTTTTATAAGTTGCGCCATTCTGCTACTTTATACTAATATTGTTCAACAAGACAAAATTTGCTTCATTGATAGGTCTAAAAAACAATTTTGTGTACTGTCCAATCTAAGCAAATACTGTTTGCTATTTTTAACCGACTTTAAAGAAAAGGAGGAGGTTCTCAATTTGACTAAATTATTTCATTTACAATCTAACCTAGCTTATGGAAGATTGGAAGGAGCAATTTCCATTATATAGATAATGGTTTGAGAATACATTTTATTTAATCTATAAAGAGAATAACGTTGTTCTGAATGTATTTATTGAAAAAAAACCTGTGCGGTAATTCTGTAAACATTTATTTTCGAATTCACTCAAAGAACTTTAAGTTAAATGTTTACCTGCATCGTAAATAATGAGATTTGGGGTTAATACCTATCGCTCACCTAAAACTAAAAATTTGACGCATAATCGCAAATTTGTTAAATAACATTAAATAGGTAATTAAGAATTCATATTATTTATTTTATTTTTTTCGTAATATTCCTTCTAATGGGGTATTATCCTCCCAAATTTATTTTAGTTCGTAAGTTACATTATAATCTTATCAAAAAATATTGAATACGTATTTTTTGCTTTATGTGATACTCGAAAAATTACAAAGATACAGCGCTTCAAAGATCAGAATTTTAGCGGCTTACGTTACTTGGACGGTAAAATTTTACACACCTAGTGACGTCACGCGGTACTTTAACGCGCTGTGTCTTCGTCATTTTTAGTTTGTTGAACAAAAGAAAAAATACGTAAGCAATATTTTTTTGTAATCTCATTAATAGACTATTATTTTTTGAGGAAAATAGCCTATATAACCCATCTTTATTCTCGGGTAAAAGCGGGCTTACTCTCACTCCTTTGACTCGGCTCAATACTACTGGAATTACCGGTGTGATGATAGGTATGTACGTGCATGAGAATTACTAGGTACTAAAAAAATGGCTAGTTAAATTTTCATGTTATGACGCAATTTTGACTCATAGAACTGGTACGTTGAACAGGGCCGGAGTTAATGTGACGACACAAAGATTTTTTGCCTTATCTTCTTATGGAAATGTAAAAAGTGAAAAGGAAGAATATTTGGGTACCTAAAGGCAGTGAAATGAAACAAGGATTTCGATTTAAATTTACATATATACGAGTCCAGTTACATAATACCCATACGGCACAATATTGTTATATTATTTTTATATCAGAGATTTATTTTAAACAGACCTATGAAAGCAGTAACATTCGTTTCACAAAATTCATTCACATCATTATTATATCATCAATTCAATATCGTCCTTAAACATTATTCGTATCTGTAATGAGTAAGATACAGGAAAAAAGTTTCTATGAGCTATTGTTAATCATATTTGGTTCATTCATAATTAACATATTATTACATCAGAATAACTTCAATTATATTTGTATTATTCTTTGGTATGAAAACAACAAAAAAAAAATATGGTAACATACATACATCACACCCATACTCTCCGAAGGGGCAAAGTCAAATCGGCCTTTAACCACATTCAGCGAAAAACAAAACTGGGCTGGGTTAGATGGAAAATTGTGAAAAAGTAGTGACAAGTGGCTAGCTTGTCGCCTACACAATCACATGCCCAAAACCCGATATACCATTAGTCGCCTTCTACTACATGCTAGGCAAGGACCTCAGTTGGCACATTCTGGTATTTTAAACATAGATACATTTATGGTAAGTCAAAGTAAAAACAATCATACGATATAAGTAACTTATGACTTAATTGTCCATTATTTCATTGAATATTCATAATAATTCTTGAATATTGTGATTGTTTCATTATTTTAGACAATAAAATCTATAGTAGGTAAAGGTGGTATGTAAACAATTTTTAAATGTGAGCAAGAGACAAATATTTCCGGCCCCCAGACTTAAAGGAGTTAAGGTTTCCGTTGTTAAATTTGATTATGTAGAATATCCTCATCCTAATAAAAAGTTTGATTAAAAAGTCAGTTGGAAAACATGCGCAGGGCTTGGTGTTATATTCGACTGTTCTCAGACGCTGAAACAATTTGCGTGCGAGGTTTCTTCCGATGATCGAAGCGAATACCGACTTTAGCTCTGTTTCCAAGCTGTGAATGTAATCAAGAAAGTCATCAGGAGGAGCTTTCAAATGTCCAAAGCGAACCCGTTTGGCATTGAATGGCGAGGAAGAGGCATAGTTGACAATGAGCTGGCACTGATCCTTGTGCTTGTCAACACAACTGCGCAATAAGGAAGCAGAGATGTGGTAAAAAGCATGTTCCTCCGGAATATCGTACAGATTCCCAAAATTCTCCTTCGTTATCTCGCGTGGTTTCCTTATTTCTACCGCTTTGGGTGATCTTTTGGTGAAATCCAAATATCTTGCGAGTATTTTCTCGAAATCATCGGTGCGGTTTGTAGCATCAGCCATGTTCAGAAGTTGCGATACAAAATTCTTCTGGAACACTCTTACGTATTCTACGCAGGTAGCTTCACAATTTTTTCCGCTAATCTGGTTCACAAGATTAAAGAAATTGTCGAAGCAATCGTTATTGATAAGTCTCCGAGTGAGTATATACTTGCAGCCGCTGCATTTCAAAAGTCTGAATAACTGACTAAGCGAGTTAACTGTGAGGTTGAAGGCATCTATGAACTCCGTACCGTCTGTCACATCTAAATTATTATTTTTGGTTTTGAATTTCATATTCCTGAACAGAAACTGAATCCTATCTAAGAACTTTGTCTGATAACCTTCACCACTATATGGTCTTGTGAACGGTTTTGTCGAGTCAACTTTGCTGGAATTTAGTATATCAAACAAGTTATTCATAGTTTCAATGAATGGAATTGTCCCATCAGCAATTTGTACATCCTCGTCAGATGTCTGGTATTCTTTCAATGCTCTTACCGTAGAATTGCTAAAAACTTGCAAGGCGAATCGAACTATCTGTTTCTGAAATTTATTCGGCTGTAAATGGGCATCTGTGAGACGAGAAGCTGATCGTATAATTCGCGTTTTGTCATGTTCATACGCATTTACCAAATCTTCCCACTTAGCAGTCTTGCCGTCAAATTCGAAGTTGTAATCCATAAAACTATTTCGAATGCAAATCATCAATTTTGAGACGTCAAACATGTAAAAAACTTTCTCACCGTCTATATCGAAGTATGCGAAGTCTTTGGACACGTCCAATACTTTTGTGAACTCCAAAAATTCAGGTTCTGGATCTGACACAACTGCTCTCACATGAAATCCGGTATCTTGAATACGTCCTACAGTGTCGAAGATCCATGTTCTCAATGACTTGCTTAGTTTACCCCTGGATATGAAGGAAACTCCAACAGGCAATTTCCAATTTGATATTATACCTCGAAGCATCAAAGTGAACGCATATTCTGCGATTATTAGCTTCTGTTGTCCATATATTTCATGCAAACCTAATATTTTGTCTTCGTTGGCATTATACATTAGGCTCGGTTTGATACTCTTTTTCTTCATACAAAGCACACATTGTCTCCCAATAGATGACATCTGCTTTGCGGTAATTTTTAAAACGTCCCACATGTCTTCTGTCAAGTTAGTTTCCATTGATAAGAACGTGCTAATCAAAGCTGGTCTTGATGGCAAAGGCATTGTCTTTGACAAAATTCTGTAAGCTCGAGGACATGAGCAATATATGTTCATACAAAATATTTTAAACTCCTTGGTGTATTTTTTTGCTTCGTTTTGCACTTTGAAATTTATTTGTGCCTTGACCATGGCCGATAGATTGGGGGCTAAGAATTTGTCGCAGGCTTTTAAGAACTGATTTATAGTAATATCATTTTTTCCATGGGATAATTTCAATCTCTTGCTTGCTGGAGTCGACTGCGTCGCCATTTTTCTCTTTCGCGGAGCGTGATCGGTGGATGTCGAAGCTGTTTGATAACTGCCCTCCATCATAATTTTAAAAATAGGATTCGTTTGCGTATGTACTGTGTCTGTAAGTGGTAACAGAAGCGTTGGTATAGCAGTTCTCTTTAGCACTTTCTTGCCATACATACGTTTCTCAAAGTGCAGACTGCAGATATATGAATTTTTCAAACTTTCATAGCGCCTATTGTCCAAATCAGGTCTTCCACAAACTTGCACCCAGTATTGGCATTTGCTGAAATGTAAAAATGCTATATTAATATTTTTTGTCTGTATTTACTTAGTTTAGGAATGTATTTTATCACGCTTTTGTTTTTTAAAACGATCTGTTCATTTGCTTAGCTAACAGATAAACAAGTTGTTTTACAGGACTTAGTAAAACGATGTATGTGATGATGATTTTTAAAATGTTTTTTTAAAATGCAATGTGTATAAAATCTTTTTAAATCACGCAGTTATTTTTATCAAATTATTATCATTAGCATCTTCCTAGCGTTATGTCCCGTGTTTAGACGGAGTCCGCTTTGACCATGATCCAGGATTTAGCGAGTCTGGTAATTACATTGAAGCGACTGCCGATCTGACCTTCGTAACCCTAAGATAGGGGAACCAGACAATTTTTGAATCAGGGTTATAAATCCAAAGTTGTTTGAATTTGCCGGTTTCATCACGATGTTTTCCTTCACGGTCTAGCTAGTGGTATAAATACGTAGATAGACTTGAAAAATCCAGAGGTACGTGCCCGGGTTTAAACCTGCACTCCTCGGTTAAGAGACACGTGTCCTTACCATTGAGCTACCACCGCTCCCATATTATCAAATAATTATTATCAATTAGTGAAATTTTGTGTCGAATTTAACAATGTGCTTATTTACTATCATAAAATATCCCCTTAACTGAGTCGCAAATATAGCCTAATTTTACAAAACAATCTCTTTCCGAAATCAATTAACAGCTCTAGATTAAATTCCAAACTCGATTACAGTTTTGTAACTGCAAAATCTACAAATTAACTCAAACACACTAATATATAACGCCAACATGATGTTGATGATGTTTACATTTGTTTTACACGAGAAATGCCATCGGTTATTGAATTGTTAGACTAAGTCGGCTTTATATGCCATAGAGCCGCGGCCAGACGGCAGCGGTGAATAGCGCGAAAAATGGAAAATGGCGGGCGACGCTACATGAACGAGACAACCTCATACGGAGCTGATTCTCTCGCTCGCACACATAATCGCTACCGCTTCCTTCCATGAATGCTTGCCGTTGGCTTTGTAGCCACAGCTTTAAAGCATAGCAATACATTTGTTACAATAACAACAAGTTGGTGCTGGTTTTGCTGATGTTGATTATACACACAGTTGCAATATCTAAATTTCTTGTTGTGATATTGTAACAGCTGTTAGCAAACTTCTAGACAAATCAATGACGCTCAGCAAATACGTACCTCTCATCGGCGACAGGAAAGCTGTGAAATTTTATATCACCCCTCTTCCTGGACGATGACAAGCAATCTCTCACAGAGCACGTTGCATGAACCATTATTATGGATACATGTTGTGTCCAATGGTTTTGTGCAAAACTGGTTTTCGAGCGCGCGTCGGCCCTGGATGCCGTGTCCCAGAGCTACTAGCGAAATGGCGAGGGTTCGCCGGGCTCACCCCCTCCCGCCACCCCGCGGCCCGCTTGTTTGGCCTGTCTAGACGGCTACGTGGGGCCGCCATACACCTACTGTAAGGGTAGAATTCCAGGGCTGTGCGCGGTGTAAGCGGTGCGAGAATAAAATGCTAGAAGCGGGTCAAACGTTACAATTTTCTTGTCCTTATCTACAACTTTTCAACCAATCAGCTAGTTTACAAAAATACAGAAATCTAGAGTTTTCTAGTCTTTAAAACATGCATGTCAGGCAGTTTCAACCCTTCCTACCACACATTAAAGCACAAGATTACGCTGACTCGCTATTTCCCTTCTGACTGAGATTTGATTTTGCATACACATTGATGTCAAATAAAGGATTACCTACCTTAAAGTCCAGGTGAGACACACATGAGCAGCCGGTATGCCCCGACGAGGTGCATGCGCACGCGCATACGGCCCGAACAAAGTAAGCGTAGCGGCATCATAATTTATAACCCACTGGGTAAATCTTTACATCAATTGAAGAAATATATTTTCCATTAATCTAGAATAAAATCAACCATAGTCAGGGAAAAGTCAAAAGAGATTATTAACAGTGACAATGGGACTAAAGTTTATTGGAAAACGACCACATTTATCAGTTTCATATACATTCTGTCGCGCTTACAATTATCAAATGGCATTCAGAGTTTAATAGTAACAATATCCTTTAAAGACTATTGAACAAAAATTAATATCAGTTATATTAATATATGTTTATCGGAACATTGACGCCTACACAATAACAAATTCAACGCACCGTCGCGTCGCGTCTTGTTGCCTTTTACGATATGCTGATAAGTAAGTATGTTTTTTTAAGTCCCAAACTAACTTAATCTTTCTAGCGTTGTGTGCCGTGCTTAGTAATGGATCAACCATGATCCAGGATTTAGTCAGTCTGGTAATTGAAGGACAACAATGAAGGGACTGCCGATCTGACCTTCGTAACCCTCAGGTAAGGAAACAAGACAACCAAAAAATCATGGTTACATCCACAGTAGTTTAAATGTGTACGTTTAATCATGATGTTTTGTCTCACCACCGAGCTAGTGTTATAATTACATATAGGTACATAGACTTGGTACATGCCCGGATTTGAACCCTTACCTCTCGAATATGAGGCGCGTGTTATCATAGAGCAGACCAGAGCAGTTACCATAGAGCTACCCCCACTCCTGACATCCCAGACCAACATGGGAGGATTAACACAAAACTCTAAAAAATCAAAAATCCAGAGGTATGAGCCCGTCATCTTTGAACAATTATTGGCATAAACCCATTCTTCAATAAAAAATAAAAAAATTAAGTGTTTAAATCAGCATCCTTCGTATATGTCGTATGCATATTCTCACCTAATAACATAGTGCATCGATTTAAATGCACTCTAGCTCTTGGCAGAACTGCATCGCATGCACCCGTGGAATCTGGCCCTAATGCAATGCTGCGTTTGGCTCGCGTTATATAGATCTCCATCTATACAGTAAATTCATTTTCTCTATTTGACCCACCTAACAGTCTATTTGTTACAACTTTGTATATGCAATCGTTATACTATGGGCTACCTCATAAATGTAAAAGGCATTCAAATCTTTACCAAGTTTATTTAACGACATGTCGAGTATATTGAGAGATGTAATTTTTTTCTAAATAAAACTGAGTTCTTTTTTAATGGCTATTTATTATCTAAGACTCTAAGTAATACTAATAATGTGCTCCTAACCGATATCGGCCCCGGCGGCTAATCTCAACGAGGGTTTGCCAGCTGCGCAGGAGATAATTATAGTGCACAAGTGTGTGCGCAAATACAGGTGCACTCTTTATTCTTTCACTCTCATAGTCCAGTGAGACGGTAATTTCGACATGACCGGAGAGAGGTCAGGCGCAGGACCAACGGCTTAAATTTGAGGCAGGGGGGTGATTAAACCGCCAACTTCCTGACTCCGGACTGTTACGGTTGAACGGTTGGACCTCTTGGTCCTTAGGCGGTGCACTAGACCAACAAGGTAGTCATTATCTAAGTACCTAACTTCAGATAAGTTTATAAAACATATTTATAAGGGCATGTCTGTAAATATTTTTTATGAAATTATCCAATGTATTTCAACATGACAAGATCATATAAATCTAAAATTTTTCATTATCTTTCCAATTTTAAATAAAAAAAAATAAATAAAAACAATAAAATTATGTGGGAAACTTCATCGATTTTAATATACTGCGAAACTAAAATTCACTCACAAAATATTCTAACCAACTATTTCATAACCAGTTCCTAAAAAAATTACATCCAACTTGAACATTATAATGTCGGTTCGCTATTTCCCAACACGAACGAAGTAGCCGTAAAAGCTAGTAAAATATACTCGTGATATTCTGAAACAAGCTTCTACACCACGGAAATAGAACAGCAAACTTCAATCTCAGCACATCTAGTTGCTACAAAATTTTTCATTACAAGCTCACGTAGGCTCCTGTTCCAGTAAAACGAAAAAAAGGACCACAACCTATCGCAAACTCTTTAAAAAAAGGCTATTTCCTAGTTTAATTCGATCGTTCCACGAAGGAACTATAGTTTTTTTTATTTTTGTTCAATAATCGAACTGGTGGGAATAATAAATGTGGTGTAATTTTTCTCGTTAATTTATTTTCTAACTAGCTTCTGCCCGCGGCTTTACTCGCGTAGTACGACGATAAAACATAGCCTTTAAGTTATTCAGGTGTGTAGCCTACATTATTCTAAAGTTTCACTAAAATCCGTTCAGTGGTTTTTGCGTGAAAGTGAGTAACAAACGCCCACACATCCAAACAACCTTTCGCATTTATAATATTAGTAAGATGTAGTAGAACTTTTTAATGCTCTCTAGTTGGACTATCGAAAGAAACCGGAAAAATATCACAAAAAAGGAAAAATTTCTTTGTCAAGCTATTCGGTCTTAGTTAGAGAACAGCATAGAGCTTCTGCCCGCGGCGTTGCTCGCGTGGTACATCGATGAAACATAGCTTTTGTGTTATTGTAATGTATAAGCTATACTATTGTTAAGTTTCATTAAAATCCATGCAGTACTTTTTGCGTGAAAGAGTAACAAACATCCACACATCCATATATACAAAGTTTCGCGTTTATAATATTAGTAAGATTAGTAGGAAAGTAAGATTCTTATAAGATTATAGTAAAGGTAGGATGATATAATTAGAATTTTTATCTGATAAATCTTTACCATAGTTATAGAGGGGCCCTATATTTACCAACGCTTTACGCTATTGCTGTACGATTGACATCAGCTAGATTACACACACGCTTTTAAAATTAACGCGTCATCGTAAAAGGCGTCTTTATTTCACTGGCTCCAACCTTATACTGTCGCCTGTTGCTTCCAGAACTAAGCAATAAAAGTTAAATGGACGCTGAAAAAAGTGGGTTCACGTGTTCCGACCGGCAGTATGGTAATTCATAATTTCCCTTTCCACAGACAATGCTAGCGGTGCGATCTTTAGTTCAAAGAAAAGGGGTCATAAATTGGACCCCAGATTTCAATCGCAGAACATTTTTGGGAGTCCGTTATTTTCACGATATAAATCATATAATGTAAAGTACCTAATGATAATATGAAGCTTAATTTTAGGTGAATTTCCGAAAAAATCTATTTATAATATTTTTTCACGGAGCTAAAAATATATAATATACATACAATACATACCTAATGTATGTATATAACTAAATTACTCCAGCAGTTTTCAGCGAGTATTGCGTTTTCCAACTTAGTCTTTAACAAATTTTTATTTGTAATGTACTTGATGTTACTATAAAAAGATATGCGTCTCTACGGTTTGATAGATCATTATAAAAGGCCAGTAAGTAAAAAAAAAGGGCATTGTCAAAGGTATTTTTAAATTAATTAATAAATATAATAATTTGTTCCATGTTGGTCTGGGACTTGGCCCATGTTGATCTGGGACAAAAAAAAGAATGTGCCAACTGTGGTTCCTAGCATGTCGTAAAAGGCGACTAATGGTTAACGGGCTTTTGGGTAAGTGACTGAGTAGGCGACGAGCGAGCCACTTGTCACTCCTTTTTCACAGCTTTCCATCCAACCCAGCCCACTGTCCCGTGTTGGTCTGGGACGTAAAAAGAATATGCCAACTGTGGTTTTTGCCTAGCATGTCGTAAAAGGCGACTAATGGTATATCGGGTTTTGGGTGTGTGATTGTGTAGGCGACAGGTTAGCTGCTTGTCACTACTTTTTCACAATTTTCAATCTTCCAGCCCGGCTTTATTTTTGGCGAATGTGGTTGAAGAAGCATGCTGCCCCTTTGACTCTGCCTACCCCTTCGGGGATTATGGGCGTGATGTTATGTATGCATGTATGTATGTAATTAATAAGTACTATTTCTGAGGGATGGCAAAATAAAAATTAACACAAGCGGCACCGCGGCATTATAGTACATTAATTAAATTAACAGAGAGATAGTAAAAAAAACCTACGAGTAATTTCATAGAAAACCAGCCATTACTTGATTAGATCCATTCCTTAATTCAAAAGTCTTCATTAGTTAAGAAAACTTCCATATTAATTTAAAAGAATCCGCATTTCTTCAGTTCATCCAAGTTTCCCCAGAGATTACGGTGGGATAAGCCACTTAAACTAGTTACCGCATTTATTTTTCAGAGCCAGATCCCAGAGGGGGCCAAAAGAGCTGTAAGTTTTTTAAGTGGAAACAAATTGGATTGCCGCCGGGACCAACGGGCAGAGCTTCTAGGATGGACTGTTGCGATTGCGGAAATTCGGTTTCTAGTTTTCTTTTTATACGACAAAAGTGGCACGCAATTTGAATGTATTTTTGGTGGCTGTTTGTTTTGCGATGCCTTTGTCGTTTATGGAGTGATTTACATAATATTTTTATTTGGAGTAACTTTTGTATAAAGTGTGGAAGGATACGAAATCACAAATACGTAATCCTCTTAACTTAAGAGTTTGAACTTGAACTTTGTCAATCACTTAAGAGTCTTAACTGATTAACAAAGTTCTATTTAATAACATCTGACTTATTATTATGAATACCAAACTAATTTGAAATAGTATTTCGGCGCTAATTGTAAGTAAGCGATAGCATTAAAGTCATTTCCGGATTTTGTTCGACAACTCGAACGTATGACTTTTTAGCCAAAACCTTAACCAGCATTATTATCACCTTTATTTATTTATTTATTTGCACAAAATCCACAGCTATACCTTTGCGCTATAAGGTACAGGCAACACATCAGACTATCCACTTTGGACTTTGTACCGCCCTTAAGTCGGGGGCATAAGCGCTTATTTTGAACTGCAAGTGGGGAACTTGAGCTGCTTTTGCTGTACAAGTCAGACACAAATTTAAACGACCCTTTGATGTCACACATCCTTCATTGAACTCCACTTTATCTCAAATCCTCTATTCCTTGACGACAAATCGAGTGTGGGAACGCTTACCCATTTTTCACACCACATTATAGAATAAGAGTCCATAGTTCACACGATTTAACACCTTATCACGACCATTTAAGGCATTTTATTTATTCAAGATTGTACCCTGGAAGCCCTAACATCATATTTTTATCGTCTTTTGCCGCTTGTGTGAATTGAAGTATTGAATTAGTGCTCTGAAATGGTTCCCATTCCAACTTCTGAGTGTCATGAAATTTAAATGCTCGATTTTATTATCTTCTTCTTCCTAGCGTTATTTCTCGAACTTATTCAGGGTTTCGCTTAGACCATGATCCTAGATTCGGCGAGTCTATCTAGGAATTAGGGTTTGTTGATTTAAAACATCCTGAAGATGCTGTAACTGTGATGTACGGTCTTGTCACCCACCTCATAGGTATCTAAGTTTTCAGAACAAACTAATGACACGTATTACAGAAGGGTCCTGTCAACAAAGAGCCAGTGTGACAGTGATAAGGCCACGAGACTCATTAGTGCCTGGTATTTATTTTTTGAACCTCATTACGTTGAAACGACTCTAAAGCGAATGCCGATCTTCGTAATTCTTAGATAGGGGGACCTAGCAATACGGATTAAGGTTACACATCGATAAATAATTGTTTGAATGTGTGAATGGGCAGGTTTTATCCTAACAGCCTAGCTAGACAACTAGCTGTACGTATTTGTACCAATCAGTATATACATGCTGAAAGACAGCGTCGGAGTCAAGGTAAGAAGAGGTATGCTCCGGTGGTTTGGACATGTGGACAGATGGACGACGAAAGATTGACTAAACAAATATACAATGCGAAAGTGGAAGCATGTAGGAGCCGCGGAAGGCCCAGGCTCACTTACCACGACCAGATTGGTCGAGTATTAACCGAAGGTGATGTTAGGAGTCATAAAAACCGTAGAGCTTGTATGAAAAGGATCATGAATGTTGAAGAGGCGAGTGAGGTGTGTAAGGATCGTGTCATATGGCGTTCGGTTCTCTCTGCCTACCCCGCTAGGGAAGTGGCGTTAAGTTTATTTAGTTCAGTACATACATAGATTTCAAAAATCCAGAAGAACGTGTCCAGGTTTGAACCCGTACCCCTGTTTATAAGGCGCTTAAAATTAAGCTAACACCGCCCCCACGCTGTATTTTAATATCCAGACAGAATACTTACACATATAGGCCATATCTTTATAGCATGAATAACACTTTTTATTGCAATTACGTTCAAAATCTTATACCCATGTATGTACCTATGTTACGCAGACATACTTAGGCATTTTTTTATTGATAGACATGACTCGCTTGTGGAGCCGGAGGCTCAAGCTTGTACTTAGGTACTACATACGTATAATTCATTCAATGGTCTAAATTTCGTTGGACGTTTTCGAATATTCATATGCGAGTTAGGAATATTCATAAATAAATAAGAGTAAAACCACCCCTTTTAGGCCTACAGCAAAAGTTAACCCCAGGTCGGCACTAAACCGCAATTTCACTGTAACAGGGTCTTGCAAATAATGGAAATTGATTTCTATTTGCTAGTTCAAGGTTCGGCTAACGAGGAAAAGTTGCTATTTCTATAGTCTTAGAGCCGAGAGCCCGTTTTAGTTTCCATTTAAGTAGGTACTTAAGTACATATGTTGCTTTATTCTTAATAAGTCTAACAATCATCTAATCCGTTTCCTTTCCCGTTGTATCACATATGTATGATACATAACAGTCGGTTATTATATAGTATCTAGCGTGACTTCATCAGCCCCGTTCTCGGATCTTCCATTCTTCCCTATTAGTTTTCATACTGGAAAAAATAATATTGAAAGCGGTAAGCCGTTTTTAAATTTTCGCGAGTTTAACGAACAGCAGTTAATTATAAACATATGAAGAAGAAGATTAAATACCTACATTACGCGTTATTTTTTACTATTTTCTGTTTCTGATCTCTTGGTCTATGCATATTGGAAACTAAACCATCGTGTATTGCGTAAAGATAATAAAAGTGTGTTTATGGGTAGCATAAAATTAGGATGTAGGTACCCATTTTAACTTTGTTTAGGGACCTCACAAAAGGGGTTTTGTACATATGTAAATTCATTTATTATGTCTCTGATATCGAAACATTTCTCATTGTTTATTTTGTTACTATCATTCTTGCTAATAATAATAATAATGTCCTCCTAACCGATATGGGTCACGGCGGCCAAGCTCAACGAGGATTTGCCATCTGCGCAGGAGATATAATAGTGCACAAGTGTGTGCGCAAACACAGGTGCACTCTCTATTTCTTTACTCTCATAGTCTGGTGAGGCGGCAATTTGACATGACCGCTAAGAGGTCAGGCGCAAGACCAACGGCTTAATGTGCTTTCCGAGGCACGGGGGTGGTTAAACCGCCACCTTCCTGACTCTGGCCTGAGTAATTTCATTATTGAAATACCCAACTAAAAATTTTTGACCCGACATCGGATTTGAACCCGGGACCTCTTGGTCCTTAGGCGACGCACGCTACCACTAGAACAACGAGGCAATCTTGCTAATATTTACATACATAATAGAGTATCTATAAAAGTATGTCATGAATAGCGAAATCATTTTTGCATTAAGTATTTTTTTTTTGCAAATTGCTACAGACTAGATCTAATGCATTTTTAAAATTACAGCGCTTTAAATTAAATGTACGTACCTACCAAGTTGACACATTGCATCTAGTTACTACGACAAAACTCTTTATAGGCAACAAAGTACCCTATCACCCGTAACTTTTATTTTTAAACTTCCATTACTCTACACTATTATTTATTAACTAAATGAACCATCCTCATACGTTTTAATTAAGGTTGCACACATTTGACTAGTCACTCGTATTTGTATGCGGATTATAAGTTTAAACCATTATTCATTGAAGTCAGGGTAGATTAGTAATATTTTTTGAATCAATCAGACATAAAGTTTGGCAAAAAATTTGCCTGTCACAGATATTTTCGCCAATTTTAATGTCAAAACTGCGCTTCAGAAAATGTTAAACTGTTAATTCAGACTTGATTGTTCAACGATCCAAATACCTACACTTAGATAATGTAGTTTAGTATCCTGACTGACAGGCTGGATGGGAAAGGTTAAAAAAAAGATCCCAATTGGAATCTTTTCGAGAATTTAAAGTGCGAGCGCTTATCTGCCTATTAATTGTATTTGTGACATTGTTTAAAGTCACATCCAAAACTACAAACATACCTACACAACAGCCACCACAAAAAATCATATCAACGCAGGTCGCGTCTATATTTTTCATCGTTCGTTGCACCACACCTACATATGAATTACAGCGAGACATATCGCCAGGTTGTTTACGAATGTTATTGAATATTCCACTCCACAAACATGAATACAGAGAGCAAACACAGAGGATGGATTCCGACCGATATCCTCGGGGTGACGACACACAATATTTCATCGGTTGCAACGTTAAAAATGCTTGTGACATTTTTTTGAAGGCTACACCGTTACACGTGCTTTAGAGAAGCAAATTTTATTTCGATATTCAATGTGGTTGTCTCTTCAATAATAGCGATCAAATTTAAGCGCACTTTTATGATTATGATAAATAAAATAACACCTAAGTATTTCTGGTGATATGACCTTGTTTGTGTTGTATCCTATTACCTAGTACCAAAATTGGAAAGTTTTAAAAGGAAAAAAGACAAAGACTGCCTGAGTATGGTTATTCTCGAAGATAAGCTTTAAAAGAAAACCTAAAACTATAAGCCAAGATATAATATCTTGTCAAAGAATGTACAGCTATAGAATAAATCCCTAAAAATGGTGTACATTCCAAAAATCTTAACAAAATATTCGGATCAAACAATATTTAACGATAACAAATGTTTTTCAAGCCATTATTGTAATCTATTGCAAGTAAGTATTCTGGATAAATAAGATTTGATGTTTAGTATCGTCATATTATTCGTAGACCGGCAGTCTGTTTACATAGAAAATCAAACAGGATATTGATTGCGAGAATGTACTATCTACTGTCGATATACATAGCTAAGGTACAGTCGAGCAATGAAACGAGTTCTCTATCAGTTGCAATAAAGTATATCTTTTAATGTAATTATTTAAATTTGAGCTAGCTATTTCGAAAAAATAAGTGACAAGTGGCCAGTTCTTCGCATATACGAGTATTATAACAAACCCAAAACCTAGTATGTACACCAGTCGCTTTACGACATGCTAGGCAAAAAACACAAGTTGGTAGGTAGGTCCATTATTTTTAAGTTCCCGTCCAACATAGAATCATAGAGTTCAAATCATGTACTTACTTGAAATTTGCGTCTTTTAATTATTAAGCTGAACTACTCACAAGCTTAGACTTACCAATCTATCTACCATTTAAATATGATATTTTGTGCCTATTTAAGATTGCGTACCCAAACCTTTTCAAATTAGATCCACAGTTTCTGTTTTTCTGTAGACTGGCGACTTTATCTTTGTAATGATATATTTTAAGCTCAGACTCTACACGTCTAAAAAGTATTTAAGACAAAATATGCCGCAACATTACAAAGTTTAGTCCATAAACGTATTATTTTTTATTATGGAAAGAGTCCGCAGGGGTAATATGAAACGAAATATATTATTCCAGCATTTGGAGTTCAACATTTCAAATATGTAGAAAACAAATTGGCGTATTATTATCAAAGTCCTTTATGTCTGCCTATACGCCGGTTTTCAAATAGCAATAAAAAACAATTCAATGTACTTTTCTGGTTATACAATTGTAGACTGTTTATGACTTAGTAATTTAAAAGACACAAAACCTAAGCCTATAATTAAGTTTAATATACTTATTATTTACCTCTAAATAAACAACGCCCCTATAAATGTGGTTTAAACAACTTAGCTTGATATTTACGAATGTTTGTATGTAAATAAACAAACTAAACAATAGGTAGGTAGTTTGTTTTTAAGTTTGACTGCAGTCAAAAAATAGACACTCAGATGTTAAAATTAATTGATATAATTATTTTTAACATCTGAGTGAATTTTATTACAACGTATCTAATAAATTTACACAATCATATGCAAGTTACCCACTTCTTTACGTAGATTCCTATCATTGTAAAAAAAAGATATTCAAACTAATTAATTTCAATTCTGGAATCCCACTTTTATTTCAATAACGAAATTAGGTATACCTAGGTGTTTATATACTCGTCTTCATTTAACGTTGAATAGGTCTTCCCATAAGCTTACTCAGAAATATTATGAACGTCCACTTTTGTTGTACATTTTTCTTTGCCACCCAAGCACCCCTGTTTCCCCGAAGATAAGAAGCCAGGCCAGCCAATAAAGAAGAGAATAAACGCGACACTTTCATAAACGTATTTTACACAAGCGAGTGCGCATAAAACTCCACCATTCTACAGCAAACTTGTTGCGTAATTTCGTTTAATGCGATTTACTTTCTGCATAAAGAATACTTAACTATTTTCCATGACTATGTTCTTGGTGTTGTAGACGGAGAGACTGAACGGAACCGACTAAACTTTGTTTTTAGCTTTTTAAGTGGCGTTGGTCGGGTGGCTAGATTTTCATACAAACATCCGTTGCATTAACAATAAAAGAAAATAACTTTTATTGGTATTGCTATTTGTAGCTTTTAGCCTTTGCAATCGGGAACTGCTATTTGTCACAAGTAGGTACCATGTACCTACCTACTAATAAAACCAGTTATAGGCTACGCAAAAGACAAAGCGATATTAAGAAAAAGTTAAAAACTTGATAAAGTTAATCCTTTTACTGTTATTGCGATGGATCCTAAATTATAGGACACAGCATTGTTATAAATATGTGTTTTTCCATAAAGGCCGTTACACGAGGCAGATGTCCATCGAGATCCATTTACTTTATTATTTTTTTAATTTCATCAGTTTCCAATTTTTTGTGTTGCCTGATAACTGATTTAAGCGATTTCAACAATCGTTTTGGTTCTTGTATCTCAGTCCTACGTAAATTTTCATTAAGGCACAATTGAAATAAATTCTAATAAAAAATGCAAATAAAAAAGCTAGCTCCATATTTACCTACTACCATGTATTACTTTTTTAGTATTTGCAGCCTACATTTTTGTATTCATAAAATAGCGCATACTTTTATTATGAACGTGATATAGGTAACTTTATTCTGTACATATTTTTTTTTTAAAAGCCCAGTCCAACTGATGGAATCTTGATTATTCATAGATGAATTTTCACCTACAGTTTTTGTTTTAAAAATACCGTCATTGCTCTGAATCAACAGTAATTTCCAAGAAAACTCTCACTTCACTTAACAACTTTACGACCAGCTCTTCCGTGGTGGAGGATATGCCCTTTTCAAGACTTAAAATAGCATCCTTTATGTAAGATTTAATTTTCTGGCCAGTTCGTGTCCACTCCAACAAATTGTCTAGAATATCTCGACAAGGACTCGATTTATGCTTGCTGTATATATAGTCTAGATCGGATAGAATCATGTGAACCAATTGGATGTCTTGCCCTTTCGTCAAGTCTGTTGAAGAATACATCGTATTCAGTCTCGTTTCAATGGTCTCTTGTATAGAATTTAGAATTTCCTTCGCTGGTACGTTATCGGAATATGACATATCGTTGAGAATGTCCTGGAATTCCTTGGCTGTCTTTGGCCTCAATTTGGAATAGAAAGAAGAGTCTTCCAACGCTTCGTAAAAGGCTTTCATAAACTTTTTAATCTTTGCATGTGGCAATTTCTTAAGGCGACTAAGAAGTGAATTTAACGCAGTCGTGCATTCGTTGAAATTCAGGCAAATGTGGAATTCATAACACAGCCTCTTCTGTGCTTTAGCTTCTGTTAGCGCTATGTCAATAACTAGTGATTGCGTCAATTTCTTTTTTATTTCGTCTATTTCTTTAGGGTCTGCTTCTAATTTGTCAACTATGTAAGTTATCGTTTTCCTTTGAAACTTAGCGCTTATTTTTTTAATCACGCCAACCCAGAGATACGCTTCCCGATCATCAGTGACCTTTTCGTCAGCTGTCCTCAACAATTTCTTAACATCATCTAAAAAGATCTTGAGAACCCCAAAAAATGGCCTCCCCTTTCCCTCAGCATTCATGATTCCATCGAACACCCCCTCAACGGTATGAGCCAATGCTGTAACGTAATCGTTTACAAATTTTTCCAATTTCCCATTGCAAAATTCCAATCTCTTGCACAGGGATTCCGACTTTACTTCTAAAGCGATAGGGTCTAGTTCCGCATTCATGGACCTTCTCCAGTTGAGTAGGTTGGAGCTGTAACCGTTTCGAAAATAGTGCGTTATTGTATCCATTACGTCTTTGCCGAGGCTTAACGAACCGTGCATGTTGACTTTGACAGCGTCAGTGAAGGATGTGATCGCTGGAACGAGGGTACATTATTATTTGTAGCTCAATACGTAGCCTTTAGCAATCGGGGACTGCAATTTGTCAGGAACGGGCTACGCAAAAGACGAAGCGATGTTAAAAACATAAATATTTAAAAATAAAATCTCTTATATATATGTATGTAAATTTTTTGTACTTATCAGATTTTATTAAAATTTTTTTTAAAAGTAAGTATCTTATAAATTTTTTATCGTATGGAGTACCAATTTGCCACAGTACCTAGGAATCCATTTATTTACAACCTTTTGCCCGCATGGAATTCAATATTTTACAATAGGTACCTACTTTGTGTGACCTATCCCTTATTATAGATAAAAAGTAACTATCCTAACTTACGAACTTTTGACGCATCAAATCGCATCACAATCAGTCAAGTAGGTTTAGGTGAACTTTATCAAACAGACAAATACCTAGGTACCTAGTCTCGGATTTATATAGTTCGATAGTTTTGCCGACAATATTAATTAAATGTTTATTTTACTTCAGTACTCTTAGTTAATTATCTTACTTTTAAAAAATCATTAGGACAAACATTCTGTCGTTAATAGCCTTGTTATTTATCCTCATTTTATTTAAGTATTTAATTAATAAGTAAGTACTTAAAGAAATAATTAAATGCACTTACCAAAAATGTAAACAAAATATGTTTTTAAAATCATGTTGTTCGAGTGGATTTATTTTTATAAAGTAGTATGAAATTCAATTCAGTATTATAGTTTTACGTCAGGTCCTAAAATTTTATTGTTAGAAATGGTCAGATACTTCTTGTAAAATGTTATTAACTTATTCTTCTAAAGCAGTAAATTAAATTGAATACTACCTAGTTACGTCCAGTTTACACATATTAGTTAGTAATACTTATTTCTGAAAAGAAGATATTTAGTAGCTCTAAGTACCTAATTGTAGGAACTTATTTCTTTGATTCAAATTCTTATTCAACTGAGCAAATCAACTTTATTTCGCGCCAGCGCCATCTTGCGCAACAGATGCGAAAAAAAGAGCGAATCGTTCTTTTATAGCATTGAGCTATTAGGATTTGAGACAAATTTTTTAAAGTAAATAATCTTCTATGTATCGCTAACATAGACATAGCATTCCAAAAATTTGTTTCACATTTACATAGTAGAGGGCGCTTATTTGACAGATCTCTGAACGAGACGTCAAAGTATCTGACGTTTACGGATTCAATCTTTTTATTTTCGGCCATATTCGCCGAAAGTTTGGTGTTCGGATTAGGTCACGTATCCTTTCGTGGCCTTTAGATCACTGATCTAAAAACTAATCAAGATGGTTCAAAAGAAGGTAAAAACCATGTGCGTTACGTTAATTATGATATTTCTCTGTGAATTAGTGGAAATTATGTTATAAACGCGAACTCTAAGATAACATGTTTGAGCCAAGGAACCGCCGTGCTTATTTGTGTTATTGTTTTATTTTGGTACACTTGAAGTCTTTCTGAAGCCCTTGCCAAATATTTGCTGAAAAATCCCATTCTTTTCACAGTTTATCATTAGTTTTTCTTAGTAAAGCTCTTATTTGTGTGGTTGTTGATTGACATAACCTAAAAAGAACGTGATGTTAAAACATTTATGAGTGCCGTGATTACACTCGAATTATCACCAAGATCTCTGACGAACAACGTGTTAATTTTATAATTTCGCGTGTGGAGGACGCGAATACTGAAATTCTCCGTTTCGTTTCAGCCGAAGAAGAAGGTAGGGAAGAAGGTAGCGGCCGCCCCTTTGGTCGTCAAGAAGGTCGAACCCAAGAAGATCGTCAACCCTCTCTTTGAGAAGAGGACGAAAAACTTCGCTATTGGTGAGTTAATTGCCAAAATAATAAGGAAATATTAAGATTAGTTTTAAGTTATTAAAGTTAGGTTGTTTTTTGTTGCGTCTATTTCTTTCGTGGTAGTGTTGGTGTGATGCCGCGTTTTGAGTATTCCAGGATTCCCAGAAAAACGAAGGGCTATAAACATTATTATTCTTATTCTAATATTTCATTAGTTCATTAGTACGTAGTAAAAGAACAAGTGGTTCATTTTTTTTTAAATTCTACGCATGATAATTTTAATTTTGCTTGTTTTAGAAGTAGTATAAGGAACGTACCTCCTTAACAATATCATTAATTCTCAATTATTCTTTGAAAATGGCTTTGCCTTTTTTTTGTTTTTAAGAATAAAGTGAGTTTTTATTAGCTACAACTACTCAATAATTCGACGTTTGATGCTGATTTTCACTATAACTCACAAGCTATTTGTCAAATATAGTGATATTGATAGTCCTAAATAATAACTTCTGTAAAAATCTGCTAAGACTACAAAAAGTTGCAGCTAGCCTTTTAAAATGATGTAAAAATATTAATCCGAAAAAACCATGTGGTTTCAAAAATTAACGAGCTTTTTAACACTGATAACATTTAATCACAAGCAGCATGTCCTGCCATCTCTTACCCAGCTAATGCTTTTGTTTTTGTTTTTGTCAGGCCAGGATATCCAGCCTACACGTGATCTGTCCCGCTTTGTGAGATGGCCCAAGTACATCCGCATCCAGCGCCAGAAGGCTGTTCTGCAGCGCAGGTTGAAGGTGCCACCGCCGATCAACCAGTTTACCCAGACACTTGATAAGACTACAGGTTTGTGCTTTCATTTATTTACAATAGAGAATTTGCCATCATTAACTGATTGTCATACTCAAAATGCCATTTTAAAGAGTTTTTTTTTCCATATACATATGTACTTATTTCATATGGAAAGATGTTTGATGATTTCTAAATGCATAATTTTTTATTTGTCTGGAAGGTATTCTTTCCTCCTTTCTGTGCCTGTAGCAATATGTCTTCTAAATTTAATGTCAATTGGTTGAGTAGTTAGACAAACTTTATTTCACATCTCAAATTTATCTATCGGTTTTAGATTTTACATGATGAACTCCAAATGCAACTATGAATCACTATGATTATCAACAAAATATACGAGCTTTTTAACTCTGATTTACTTGAAATCAAATTTTTATATCAAAGCTATTTGTGTGTGTATATTAATCAAATGTATTTTTCAAATTATAGCCAAAGGTCTGTTCAAGATCCTTGAGAAATACAGGCCAGAGACTGAGGCAGTCAGGAAAGAGCGTCTAAAGAAGGCTGCCGAGGCCAAGGTATTTACTATTTTCTATAAAATGTGTGTATAGTTATGTATTTTGATATTGTATGTACATACAATGAACAAGAATACATTACTGGAAAAATAAATTGTGATACCTATATAGGATAATGATTTAAGTTAAACTGCATGTAAGAATGTGATAATAATTTTAAATGGAGAAGGAACCAAAGACACGGCTTGAAAACCCTTGACATGTTTACTATACCGACTTTCTGTGGAATCTTTAGGTACCTTCAACAGAACCAACCTCTCATTGCTTTGTTCATCAAACACCATCACATTAACTTAACATTATATGTTTTATGTAACCAAATCTATTTTACATGATGTATAACATTAGTACACCAATTGCCATGAGGACACTCGACCACCAAGATCTCTGACGACACCTTCGCAACATCATTGTATACTCTTCTAGAACATTATTTCATATTATGTTGCTACACTACTACAGATCGCCAAGAAGGATGAGGCCCCACCAAAGAGGCCCAACACAATCCGTGCTGGAACCAACACTGTCACCAAGCTGGTCGAGAAGAAGAAGGCCCAGCTTGTCGTGATTGCCCACGATGTTGACCCTATTGAGGTATGTGATACTAAGTTTTGCCTGCACATGTATGTAGATTAAGAATAATGTCCTAATCGATATTGGCCACGGCGGCCAATCTCAACAAGGATTAGCCAACTGCGCAGGAGATATTATAGTGCACAAGTGTGTGCGCAAACACAGGTGCACTCTCTGTTCCTTCACTCCCATGGGAAGAGGTCTGGCGCAACAGCTTAACGTGCTTTTCGAGACACGGAGTTGATTGAACCACAAACTTCCTGATTCCAGACTGAGTTATTTCAATATTGAAATACCCAGTCACAAATTTTTCGATCGACCCAGGATTTGAAACTGGGACCTCTTGGTCCTTAGGTGGTACATGCTACCACTAGACCAACGAGGCAGTCAAATAGAATATCTACATACATAGAATAACATAGAATCTTACCTGAACATATGTATGTAGATATAAAATGAAGCCAATGAGAAATAGGTATTGTGCCACTTTTTTTTCTCTACATGTCTGCTTAAAGCGTTAAAAACATACAAACATTCGTTTTTGGTAATACCTATTTTTTAGATAAAATTTCCATGTTCATCTAGCATGAACATGACAAACAACACCCAAATCTTTTGTAGTAGCCGTATTAGTTATTTAAAAAAAACAACACAGTTGGACAAAACACAGGTTACAAGGCTAGTTTAATAGATATTTTGTATTCATTCTAAAAACATACAAATTTATTGATAATATCTGTAACAGGCGCCTTTTGTCGTTCTTTTATAGCCTGAATAATTTTTAATACTTTTAAATAGGTTTTAATAATCCAGAGTAAATTAATCATTATATGCAACTCGTGTAGTCATGATGTCATGACTACATGAGTTGCTTTTGAAACATGTAGTCATGACATTTGTGTTGTCTTTTATTTTTATTTGTTGGTTGCTAATTTCGACAATTTGTATTGTTGCCGGTTCTTCTCGGTAGAATCAACGTTCGGAACCTGGCGGTAGAATATTTATTTTGTATTATTATGACTATTCATAAGTGCTTTTGTGGAGCCTACATGAATAAAGATATTTCTATTCCTATTTCTGTTGAGTGGTCTGTTTACTTCTTTAGTGCTTCTAATGTTCAGTAGTTAATTAAATCAGGGATATTAAACTCTGTTGGCTATAAGTTTCTAAATATATCTGGAAAAGTTAAAATTCATAAAAGTGGCAGTGATGTTAGAATTTCTTCACCTGAGGCTGCATAAAAACTATGTTTATTTGCATGCTGTATGAAGACAATTGACTCTGAGCCACATACATATTAGAATTTATAATAACTTTCATTGTGAATGTATGTATGTATCTGTCTTTTGTATTTGAGACCTAGACATCATTCATACATTTTTGTAAAGCCTGCATAAACTGTTGTATTTCTAGTGGCATATATTGAACATCTTTATTAACTGATTCAGCAAATGTTTTCAAACATTACGTCAGTTTTTGGCTATGAAACAGTTATTATTTATTAGCATGACGAAAAAATTGCAATTAAGATAATTATTTTTGTTACATGCTCACTTAACTCTTGCAAGATATTTAAGAAAAAAACAAAATTTTTAAATGCCCATGAAATTCATATGGGAAAAGCGAAGTTTAATTTAACAAGACAAATCTGTGTTCATTATGTTGAGTCTAATGAGTTACCAGTTTTACTGATAATACTCATAATTCCCCAGCTGGTTCTCTTCCTGCCCGCCCTCTGCCGCAAGATGGGCGTACCATACTGCATCGTCAAGGGCAAATCCCGCCTGGGAGCCCTCGTGCACCGCAAGACCTGCTCGTGCTTAGCGCTCACACATGTAAGTATAAGTTACCCATTTGTCTGTTTACAGAGCGTCCGCTAGTACTCGGGCATAATAATATGAGAAAGTTGGCCACAAAAATCTGCATTATGAAAATTTTTAATCAGACTTGCAGAAGAAAATAGTGGAATGCAACTAAATAAGAATCTCAATGTAAGGTTAACGATAAGTTACTTTTTTAATTTAAATACTTACATTTGAACAGTTTTCAAGGTGTGAATTAACTAGAATAGATTGAGTAATGAATATGTCAATGCTTTTACTTAGATTTACTTTTATTTGCTACAAAATGTAATGTTCTAGGGGGAGATTGTTACTATTATAGCATTAATTTCAGTCAATTCATGCCAGAAATATTGATTAAAAATGTATAAGCTGCTACAACATTTCAGGAAAAAAGATTAGTGTATACTTTAGTATTTAATTTTCTAAATTGTTTTCGAAAACGTTTTAATTGGTTTACTATATCGGAAATGATGATTTATTTGCTATCTAAGCGCTGTGCTGATAACCCATCTACCACCAATAGATTTATCTGACGACATACACTTGAAAACGGCAACCATTAACCCTTCAGCGGCAACATTGTAACTGGCATTGTGTTCCCAGGTGGAGTCTGGCGACCGCGCCGCGTTCTCGAAGGTCGTGGAGGCCATCAGGACGAACTTCAACGAGCGTTACGAGGAGCTGCGGCGGCACTGGGGCGGCGGCGTGCTCGGCAACAAGTCCAACGCGCGCATCGCCAAGCTCGAGAAGGCGAAGGCGCGTGAGCTCGCGCAGAAGCAGGGCTGAGCCTAATAAACTTAAGACGTTGTACTCTTGACTTTTATTTTGGATTCCCCTGTAGTTGATGTGTGTTATACTTTTGGTACTAACATTTTTGATACCACAGTTGGGACTCAAAATTTCGGTGTTATGCCCAGCATGTCGCTAAAAGCGATTAACCCAGGTTATATTAGATTTATGTAGGTCACTTTTGTACATAAACTAGGTATAGATGCCACTAACTAAAATAAATTCGCATACAGATGTCAATTTGATAAAGTAGCATCTAGATTTTGATGAATGACGATGTACCTCACAAAAACAGTGATTCTGTACATAAAAAATCAATAATTAGCAATGTAAGAAATGTGTGACATTATAGAAATGTGCTTTTTAAATACATTCTACAATACAATACATTCATTATTGTCAAAAAGTTCGTGAGCCGCCCTCTTGTCCTCTGGTAAATTCGACCACCTGGACAAGGCCTTACTACCTAAGTATGAAAACAATTAACATAGCAATGTTCCGGCAATGTGCTCGAACGTACCAAAAGCAGAATCAGATGCGGCAAAAGGGTTAAAAGAAAATTTTCAAAATAAAAAATAATAATTTGAACTCCTGCTGATCTACATACTGGCAACCTGATGTTCGTTTGTATGGAAGGGAGTATGTCCCTTCTAATACTACTAGATATACTGAATGGCCCGTTGGTCGAGTGGTTAAAGACCCTGACCACGAAACCAAGGGTCGCGGGTTCGAACCCGCTAGGGGCAAATGTTTCGTCTGATCATGGACATTTGTACTCGAGTCATGGATGTTAACCCTTAATCAAACATAGGGGAATTATTTCCCACCTGACCCTAGTATAAAAATCGGTTTATTCTTTCTGAACGTTACTTGATACTTCAAATTATTTTACCGTATCATGAAGTATCTTAAATACTTTTTTATAAATGGTAACACTTTTTTTCCCAAACGTCATACGGTAAACGTCAACGACAGTTGAAACTTCAAAGTTCATATTTTAGCGGTTTCGGCGCTAAATTCATATTGTTGTGAGGTGTTTTTCGTCTGACGACCAGCAAAATTCTTATAAGTAAATGACTGGCTATTTTTCTATTAGTAGACTATATTTCTAGTATAATAACAGAATGAAAAGTTTGCGAAACCAAAATTTGTGGTAGTTTTGGACGTTCAAATTATGTGGGAAGTATTTTCCCTATGTCCGTTTGAGTAATTACTAAGTGGGAAAATAATTCCCTATACCCAGTTAGCGTTAGTTATTTAATCCATATATATAAAAATTACGCGTTGTCTTTTTGAATTAAGGCAACTGTTCTTTATAAATATGTGTCAATTTTTCATAACAATAAACATCTGATTCCATTAGCTCTGATTTTTATTTCCATTATTCAAGACGTTGAAGACATATTTTCATTATTCGTATATTACAAGTAGAGCCGCGGCAACAACTAGTCAGGCAAGCATTGCAACATAGGATATAGGGAAATAATTTCCCACCATTAAAATAAAATAAAACCTAAACAGACATAGGGAAATATATTCCCACCAAAAAAAAACTACATTAGGCCTGTTTTTTTATTTTTCGTTATATTAATCTTAAAAGTATACTTAAATGTAAGGTAAATCCGTTTTTACATCTTCAATAAATCTTCTATTGTGCCGCGTTTGTTTAAGGGTTAATAAACGTATTTAAGTATGTCTATCCGTTTACCTAGTATCCATAGTACAAGCATAAGCTTAGTTTGGAATTAGGGAATTGGTGTGTCAGTCTGGAGAATTTATTTTTTATTATTATTTATTTATATCTTCGTTCGGCAGTGAAAACCTCGGTCGCATTTGCTTATTTTTGTTTATTTTTTTGTAAGTCTTTAGACTTATTTAGCAACGAGATATTTAAATTCTTATGAATATGTATCATTGATTACAATCATTCTTAAAAAAAAATTACAATAAACAGTACTATTTCAATCAATACAGTTTTTTTCAGGAGGCAGTTTTACTTCCTTCTGTAAAATTTTGTCAAAAGCATTTACGAGGTTTAAACTGCCGAACGACGATATGTATAGAACTGAAACAACATGTTTTAGAATTGAGGGAAGGGGGAGGGACATATGGAAGAATACAACTTGATGTTCCCGAGTAAGAAATGTAAGGCTGAAGATTGAAGACGTTCAGTAAGAGGCTTAAAAGTAAAACTGAAATTTTAATGAAATACTTTATTTATATATTTTTAGTCAATAATAGAAACTTATGAATCTATAAGTACACATTAGTATTTTAATTTTAGCCATATATTAATGTAAGTAAGTAGGGTACGCTTTTTCATTATGTCGAGGCCCTCTTTATCTTGAACAGTTTGCTGCAGTCAGGATCTGGATATATTCCGGTATAAGTTGGGTTGCTTCTGTGGACCGGTCCGATGGCAGTCGCCAGGCCTGTCAAGTCTTCGAGCTGGTGGGTTCCATCTCCGCATCGCTTTATCCGATTATGCAGCTGCAATGAAATAATGAGTACATTTTATGCAGTGGATTAGCTTACGTGGGCCCTTTATCAAATGTATTGACAAGTCCTTTTTATCATCGTTATTATCGTTGTAGACAACTTTTAAGAATGTTTACGTTTCAAACGTAGGGGCCCCTATAGAGCGGGGGCCCCATATCATTGATACGCGATAGCTACGCCTCTGGTTATATAGGTAACTATTCAAACTAGCACACTGTGAGGACACATACATATTATAATGTTGGTACCGAATTTCCTAGTATTTTTCCTCTGACCTAGGTCTGTTATTGTTGTCTGCTAGGGGATCAAGTCAATCAAATCAAAAAACTTCCAAAAAGACATGCGAAACGCAGTTAAAGCTTACCATGTCCGGGCTAACACTCTTCAAGTCGTAAGCCAGACCGATGAATTCGGAGAATTCGATAAGTTTCGTGGTGGTCTGGAAGGGCAAGTCCAGCTCTGACGCCTTGTAGTCCCAGGGGAATGCGTGGTGGTAGTTATGCCAGCCTTCGCCTAAAGACACCAATGAAGTGAACCAGGATTCCGTTGGTCGGATGGTTCTGTGGAAATAAGGCTTTAATTAATGTATTTTTACGTTCGTAAGACTTCAAAACCGCAAACTACTTTTTAGTGCAGCCTAACTAAGTAGCGGTCTCGAAAGAGATAACACTATCCTTACTCCATACTTAATAAGGTTAAGGGGGCTTGTTGTCCCTTTGACTGTGCCTACCCCTTCGGGATTACGGGCGGGATTATTTTCACAGAAATAATAAAGTACCTACCTGGCTTTTCAAGCCATTCCTGGTGTCCCGGTTCTCGGTAGATGCGGACATTCCGAACCGGTGGTAGATTCAAATTGTTCTTTTTTGTACCTATTACTTGACGATTTACAAGTGCTTTTTAAGGCCTAGGTAAATAAAGATATTTTGAGTTTGAGTTTGAGTAAAAGCTAAAGTTGTGTTTTTTTTTAACATTCGTGACGAAATTTTATCTGGCAACACTATTTTTAACTGAACATTTGGTATAAGGATTTCCATAATATGATGAATATTTTTAACATGCTTTCATGTGACTAACATAAAAAAATGTAATAAGTACCTATGTATAAAGTTCAATAGTTCGCTCATTGTTAGATGGTTTAAATTAAGGATGTTACGGAGGTTCATCTCCGATTCCGAAAAGTCGGAACTTCCGATTGATATTAGACCTCCGACTCCGGCTTTGGTTCCGAAACTGTTAAATCGGAGGGCGGAGGAGGCGTAGGTACTACGAACAAGTTTATAGATGCATACCTACAGATAGCGCGCGAGATGAATGCAGTCGGGACCTGAGATGTGACATACCTGAGCTCTGCATTCAACTCGCGCGCTATCTGTACTTAGGTACTTGTCGCGCGGGGAAGTACCCCGCGCGCTTACTGGTATTACTTTTCCACTTGTCGCTTCGTATTCGATTATGACGGTTCATTTGTTTTGTTTTTTGCGCTTGTGCTTCAATAAAACTTATTTGAGTTACTGATAAGCGTTAAGTAGTATGTTTTTATTGAATTTGTGAAGTTCTTTTTTTTATTTATAATGAAACCAAAAACCAGTGGTATTTGGAACTTCTTTAATTAAGTGTCTTAGCCTCCGCCTATAACTCCGACTCTGACTCTGGTTCCGATAGAAACACTTCCGTAACATCTCTAGTTTAAATCACCAAATGTTTACTATGTGTCTCAAAGTTAAGTACATACATGAAATGACTATTTACGTTACGTACGAATATTTACGTTTCCAAAATTAATATTGCAACCGCATGGCCATTGTTACCTACTTAAAATTTCCACATTTTGAGGAAACATTATTTATTCGTAATTCGGGACCCAAAAAGAATGTACCAACTGTGTTTCTTGTCCAGGATATCGTAAAAGGATTTGTGATTAAGTAGATGACGAGCTAGCCACTTTTCACTGCTTTTTTACAATGTTCCATCTAATCGAGCTCCATTTTTGGATGAATATGGTTTACGAAGCTTATCGCTCTTTAGACTACCCCTATGGGAATTATGGTAGGGATGTGACATGTAGCGGATAAAATCGATTAAAGAATAATCGATTTTTTTCTGTTTAAAATAAATTGATTTGTAAAAAATCGATTTAATTAATAATAATCGATTTTTGTGAGACAATCGATTAATATAATTGAAATATTAAACATCGATTTTTTATATTTAGAGAATCGATTATTAGAAATCGATTTTTAGAAAAAATAATTGATTAATATAAAAATGGATTATTTTTTCATATCCCTAAATTATGGGCGTGATGGTATGATGATGATCAGGTTCCTCTTTCCCACTGGGCACTTTGAGCACATGCCCAGGGCCCCGCGATCGAGAGGGGCCTAGTGTAACGTTGTACCTGGGCAATATTGGTAAATAGAACAATTAATTTCCTTATGTGTCCGGGACCTCTAATAGGTTAAAAACGGCCCTGATGATGATGATTTATTTCTTTGCGGCATTAGCAGAAATAAACTAGGTAGAGATTTGGTGGTAATTAAATAAACTAAAAACTTACTTGTCATATGGCCTCATTCCGTACTTGTGGGCGATACTGTTGATCATGAACACGCTGTTGAGGCTGAGCACGTATCTCAGCGCGTAGCTTACTAAGAGGGCGTTCGTGAGGGTTTCTCCCCAGAAGTATACAGGCACCCACACGGGAATCAGGAACCCAAACACGAAGTAGAGCGGCTGGTAGTATCTGAAAACGTAACTAACTAACTAAGCTTCACGCCACTTCACTAGCGGGGTAGGCAGAGAGAACCGAACGCCATATGGCACGATCCGAAAACGTGGCGATGGAAAATGTTAACGTAATAATCCACCTTGTCAATCAGTCTATTCCAGTTTTTACCTACTGCGACGCCGGGCCGGATTTAACGTCACATCCGTTATACGTTACCGTTATACTTCATACCAATATTAGATAAATAAGAAAGATTTTATCGTTTGTTTGCATTCAATAGACTACGAAACTACAGGACCGATTAAAAAAAATCTTTTACTAATGGAAAGCTACTTTATCAGCGAGTAACATAGGCTATATTTTATCTCTGTATTCCCACAGAAACGGGATCTACGTGGGTCAAACCGCGGTGCGCTGCTAGCTTTACATAGAATTATACCTTTATTTTTAGGTAGCAGCAGGCAAGGTGGCCTGTTATAGTAATTGATTAAAAAACAACACGTTTCCGACCTAATAAAAAAAAAGCTTTCGTAGATTTATTTTTTTTAATCTCGGCGAGACAAGTTATTTTTTCTTGTTCAGAATTTCCCCATCCTATAAATGTTGCCTAGGCATTAGCCCTGCCTGAGTGCTCTTAGTGTAAATCTAGCTCTGCTCCAACGTCAGGTCAAGCTAGTTTTAGTTTTTAGGAACACCACCAAGACGATAAACAAGTGTACCGACGGTCTGATGGTAAGTTAGTGAGTATGGCAGTGTCCCAGCTTAATAACCGTGGCTCTTGTTTAGGAAATACACAGACGTACTCACTTATACTGCAACATGACCAGTTTGTTTTGTTTCAGATCGCTCAAGTCAATGGTCTTCCTGAGCTCCTTGCAGAGCGGGTGCCTCTTGGTCATGAGCCACCCGATGTGAGAGTAGAACAGGCCCCGGGTCGCGTTGTGGGGGTCCCCGTCCGTGTCGCAGTACCGGTGGTGTTGACGATGCTCTCGGCACCAAATGTACGTCGAACTCTGTTAAATCGGTAAAGCCTCTTATTAATCATCATACGATTACGCCCACAACAGGCTACATGCTTGAATTTTTGTATAGTTCATTAGTGAAAAAATATTGCATAAGTAAGTAGGTATTTTTTCTTTTATTCAGCAAACCAGAAATGTTGACGTTAGGTACTGCGCGTTTAAATTCCGCCTGACGTCACTAGCTTCGTAAAATTTTAGGAACGTGTGACCTCAAAGTGCCCCTTTCTAGGTCTATGAAGCGCTGTATCTTTATAACTTTTTCGATTATTAAATAAAACAAAAAATAATAAATAAAACATAGATAATACATTGTTATTACAAATATTGAATTTTTGTAACAACAAATATTGAAAAGGCGTTTTTGTCGATGGGTAGCAGCCTAAAAAAGGCTCTATAATAGATCCGGTCCTGCTCGAATAAAAACGGGACATAAAGCTGGATTATTATATTTACCTGTCCCGCTACTAAATGCATAAATAGGACGATGCATTCTAATAGAGGTTTCGCTTTATAGGCCCGGTGTGAGAATCTCCTGTGGGACCCCATTGTGACTCCCTCTATGCTAATGAATACGTTGAATGCGGCTGGAACAAATATAGGAAAGATCTATAAGTGAATGAACTAATGGTCTAAGAATGATGCTTCAATTATTTGGTAACCAAGAAATCTATTTTTAACTAAACACTAACTAACTTCACGCCACTACCCTACTGGGGTAGGCAGAGAGAACCGAACGCCATATAGCACGGTCCTCGCAATTATTTTTTATGTTATAAATATTGTCAGATATTGGCATTCGGAGAAAACTGGCGTAAAGAATCTTTGAAACTGATGCCTTCGGTTCCGAGATAAAAATACCAGGTGGGCTAATTTTGAGAACTGTCTGAATAAAACTAACTAACTATACTTCGCGCTACTTCCCTGGCAGTAGGCCTGGGGGTAGGCAGAGATAACGTATTCGTATAAATAAAATTTATAAATTTTCAACTCAATCTACTTAATAACTATTTTTAATGTGGTAATGACAATTTCTGGGCAATTTATGGATAAAGTTTAGCAATACTGATTGAATTGACGACATTAGGACAATCACAATATTTCATTTTAAATACAAAGTAAGTAGCTTAAGCACTATAATGCATAAATAAAGAAATCAGGATCGTCGAAGGTACCAGAAACACCCAGACCCGATATGGTGCGGGAATCGACATTTTAATCTCTGCCCTTTGAAATCGAAGAAACGAATGCAGAGATCCTCTTTTTTCCCTCATTAGTTTCGTTACTTAGGTTTTCAAAACTTTTCGTTATTGTCATATGTCATTAAAAATCATAAAAACAACATCTAGAGAAATGGTGCTTAGTTAACAATTCGTCACGCCCGCAATCCCCGAAGAGGTAGACAGAGTCTAAATAGCAGCACTTCTTTAGCCACTTTCGACTAACTAAACGACTAAAAATAAAGCTTAACTACAACTTTTCCTTAGTTTAAACCGCAAAAAAACTTACCCCATATCATCGTCGGCATCATCACGCGTCCGCACAGACATAGAACCAACCCTGCTACCCCACACGCGTGCAACAACATGTATACCAGCACACTTGACCAGACAATTGTATGCTTGTATGTCAAGTCGGTGCCCAAATGACGCACTTCAAAGTCACCGGACATTGTAATTTCTTTAGCTCTAAGTTCTTTCATCGCTGTAACTGCAACATGACCAAGAAGCTTCCTGCATCTGAATTTATACTGCGATTTTACTAATACGTCGCGTATTTACTAACACTGCTATCTATTTATTTTTTATCTTTTAGGGCTCTGTACCACATAAGCAAATAAGAAAACCTTATACCATAATTTCATTTTAGACTGGCCTCTTGGTCGAATGGTCAAAGACACTGGCCACCAAACTTTAGTAAGGAGGTAAATGTTGCGTGTGATGGACCTAGTATCTACAGCACAAGCAAAATAAGCATTTCAAACTGTGCTTAGTTAAGAACTAGGGAATTGGAGTATTAGTCTGGAGGATACAATTTTTTATTTATTTATTTTCGCCTGACAGGACCGTTTTTCTCAGGAAGAATCAAGTTGAAATTAATATGAAATACTTACTTACATAAGTGTCATATCTTAGTCCCTTATAGGAGTGAACCTAAAAATTAACGTTCTAAATCAACGCAATCAAAGGATACCGTTTTTGTTAAATATTTCGATCAAAGGAGACTGTGTAATAGTGGTCCGTGCACCAATAGCGATACTGTTGTGGTATTTATGTGGGGATACCCCGACTGAAAGGGATACCCACGTATGAAGCGGCTTCGAAAACAGACCCGGCTGCTTTGAGAAAAAAAGTACTTTAGAATACCTACAAATGGTTTGTGTTTGAGAAACGTTTAAGTCATTAACTTTTAACGGAGTTTCTTTGTTAGATAAAGACACCCCTATACATAATAATATAAAACTAAGTCACTTCCCGCCTTCTGTCCCTCTCTATGTATGTACTCTACAGTACAGTACAGAGATTTTTTAAAGTACGCAGCGGATTTTAATGCGGTTTTCACCAATAAACAGAGTGATTCAAGAGAAAGGTTTTTACGTACCTATAGTTTGTAGAAAAATCAAGCCGACTGAGAGCTTTCATCGAATTGTATCCGTGCGAAACCGGGGCAGGTCGCTAGTAATACTGACATAAACATAAGATTGCTTCTAGAAGCGGAACCAACAATATT
Organism: Glyphodes perspectalis; assembly: GCA_951394215.1. Taxonomy (NCBI): domain Eukaryota; kingdom Metazoa; phylum Arthropoda; class Insecta; order Lepidoptera; family Crambidae; genus Glyphodes; species Glyphodes perspectalis. The sequence continues at coordinate 16,005,111 of OX596201.1, read as the reverse complement.
TTTCGTATTTGTTATCTAACTATAGGTACTGTGGACAGGGTTTAACCTGACCTTTTTGGAACAATAGAAATGATAGAACAATAGTGAGCAAACATCGACAAAAATAGAAAAACGCGATAGGCAATGTTGTTGTTGATATATGTGTCGCACTTAGGTACACGACAGGCCGTCCCTTAGTCGGCAGGTAGGTACCACCAGATATGACAACGCGCGGCGCGGTTGCAGTCTTTTTTTCTCGTAAGTACTGTGCGCTCTGGTTTGTTTTCTTCTCTTCGCCTTCGCTGAATCGTTTATTTTTAATGGACTACCGATTCTGCCTTACCGATTTAAACAGTACTCGATATTTTGGACATCTGGTTTCTGCTTAGTGATTTGGATAGTTGTTGTGTTAAAATAATGTTTCGACCAAGGACAAATGTCGTTTGCTTTATCTGCAACCGTTCTGTGCTAAGAGTTCGCCAAAGAAGATTGATAAGACGTCAAATGTTTGAAGAAAATGTGGCATTGACTAACCGTGAACGAATAAATGTCGCTCGTATGAAACTACTAACTAATTAACTAAACTTCACGCTACTTCCCTAGCGGTGTAGGCAGAAAGAGCCGAACGCCATATAATAATAATAATAATACCCATCGCCCGCTGGCGAGAGTTGGTGAGCTTCGCACCATGAAGAGCAACAACTCCCGTCAGTGCAGTCAGTCTCCGCGGGGCGGCTTGTGGCGAGCCGTTGGTGGGTAGCGACACCACGGACCCTACCTCCAGGGGGACCATACAGACATGCGCGATACACACACTTACAGACAGTTACACACCCCCCGCCTCTGCGCTTGCCTTGACCGGCCGGCCAGAGTGGATTCGCAAGAGCGGAACCTATGCTCCAGGTTGGAAGTGTAAAATGTCATAACGCCGGGGGCACTTGACTGTATAAGGATCTTGCGCCCCGCAGTCTCACCTCTCCACAACCTTAGCTGCTTTCTAGTGTTGCCCCCTTGCCGCCCGTATGGCAGCTAGTTGGGGGGCCCACAATTTGGATTAACAAGCGGCGAGTCACCGTCTGCCAACTTAATATATTTGTGAGAAATTTTCGAGGCAGATGTCCGGTATCTCACTCCATAGCCCAATTTCCTGTCCATAGTAGAATCTCCCTCCATAGCCCCGGTTTTTAGTTTCCCTTTTTCGCAATAGTCCTGCATCAGCCGGATGTCGCCCTTGAGTGTATGTTTTATACTGCTAAGGGCAACACCCGGCCGGTGCTCCATCACACATTTAGATCAAACTCTCAAAAGGCCTCTACATGTTGGACCCATGTCCCCATGCAAGCCTCAAAGGCCCGGGCTTGTCCCGTGATTGTGCCGAGAGACATAATAATAATAATAAACAACCGGCATAATCCCAACGTATCTTCATCACAGTTTAAAATTAATTGATCTGAAACCTAATACTTATATACAAATGCAAAAGGCCGCTATTTTAAATAGTTGTCGAATAGTTAGGAAATTTCCACAAATAGAAGATGGAGCTATCGAAACTAACAGAACGACTGACTACAGCTAAATAAATATATATATATGTATACCACCTATTTGGCTAAGCCCGTAAGTGGTATAAAATACCAGCATTTTGCTGAGAAAAAATATTTTGCACTAAAAATAATAATAATAAATCTTTATTGCCATTAAGTACATTACATAACACTTAATACTAGCGACCGCTGCACTAAGCTTAGCTTGTGTCGCAACGGCCAGGTAACATTACTAAGAAATACTAATTTAACTGTGGGACATACGGTTCGTGTGATAACATTTAGAAAAGAAGAACTCGTGCAACTATATAGAAATATAAAATCTGTTTAGATGAGATCATACATTTTGGCAAGAACATAGTTAAAAACAAACAGGTAGGAACTAAGTACATTATTATAATGTATAATATTCTCTTCTTCTTTTAAATTATTATAAATTACTGTTCATGTGGGCGTGTGGGTGTGTGTGTGTGTGTGTGTGTATATGGCACAATCCTTACACCTCACTCGCCTCTTCAACATCCACGATCCTTTTCATACAAGCTCTACGGTATTTTATGACTCTTAACATCACCTTCTGTTAATACACGACCAATCTGGTCGTGGTTTATCTGTTTAGTCAATCTAACGTCATCCATTCTTTCCACATGTCCGACCACCGGCTTCATATGAGGTTTGTATATTTTAAGTGTTTACAGCTTTATTAGATTATTATTTGACAGGCGTAAAAACTTGTAAACAGCGAGATTCGGTAGATTTTTCATCTACTTAAAGAGATACAAAAGGGCAGGACGAAAATAACATTTCTTTTTGCACTTAAATAGTCTGTGCGGAAAAACAACAACGCTTAGTTACCATATTTTCAACCGACTTCAAAAAAGGTTTTCAATTCGACCGTTTACTTATATATCTATATATTTATTTATTTTTAATTGTGTTCGCGAGAAACATCGTCGTTTATGAATCGATTGTGATGATTCTTTTTTGTTGGAAAGGAGATATCCCAATATCCCAAGGGCGGTCCCATGATAAGGAAACCAAGATCTGATGATGACATCCCAGAGAAATCGAGGGGAACCTTCGAAAATCGTAGGGGCGGCTAGTGCGTCTGTTAATTAAATTATATCATTAAGTAATTTGAAGCACTACAATTTAATGAAGGTCTGTAGTTGATTTGATGACGGAGCCGATATACAGTCGAGGGAACTCCTCAACGATTTACAGCAGTTACCTTGTGTTTAGGCTTGATCAATTTGTATTGATGAGAACTTTACACCGAGATGGCTTGTGACTGTCTTTAGGGGTCTGATGATGAAGACGAAAGACAGCTAAGGAATCTCAACGGTTTCTAGTAGCTACCTTGTGTTCGGACTTAATTAATTTATGTTGATCAGAATTTTGCACCCATGTAGGTTATAAGTACCATTACAGGTCTGATGATGAAGACCATAGACAGTCGAGGGAATTCCTCAGAGATTTACAGCAGTTACCTTTTGTTGGGCTTACATCATACGGTTCAATATGCTAAAATGTTCACTTCGTACAGATTAGGTCTACCCATCACTTAAAATCGTAAAATAAAATAATTTTTCACAAAAAAAACCGACTTCAAAAAGGAAACTACTTAATAAAAGTAAAAAATTAATTAACTTAGGCCAAAGCGTATTTTAATACTTATAAATTTGAAGTCGGTGCCAACTAAATGCTTAAATTGGTATAGGTAGGTAGGTACCTACAAATTCGCACTCAACAGATACATTTTCGGTGATAATTACCTAATAACATTAGCTTCACTTGTCCAAGTCATTGTTTTATTTGTCACCGACTTCAAAATTATAAGTATTAAAATACGCTTTGGCCTAGGTAAATTTATTTTTTACTTTTATTAGTTTCCTTTTTGAAGTCGGTTTTTTTTTGTTAAAAATTCTTATTACAGATCGGTGAACCTGTAGAGGAGAACAACGGACAGACGGACGGACAGCCGGACATATGAAACTATTTTTGCCCAAGAAACGGAGACGCTACGAGCTCGCTCGGTCAAATACACTTTATCCGTTCCTCGATCGTTCCTCTTCATGTCTTAGACCATAATGTTCAGTGGTCCATTTCGTCCGCCATAAAACGGTTCTCCTTCTGAATACCCTATCGTATAATTCGAAGGTTATAGGTTGTGGTGATCGTAGATAGGTATAAGGTAAAAGGTTTTTTATTTGTTACGTATGACATTACAGTTAGTTGATAAATTCAGATTGAATTATATGGTATCTAGTTCCTGTGTCACCGATGCTGGCAACACCAAATGAATGCTGCAGTTGTACATCAAAATGTACCTTCCGTACCAGCAGACGCAGCACCTCTTATTTCTGCTGCACCTATTGCGCCTTCACCACCTCCAGTGCCAGAAGCTCATAAATAGCATAGAACAGTGACCCTTTTTGGATGCAATCACCTCATTCGCAGACGTATACCTATGACTTTGAAGAAGCACCTGTTGTTGGAGTAGAAACATTATGTACCTCCAGCTACCAGAGTATGTAACATTCATTCATCAAGCTCGATGGCGCATTCGGTAGTGACCCTGCCCCATGCGCCAAGAGTTGTGGGTTCGATCCCCACCCAGGACAAATATTCGTATGTCGAATACTTGTGTTTGTTCTGTATCTGGGTGTTAATATCCAAAATTTAAGTTAATATTTGTAATACCTCTGTTGTTTCTGATATCCGTAACAAAAGTGCTTAAGCTACTTACCTCGGAGTCTAAGGCTGAAGAACTAAGTTAAGTAAGGAGAAGAAGTAAGGTAACGCTGAACACTTGAAGATATTCAGCAAAAGGCAAAGAAGTAAAAATAAAGAAATTTGAATGAAATAAGTACATTTAGATAGTAAAAACATAAATAAACCACATTTAGTATTTTTAATTAATAATAATAATAATAATAATTTGTTTATTTACCAGAAAAATAATTACATTGACAATTACAGTGACTCCCACACTAGGCGATGCCTGTCACGTGGGAGTCAGAAATACAATGCAGCTAAAAATATTCAAATAATAATATTCTAGCCTTATAACAATGTAGGTACGCTTTTTCATCACATCGAGGTCGTCCGTATCTTGAACAGTTTGCTGCAGTCAGGATCTGGATATATTCCGGTATAAGTTGGGTTGCATCTGTGGACCGGTCCGATGGCAGTTGCCAGGCCTGTCAAGTCTTCGAGCTGGTGGGTTCCATCGCCGCATCGCTTTATCCGATTATGCAGCTGCAATGAAATAATAAGTACTTACATTATATAACTATTCAAATTAGCACACTATGAGAACACATAACGTGTTAGCAGGTACCAAATTTCCTTGTATTTTTCCTCTGACTTAGGAGTTGTTTGCTCGGGGATCAAAATACGATTAATCGTGTTGGTTTGAAGTACCTACATAAAAGTACAATAGATACTTAGGGATGGGAATCATTTCGTCAGCACGTTGTACAAAACATTTTTCAAGGCAGATGAAGGGCTAGCGATTTATCTGATGGTAATTGTAACTAAAATCCTACTAATATTATAAATGCGAAAGTTTGTATGTATGGATGGATGTTTGTTGCACTTTCACAAAAAAACTACTGAATGGATTTTAATGAAACTTTAGAATAATATAGCTCATACACCCGAATAACATATAGGCTATGTTTCATCGATGTACCACGCGAGCGAAGCCGCGGGCAGAAGCTAGTAACAATATATAGCGTGACGTTGCGAGGTCGTCTTTAGGAACTACATATATTAACTAAGCACAATACACGAAACACACTAGGTTAAAAAAATATCGCCGCATCTCTAAAGCCCTATTTCCCAGAATTGAAGTTCTTCATTATAGTTATAGCGGTGGTAGCTCAATGGTAAGGACACGCGCCTCTTAACCGAGGAGTGCGGGTTCAAACCCGGGCACGTAGGTACCTCTGGATTTTTCAAGTCCATGTACGTATTTATACCACTAGCTCGACGGTGAAGGAAAACATCATGAAACCTGAAAAATTCAAACAACTTTGGATTTGTAACCATGATCCAAAAATTGTCTGGTTCCCCTATCTTAGGGTTACGAAGGTCAGATCGGCAGTCGCTTCAATGTACAATACTGACTGGCCCGTTGGTCGAGTGGTCACAGACCCTGGCCACGAAACCAAGGGTCGCGGGTTCGAATCCCGCTAGGGGCTAATTAAAAAAATTCAAAATTCAGAAATATCTTTATTTATATGGGCTTCAAGAAAGCACTTATAAATAGTCAATATACATAAAAAAAAGGATAAGAACTAATACTACCACCGGTTCGGAAGGTAGACTCTATCGAGAAGAATCCGGCAAGAAACTCGATAGTTACTCTTTTAAATGCCAAATTTTACAAATTTGTAAACTTAATTATTATATACTTACTTAAGACTATGTAGATATCACTGCAGGACTAGTGAATTGGTATGCCAGTAAAAAAAAATAAAAAAAATGTAGTTACCAGACTCGCTAAATCCTGGACCATGGTCTAAGCGGACCCCGTCTAACCACGGGACATAGCGCTGGGTAGATGATGATTCTAGTTATGGGAAACCTTAAGGGAAGAACTTTCTGAAAGACATGCGAAACGCAGTTAACACTTACCATGTCCGGGCTAACACTCTTCAAGTCGTAAGCCAGACCGATGAATTCGGAGAATTCGATGAGTTTCGTGGTGGTCTGGAAGGGCAAGTCCAGCTCTGACGCCTTGTAGTCCCAGGGGAATGCGTGGTGGTAGTTATGCCAGCCTTCGCCAAAAGACACCATTGAAGTGAACCAGGATTCTGTTGGTAGCATGTTTCTGTGGAAAAACAAAACTTTAAAGTATTTTTTTCGTTTATTAGACTTTTCAAAACCACAAACATTTCTGTTTGGTGCAGCCCAACTAGCGGTCTCGGGAGAGATAACACTATTATACTTACTCTATACTTAGCTCATACTTACCTACTAATAACATAAATGCGAAAATGTGTCTGTTATCTCTTTGCGCTTAAGCGATTGAACCAATTTAGATAAAATTTGGTATATATGTTACCGGAAATACATGAAACCTGGGAATTTTATAAAATGCCGAGGCTAGTAAGGAAATGGATAAAATATCACTTTGCAGATTATTTGATACAGACATATCCTAGGAAATGTATACATTTACTAGGAATTGTATGAAATTCCGAGACCTATTGTAGTAGGAAATGTATAAAACTAATGCTTCCTGTGGGCAAAATGATTAAAACAAGTAAGTAAATTGAGTTATCTGTGAATAAAATAAAGGGCTCACATTAGAATGTCGAAAATTAAAACACCTACGTCGTAAATTATTATGCCGAGTGATTACCATATCTAACTAACTAATTAAAAAATGTATAGCCAAGTTAAAAATTACAAAATTATCTAAGTAGGTAGGTTATATTTCATGGTTATTTTATTTTATTTTACCTAATCGAACTGATATAATACATAAATAAATAGTAAGAATGGTAAAGCAATTTGGCTTTTGTCACGGCTTCGGTGTGCTAATCGTCGCTGACGGCTTTCACTCACCACCTTCGGCTTACTGGCTGGCTACGCCGGCTACCCGGAGGAGCTGGGGGAACTGAGGAGCAGGAGGCTGCAAGCCGCGGTACCTCGCTATCAGCCTCCTGCTCATCAGCAAGCGGGCCTGTCCGCGCCTACGCGATTCTAAATTACACTAGAGCAAACAAGATTGCGTGAAGGTAGATTTCCAGCGATTCGTTTCTCTGACTTAAACTAGCAAATATTAACCCGTGCGAAGCGAGGACGACCGCTAATATTTTATATTCCCTAAATTTAATTCGTATAAAATAGCCCAAGTAAGATTAAAGATAGTTGAACTACGAAACATAGGAATTCTATTAACATGACTTCTACAGTCAATATAAGTATATCGATATTTAGGTAGGTCCGCTACCCCCGCGTACCCATTGACGATCCTGCCCTCGATTGGGACGCAAATATCTCGTTTTCTCTACTTACTTCTGTGACCTATAATATGTGTATTTAAAAAAAAACTAACTAAACTTCACGTCACTTCCCTAGCGGGGTAGGCAGAGAGAACCGAACGCCATATGGTACGATCCTTACACACCTCACTCGCCTCTTCAACATTCATGACCATTTGTATTTTGTACGACAATTTTACAGGTATAATAAATTGTCTGTCTTTTCAAGCCATTGCTGGTGTCCCGATTTACAAAGCTGATTTTTTTACCATACTTGATGAAATTTCACCTGGCAACACTAGTTTTAACTGAACATTAGGTATTAGAATTTCCATAACTGATGAATATTTATGAATGTAAAAATATTTTTACATTTTTACAAGCTTTTAAGTGACTAAAATATAAAAATTAATAAGTACTTACCTAACGATAAAGTTCAATAGTACACTCATTGTTAGAGAACAAGTACCTAACTAACCTAAGCTACCTTGAATGTTATCTATCGACGTAGCAACAGGTATAGTTTTTAAAACACAATACCTACTTAAATGGTTTAAATCACCAAATGTTACACAAGGGTTGCCACCTATACTGTTTTAAACAGTATTATACTGTTTTTCACTAAATTATACTTTTTACTGTTGAACAAAAATAAAGCATACAAAATACTGTTTTCAGCATCAAAATGCAAACACATTATTATGTGTTGTATACTCTAAAAAATATGTATTTAAAACAGTAAATAAATAAAATACTGTTCATTTTTCTAAAATACTGTTGAATATTCTTCATAGACCTGAATATACTTTATTTCTTGTAAAAAAAGTTGGCAACCCTAATGTGTCTCAAAGTTAAGGCCCTATACCTATATATGTAATAACTATTTGAAGGTTTCCAAAATAATATTACAATCCCATAGACACTTAAAATTTCTCCATTGTAGGGAAAATTTATTTCTTCGGCATTATTGGCGGAGATAAACTAGGTAGAGATTTGGTGGTAATTAACCGACTTTAAAAAAAAGGAGGAGGTTCTCAATTCGACTGAATTTTTTTATAAAATAAAAACTTACTTGTCATATGGCCTCATTCCGTACTTGTGGGCGACACTGTTGACCATGAACGAGATGTTAAGGTTGAGCACGTATCTCAGCGCGTAGGTTACTAAGAGGGCGTTCGTGAGGGTTTCTCCCCAGAAGTATACAGGCACCCACACGGGAATCAGGAACCCAAACACGAAGTAGAGCGGCTGGTAGTATCTGAAAACGTAACTAACTAACTAAGCTTCACGCCACTTCACTAGCGGGGTAAGCAGTGAGAACCGAACGCCAGAGGCGGCGTAAGGCGTCGGTGGTGTAGGCCACCGCCCACGGCCTCGCGGTGCAAAGGGCCTCGCGCCCCACAGATGAAAATAGATTTGAAAAAGTATGGAAAATCCAAAAGTAATACATAAGTGGGCGCGGGGGGGGGGGGGGGGTGTTATTGATATAGAATGATTACAGGAACTTGGAGATAATATGACCCCCCCCCCCGGCCTCGTCAGAGGCCTCATTAAGTTTAGGTATTGCGCCGCCACTGCCGAACGCCATATGGCACGATCCGAAAATGTGGCAATGGAAAATGTCACCGTAAGAATTCGCCCTGTCCATCCAGTCCAGTCCAGTTTTTACATACTCTAACGCAGGCTGGACATTGTCGCTGGGCACTGAAAATATTGCTCTATGATCGAAATTTTATAAAAGCTATAAATTTGATTTTCAGGTCGCACCAGGCACGGTAGCCAGTTATTTGATTAAGAAACATCACATTTCCGACCTAATAAAAATAGCTTTCGTAGGTTTTTTTTTTTATCTCGGCGAGGCCAAGATATTTTTTCTCGCTCAGAATTTCGCCATCAAAAATGTTGCCTAGGCTTTAGCCCTGCCTGAGTGCCTTTAGTGTAATACTAGCTCTGCTCCAACGTCAGGTAAAGCTAGTTTTAGTATTCAGGTACACCACCAAGACGATAAACGAGTGTACCGGCTTTCTGATGGTAAGTCAGTGAGTATAGCAGTGTCCCAGCTTAATTACCGTTGCTCTTGTTTAGGAAATACACAGACGTAGGTACTCACCTATACTGCAACATGACCAGTTTGTTTTGTTTCAGATCGCTCATGTTAATGGTCTTCCTGAGCTCCTTGCAGAGCGGGTTCCTCTTGGTCATGAGCCACCCGATGTGTGAGTAGAACAGGCCCCGGGTCGCGTTGTGGGGGTCCCCGTCCGTGTCGCAGTACCGGTGGTGTTGACGATGATCTCGGGCCCAAATGTACGTCGAATGCTGTTTAATCGACAAAACGTCTCATCATTAATCATAATACGATCACGCCCGGCAATAGGCCGCTTGCCTCGAATATTTTTTATGGTCCATTAGTGAGAATAAAAAAAACATAGCTCATCACGTATTTTTTCTTTTATTCAGCAGACCAGAAATATGTCGACGTTACTGTGCGTTAAAATTCCGCGTGACGTTACTAGCTTCATAAAATTTTAGAAACAAGTGACCTCAAAACGCCCCTTTCCAGGTCTATAAAGCGCTGTATCTTTGTAATTTTTTCGATTATAAGATAAAGTAAAAAAATAATAAGTACCTGGGTCGAATATGGCCAGCCGTGAAATATGGCCACACGCCTATTTATCTCTAAATTAAAACATCGTGACAAACTGAACAAGTCCCGACACGTTCGGCGTTACGGTAGGCATTGCAGCGGCACACCCGCCGTTGCCCCCGCACCTGACCAGTCGGAGGAAATTCATCAAAAGGGAATGACGTGTCGCTGTTAGAAAAATTACACGTAAGTTATTATCCTATATTTCGATATTTTACTGATCTATTGTTATTATAATATTACTATCTAAATAATTGAGAATCATATTTGATATTTTCGTGTTGACTATTTAAACTATTGCTGTGTTTAATAAATAAAGTGAATTGTAGAAAAAATGTCGAAGCTGAAAATATGGCCACCTACTGGCCATATTTACATTACGACTTTTTGGGTACCTACAATTATGAATTAATTTTCTTGTTTTAGGTTATGGCGCGATACAAAAGTAAAGGGATTCGTGGCAAATAGACCGAAAATGATATGAAATCAGTTTTGTCTGCTATCAAGCGAGGTGCAATGAAAGTATATACAGCTGCCAAACACTTTAACATATCAAGAAGAACTCTAAGGCGCTATTTAACAGAAAATAAACAGACAAAGTCCGCTTTGGGTAGAAAACCACTGCTGAGTTATGACCAAGAAAAAACATTATAAATTAAATTCAACCAGTAGTTCCTGAGATTAGCGCGTTCAAGCAAACAAACCAACAAACTCTTCAGCTTTATAAAATTTGTATAGATTTAAAAGCATATTGACCACAGGTGAAAAGATAGCTCGTAGAATCATACTATCGCCAAATCGACTAGCGGTGAAACGAATATTCGTAGAAAATATCATTGGCGAAATGACTATTCGGAGTTTTCACGGTCAGTCAGATAGTTTCGGAATAATAATCTGGACTCAAAATTAAAATTAGGTACAATATAGGCGGTCTTATATTAAAAAGTTTTAATGTAAGACCGCCTATGGTGCTGGGTGTCGTGTTAAATAGTGGAAAAGCTATATCAAAAACATCATAAACGAAACGATCTCACGGTGAATATTCTATAGTTGAAAAGTCCTGTCGTCATAACATATCGACAGAATGGTTCTTACTACAAGTAAGAACCATTCTGTCGATGAAACGTCCATAGGTGAAAGGCTCCGACGGGGAATAGTCCATAGTGGAAAAGTCCTGTCGTCGAAACGCACAGATGCGAAACATTCTGTCGACGAAAATGTCCCTAGGTAAAACGTGCTGTCGGTGAATCTCACAAAAACGAAACGATTAAACCGGAATGGACCGACTCATTACCTGCTGGTGCAATAGCTCAGATGACTCTAAAAGGGAATATGAATACCGAAACTTTTGTGAATTGGATTCACCACTTCGGAAAATTTAAGCTAGCAGGACCATGTATTTTGATTTTTGACGGAGCTAAATGCCACTTGGACTATTCCATTGTTGATGCAGCAGAAAAGTTTGAGATTAAGCTTTTTTGTCTCCCTAGCAACACCACTCATGAACTGCAACCGATGGATAAATCGGTATTCAGATCGTTTGAGTACTATTGGGATGAGGAAGTTTTGAAGTAATGGTCCATTCACCAAGAAAGAAAAATTACTAAGCAACGATTCGGCGTAATTTTTTCAAAAGTTTGGGACAAAGCTGCAACACCTACAAATATCAAAGCAGGTTTCGAAGCCACTGGGATATTTCCATTTGATCCAGAGAAGATTCCACCAGAAGTATATGCTCCAAGTATCCCTACTTATAATCCAGACCTGGAACTTCTGTCGAAAGTTACAATGATGACATCGATGATGGTGATTCTACCGACGCAAGTGAAAGTTTATTAGTCTTCCATTCCCAAACCCAACATCTTGTCCCGAATGATAATTCCGATGAAATTCCACTGCTAAGTCAGAGCGCTGATGTAACTGATAGCTTAAATAAAAATGCACCGTCCAATCAGCATCCCGAAAATAACCAATCAATTGATTTAATCATTGCTCCAAAAGATGTTATTTCTGTTTCCACTAAACAGTCTGAGCTCGCTTATTTAAATACTTGTGATGGAAACAGTTCTGGCGGCTTTAATAGCGAAGATGACATCCCAGTAGCTCAGTTACAACAAAACAAACACAATGAAGAAATTTCAGGATCACAACCGCTTCAAACTATCTCTGTACTGCGTAATGAATCCAATAAATCTTTCAATGATATGTTAAAGACTCCAGAAAAAATATCAAGCCCAAAAACTACACCTAGAGCCAAAGCTATCAATAGCCTTGCTCAAGAATTGACCAAATCTACTTTTACTGACAAGGAAAATATGGCGGGGCCATCTAAAGTCATTCCAATCCGCCAGAAACGTGCAGAACCTACCAAGGGACGAGGCGGTAAAAGACCTGTGATCTGATCTAAAAAGATTCTTCCGAAGCGTTCAAGTGGTAAAGGAAAATCAAGCGAGACTAGTGCTGAATCTTGGTTTTGTTTTGTTTGCGGCGAGGACAGAGTTGCTGACATGAGGCCTTGTTTTTTATGTGCTACATACGTTCATGAAGAATGTGTTGGCTTAACTGCAGACGACATAGACAAGTTTATTTGTACCAAATGTACTTAGTCAGTAGTAATGCGAATAACTTATTTTTCTATGTTTTTAATTGATTAAGTATAACTGATTATAATTATTGTTGATCTCAGTAGATACCTTGTAGCTGATAACATTGTTGATTTTCTTTAAAGTTTAAGATTTAATAATAAGAAGTCCTAAGACTGATAAATTAGATTTATTCATGTCGAGTACCTAGATGAAACTTTTTACTCACTTTAATTTGCGTTTAATTTAACGTTGTTCTTTTGCCATTGATTGTTAAGGTGACTATTTAACTTCCAAAGTTTGTGGCCAAAATAAAAATATCCTAACAATTACTAAGTATTTTAATTTAATATAAATTAAAAAGTGCTAACTATAACTCAGCGTACTGTTAATATGGCCACAAGTGTGGGCATATTTACATATACTGGTGGAAATATGGCCACTTTCCCTGTTTTTATATAAAACTCATAATTGTAAATATATTTGCTATATTTTTCTTTGTAGTTTGTACGCTAGATAGATACACTTTACTAATAAGTACCAATGCTTAGCCCAGAACCACAAAATATGTCCAAAATTTATATCAAACCTTAAGGTGGCCATATTCGACCCAGGTACCATATTCAATATTTGTAACAAAGACGTTTTTGTCGATGGGTAGCAGCCTAAAAAAAATCAGTCGAATTGAGAACCTCCTCCTTTTTTTGATGATTAAAAAGGCTCTATAATATGTAGATCCGGTCCTTCTCGAATAAAAATGGGACATAAAGCTGAAATATGATGATGAAGATTATTATATTTACTTACCTGTCCCGCTGCTACATGCATTAAGAGGATGATGCATTCTAATAGAGGTTTCGCTTTGTAGGCCCGGTGTGAGAATCTCCTGTGGGACCCCATTGTGATTCCCTCTATACAAATGAATATGTAGAATGCGGCTGGAACAAATATAAGAAAGATCTATAAGTGAACTAACTAATGGTCTAAGAACCAGAGTTTAACATATTTCCGACGAATATAGTTTAATATTAATATTTCGGTTCCAACGCCATATGGCACGGTCCTCAAACTATTTTTTATGTTATAGATACTGTCAGATATTTGCCTCTCGGAGAAAACTAGCGTAAAGTATCTTAGAATCTGATGCATTCCGTTACGAGACAAAAAATACAAGGTGGGCAAATTTTGAGAACTATCAGAATTTTTTATTAAACAGGGGATTGAATCGTATCAATAAAATTTATAAATTTTTAACTACGAATCTAGTGGTAATGACAATGTTGATAAATTTTGGCTGTTCTGATTGAATTGACGACATCATGACAGTCACAGTATTTCATTTTAACGAATACCAGACAACATCACATCAATTATCTGATCACAAAGTAAGTAGCTTAAGCACTATAATGCACTAATAAGGAAATCAGGATCGACAAAGGTACCACAAACACTTAGACCCGTTATGGTGCAAGAATCTACATTTGAATCTGTGCCCTTTGACCGGTTCAAAAAGAAATCGAAGAAATGAATGCAGAGATTTCCTTTTTTCGTCACGCCTGTAATCCCTTAAGAGGTAGGCAGAGCCTAAGGGCTTTCCTAAATGCAAGGTTGCTTCTTTAGCCACTTTCGACTACTGGTCTATTTTTACTAAGTAACATACATAACAAAATATCACGCTCATAATCCCCGAAGGGGTAGGCCAAGTCAAAGGGGCAGCAGGCTAACTCTAGACTTATTTTTAACGACTAACTTTTTAGTCGTTAAAAATAAAGCTTAGCTACACTTTTGCTTAGTTTAAACCGGGAAAAACTTACCCCATATCATCGTCGGCATCATCACGCGTCCGCACAGACATAGAACCAACCCTGCTACCCCACACGCGTGCAACAACATGTATACCAGCACACTTGACCAGACAATTGTATGCTTGTATGTCAAGTCTGTGCCCAAATGACGCACTTCAAAGTCACCGGACATCGTATTTTCTTCAGATCTAAGTTCTTTCATCGCTGTAACTGCAACATGACCAAAAATCTTCCTGCGCCTGAATTTATACTGCGTTTTTACTAACACTGCTATCTATTTTTTATCTTTTAGGGCACTGTACCACAAAAGCAAATAAGAAAACCTTATACCATCATTTCATTTTAGACTGGTCCCTTGGTCGAATGGTGAAAGACACTGGCCACCAAACTAAAGGACGCGGGTTAGAATCCCGCTAGAGGTAAATGTTGCGTGTGATGGACACAAATGTACTCGAGTCATGGATGATTATGAACCTATTTAAGTGCCTATGTCTATCTGTTCACCTAGTATCTACAGCACAAGCAAAATAATCAATTCAAACTAAGCACGTGCTTCGTTAAGAACTAGGGAATTGGAGTATCAGTCTAGAGGATACAATTTTTTATTTATGTGTTTTCGCCTGACAGGACCGTTTTTCTCAGGAAGAATCAAGTTGAAATTAATATGAAATACTTACATAAGTGTTATATCTTAGTCCCTTATAGGAGTGAACCTGAAAATTAACGTTCTAAATCAACGCAATCAAAGGATACCGTTTTTGTTAAATATTTCGATCAAAGGAGACTGTGTAATAGTGGTCCGTGCACCAATAGCGATACTGTTGTGGTATTTATGTGGGGATACCCCGACTGAAAGGGATACCCACGTATGAAGCGGCTTCGAAAACAGACCCGGCTGCTTTGAGAAAAAAAGTACTTTAGAATACCTACAAATGGTTTGCTACAGTTTTTGTTTGAGAAACGTTTAAGTCATTAACTGTTAACGTAGATTCTCTGCTAGACAAGTGACTTAGTTTTATATTATTATGTATAGGGATACATAATAATATAAAACTAAGTCACTTCCCGCCTTCTGTCCTTCTCTATGTATGTACTATGAGTTTTTTAAACTACGCAGCTGATTTTAATGCGGTTTTTACCAATAGACAGAGTGATTTAAGAGAAAGGTTTTTATGTACCTATAGTTTGCAGAAATTGATAATCAAGCTGACTGAGAGCTTTCATCGAATTGCATTCTTGCGAAACCGGGGCAGGTCGCTAGTAATACTGACATAAACATAAGATTGCTTCTAGAAGCGGAACCAATATTATTTTTCGTGTTTTTCTTATTGGTTAACTAACTATAGGTACTGTGGATAAAGTTAACCTGACCTTTTTGGAACAATAGAAATGATAGAACAATAGTGAGCACTGCCGCGCTAACAGTAAGAGCAGGAAGCAAGTCAGAAATTTTCAAGTTAGGAAAATGGCGGTAAAAGATTTTGATTAAAATTTTGCTTACTACTTCCTTAGCTTATAAGTTTTAATAGGTCTGTTTTTTTCATTATGTAGGTTAAATAGAGTTCTTTCATGATACATACTTAATAATTCCTCTTTATTTATTAAAATATATTTAATTGACGAAAACTCCTATTATATAATTATATAAACATTTTATAATTTTTTTGACAAGCTCGATGGCGCATTCGGTAGTGACCCTGCCCCATGCGTCAAGAGTTGTGGGTTCGATCCCCACCCAGGACAAACATTCGTGTGATGAATACTTGTGTCTGGGTGTTAATATCCAATATTTAAGTATATATTTGTAATACCACTGTTGTTTCTGATATCCGTGACACAAGTGCTTAAGCTACTTACTTCGGAGTCAGCTCAATGTATGTGATGTCGTTGAATATTTATTATTATTATTTTATTATAATTCGTCCCATGTTGGTCTGGGACTTGGCCCATGTTGATCTGGGACAAAAAAAAGAATGTGCCAACTGTGGATCTTGCCTAGCATGTCGTAAAAGGCGACTAATGGTTTACGGGCTATTGGGTATGTGACTGAGTAGGCGACGAGCTAGCCACTTGTCACTTCTTTTTCACAGCTTTCCATCCAACCCAGCCCACTATCCCATGTTGGTCTTGGACTTAAAAAGAATATGCCAACTGTGGATCTTGCCTAGCATGTCGTAAAAGGCGACTAATAGTAGTTCGGGTTCGGGTACTAAAAGTATATCGGGTTTTGTGTGTGTGTTTGTGTAGGCGACAGGTTAGCCGCTTGTCACTGCTTTTTCACAATTTTCGATCTAACCCAGCCCGACTTTATTTTTGGCTGAATGTGGTTAAAGGGGCAGCTCAATTAGAGCGGTGGTAACTAACCGAGGAATGCGGGTTCAAACCCGGGCACGTACCTCTGGATTTTTCAAATCTATGTACGTATTTATACTACTAGCTCAACGGTGAGGGAAAACATAGTGATGAAACCTGCAAATTCAAACAACTTTGGATTTGTAACCATGATCCAAAAATTGTCTGTTGTTCCCTATCTTAGGGTTACGAAGGTCAGCTCGGCAGTCGCTTCAATGTCATTACCAGACTCGCTAAATCCTGGATCATGGTCTAAGTGGACCCCGTCTAAGCACGGGACATAACGCTAGGAAGATGAAGATGTGGTTGAAAAGGCATGCTGCCCCTTTGACTCTGCCTACCCCTACGGGATTATGGGCGTGATGTTATGTATGTATGTCCTATTATATCTACTAAGAGTTAAATAAATTTGCACAGATAACTTAGAATAACTACAGTAAGTACCCTAGTTACTGCTGTAATGCTAAGTATTCCATACATACGATATCTATATTTTGTATAAAAGTACGTATCAATTTGGGATAAAAAAAAACTAAGATGTAAGCTAAATAGTATAGATAATTATATATTATTTAGAAGATCATACAGTGAGCAATATATACCTACCTTCAAATATAGTAAATAATTCTAAATGATACGCGGAGCCTCTGAGACTCCACGTCCATACTTAAAGGTTAAATATAACTCGATACATTAAGAAAAGAAAAGAAATACTTCAAAAACATGTTGAGATGTTCAGACAAGAACAACTTTCTCTATCACGCTTACTTTACCAATATTAATTAGACATTTTTAATTAGTTAAGAACCTAATTAGAATCCAATAACAATAAAATACACGTAAATTGATAATCTTAATAAGTTTTTCATTTTAGAATAATGTTATTTTTAAATTTAAATTTAAATTCTTGATTATGAGTCGCATGTTATAAAATGACAGGGATGGTTAGGTTAAGAGGACATTATTATTATTACAGACGGTGGTTTCGGGTCGGGCCGTCCGGGCTTATCGAACGGTCTGTTTTGACGCGGTATGCGTTCTGGCTGGTACTCCCTCCTGGGAGTTAGAAGCAGTAATTCTCACCGTCTACCACCACCAGGCGGCATGTCATGAGAGAGGGGAGCGCCTTGCTCCAGCAGAAGTCAAGAATACACGGCGCGATGCGCGCACAGAAGTGATAGCGCGGTGGACGATTATCCTCGCGGCAGTGGCCTACGGACAGGAAACCATAGAGACCATCCCCTCCGTTCTCCTGCCCTGGACCGATCGGAAACACGGCTCCCTCACCTTCTACCTGTTGAAGGTTCTCACTAATGCTGTTTTGGCCTCTACCTGCACCATGTCACTAAAAGGGAGCCGACGCCGGCCAGCCACGAGTGCGGCGCGACTGATGACTCGGCGCAGCGCACTCTTGAGCTATGCGCGGCCTGGAGTCCGCTGCGCCGCGCTCTTACCGTGGCAGTTGGATCCGACCTCTAGCTGGGTAGTGTTGTCATCGCCATGCTCAGCAGCAAGTGGTCAAGGGCGGCAATGGTCTCCTTCTGTAAGGACGTGTTGTCCCAGAAGAAGACTGCGGAGCGGGCACGAGAAGACGACCCTCTCGCTGACCCGCTCCGGTACAGACGGTTGGGCGGTCGGAGGCAGAGGTATGCCCACCTCCTTACACCGCTCTTATAGCGGACCACGCGGATGAGGTTCAGGGGGCTCTCATCTTCTATAGTTAGGCTATATAATAACATTAACCATATACACATTCATAAAAGTGGCAGTGATGTTAGAATTTCTTCACCTGAGGCTGCATAAAAACTATGTTTATTTGCATGCTGTATGAAGACAATTGACTCGGCAACTCGGCAACAAGTCAAACGCGCGCATCGCCAAGCTCGAGTAGGCGAAGGCGCGGGAGCTCGCGCAATTTTCACCAAAAACTAGTTGCCACTATATCTGTCTCGTAATACCTACCAGGGTAAGTAAATACTACAACTAGATATGTATCGAACTAAAACCAATAAGTTTTAGAATCAAGGTAAGGGGAGGGAAAATATGAAGAATACAACTTGATGTTCCGGATTAAGAAATGTAAGGCTGAAGACTTAAAGATATTAAGCAAAAGGCAAAGAAGTAAAAATAAATAAATTTTAATGAAACACATTTAGATAGTAAAAACATAAATAAACCACACTTAGTATTTTTAATTAATAATAATAATAATTTACCTTTACCTTCATTCTTACTTGGCCAAAAGCCCGTAATAATGAAAATTACCCCTTACTTAGGGAGAATACATAACCGTATATAAACAAAAATAATAATAATTTGTTTATTTACCAGAAAAATAATTACATTGACAATTACAGTGACTCCCACACTAGGCGATGCCTGTCACGTGGGAGTCAGAAATACAATGCAGCTAAAAATATTCAAATAATAATATTCTAGCCTTATAACAATGTAGGTACGCTTTTTCATCACATCGAGGTCGTCCGTATCTTGAACAGTTCGCTGCAGTCAGGATCTGGATATATTCCGGTATAAGTTGGGTTGCATCTGTGGACCGGTCCGATGGCAGTCGCCAGGCCTGTCAAGTCTTCGAGCTGGTGGGTTCCATCGCCGCATCGCTTTATCCGATTATGCAGCTGCAATGAAATAATAAGTACTTACATTATATAACTATTCAAATTAGCACACTATGAGAACACATAACGTGTTAGCAGGTACCAAATTTCCTTGTATTTTTCCTCTGACTTAGGAGTTGTTTGCTCGGGGATCAAAATACAATTTAACGTGTTGGTTTGAAGTACCTACATAAAGGTACAATAGATACTTAAGGATGGGAATCATTTCGTCAGCACGTTGTACAAAACATTTTTCAAGGCAGATGAAGGGCTAGCGATTTATCTGATGGTAATTGTAACTAAAATCCTACTAATATTATAAATGCGAAAGTTTGTATGTATGGATGGATGTTTGTTACACTTTCACAAAAAAACTACTGAATGGATTTTAATGAAACTTTAGAATAATATAGCTCATACACCCGAATAACATATAGGCTATGTTTCATCGATGTACCATGCGAGCGAAACCGCGGGCAGAAGCTAGTAACAATATATAGCGTGACGTTGCGAGGTCGTCTTTAGGAACTACATATATTAACTAAGCACAATACACGAAACACACTAGGTTAAAAAAATATCGCCGCATCTCTAAAGCCCTATTTCCCAGAATTGAAGTTCTTCATTATAGTTATAGCGGTGGTAGCTCAATGGTAAGGACACGCGCCTCTTAACCGAGGAGTGCCGGTTCAAACCCGGGCACGTAGGTACCTCTGGATTTTTCAAGTCCATGTACGCATTTATACCACTAGCTCGACGGGGAAGGAAAACATCATGAAACCTGAAAAATTCAAACAACTTTGGATTTGTAACCATGATCCAAAAATTGTCTGGTTCCCCTATCTTAGGGTTACGAAGGTCAGATCGGCAGTCGCTTCAATGTACAATACTGACTGGCCCGTTGGTCGAGTGGTCAGAGATCCTGGCCACGAAACCAAGGGTCGCGGGTTCGAATCCCGCTAGGGGCTAATTAAAAAAATTCAAAATTCAGAAATATCTTTATTTATATGGGCTTCAAGAAAGCACTTATAAATAGTCAATATACATAAAAAAAAGGATAAGAACTAATACTACCACCGGTTCGGAAGGTAGACTCTATCGAGAAGAATCCGGCAAGAAACTCGATAGTTACTCTTTTAAATGCCAAATTTTACAAATTTGTAAACTTAATTAAGAATATATACTTACTTAAGACTATGTAGATATCACTGCAGGACTAGTGAATTGGTATGCCAGTAAAAAAAAATAAAAAACTCGCTAAATCCTGGACCATGGTCTAAGCGGACCCCGTCTAACCACGGGACATAGCGCTTGGTAGATGATGATTCTAGTTATGGGAAACCTTAAGGGAAGAACTTTCTGAAAGACATGCGACACGCAGTTAACACTTACCATGTCCGGGCTAACACTCTTCAAGTCGTAAGCCAGACCGATGAATTCGGAGAATTCGATGAGTTTCGTGGTGGTCTGGAAGGGCAAGTCCAGCTCTGACGCCTTGTAGTCCCAGGGGAATGCGTGGTGGTAGTTATGCCAGCCTTCGCCAAAAGACACCATTGAAGTGAACCAAGATTCTGTTGGTAGCATGTTTCTGTGGAAAAACAAAACTTTAAAGTATTTTTTTCGTTTATTAGACTTTTCAAAACCACAAACATTTCTGTTTGGTGCAGCCCAACTAGCGGTCTCGGGAGAGATAACACTATTATACTTACTTCATACTTAGCTCATACTTACCTACTAATAATATAAATGCGAAAATGTGTCTGTTATCTCTTTGCGCTTAAGCGATTGAACCAATTTAGATAAAATTTGGTATATATGTTACCGGAAATACATGAAACCTGGGAATTTTATAAAATGCCGAGGCTAGTAAGGAAATGGATAAAATATCACTTTGCAGATTATTTGATACAGACATATCCTAGGAAATGTATACATTTACTAGGAATTGTATGAAATTCCGAGACCTATTGTAGTAGGAAATGTATAAAACTAATGCTTCCTGTGGGCAAAATGATTAAAACAAGTAAGTAAATTGAGTTATCTGTGAATAAAATAAAGGGCTCACATTAGAATGTCGAAAATTAAAACACCTACGTCGTCAATTATTATGCCGAGTGATTACCATATCTAACTAATTAATTAAAAAATGTCGATAGTTAAGTATACCCAAGTTAAAAATTACAAAATTATCTAAGTAGGTAAGTTATATTTCATGGTTATTTTATTTTATTTTACCTAATCGAACTGATATGATACATAAATAAATAGTAAGAATGGTAAAGCAATTTGGCTTTTGTCACGGCTCCGGTGTGCTAATCGTCGCTGACGGCTTTCACTCACCACCTTCGGCTTACTGGCTGGCTACGCCGGCTAGCCAGAGGAGCTGGGGGAACTGAGGAGCAGGAGGCTGCAAGTACGGTGCGCGGTACCTCGCTATCAGCCTCCTGCTCATCAGCAAGCGGGCCTGTCCGCGCCTACGCGATTCTAAATTACACTAGAGCAAACAAGATTGCGTGAAGGTAGATTTCCAGCGATTCGTTTCTCTGACTTAAACTAGCAAATATAAACCCGTGCGAAGCGAGGACGACCGCCAATATTTTATATTCCCTAAATTTAATTCGTATAAAATAGCCCAAGTAAAATTAAAGATAGTTGAACTACGAAAATATCACGTTTTCTCTACTTACTTCTGTGACCTATAATATGTGTATTTAAAAAAAAACTAACTAAACTTCACGTCACTTCCCTAGCGGGGTAGGCAGAGAGAACCGAACGCCATATGGTACGATCCTTACACATCTCACTCGCCTCTTCAACATTCATGACCATTTGTATTTTGTACGACAATTTTACAGGTATAATAAATTGTCTGTCTGTTCAAGCCATTGCTGGTGTCCCGATTTACAAAGCTGATTTTTTTACCATACTTGATGAAATTTCACCTGGCAACACTAGTTTTAACTGAACATTGTACTTATTAGAATTTCCATAACTGATGAATATTTATGAATGTAAAAATATTTTAACATGCTTTTACAAGCTTTTAAGTGACTATAATATAAAAATTAATAACTTACCTAACGATAAAGTTTAATAGTACACTCATTGTTAGAGAACAAGTACCTAACTAACCTAAGCTACCTTGAATGTTATCTATCGACGTAGCAACAGGTATAGTTTTTTAAAACACAATACCTACTTAAATGGTTTAAATCACCAAATGTTACACAAGGGTTGCCAACTATACTGTTTTAAACAGTATTATACTGTTTTTCACTAAATTATACTTTTTACTGTTGAACAAAAATAAAGCATACAAAATACTGTTTTCAGCATCAAAATGCAAACACATTATTATGTGTTATACTTAGTGGGAGAAGCTCTAAAAAATATGTATTTAAAACAGTAAATAAATAAAATACTGTTCATTTTTCTAAAATACTGTTGAATATTCTTCATAGACCTGAATATACTTTATTTCTTGTAAAAAAAGTTGGCAACCCTAATGTATCTCAAAGTGAAGGCTCTATACCTATCTATGTAATAACTATTTGAAGGCTTCCAAAATAATATTACAATCCCATATACACTTAAAATTTCTCCATTTTAGGGAAAATTTATTTCTTCAGCATTATTGACGGAAATAAACTACTTAGGTAGGGATTTGGTGGTAATTAAATAAACTAAAAACTTACTTGTCATATGGCCTCATTCCATACTTGTGGGCGATACTATTGACCATGAACACGCTGTTGAGGCTGAGCACATATCTCAGCGCGTAGCTTACTAAGAGGGCGTTCGTGAGGGTTTCTCCCCAGAAGTATACAGGCACCCACACGGGAATCAGGAACCCAAACACGAAGTAGAGCGGCTGGTAGTATCTGAAAATGTAACTAACTAACTAAGCTTCACGCCACTTCACTATGGCACGATCCGAAAACGTGGCGAAGGAAAATGTCACCGTAAGAATTCGCCCTGTCCATCCAGTCCAGTCCAGTTTTTACATACTCTAACGCAGGCTGGACATTGTCGCTGGGCACTTAAAATACTGCTCCATGACCAAAATTTTATAAAAAACTATAAATTTTATGTTCAGGTCGCAGCAGGCAAGGTAGCCTATTATTTGATTAAAAAACATCACATTTCCGACCTAATAAAAATAGCTTTCGTTGATAATTTTTTTTTTAATCTCGGCGAGGCCAAGATATTTTTTCTTGCTCAGTATTTCCCCATCCTAAAAATGCTGCCTAGGCATTAGCCCTGAGTCTGAGTGCCCTAAATCTAACTCTGCTCCAACGTCAGGTAAAGAAAGTTTTAGTTTTTAGGTACACCAGTGGTAAGTCAGTGAGTATGGCAGTGTCTCAGCTTAATTATCGTTGCTCTTGTTTAGGAAATACACAGACGCACTCACTTATACTGCAACATGACCAGTTTGTTTTGTTTCAGATCGCTCATGTCAATGGTCTTCCTGAGCACCTTGCAGAGCGGGTGCCTCTTGGTCATGAGCCACCCGATGTGTGAGTAGAACAGGCCCCGGGTCGCGTTGTGGGGGTCCCCGTCCGTGTCGCAGAACCGGTGGTGTTGACGATGATCTCTGGCCCAAATGTACGTCGAATGCTATTCAATCGACAAAACGTCTCATCATTAATCATCATACAATTACGCCCGGCAATTAGCTTCTTGCCTCGAACATTTTTTTATGGTCCATTAGTGAGAATACAAAAAAATATAGTTCACGTATTTTTTCTTTTATTCAGTAGACCAGAAATATGTCGACGTTACTGTGCGTCAAAATTCCGCGTGACGTTACTAGCTTCATAAAATTTTAGAAACAAGTGACCTCAAAACCCCCCCTTTTCCAGGTCTATGAAGCGCTGTATCTTTGTTATTTTTGCAATTATTAGATAAACCAAAAAATAATACATATTTATTTATTATTTTTTATAATATTTGTAACAAAGACGTTTTTGTCGGTGGGTAGCAGCCTACAAAAAAATCTGTCGAATTAAGAACCTCCTCCTTTTTTTGAAGTTGGTTAAAAGGCTCTTTACTAGATCCGGTCCTATTCGAATAAAAACGGCACATAGAGCTGGAATATGATGATGAAGATTATTATATTTACCTGTCCCGCTGCTACATGCATTAATAGGATGATGCATTCTAATAGAGGTTTCGTTTTGTAGGCCCGGTGTGAGAATCTCCTGTGGGTCCCCATTGTGACCCCCTCTATACAAATGAATAAGTAGAAAGTGGCTGGAACAAATATAAGAAAGATCTATAAGTAAATGAACTAATGGTCTAAGAACCAGAGTTTAATAAATTTCCGACGAATATATTTTAATATATTTCGGTTCGAACGCCATATGGCACGGTCCTCAAAATTTAAAATCTCTTTATTTATCTAGGCTTCAAAAAAGCACTTATGAATGGTCAATTTTAACAACAAAAAAAGGTATTACCACCGAAACAAGTAACCGGCAGGAATCTCGATAAATATTTTTTATGTTATAAATACTGTCAGATATTTGCCTGTTGGAGAGAACTGGCGTCTCTACTTTCTAAAAATAATCTCTAAAAATACCAGGTGGGCAAATTTTGAGAACTATCAGAAATGTTTATTCAACTGGGGATTGTGTTGTATCAATAAAATTTATAAATTTTCCACTACGTGGAATCTAGTGGAAATGACAATTTTTGGGCAACTAGGTATAAAAATTGTTACATAAAATGTTGATAAATTTTGGTAGTTCTGATTGAATTGACGACATCAGGACAATCACAGTAATTCATTTTAACGAATACCAGACAACATCACATCTATTGATCTGATCACAAAGTAAGTAGCTTAAGCACTATAATGCACTAATAAGGAAATCAGGATCGACAAAGGTACCACAAGCACTTAGACCCGTTATGGTGCAAGAATCTACATTTGAATCTGTGCCCTTTGACCGGTTCAAAAAGAAATCGAAGAAATGAATGCAGAGATTTCCTTTATTCGTCACGCCTGTAATCCCTTAAGAGGTAGGCAGAGCCTAAGGGCTTTCCTAAATGCAAGGTTGCTTCTTTAGCCACTTTCGACTACTGGTCTATTTTTACTAAGTAACATACATAACATAATATCACGCTCATAATCCCCGAAGGGGTAGGCAAAGACAAAGGGGCAACAGGCTAACTCTAGAATTATTTTTAACGACTAACTTTTAAGTCGTTAAAAAAAAGCTTAGCTACACTTTTGCTAAGTTTAAACCGGGAAAAACTTACCCCATATCATCGTCGGCATCATCACGCGTCCGCACAGACATAGAACCAACCCTGCTACCCCACACGCGTGCAACAACATGTATACCAGCACACTTGACCAGACAATTGTATGCTTGTATGTCAAGTCGGTGCCCAAATGACGCACTTCAAAGTCACCGGACATCGTAATTTCTTCAGCTCTAAGTTCTTTCATCGCTGTAACTGCAACATGACCAAGAAGCTTCCTGCATCTGAATTTATACTACTTGCCCTGTCTTTGCTATTACGTCTTTTATTTAATAAACACTGATTGTTAACTTTTTTTTTATTATTTTTTAGGGCACTGTAAATAAGAAAACTTTATACCATAATTTCATTTTAAATTGGCCCCTTGGTCGAATGGTCAGAGACCCCGAGTCATGGATGTTTATAAACCTATTTATATTTAAGAATGTCTATCTGTTTACCTAGTATACATAGCACAAGCAAACTAAGAAGTCCAAACTAAGCATTTACATAGATTTTTTTTGCAATTTACGATGGTAAAATGAATAATAAGTATTAATTTTTAAAACATTACATACATAGCATCACGTCCATCATTCCCGAAGGTGTAAGCAGAGTCAAAGGGGCAGTAAGCCCCTTTTAGCCAAAAATAAAACTGGGTTGAGTTAGATGAAAAATTGTGAAAAAGTAGTGACAAGTGGCTAGCTCGTCGCCTACACAATCACACACCCAGAACCCGATAAACCATTAGTCGCCTTTAACAACATGCTAAACAAGGAACACATTCTTTATAAGTCCCAAACTATGGGACAGAAATATTAAAATTAGGATTCCCATATATAATAAGATTATTATAAAAGGGACTGTATTGAAAGTGAAAAGGCACCACCCTTTTCATAGTTATGTACAGAGCTCTCGGTGCGAGAATCCGACTACCACTTGGCCTTTTTCTATATTGTATGTTAATAGGATGAACATTTAGTTTTTACTAATCATGGATTGAAATAAAACCCGTTAAGTACGTAATATCTTTTCGTTCCAGATGACTAAATTTTTTTTTAAATTAGTATCTGTATCTAATTAGAATATAATAGACATATTAAACACGTAAATCGGTTCAGATAATCTTAATAATTAAGTTTTTTCTTTCTAGAATAATGTTATTTTTTAATAAGTAGAATGTAGGTATAAAATGTATTCACTGCCGGCAATCACACGAGCTATGGTGGGCAGTGGGGAGGCGTGGCGCGTGATGGTGACATGTTGCGACACCGTCATGACGCAAAAGGAGACGGCAGAAAGGGAGCGGAAGCGAGACCCGAACTCCCAGCCCATGCGCCGCAGTAGGCCCGGTCGGCGTCGCGCGCATTTCACGGCACGCACGCCGCCTTAGCCTGCGCTAGCTAGTGATGGATCGGGGGGTCCATCACCGGCATCCTAGCCAGACGTAGACGCCCCTTGTGTTCCGGGGCGTCTAGTCGAAGTATAGCTCGATGGAGCAATATTAAAGTCGTGCTCGCAAGAGCGACCGCAGGTGGGAGGCAAATGAATGTATGGGTACGAAACTAAAAAGCTGAAGAGTTTGTTTGTTTGGTTCAATGTGCTCTTCTCAGGAACTACAGGTCCGAATGGAAAAAATATTCTTGCATCGAATAGTCCATTTATCGAGGAAGACTAATAATAATAATATCCTCCTAACCGATTTCGGTCACGTCGGTTTATCTCGACGAGGATTTGCCAACTACGCAGGAGATATTATGGTGTGTGATATTATAGTATAACTTTATGGATTTTTTTACTTAATATAGTTCTCGTTTTGGATTTTGTGTTTCGGTACCTATCAGCTTATTTAGCATTATTTCAGAAGAGCCAAACATAAGTGAACTCTAACCTCAAAAAAAATAACACAAAACTTGACGAAACACTTGGTGTTTTAAGTGAATTTTAAAATACGGTTAAATAAGTAAAAAAGGCGATTGCGCGATTCATCTCCGAAGGTGTAGGCATAGTTCGGTCAAATTGGACCAAAAATTAAAAGCGAAGTTACAATACTTAACATCCAGCTGATAATTAGTAAACTTGTTCGAAACAATTTTCAGCTGTGCCGAGCGTGGCCGATCGCAGGAGAGTCGACTATCGGTGGCTCCTGCAGTCCGTCAATAAAGGGTGTCCGGCCTTTTTACCTAAATATCCGGCTAAATTGGCTGGTCTGTCCGGCTATTGGGTTTGGCGGCTTGGCCACCCTAAGTGTACTTCAGCGTGTTTTTGAGACGATTGCGACTTTTTAAATCGATCTATCTCGGAAACGGTGGCTCTTAGGAAAAAAAGTATAAACACCTTCTTTAGAGATAATTTTGTGATCTAAAATTTTGGTCTGATGTAGTTTTATGATAAATATGTAGAAAGGTATGTAGAAATAATATAAGCAACGGCGAAATAGAAGCTACAACACAACATCACGCCCATAATCCCCGAAGGGGAAGGCAGAGTCTAGTGGCTAGCTTGTCGCCTACACAATCACATACCCAAAACCCGATATACTACTAGTCGCCTTTTACGACATGCTAGGCAAGGAACACAGTTGGCGCATTCTTTATAAGTCCCCGACCAATATGGGACAAACTAGAAGCTACCTTCGATAGATTTTGCCTTTCCACAATTTTTTTTATTTTCACAAGACCCTTATAAAGCGTATGTGACCTACACCTACACTACATATTTAGCCTATATTGAAATATATTCAATATTGGCAATACTCCGCGGTCTCTCGCGGTATAGAAATATAACCTACGTTACTCGCTGATAATGTAACTTTCCATTGGTGAATGATTTTTAAAATCGGTTCAGTAGTTGGCGTGAATACTTAAAAACTCCGTTTAGTTTAGATTAGTTTAGTTTAGTGTGAAGCGCAAAAAAATAATAAAAGTAGATTCGCATTTATAATATTATTTAGGATAGGCAAAATAACTTAGTGTAGGTCAGCATTCAATCCACATACATTGAATATATAATAATGTGTTGTACCTAAAGCAAAACGCTAATAGCACCAAAGTTCCGTAAATATTTACATCTGAATGTCGGAGAACAGTTGCTGTACTTTATTGTTCAAGCGGTGTAACAATAATGTTTTACTGGTGCTATACATTCGTTCGCGTTTGGTGTATCTCTGCGATTCGCATATTTTATGAATGTCTCATACATCACATAGTAAAAGTAAACATTTGGTTTCAATGGCGTTTGTTGAGGAATCGTAATATACTATTGTGAGTGTTTGTTTAATTGGTTGTGTTTGTTTTTATAAATTACATAGGTGGAAAATGAGCGGAGAAAATTGTTAATATCTTCCTATTTTTACAAAGATAAACATTGTTTTAAACAATTTAAAATACGATATTGTGATTTGGTGCAGGCCTCGAAACTATGCGCCCTGCAGGGGGGCTCCGAATACTCCTGAGGTATCCCTGTCTGTGGTAGGAGGCAACTAAAAGGGTCTTTGGGGTCGTGGGAGCTTGCGGGGGAGCCTTCTGCACTCAATCGTCACTACAGCTCGCGTGTAACACCCGGTCCGTTAGGATTGGGTACACAGCTGTCGCTTGTGTGCGACAGCACAGACAGCTGTGTAGAGAATTTCACTCTTCCGAGATGGGCCGCAAGGCGGCAGCGCGCGCTGCGTAGTTTTTTCATCTTGCAGACTCTTACTCAGTAAATGCATTCATCATGTACAAAAAAAAAAGCCCGAAACTATGGGTGCGTAGCCATGATCCAATATGAATGGTTAGGGAGTACATATGGTATTCCCTTCAATGTAATGATCAGACTCGTTAAATATCAGGAAATTAGGATCATCGTCCAAGCGAACCCCATACTAATGCAGCCTATTAATCGCATTGCAATTCATGCAAAATTTTATTCAATTAAAATATACATACTAAAAAATATATATATAGGTATTTGTAAATACGAAGCTGGTCTACTTTTCCAACCGTGTCCTATGGCAATTCAACTTCCAATGCTTAGTTAGTAGGAACGTGAGCCTCATCACGAGATAAATTAAGCTTACAAAACACCTGGTCTGAAGAGAAAGTATCAAATTTTCATCCCCTTATTTCCCTATCCCTTTGTTTTCTTAGGGTTGAAATTTTAAAATATAATTTATTTAGGTTTAAAACATTTAAGAGCGGTGGAAGTTTAATGGTAAGGAATCAATTCACAGATATCGTATTTTTAATTGTTTAAAACAATGTTTATCTTTGTAAAAATGGAAAGAAATTAACAACTTTCTCCGCTTATTTTCCACCTATGTAATTTATAAAAACAAACACAACCAATTAAACAAACACACACAATAGTATATTACGATTCCTCAACAAACGCCGTTTAAACCAAATGTTTACTTTTACTATGTGATGTATGAGACATTCATAAAATATGCGAATCGCGGAGATACACCAAACGCGAACGAATGTATAGCACCAGTAAAACATTATTGTTACACCGCTTGAACAATAAAGTACAGCAACTGTTCTCCGACATTCAGATGTAAATATTTACGGAACTTTATGAGCGTAGGTACAAACGTTCGCGGTGCTATCAGCGTTTTGCTTTAGGTACAACACATTATTATATATTCAATGTATGTGGATTGAATGCTGACCTACACTAAGTTATTTTGTCTAAATAATATTATAAATGCGAATCTACTCTTGTTTATTTTTTGCGCTTTGACGCTAAATCACTAAACGGAGTTTATTGTTAGTTTATAAGACAGCGTCAAAGTCAAGGTAAGAAGAGGCATGCTCCGGTGGTTCGGAAATGTGGAAAAATGGACGACGAAAGATTGACTAAACAGATATACAATGCGAAAGTTAATAAATACATTCTCCAGACTGACACACCAATTCCCTAGTTCCAAACTAAGCTTATGCTTGTACTATGGATACTAGGCGAACGGATAGACATACTTAAATACGTTTATAAACATCCATGACTCGAGTACAAATGTCCATGTTCATCACACAAAACATTTGCCCCTAGCGGGATTCGAATCCGCGACCCTTGGTTTCGTGGCCAGGGTCTCTCACCACTCGACCAACGGGCCAAAGCCCGTGGAAGGATGTAGGAGCCGCAGAGCCAAGGCTCACCTACCACGCCCAGATTGGTCGTGTATTAACAGAAGGTGATGTTAGGAGTCATAAAAACCGTAGAGCTTGTATGAAAAGGATCATGAATGTTGAAGAGGCGAGTGAGGTGTGTATGGATCGTGCCATATGGCGTTCGGTTCTCTCTGCTTACCCCGCTAGGGAAGTGGCGTGAACTTTAGTTATTTTTTAATTTAATTTGTTATGCAATTGCGCCTAAACTACTGAAACCATTTTAAAAATTATTTCACGAATGGAAAGTTACATTATCAGCGAGTAACATAGATTATATTTTAAATCCATGTTCCCACGGATACGGGAACCGCGGGGAATTGCTAATATTGAATAAATGTATTTCAAAATAGGTTAAAT
This sequence comes from Glyphodes perspectalis, assembly GCA_951394215.1. Lineage (NCBI taxonomy): Eukaryota > Metazoa > Arthropoda > Insecta > Lepidoptera > Crambidae > Glyphodes > Glyphodes perspectalis. The sequence continues at coordinate 15,973,832 of OX596201.1, read as the reverse complement.
ATGTAAATGTAGATCATATACGCTTCATAAGGGTCTTGCGGAAATAGGTAAACTCATAGAAAATATATCAGCAAAACCTATCGAAGGTCATTGGCTTCTATTTCGCCGTGGCTACGTTTGCTATTATTTTCTTCACAGAGCATAATTTATTTACATTACAAACATATATACATACTTACATGTCAGCAATCTAAAAATAAATAGGCACTGTATAAGGCGCAGTAAGCTGGTTTTCAAATTCTAGCTGAAAATAAAGTTTCCTTTCTAAGAGGTTAGATGGAAAATGGTGAAAAAGAAGTGCTTAATGGCTAGCACGTCGCCTTCATAACCAGAAATCCTACACACAATATTTCGAGATGCTAGACAAGGAACACAGTTCGTACATCCTTTTTGAAATTCAAATTTTTCATTAACAGTTACACGTGGAGTTACCAGAACGGTAATTTACATGGGCAAAGCATAATGTTTACGCGGATACGATGCATGGGGCATCAAATGTGACCACAAACGACCAGCGCCTTTCTGCGGAGCCAGGGCCGGAGGTAGGCGGCACGGGGCCCCGGGCGTGGTCGGGCTAACGTCCCAAACTTTTCCATTGCGCAGTTTGCGCGGTTTCCTAGACAGTTGTTAGAGCTTTTGTGCTTATGCCTATCGTGATGAATATTACATATTTATGGAAAAAGGAAACTTTGCGTGCTTCTGTTGAGGAATATCAGTGAAGAAGCTCCTGAGATTAACAAGTTTCATATGTATTTTAAAGCATCCAAGACTGTATTCAAAAACTAAGTCGTTCCTACTTAGTTACGTGTCAGATGCGCATTAAATTATAGCATTCGGTTCAGTCTAAAAACTAATATTTATAGTTAGGTAGATCTATTTAAAAAAACAAAGAACCAAATCCTCGAGTTTCGAAGTTGATTACGTTATTATAAGAGTGCAATGTAAACAGTTCGGTTCAGACCGATAAGATATTAATATTGCAGAGCCCCGGCCGCCCTCGCTCCGCGCCCGATAGTATCAATCAAAGTAATTTACGTCAGTAATTATGTCTATTCCCGAGCTATCGACGAAATTAACGGGCAGCGGTCATGATTTCTGGTGAAAAGGAAAATAGCTTTTTTTCTGGAAATTTAGTACATTATGCGTTTTAAATAAAAGCAAAGGAATTAAGGTATTATTGATGAAATCTAAAAATAAAATTCATAGATTTCGTGTCTCACACGACTATCGAGCACATTGGAAATAAATCTACGACTTTTGACTTTAAAAATAAGATAAGGCTAAACCCTTAACCCGATCGTCTTTGTTTTAGTTTTAAATTGTAGCCGACTACATTATCCAGAGGAATTTTCTACAAATTTTTGATATCATACTTCGTTTCCAAAATATCTAGAATTGAAAATTGAATAAGTATTTTTCATTATTTCGGCCATAACTTTTTTCGTTTTTCGAAAATTCTTTTCGCACCTTATAATTTTTGAATATCATATCTTCACAACTCTCCGAGATATACGGGGATCGCACTATTTCGTGATATCGGAGCCTACACTGGAGCAAACGAAAAGACATTTCCAATGTTAAAATGATTTTAACAGTAGACCTGTCCCGTTTGGTTTGTCTGGTACCGTCCGTGTTCCTTTCCCAGCAAAGGAGACTAATGGTGCATTAAGTTTTGGGATTGTTATGTATTGTAGTTGACGAGTCAGCCACTTGTCCTATTATTACACAATTTTGCATCCAAACCAAATTAATTCGATTTTTTAGTTAAATGTGGTTTTAAGGAGATAATCGATTCTTGGACTCTCACTATCCATTCGATTTTATAATTTACATTTTAAATACATACATAGTTTGTTTATTCTTTGTAACGAACTTAAATTAAGTTTAAACTTTTTAAATAAAACTGTAAATTTTAAATAAGCAATTGGGCAGAATTTTAAAAAATTTAACAAAATTTGCGACTAGTTTGATAATAATAGATATATTATAAAAAAAAACTGTTATTTGGAGCACTTATTATGCCAAAGTCACACATTGGCATAATAAATGCTTCAAATAACAGATATGCGATATCTGGTATCCATAAGTATCTCACTCACACATTAATAAACGTGGCGTCACGCTGTAGTATGACAGCGTGGAGTCCTTCTTTTTTTACTAGTCCGTGGCTGTACCTAATATTTTTTTTCTACGCTAATGCAGTTAGGAATATACATCGTAGTATGATGTCGGCTTCGAAATACCTATCTTTTTACTCCAAACATCTAAAAGAAATTCTGATTACATATTAATACATAATATTTTTAAAGAACACAAACGTCTTCCGTCGTACGTAATTTCAAAGGAGTGTATTAAAAATTCATTAGACGTGCATTATTACAATGTGAATGCAATCTATAGCTTGATTGGGGATTCATGAATAGTTTATTGACGTTACTATGAATAAGTAAGGACGATTCTATTTCTCATCCACAAAGCATTGGATCCGCAGAGCATGCAAATCATTACGGATTATGAAAACTTAATACTGCATTGCAATTGTACGTTTGCGGTAAAAAATGGCGCCACTTGCAAGCGATCTGTCAAAATTTGTTAGTCAAAAAATTAGTTCCGATTTCCTCCGCCGCACGGTTGTCTTTGCCGCTAAATTGACGGAGGACGGTTCCGTATAAGCCCGTGTACGCACGCGCGAGTCCTCCAAAATGTAACAGGTACGGCCGGAGTATGGACTTGGCTGACTACGCTCCCTCAGTCGCGAAATGTCGGGAGGCCCGCGCAAGCGTGCTGGCCGCACCAGATTATCAAGTCCAATTAAAACTGAAAAAAATATTTACAAAAAAAAATAAAAACAATTTGTCAGTGATTTCAATTATAGAACCTCGTTCGCATAAGTTTGCGGAAAAAAAATAACGTTTCGATAATCGTGTGTGAAAGTTGTAAATCGCGAGTGGCGTGTATTGACTTTCCGTGTTTTGTTTTGTGATAATTTTGATAACGGTGGTTATATGATAAATGACAAGTGGATATGGGTGTGATAATGATAACTGTTTATGGGATTGGATTGCTCAATGTGGCAGATTTTATGGTGAGTGAAACGTCTAGATTTACTTAGCCACTAAGCTTTCGGCGGAGCATTGACCTATGGTATACGAGACATCATACTATATTGGTATTTACTACAAATGGCAGCTGATTTCAATAATTTTTACTATAGCTTGTTGTGTAAGGTTAAATTATAAGAAATAAATGTATTAACTGCACAGACTTCCTAAGGTTAACAAAACTATCTAACTACAGAGATAAGTTAATATAAAAGAGCCTTTTTAATAATGATGATCGTCGAAATCCTACTTAGCGATAAATATTTCATGAGGCTGCATGGACCTTAATTCCTTTTCGTGTAGCAACGTAATAAAAAGTTGTGGATTGTGGACAATTTGGGGCTTAGGGGTTTAGCGTCCCCTCTTCAAGAGGAGGAATTTCTTGAAAATATAATGTTTATGAATTTATATCCCTAAGGCCGCATTTATATTGTAACTTTGTCAATTTCAGTGAAAGGTGTTTAGATAAAAAAAAAATAGAAGAAAACTGTCGTGTTGGTAAGAGATATGGAACGCTGGCTGCATATATTACAATCCGTTGCCTGGCTTTGCAAAACAGTCTGGATATTATTATTTTTCCGATATAGACACTGCGATTAGCAGGCTAGCTGCCCCCTCTGCCTATTCCTTCGGGGATTACGGGCGTGATCATATGTATATATATTATTTTTATTTGTATATTATTTTTCAAAGGCTTTTATAATTTTTAGCAATTATTTATGACTGAAGCTTCACTCCGAAGGCACGTGGAAATAAATAAAGGTTCTAGTAAAATCTTATTTTTTTTCAATATATATCTAATCTTAAGTTTCCCATTACATTTAATGGTTTCGTATGTTTCTTGAAAAATAACGATTTTGGCAACATTTTGCGAAATGAACGGACGATTTGCGAAGATAGACAGTGCATAATTTTAATTCACCATCTTAGGTCCCGTTTCTAGTCAGGGTCTGATTGGACCACGCTTCTAGATTTAGTGAGCCTAGTCAGCGACTGTCATCTGAACTTCGTAACCCTAAGTTATATTGATATCAATTGATATAATATGTACCTAGGTTTTCTATGAATATCGCCAAGCTTAATTGAAAGCATAATTTTAACTGCATATATGTATATTTATTAATTAAAATCTCTATGGACCGGTAATTATTTTACATACATTTAACCTATTGTTAGAAAGGGGAGGTACCAAAATAAAAATAAAAATATTTCAAAACAAAACTAATCATAACGATTTTCTCCTTTGCCGAACAATCAGGGCCCTCATGGTCCTGTTTCTTCTATTTCTGTCTTTTTTTCAATTTCCAAATAAAAAGTTCTTTTCTGGAAGGGTAAGAACAGAAAATATTACTAAAAATACATGAACCTACTTTTTCAAGTCGATTAAAAAAAAAAACAAACTATTTAGCCTACACGAGCCGTTAAAAGATGGGGTGCAGTGACGCCCTACATTAAATGGCGAATGAGACTTAATGACGTCATAAATTTTGTCAGTCGATTAACTGATCCTACAAATAAATTAGAGACAGAGAGAGAGATTGGATAGCTCAATGTTAAGCATGCTTGTCTCACATGTGAAGGATGTTGATTCATCAAAAGGATTTAAGAAGGCACCTGCAACCCATATGTCTTACTTATGGGGTGTACCCCATGATGCTATATAGAGATGTTGACGCCATTTTACTTTGATAATATCAATAAAAGAAAGTAAGTATCGTAAGATGATATAAAACCATAATTATTTTGAATTATATTGACTTAACGTTTTTTTTTTCAAAAACTGTTTATTATTTAGTAAGTTGACTATACGAATGAGTGACATCATAAACTGACAAGCCTATACAAAATCTTTGAAGTGATTGCGTTTTGACAGCTTTTAAAGTAGGTAAGTATTTCAATTGACATGTCAGCCAACATCCTTTTGAAAATATCCTTAGGCTACGGCCGCTTACCATCAGTTTGACTGTATACTTGTAGCCTTTAGAAAAATACTAACTATATAGGAATTTATCCTTTATCTATCTTCCCCTCTCTTAGGGTTACGAAGGTCAGATCATCAGTCGCTTCAATGTAATTACCAGACTCGCTCTATTCTGGATCATGGTCTAAGCGGACCCCGTCTAAGCACGGGACATAACGCTAGGAAAATTATGACAGGTATGTATCTACTAGCGGACTATTCATATCTACATATATACACACCTACATAAGAATACATATCTACATCGCAACGAAAATTTTTCCCGTAAATTCTAAACTTCACGCCACTTCCCTAGCAGGGTAGGCAGAGAAAACTGAACGCCTTATGGCACGATCCTTACACACCTCACTTGCTTCTTCAACATTAATGATATAATTGCATTAGTGATGATGAATGACTGCCGATCTGACCTTCGTGATATTCAGATAGGAGAACCAGAAAATAGAGACCTTGTCCTATATTAGCTGTAATTTTACAGATATTTTATTTTGGATATTTTGTCAAGATCCCTGTTTTGACGAGTAGCCATCGATTTCTTACGCGTTCCTTTAAAATGTTTTGTAGAACAAAGCTTCATTACAATAGCACGTTTATCTTACCGGGACTTTAAAATGCAGAGGAAGTAGAAATATTTCAACACGGAACCGCTCTGAAAAAATAATTTTAACACTTACTTATCTTTAGAGGATTCTTCTGTTTAAGCTGTGTTTTTAAGGAGGATAATGTTTCACTGCTACTAAAGGGTTCATTAAAGAACTTAATTATGTTAGGATTGTCTTTTTACGCAACGGAATTTGATTAGGAACTAGACCAACGCTCTTTAATGATCAGTTATTACGCCATTTGTACATTACGATATATTCTATTTAGAAGAATAATTTTCACAACTAATTCAGAAAGGGAAAAGACACAGGCTACTTTTTAAACTTGAAAATGTATCGATCCCACAGGACTAGCATTGCCAGGTCTCCTATTTAGCAAGAGACGTCCCGATTTTCAGGAGTCGGCCGACGATTCCCGAGTTACCCTCACTTGTGACACTTACTTCCTTAGTCTGTATTTTGTACGATATTTTTTGCAGGAAGTGTCTTTTGTTTATTGCTGTTCCAATTTTAAACCTAGGGTACTTTTACCATCCATGAGGGACCCAACCGAACGAACGACAATACGACGATGCAAAACGAAGTTATCAGATTGGCTGCAACCACCTCAAAAGCTATCACATTATATAATGTAGTTTACGTATTCTGAATCGCAAGTAAACTCCGCAGATGTGACGGGACGAGATATCGAAGTTTGGATTGGATTGTTCCAAAAGACTTTAGATAGAAACTTCTGTATGCAAAGCTTGAGCTCGTGTGATTTGTTGAAAGGAAAATATTTGGTATGCAAATGTGCGCTTTGTTAACGCTCAGTAGAAAGGATCTTGATTATTTAAAGAACTGAACGCTAATCTGAGATTGGTTTTTAAAATTGTAGCTGATTATATAGTTAGTAATACTTTAGTTATTATAATTAGTAAATGTCCTGAAATTGTCTGGTTCCCCTAAGGGTTACGAAGGTCAGATCGGCATTCGCTTCAATGTTATTACCAGATTCGCTAAATCCTGGATCATGGTCTAAGCGGAGCCAGTCTAAGCATGGGAGATCACGCTAGGAAGATGATGATAGATGATAGTCAGTAATAAGGATGAAGAAAGGTCAAAGCCAAATATGGTGTCAGTATCGGTCGCTGGATGAGGCTTATATCAAGCAGTGGACAAGTGTAGGCTGATGATGATAATACAAAGTCCATTGTTAAACATTAATAAGCTCGTAGGAGTAGATTACTGACATTATAAACAATAAAATTACATTTATTCCACGATTTTTCTTAAAAGGACAAAAAAAACTAATTTTCATAAAATATACATCAGCTGTTTGGTCATCTAATATGGAAAGCCCTTTTTTTGTCGACTTAGGAAATGTCGTAGAACAAACGTTGTTCTTTATAATGTGAGTAGGTAATCTACTTCTGCGAGGTAATTAATGTTTTACAAATGACCTTGAATAGAGTTACTTTACTACTAAATTAATATAATAAGGTAGAAATAATGAGCTGGCTATTACAAAGTCATGCATTTTTGATCTGCCTTAGGATATGTTTATTTTGAGGATGAAAACCCAGATTGGTGTACGTACATATTATGTTTACTTTTTTTCTAGTCGTAAATGCTCGGCTTCATATCCACAACCGGAATCCTTGAAGGGTTAAGCAGAGCCAAAAGAGCAACAAACTTCCTTACTTATTACTAAATAAAATTGGGTTCGGTTAGATGGAAGTATTAACAAGTGGCAACTTTACGAACACATACCGAATCCTCGATATTCTATTAGTTGCCTTTTATGTTTGCCAGGCAAGGAACACAGTTGGCACATTAATTTTACTCCGACAATGTGCTGATATTGTTTTAGTAATTTCGTGGTAACATCGTATAAGAACAGAATTCTATAATCTGAGCGTAGCTACATTTAATTTGTTTGTAGTGGTTTTGTTATTCTGTAGACGTTCAAATATTGCTTGTAGAATCCTGTATTCGCTGATCTCTAATCAAATAAAATTTTGTACAACAAAGCGGATAGAATTTACGCGTAGTCAACGAGTGTTAACTACATATTGAAGTCCTATGTTCTGAACTTCACAGACGCGCTAATACGGCCCTTTGTCCCCGCCAGACTGCCTAACGCAAATCTAATTAAGCAAGTCGGCTGTTGTAAAATTTTCCAGTTTCATTGCTTGTTCTACGAAGCCACTCGGTGGCTATTAGCGGTTAATCCCGTTATGCTATTAGAACCATTAGCGCAAAGCGGTTTACGCGGTCTGAGCTAGCTTGGCCGAACTTGATTTCGTTTGTTAGGTTTGGAAATCGCTGATTTTCTTGAAGGTTTTGTAAAGTATCTAACTAGTTACTTGAGTAATAGTTTACTTCTGAATTAAATTTCGCTAGAAGCCTTACAGCTGTGCTTTTTTTGATATTGTGTCTTTGATGTTGTTGAATCAGAATCTAGCTTTTATTTATTTATCTAATTCAAACTTCATCTCGAAGTTCTGATCTAGATGACTTAAAGAATGTCGTTTAGATTTATTTCATAATTAGTATTCGGATCCAGAAATTAACACATTTATTTTTATTAAGTGTACCCTACTACGCTTTATTAATACTTACATATCGATCCTCTAACGGGATAATCAGAGCAAAAAGTTATCGCGTGTTGTGTGTCGTAATCTCGTTATATTAAGGCAGCAGGCTTCTGTGGATTACCACACGTTGCTCGGCAGCCTATACATTCATAATGGGTCCGTATCGTAAGAACAGAGCTTCAAAGCTCCGATTTCTCATTTATATACTTTTTCTTACTTTCCTACCGTTACGATCCGAATTTGTTTCAACAAGGATCCGAAAGATAGTGAGTCTGATTATTACATCAAAGTAGGTCAATTAGACAAATTGTGTCTCAACTCAAAACTTATAGGATGATCTAGTTTCTTCGCGACGTTTTACCTCATCGCTGAACAGGTGGTATAATTGCGTTTGACCAATAACCCATGCGTTGAGCCGGAAGTTCTTGCTTATTGGTCTATCTCAGTTCCGTAGCTTGGTAAACATCGATAGCTACTTATTAATTTGCCTTATTTTAAAAATCCATACATACATACATAACATCACGCCTGTAATCCCTGAAGAGGTAGGCAGAGTTAAAGGTGCAGCTAGCCCTTAAACAACATTCAGCATAAAAATAGAACTGGACTAAGTTAGATGGACAATTGTAAAAAAGTAGTGAGAAGTGGCTAGCTCGTCGCCTACACAACCACACACCCAAGACCCGATATACCATTACTCTCCTTTTACGACATGCTAAGCAAGATCAACATCCCATGGGACATAATATTAAAATCCACAGATATCAAAACACATATTCAAAGATATCCTAATACTCCTGTCTAAACTTGCACTTTGCATTAACTTCATTTCTACATTCATGCTTATGTTGGTCTCTAATCACATCTACATGTTAGCTTGCCTTAAAAAGATTGATATGACCCATGCCACGTTACAATGTTGACGCCAAAAATCCACGTTCACCCAACGCAAAAGCGAACTAGCAAGTTGTATCGAGAGAACTTCAAAGCACTTTGTTGTTGCTTAATGGCATTCTGCGGAACCCGACTCCAGGGGCTTTTTAGTTCCTCGCACTATTTGCGGAACTAACGAACGGCATTTGCATAGTGTTGTTAGTTTGAGCGAAAATTAATTAGAATTAATTCTGAGCTCGTGCGATGTTGTGGGATGACGCCAATGGGGTGGATGTTAGAAGTTTGATTAAGGATCTTTAGGGAGCCGAAGCTGGTTAAGGTGAGCTATGTAGTCTGGTGTAATTTGATAGGGTTGCCCTGTTAAATTTTGCCCTAACACATCTGACTGAGAGAGCGGTGGTAGCTCAATGGTCAGGACTCGTGCCTCTTAACCGAAGGAGGCGGGTTAAAATCTGGGCACGTATCTCTCGATTTTTTAATCCACGTAGGTTATTGATATTAATACCACTAGCATGGCGGTGAATCAATATGGATTTGTAATCATGATCCAAAATTTGTTCCTCCATATGGGTATATGGAGGATATAAGGGTTTATATGGAGGAACTAGACAAATTAAGAAGGATAGATCGGCAGTCGCTTCAATGTAATTACCAGACTCGCTAAATCCTAGATCATGATCCTGGATCATAGAGGAAATATCCTCAAATACGTTTATATACGTGTCTCGAGCACAAATGTCCAAGCTTATTAAACGAAACATTTGCCCCTAGCGGGATTCGAACTCGACCCTTGGTTTCGTAGCCAGGGTTTCTGAGCACCCGACCAACGGACCTGTCATAACTAACTTTTAATTATGTTACAATGTGGGCTTGTCGTAGAATAAGCAGTTTAGCAAACACTTTTAAATATCTATACTAATATTATAAAGCTGACGAGTTTGTTTACTTGAACGCGCTAATCTCAGTAACTACTGGTCCGATTTGGAAAATTCTATCAGTGTAAGATAACCAATTAATCGGAAGGATATAAAACATTAACCATAAACGCGAGTGAAATCGCGAGCACAACTTGTTACATACATAAGATCACGCCCTTAATTCCCGAAGGGGTAGGCAGAGTCAAAGAAGCAGCATGCCCCTTCAACCACATTCAGCCAAAAATAAAGCTGGGTTAGATTGAAAATTGTGAAAAAGTAGTGACAAGCGGCTAACCCGTCGCCCACAAAATCACACACCCAAAAACCCGATATACCATTAGTCGCCTTTTACGACATGCTAGGCTAGAACCACAGTTGGCACATTCTTTTTTTTTTGTCCCATATCAACATGGGCCAAGTCCTAGACCAACATGGGACTACATACAACTTGTTTATGATAAAAAGTACAACTGCATTCCAAGCCAAAATTTATTAACCAGCATTTAGTATCTCACAATACTATGCGAAGATTGTACAAGACGAATATTTTATTCCTTACAAATGTTTGCCCTCATATTTCTACAGCATTCGCGTAGGAGCGGTGCTGTCCACCGATCTCATATCTAGCCGTTATTTATTCATGTCCTCTAGTGGGCACTCCAAAATAATGTCGTCAAATGGAATTCCTGAAGAGTTAGATAGAAAGTGGATGATTTGGAAAGAATCATTTCGATTGGGAGTCTTAGAGTCTGGCTGTTATCTACGAGATATATGATATGAATCGCAAAATCAAATAAATGTTTTCTTAATTATAAATAGGTTTTGAGGAAAACAGAAGCATGAATGCAATATGCGCTTTTTTGCCTATGGATTTTCAAAAATATATAGTTTCCTATTTATATCACAGTTCACCGGTCAGGCAGGACAGGAATGTAGGAGCAACATGCACATTCATAAAATTATTGATGTGCAATGGTAATAGAAGTCTGAAGAAATAGAAATATCTTTATTCATGCAGGCTCCACAAAAGCACTTATGAATAGTCATAATATTACAAGAAAAATATTCTACCGCCAGGTTCAGAACGTTGATTCTACCGAGAAGAACCGGCAAGAAACTCGGTAGTTACTCTTTTAAATCGCCATGTATACAATAACAATGCTCCTTGATACTTTTAGTAATTTATATAGTTAATTCAAATACAATTTACTCAATATATTACAATAATAAAGTACACCATGCAAGAATTAGAGCGCAGACTGTAGATTTTTATCATTTAAAAAATCTTCAATTCTATAATAGCCCTGTTTCATGAGAAATGTTTTCATATGTGATTTGAATGTATGAACGGGTATTTGAATAACTTTATCTGGCAACTTATTGAATAACTTAATGCTAAGCCCCATAAAAGAATTACTGCTTTTATGAAGTCTAAGATGTGAAACGACAAGCCGTGAAGAAAAGATGTATTGACCTAACAACCAGAATATTCGAATTCAAAGACATGATTTTAAAGGATTCCGGCTGGGACGGGGATACGCTGCTAGAAAGAAGATTGAACGAATTAAATATAAAGAAGCTCGTCACCACTTAATGAAGTGGATATGAAGCACGTATCCCTTACAAAGATAAAGTATATATACATAGCTTCAATACATGTTATTGCATGTTTCGCCATGTTTGCGGACACGGCCGGCGCGACATTGCCCGCTAGACATATTTATTTTGTACGACAATTCATTCTCAACATTGGAACTGCGAAAGCTGCTGAAATTTGTTTGCTTTTCCTGATGGTTATGGAAGCTATGATTCAGATGTCGTAGATAGTTGGATGGCATTTTTATGACGTCTTCGAGTAAAAGAAAAGTTTAAATTTTTTATAGCACTCAGTGGCAAGTGAAAGGGTATTTTAGATGATTTATCACCTGTTTTGTATGTTCTTGCCTCATGCATAAGAATAAACTAATCAATAGTACCTCTTACTTTAAAAAAAACGATGATATCGATCTTCTTGTCGGTAACAGGTCTGTCCCATGTTGGTTTGGGACTTGGCCCATGTTGATATGGAATAAAAAAAAGATTGTGCCAACTGTGGTTCTTGCCTAGCATGTCGTAAAAGGCGACTAATGGTTTATGGGCTTTTGGGTATGTGACTGAGTAGGCGACGAGCTAGCCACTTGTCACTGCTTTTTCACAATTTTCCATCTAACCCAGCCCGGCTTTATTTTTGGCTGAATGTGGTTGAAGGGGCATGCTGCCTCTTTGATTCTGCCTACCCCTTCGGGGATTATGGGCTTGATGTTATGTATGTATGTATGTAACAGTTCTCATATAAGCCCGATTATAAACAAATATATACACGAATATTTAATAGTAGACGCTGACATAAACACACACAAAATTGCAAGCAATCAAAGTTACATTATCGATACAGATCATTAAATATTTACGCATACACCTAATTCACTTTGAAAGGGAATTTTGAAGTCCCTACTACCTTTGATTCAGTGTTTTGTTACTGGTCCGACCTCAGCGAGAATTCGTCCGCCCACTTCCAAATCGGATATTAAATCAAGGAAAATAAGATTACCTGCTTATTCTGCTTAACAAGGACTCCCAAATGGTTATTCCTTTCAGTTTTTATAGGATTCGAGTAGGGGTATCGTAGCGTTGTGACTTAGTTTCGCGTGTCGGTTTCTCCAATTTAGGTAGGTACGTATAATGGCGCAGTGGTAAAAAGCTCAGGTGCGAGGTATATTGATTCAAACCCGGACACGTACCTACACATGGAGTTTTAAAGCCGAATTCGTATCAAGCCAATAAGTAATGCATATTTTTGGATGTGTAACTGTGATCCTAATTATGTTCTTGTTAAAACGTGGTATGACATAAAATAAAACATTAGGAACAAAAGTTGCTTTTAAAGTTGTTACCAATTATTGAGTCTTTAAGCTAGTGCTTTAACCTACGTCAAAATATAGGTAAGGAGCTCAGATTAACTATTAGTTAACCTGAGGTAAGGAGGTTAGAAGTTTCATCCCAACACGTTGCCTCCAGACTGTCATAAGGTTTAGCATAAATAAAAAGTTTTGATTGTAAAAAACATAGTCTCTTGACAGAACAAAAGCGCAAACTCCCTGGGGTTTATTTACATTCCAAGTTCAGCTTATGACTTAAGGCAGTTTAAATCGATACCGTGGCCCCTTCCGCGACGTACGACGACTCGTAATGAAACTTGGCGGCGCACTCTACCGAGCGGAAAATTAACAATTCCTATTTTTCTCTTAACATTAACGTCTTGAGACCGCTAGCGTAATTATTATTAAGTATTCGTAATAACCGCATGAGCACTTGCAATTTATTAAGGGAATTGCTTTACTAGGGCAATATGGCCTTACTCTAGGATGGTTAAAAACGTGAGAGGGGATCGTTGGTGTGCGTAGCTTACCCAGATGCCCTCCCCATGCGATTCGGTGGAACACCCCTGGGTTTTAGTGGATAGGCCCACCTCTGTCATGGGGGTAGACCGGTAGAGACATAAACACTTCACCCACGCGGGTGGAGTGGTATCCGTAGAGCATTTCCCATGGAGAAAAAAAAAAGGATGGCTAAAGGAATATACGATATAGTTTGAGGAGTTATAGCTGTTCCCCATTAGAATAACATAGCCTAAAAGTCTTGCTGCCATGACTTTTTCAAGAGGCGAGTGAGGTGTGCTACCCCGCTAGGGTAGTGCCGTGAAGTTTAGTTAGTTTTTAGACTTTTTCATACTACAAATTATAGCAAATAAGCATATTGTCCTAGCTACGTTGACAGCTCATTGCCGTGCCCTATTTACCATTGCAACATTAGAAGTACATGTCCTGTCGCAAATGACGTAACTACTAAATTATTTTACGCCAGTGAAAGCCTTTGAAACTTCAGCACTGACTGATGGGCTAAATTATCTAATTGCACAGTCTTAAAGTTATGAAGGTTAGATTTAGCATCATAGTTGAGGCGAATTAAATTACGAACGGGGCAAACAGCTTCTCAGCTGTTTTCCATTAATAATCTTATTTCGCCTATAATAGGCAAGGTGACAAAAAAAATCTATTTAGTCCGTTATTTATGAAATAAAAAATTTTGAACACTTATTTATTTATTTATTTGTCAAACAAACAATGACGAAGATACAATGCTTTAAAGTTCGCGTGACGTCACACATTCGTACAATTTTTACTAAATAGTGACGTCGCAAGCCCCCATTCCAAAACTGTGATGCTCTTTATCTATATAATTTTTTGTTAATTTGCTAAAGCGAAAAATAAGTGTATGTCTAGTATTTTTGTATAATCTAACTGAAGGACTAAATATAATTATATTCAATTGTCATCATCATCATCGATCATCGATTCCTAATCGATGATCATCATCATCCCTATTTATGGCCTTCTCCTTATAACAGTTATGTTGTATATGATCGTACAACAGAGGGCCATAGTTCAAAACCAGATCATTAAATAATAAATAAATAAATGAAAATACCGCAGTTTCTGGCAAACTTGTACCAATTTATTAATTTCCACAAAATTAGCGCTAGTAGCACAAGACGTGAGATACCCCGAGAAAGTGAACGTAATAAGGGACTGGGGGAGGAAAATAAAGAATTCAAAGCGGGTATAAAATATTCGCGTCGAGTTCCCCGGAATTTGCTTTTTTCGATTTGCTTCAGACGTATTTGTTTATCAAGATATTGAATTTGCTTTGAATGAAACCTCTGAAGATAATCTCAAGTTATAAGTATTACTAACTTGGCGCCTAAGTACCTATCTATACTTTATTTAAGTTGTTAAATGAACTCACTGTTTCTTGAACTCTTGTCTTCCACTTCATGGATTGTGGGCAAGATAGTATGAATCTATATAAATAAAAACTAACTGTGCCCGCGGTTTCACCTGCGTTTATGGTTAATGTTATATACTAAGCTTAAAGCCTCCCTCGACAAATATCTAACACTAAAACATATTTTTTCAAATCGGTCCATTAATTTTTGAGATTAGCAAGTTTTAGCAAACAAACATACAAACTCTTCAGTTTTTTATTAATAGTATAGATAAATCAAAATGTATTTTCTCGCATAACTCTAGAACGATTGCATTACATTGAATAATTTTTTATATTAAGTTTGTAATGGGGTATTTTACTTTTTAGTCCGTAAGTTAGATTATAAAAAAATATTGATACGTATTTTTTGCTTTATCTAATACTCGAAAAACTACAAAGATACAGCGCTTCAAAGATTTGAAATTTAGCGCTTGGACGTAACGTCACTTGGACGGTAAAATATTATACACCTAGTGACGTCACGCGGGCTGTAGCTTTATAATTTTTCATTTGTAAACAAAAGGAAAAATACGTAAGCAATATTTTTGTAATCTCAATAATGAACTTAAAAAAAATTAAAATAGCCCATTGTAAGGACTGCGTTAGTCCGGAATTGGGAAGTTTGTATGAAAAAAAAAATTACCTAATGTTTGTATGCAGGTTGATAGTTTAAAGGTTAGAGACCCAAGAACGAGGTTAAAACGGTAACAGGATAAAATTTGACCATGCCGCTAAACTCTCTTCTTCTGTTCATAACCTTCGAAGATAATTTTACGTTCTAAGTATGGCGCCTACGGCTACCGCTCTGAATTCAAAGAAACAAAGCTAGCATAAGTTCTTTCTAAGTTTGCCTTAAGTCTTCAGAATGCGATGAATTATCTATGTAAGGGCCGATTTTTTAATGTTCAGATATGAATTACTGATAAAGTATAAAGTACTAATTGGCGGATGTCATACGGTATTTAACTTAGAAAACTGGCAATGGCATTTACAATTATCTGGATTGTGATTTATTCGATTGTTATATTTTATCAGACTGTTAAAAATTAAACCTAAATGAAACAAAAGTATAAATAGTATTTTCCTAAATTCGAACAGGCAGGATGTGTACCTAATAATCAAGCAAGAGAAGTCTGCATTTTTAGTTCTACATTAAAATGAAATATCATAATTACATTTATTACTAAGTCTATATTTAGGTATTATTAACATTTAATTCGGATAATGTATTGCAACATCGTCACTGAATTTAATTTATTTATTTATCAATACATTTGCGCGTACCTCAAAAGAGGCTTACAAAAGTTGTCAAAAATATTTGTTCTAATAGCCCTAATCCTTTAAATGTGTATCATCATTGCGTAAAATTTATTAAAACCTCCTTTGATACTATAAAGAATACTATATTACCAAATGTTTTCCAGCATAAAGAATAAATGCCCATTTTGCAAACGTATTCAGTCGTCATTAGACATAATTAGCTTTGTTCAGAAGTTTCCGCATGGCATTCATGAATAAATCAAGACTTTATAAACCTAGATACGACCTTAATGCATTGATATGACATCTATTGATCCGGAATTCTACCAATGCACAGGCAGACATGCCGATGTCTGGATTCCTAGGCTATATTGCAGAGCTGAGCTTCGTACCAGATTATTAAGCTCATAGCTCAAAACCTCATGATAAAGGAATACATACACAAAGTAGGTAAATTTATTAAACATTTGAAGGCATTTGAATTAGTTTAAATGGCGAACGATTTGTACTTTGCTAAGAGTTGCTTCTGTAAGAAAGTATGGCTACTGACTTTTAATGCATAATTGAGATTGCAATTTTTTTTTTAAACTAAAAAAAATTGCAATCTCAATTATGCATTAAAAGTCTTAAAAGAATTAAACGAAAATACTATTGCCAATGTCTTGCTACAAATACCTATTTGGTACCTACCTACCTAGTACCTACCCACTTAATAAAAAAATATGAATATTGTATTTGCCAGCCTCTTCCAACACCTTACGAATATTAAAATTTCATAAACGCTTTCCCTTTATTTTCTTTAATATTTGTGGCCTGGATATATGAGCATCGAAATGACAGAACCTATTTCAGCTTTTCATATTCAATTTTATATCACCTGGTGCTGACACACGATTAAGAGAGATAGTGAAATTTTTGTTGCCGCTGTCGAAAATAAATGTGTTATTGCTAGTCTGGGAGATCAGTTATCGTCATCGACTTTCATAAGTATTTAAGTCATTAAATATACAAGCTCTTATAGCATTTAACTAACTGGCACACCAATTCCCCAGTTCGAAACTAAGCAAGTACGATACAACTGACTCGAGTACAAAATGTCCATGTTCATCACACGAAATATTTGCCCCTAGCGGGATTCGAACCCGCGACCCTTGGTTTCGAAGCCAGGGTCTTTTTTTAAGCCTACCTAAACTAAAGACATTTTGAATTTGAATACAAGAAATTTCACGTCCTCAATTAAGTGTCCTAAGTTGGTGATCATATCTTGTTCGGTGAGGTCCAAAACGGTAGCGTCTTCAAAACTTCGCCATTACGACAAACTCCTTAAGCTTTTTTGGTCAGTGCATTAAGCAGTCTAATATCAGTAGGTATAAAAGGACATTAGGGCTTGATAAATGACCTCAGCGCTTCTCAGATTAAGGTCGCGTCAGCTGATCTCCTAAAGGCAAAGGTACTTGTATTTAATGACCGGTAGACATACTTCAGGCTTTCTGGAATGGTTGATAGGTTATTAATGGAGTTTAATATTGGGGATCCATCAATAGATCCTGATTTAGGCTATCGATCAGGCAATAATGATGATGATTGTTTGTTAAAGCCGGATAATGAGATAAGTGTCACTGAAGGGAAATATATTTATTGGACATAACATCACGCCCGTAATTCCCGAAGGGGTAGGCAGAGTCAAAGGGATAGCAAGCTCTTTTAACCACACTCAACCAAAAATTAAATCGGGCTGGGTAAGATGGAAAATTGTAAAAAAGTAGTGACAAGTGGCTAGCTCGTCGCTTATAAAATCACATACCCAAAACCCGATATACCATTAGTCACCTTTTACGACATGCTAGGCAAGAAACACAGTTGTCATTTTTTTTTTTAGACCCAGACCAAAATTATTATTGTTGTCTATCCATTACCCATTTCTAGGTTGACGTGCCATAAGGATGTCAATGAACCCACTGAAATAGCACAGAATGTTAGACAGGAAGAGAATTTTAATAACACAGGACGGTAATATTAGACCACATCACATAAATTCATTTGATTGTAAAGTGGGTAGATTAAGCATTTGTGTTACAGGTATATCAGAATCAACATAAGATACCACAAAAACCCAAATCTGAGGAAACCACCTGTTCACAAGGTATTTTGTACCGTTGCAAGGATCTCACCTACGGTCATGAAGTTCTGCAAGAAGTCGGAACCATTGCGCCTATGAAGCTGTTAATGTTATCTATATATTATATATGATAAATAAATAAATTGTAAATATCCGACTACATCACATACATTGATCTGATTCCAAGGTAAGTAGCTTAAATATTTGTGTTACAGATATCAGAATCAACAATGGTAATACAAATAGATACATAAATATTGCATACTAACACCCAGATACAGAACAAACACAAGTATTCATCACAC
The DNA here is from genome assembly GCA_951394215.1 of Glyphodes perspectalis. NCBI lineage: Eukaryota > Metazoa > Arthropoda > Insecta > Lepidoptera > Crambidae > Glyphodes > Glyphodes perspectalis. Next base: position 15,955,208 of record OX596201.1, on the reverse strand, counting down.
AAATGTTTGTCCTGAGTGGGGATCGAACTCGCAACTCTTGGCGCATGGGCAGGGTCACTACCAAATTGGCCATCGAGCCAGTCAAAGTCAATATATTAGTTAAAATATGCGATTCGACTAAATAAATGCCATTCTCTCGTGAACCTTTTGGAAAGCATTTGCGACACACGGAAATGACCGCTGACCTACAAATGTAGAGAAAATTGCACCAATACCGTAGATCGATTGATCGGATGTGGCGAGCCTGTCTCTAGCTGACAAAGCACCGTCCAATCGCGCTACATCGAGATAACGCTAATGAGCTTCGTCTCTACATAGCTCTACATCAAGGTTTCTCGGCCTTTTTGAAGTCACCACCTGCAAACGTTCAAAAATCTAAATAACCTCGATTTGAAACTAATTTGAAAAAGAAAATATTGTTTAATGTTAATGTTTGAATTTCAATTGAAAGTTAAAATGGCATAATTGATGTGGGCCTTAAGTAATTTCGTCTGAAGGGGAACACTAAATAAATAAACATTGCTCTATATTGTAGAGCCTCTATGGTGTGAACTGAATCATCGTATTTGATCATACTCTCCAGTTTGCCTTGTAGCCATATTTCATTGATTAACTTCTAATAAATTCGTATTAATGCCTGTCTTGTCATGTTTCAGCGGTTTAGTGGATTGTGCACTCTATCAATCAATGGTTATATAAGTGCCTAGTAGTGTGTTCTCTAATGGTCCACAGGGATAACTAAAGCAGGTATTTGAAATATCTTTAAATGCCTTAAAATACGTGAGGAATACAAACTCTTTACTATTTTTATATGCTCTACATCATGTACAGCTAAAAGCTAATGTGCTGAATAGGTTCTCTATCAGTTTTAATTACTTTTTATTAGTCTTAATTCATAATACCTACAAAACTACGAATATTGTCAACACCTTATTTACCCTTAAACGAGACTCGTGCCCAGGGCCCTCATCCATAAGGGGCCCAGAAGGCCCAACAATTTATCTGTTTTCCAAACGTTGAAATTTCTACAAGAATATTCCACTGCCTATTGGTTACCAATTGTAAAGGAGAGCGGTCACTTCCGCAGCTTAAATATAACAACACATAACATAACATAACATCACGCCCACAATCCCCTAAAGGGTAGGCAGAGTCAAAGGGGCAGCCGGCCCCATTAACCACATTTAGCCAAAAATAAAACCGGGCTGGGTTATATAGAAAGTTGTGAAAAAGGAGTGACAAGTGGCTAGCTCGTCGCCTACACAATCACATACCCAAAACCCGATATACCATGAGTCGCCTTTACGACATGCTAGGCAAGAAACACAGTTGGCACATTCTTTTTTTTTTTCAGTCCCATACCGACACGGGATAAACTCCGCAGGTTAAGAGAATAAAAAATGCGAACAACATTATGTATTACAAGAACGACAGAGTAATTTGTTAATAATGTACAGAAAAAGTGATTTCTCCAAAAAATACTTCATCATCATCTTCCTAGCGTTATGTCCCGTGCTTAAACGGGGTCCTCTTAGACCATGATCAGGATTTAGCGAGTCTGGTAATTACATTAAAGCGACTGCCGATCTGACCTTCGTAACCCTAAGATAGGGGAACCTGGGCTCATCGCCTACACAATCACTTACCCAAAATCCGATATACCATTAGTATCTTTTTTCGACATGCTAGGCAAGGAACACAGTTGGCACATTCAAGCCATCATTAAATCAAATAAAGTAATTACTTTGTAAACGAACCCTAAAAACATACCCTATCGTACTTTAATAACAAAGAAATTTGGAAAAAAAAAATAAAAAAATTTACCATTCAGGGGTTGCAGATAGGACGTATGTATGATAATATATAAGTATAATATATGTAGCTATGACCCAATTTGTCTTAACCGAATCGATTCATCTTTCTTTCAAAGTTTCCTAATTTTTATAAAAGGTTCTAAAGTAAATAAAAAATCAAGAACAATGCTCAAAAAATATTGAATAATTTCTAAAATTTAATGACTATATTATCGCTTTAAACAGTCCGCGCATGTGGAAAATTGGAGCGTTTAACAATTCGCACTAAGTTTCAATGTTCATTTTTTTTTTTTTTTTTTTACTTTAGGAATGCTTACTTTCGCACCATCCAGTTAGAGTCCTGGGTGGACCTAAAAGGGTGAGTCGGGCTCGAAACCGGTAGCAATCTCCGGAGACCCTACCGACTAAACCTCAAGGCTGTCGTTCTTCGGGCGCTAACGCAAAACCAACGGGATCCCCACTGTCGGGATTCATCTCGAAAAGTCTACGTAGCGCGCGCTGCCGCCTAGCGGCCCATCTCGAGGGAGTGGTATTCTCCCCCAGACACCTAGGGTGGTGTTTCACGACCACATAGACAGCTGTGTACCCTATCCTGACGGACCGGGTGTAACACCTGCAGTCGGCTTCTCCGGGGACGATTGAGGACTAGAGGACCTCCTCCCCTATCCCCCACGACCCCAAAGGCCCTTTTAGTCGCCTCCTACGACAGGCAGGGATACCTCAGGAGTATTCGGAGCCCCCCCTGCAGGGCGCAAGTTTCAATGTTCATAGTTAACACAGAGCAACGTCTATTAAGTCAGCAAATGACCATAATAATACCATCAACGACCAATGCCCGTTATGATTATAATACGAATAATAAAAAGAAATGCACCCAGACGAAACAATTCACGTAACACACTCGATACGAAACGCTGTTGACGTCAAATACAATAAAACGCTGGTAATGTCTCTCAACGGGTAATCTCAAGAACAATGCCGACGGGATTCCTTATAAATTGGCCTCAATATAAATATCTCGTTGAATACCGTACTTGTTTACATAATATTGTGATTTATGTTCATAATTCATAGCCCCAACATCTTCCAGCGAAAAATGTTCCGCTTCCAAAGTTTACGTTACTTGATAGTGTTGCTCAATTGTCGACCGTCTTTAAAAATATATGATTCTAAACTATCGCGCTGCATTAACAGTAGAATCAATACAGACAGGATTAAAGCTGTAAGTACTCATATACTACATAATGCATATCGCGTTGAGTCCCGTTAGAATTGATTCTAGGTATTGTACACTTATTAAAAAATATCGATAGTACTGCAGAGAGTAGATATTAATATTAAAAGCAGCCAATACTATCGATATTGTTGATAGAACATGACTGCCTCGTTGGTCTAGTGGTAGCATGCGCTAAGGATCAAGGGGTCCCGGGTTCAAATCCCGAGTCGGGCCCAAAAATTGTAGCTAATTCAATATTGAAATTACTCAGTACCAGTCCGGAGTCAGGAAGTTGGCGGTTTGATCACCCCCGTGCCTCGGAATGCATATTAATCCGTTGGTTATGCGCCTGACTTCTCACTGGTCATGTTGAATTGCCGTCTTACCAGACTATGAGAGTGAAGGAATAGAGAGTGCATCTATGTTTGCGCACACACTTGTGCACTATAATATCTCTAATCGTGGAGATTGTCCGCCGTGACCGACATCGGTTAGGAGGAGGACATTATTATTACAACATGCATTCTGAAATTCCGGGCCAGCGTAACATAAAAATATCGGCCTAATTATTTTTTTTCAATATGGGATATGATGACGCCAAATATGAGTAGATGCTTTATTTTTTATTATAACAGTGATGGAAATAAAAAAATCGACGGCATTATCAAAAGCGTAGCGTACAAAATTTAAAAACGTTTTTAAAAATGTTTGGTTTTATGATTATGTGGGCAACAAATTGGCCACATTTCACTATTTTTTCACAATTTTCTATCTGCCCCGATGTAGTTTAAAGAATACTACGAGTACTCCTTCGGGGATTGCGTGCGGGATGTTATCAGTTGCGCATACGATACTGTCGATACTTTGTTAGTTAGGTATTGATACTACTGATGGACATAGTGAAAGTAGTTCCGATAAACATCGATAGCCTATAGTAGTTTGTCAATAAGCAACACTATGAAATGGCGCGTTGTTATCGGGCCGGGATTGTTTGAGATATCAAAATAGATGAAGGTAAAAGTTATAACGATATTCGCTTTATCGCTATAAAGTATCACAGGTTAGGTACCTGTGTGTTTGTTTAGACGAAGGCGGATCCAGACTACCAGGGGTATTCTCTTGTATTTTTGATCCCGCTAACTGTTATCCAGAAAAGTAAGTGTCATAGTGGATGGACTCCTCAGAGTTGCACCTGCCTGATTGTCCTCCAGTACAATCAAAGCCAGCGTCATACTTGGACAGTATGACGCTGGCTTCTCTCTAACTTAAACAGTCTATCAGACTGCACAGCTGACCATATTTACGGGCATAAAAAAACACCGAAGTTGACATCACAAATCTTAGTCCTTCAATCTCAGCCTACTACCTACTTAATTCAATCTCTGCCTACCCCCTTGGGAAGAAGGAGTGACATTATGTTTGTATGTAATATTGAATACTTTCCAATGCATGATAAAAAAAAATTTTTGAAGAGACTAAACCGGGTATAAGTTTTAATTATGGTATTAAGTTTAAAATGATTAATATTTAAATTAAGAATGTAAAAAAAAATCAGTAGAACAATACATAAATATTTATTTATTCCCGTATTTCCTGAACATCACTTGCCATTCTCCCTCTAAGTCACGGGACGAATATTCTCCACCCTACTTATATTAGTTTTATCGTATAACAATATCAATGAAACGCAATAAACTTGCACCTTATTCCTCAATCTTAGAAGCCATTATTGCTTACCCGTAAAATAGGCTAACGTACCATCTAGGCGTGAGACGTGATAAGAATTTTCACCCGATATTGGCGATAAAACTACCAGTTATTTATCCTTGTCACTCTTGGAGAAATGAGAGGTGTGTGAAGAGGACAGCCTAGTGTATTAAGGTGGGTCGCAACATCTTCATAAGAGGGCAAACAGATACCAGACTTCGTGTAGACTTCGTCTGTGTTAGGGCTCTGGATTATTGGATATCTTGCCTTATTTCTTACTTAAGAAAACATTGGAGAAAGTTTGTTTAATTTTATACAACAGGCCCGTTGGTCGAGTTGTCATTTTTATAGGAAAAAGAGTCTTAATTAAACATTTAATTTCAAAGAGAAAAATATTTAGTGTTATCCAACCGCCATTTGTTTGTAAGCTTATCTTTGTCGCTAGCTAAACTATGATTGTCTACAAAAGATACCGAGAATGCTACTTGACCAAAACGAATTATAACTTTAGCGTGCTAAGCCAGAACATCTAAATGTACAACTCCATAACATGGGAGCTGTGTTTGCATTCAACTTATCACTTCATTAGACTTTCAAAGTAAAGACAACGTCGGATTGTTTTCGTGCAGAGTGAATAATAAAATAATTAATCGTGTAGATTGCATATATTTAAAGTTACTGTTATGCTTAAAAATAAATATATTTTTATTTTTTAATGTCAATTTTAATAATACTGCGTTAAATATAAAAATTAACAACAGTTTAAAACTTATGTAATGAATTGGTGAAAAAAAATTAAACCCGGGCTTTCCTAGATTGGGAATGAACCATTATTTTAAAATAAGGCTGTTAGATACAGTTGCCTTAACGTTAGTAAACTAGTTCATCATAATTTAGTTTCACCTGTACCTATTCGTTTCGTTGCAGTGAACACCCGTTCAAAAGCGAAGCGACCGTCGCCTAACACCGTTATCACAAACGAGCTATTGTCACCGCAGACTTTATCATTAGTCGCTCAATTAAAATCTTCAGATGCGAACAAAGCCGCCTGCGTCAACACAGCTAGTTCATCACAAAAAGCCCTTTGTTGTACAACAAGGAAGACACGAGTCGTGATCCGTTTGAATTATTTAAGGCTTCCGTCCGGGCATATTATGCGGTCGTAACGAAGGCAATTTATTCATATTTTTGCTTTGTGATGCTCATTGTGTGTGCGTCAACATGAGGGTGAAGACGATTCTATGTCGAAATTTATCTTTGTCTAGCTATGGTGGTAGTTCAATGACGCGCGGCTCATAAGCGAGGAGTGCAGGTTCAAAGATACGTAACTCTGGATTTTCTAAGTACGTATTTATTGCACTTAGCGGAAAATAATGTGGGAAACCTGCCTGTATATTCAAATAATAAGTCGAAGGGATTTTTGCGTTTGTGTCATGGCTCTGTCATTATTATGTTAGATTTGTAATAGGCTAGTTGACTAAAATATTTTTTTTAGTCCGCTAGACAGATTATCAAAAAATATTGAGTTTGTATTTTTTGCTTTATCAAATGCTCGGATCGGCTTCAAAGATCTGGAGTGGGGCGCTTTTATATAACTTGTTACTAAAATTATACAGAACAAGTGACGTCACGCGCACCTTTAACGCGCTGTATCTTCGTAATTTTTGGTTTGCTGAACAAAAGAAAAAATACGTAAGCAATATTTTTTTGTAATCTCTATAATGGACTAATTATTTTTTTTGAGTCAACTTGCCTATTGAGTAGGCGTCGAGTATCTAGCCTAAATCAAATATTTTTTGGCTGAAAGTGATTAAAAGAGCTTACTGCTATACTCGGACTTTGCCTATCTTTTCGGGGATTATTAGCGTGATGGTTTGTACTTCCGACATACATACATAACATGACGCCCGTAATCTCCGAAGGGGTAACACAGTCAACGGGACAGCAAACCTACTTAACCCCACCCAAAAAATAAAATTACGATGGGTTAGATGGAAAATTGTGAAAAAGTAGTGACAAGTGGCGAGCTCGTCACCTACACAATCAAACATCCAAAACCCGATATACAATTAGTCGCCTTTTACGACATGCTAGGCAAAGAACTCAGTCGGCACATTTTTTTTAAGTCATTTTTTTTTTCACCCGGAGAAATGCGTTACGCATACCACTTCGCCTCGGGGGAGCGAAGTGGTTATGTGGGACTCCCAGGGACCTCTGCATCAGGAGACCCCCTCTCCGTCCAAGATGGTTACGGGCGGGGTATACCCACTCCTCCTCCGGAATCCTCCGCTAGGCCTCCGCTAGGCCTCAGCGTCAGCCCGCTATCGGCGCCCGCGCCAAGGGTGGAGACGACCGGATCCATACAGTCGTCTCCCCATTTCTTTTTAAGCCCTAGACCAATATGGGACAACTGTCAATCTCGCAAAAGTCTCTCAGAACTGATTTTTGCCCTTTTGTCAGCAATATATACACTAGCTAATATATATATAAACACAAACACAGACGTTGTGTAGTTTACCACAATGTTCGTCGCAAAAGTTTGCCACGGAAGGGACAAGCCAGACAAAAAGTTTGTAGACAGAAGCGAGTGTTTAGTCGCTCGGGTTTTGCTTTTCTTATCCCAAAGTAGTTCATAGTTAAGGCTCTTAACATGGACAAACTTGTTCAGTCGAATACACTTTTATCGAAACGATTTACAATTGTAGTTTACGAAATGCCATAATACAACAGTTATAAAACATGGTTCAAAGATAATTATGATTCATACACCTTTGTATAAATTGTGTTGAAAGGGTAACTACCGATTTTCTTGCAGGATTCTTCTCGGTATATACAACATTCCGAACCGGTAGAATCATATAGCTTTGCTTGCATTTGATTTATAAGCGTTTTCTTGAAACCTATATAAATAAAGAAAATGTTTACTTTGACCTTGAGTTAGACAGTTCTCTTCAAAAAAGGCTTTTAATGGATTTTTGTATTACAACATCCGCGGTGCGCGGCACGGACTACCGAAAACACAAACATAATATGGTGGATGTATTGAGCGTTCACGGAGAAGCGTTTTTGCACGCGTTAGTTTGAATTGTAATCGTCGTCTAACGCCACGGATGACACGGCGGGCGACGCTACGGGCTTTGCGGTGGTTGAAGCGGCCTGTTGAAGCCAACGAAGCCGCGAGTACCGCTCTCGTTCATGAACGAATATACTAGTTACCTATATATATGTTGATATGTTTGTTTTGGCGCGTGAAATGTGGCGGGCCGCGTCACGCGCCGCCTGTTCATTAACGGAGAAATCGCTCGACGCCCCGCGAGCCGCGCCGCGCACTGTGCCGCCTGACGCCCCACGTCTCCCTGAACGGGGCCTTAATTGTTCTTGGTTTTTTTTTAGTTTTGTTTATAATCTTTATTTGAAGCATATTTAGTTAGCATTAAACATTTTTGTTGCGTAATTGGTCAATTCTCTAGTTGGACTTATATTAGAGAAATTTGAAAGCCACTTTCATAATATCCAACAAAAAAATATTTTATAAATATTTTTACCCCGATGTGAAAACTATAGCTAAATCTATGTCCATGGCTAGTTCAGATATCTGCAACGTAAGGCGGAGCTGTTGACCTTTAAGAACTGTGGCCACCGAGCGACCTTTGAAGCTTTTATACGAGGCGTATAGGAAACCATCAGGTGGAAGAATATTCAATAACGACACGCTTTTTAATGCTTTCCACTCGATTCGTCAGACAGGGTCACCCTTTTTCTGATGAAGTGAAGAGGAAGCCTGTCTGTCATAACTAAAGATTACATAGAATAACTTTTTGATGGGCTCCGGCCGGGGAATTAGGTCCGGTACAGACAAGATAACGTATGTCTCTATTAAGGAAACATATTTTCTTAGGTTAAAACGTTAGCATCGTACGAATTTACAGATTATAATCAATATCTGTGCCAAATTTCAAGGACTTTTCCAAACTATCTAACTCTAATATGAATCTAATCTCTCTGTCAAAAGTAGATACATAATTTGTATCGACTTCTTTATCCTCTTCCTTCTACCTCCTTAATTCTTTCCTGAGAATAAGAGCTATTACAAGCTATTTTTCTCAGCTGGAGGCAGTTGAACTACAAAGTGATCCCATCCCAGTATAAGGGTTCCTTGTTTCCTTTTGGGAACGGAACCCTACAGATACATATTCCCGGTGCTAGTTTCAACATGCGTATGATTGTGGAAATGCGGAAATGAGCAGCCAACTGAAGCCAGAAATTCACAAGTAGTTCTAGGGTTGCCAAGTGTCATCGAACGAAATTCGGGAATTCGATGAAAATGGGACATGAAAATTAGGGGATATTTGATAAATTAGGACCAAATCAAAATATGTAGTTGGGAAATGATTACGCTTGCCTCCTCTTAGAATTTGTATAGTATAAAGATCATTGAGTCGTTACGTCATAAATATGGTTTTTTGGGAATATGATGTTTAAAAAAATGTCAGCTCCTGTTCGAATGTCAAAGTAGATATATTATACATATATGTGCTAATTCATAGGTACAAAGCTTTTAATAAATGTTCCTTTTAACTCTGGATAATTTATTTTTATGATATCTACTTACAAATGTATATGTCACTCAATACAAGCCCTCAGAAGCAAACCTGAGTGATTCCTCGCATCGCATAAAAGATGCCATCTCTCCATCTCCGATTCAATTAAGAATATAATTTTACGATTTGCACCATCCCTCCCTACGCACTAAAACGTCGAAAAGCTGAAGGGCTCCCCCCTTTAGGAGGGGATATTCGCGTCGCTCCCCTCTCTAATTGGTGCCAGAGGCGTTTGCGTATACTAATGCGGTTTAATTTCACGCAAAGCGGAGTTGCGAACGTAATTCCTTGTTTCATGTGTTATGAACAGGTACGTCCAAAAGTGTTGTCGTGACATCGCTTTTGAACGGGCCCGGTATTTTTTCGAGACATTTTTTATGTTGGTAGATAGTTGTTGTTATTTTGGAGGCATATTGTTTTAATTAAATTTTTGTCCCGTATTCTTTGTTGATGGTAAGACACTGCCGTTGTTTTTTTATTTTTGGTTATTTTATATTCTTAAACTTTTTCATTGGTGACTGTTTCCTATTTCCTCTTATTTGTTCATAGTTATCTTATTATATTTAATTACAGTTCATATGTAGAGAAACGAATGTGTTTACAGAAAATGTAAATCTGGGTTACATACACTATGTACATTTGCACGTGTATAAAAATACAATTTATTCACCTATGCTTCTGAACAAAAGGTTTTGGAATAAAGAGTTTGCAAACCTTTTTGCGGTCCATAGGTCCATTTAACATAATAGCCTGACTGACGTTTACAGTATAACACCAACATCGCGGATTGCTAATGAAAATGAATGACATGTTGGCAACACTGTAAGCTGTATAGAATTAATACTTGTTAAACGTACGTAATTTCTTTGTATTTCCCGTTAAAACGAGCTTTTGAAATGGGGTAATGTAGTAACAAATATAATATTCTCATTAATATATAATACACGAATTGGACTATAGATAACATTAACTACTTGACCCTTTTTTATTATGAATTTTAAGCGCGTTATCTGAATACATTAATGGACGTTTCATTTCGTATTTCGTTTCACTTGCAAACTGTGCTTTTTACATACATACATACAAACATAACATCACGCCCACAATCCCCGAAGAGTCAAAGGGGCATGCCCCTTCAACCACATTCAATCAAAAATAAAGCCGGGCTGGGTTAGATGGAAACCTGTGAAAAAGGAGTGACAAGTGGCTAACTCGTCGCCTACTCAGTCACATACCCAAAATCCCGTAAACCATTAGTCGCCTCTTACGACATGCTAGGCAAGAACCACAGTTGGCACATTATTTTGTTTTGTCCCAGATCAACATGGGCCAAGTCCCAGACCAACATGGGACTTTTAAAGTTACAAAAAGGCCTGTGATTCACTGGATAGAGATAAGATGATCCGAATATCTATACGTACGCTCGGCAATTCTGTGAAGGTACTTAAGGAGCTGATATTAGGTATATTAATTTATAATTCCTACAGGAAATTGGAAATTTCCTTAAACTGCGCGGGCGAAGCCGAATATAACACTTAGTCGAAATATAAATAAATTTTCAAACATCTTTATTTTATTATTTCTTCTAGAGGAAAACTTGGGAAACATTCGTAAAAATGACAAAAACATTCCACATTGTGGCAAATCTTCTACCTTTTAAAGTCGCTTTAACGTACAAAATAAAAAATAATTATCAAGTCCTTCTTTCACGGAGAATCGTAGAAGTTTTAACGATATTTTTATGTCTCTTTTAGCTCATTTGTGGTCTCAGGTCAGGAGTCATTCCGGTCGGGGAAAATATTTGGGCAAAACTTCCTTATCTTATCACTTATTCAGCCATTCGTAACCGCGTGCTTCTTATTTATATGATAATGTAGTATTTTCTGCGGTTCTACGGGCTAAGAGGACTTATTACAATTTTCCCTGTTTGCTACATGTGCCGTTCAGTTTAGGGTTGACGACTCCTTTTTAGGATTCTAGATATGTTGACTTGGCTGAAATGTTTGCGTTAAGATAACGACTTAAGCGCAATTCTCTGCGCTAGTCCCGTAAGTTACCACAAAATTGCGTCACTTTTTAATAACAGTGACGCAATTTCGAGCGTTAATAGGCTTGGCTCAGATTCGGAACAAGTAATAGAATAGAACGCGCCCGGAAAGGCGTGTGTGCTCTGCAATACTTTTGAATTCCTACACATTTTAAAGCGAGTTGACACATACGGCCCAATGGCGCTGAGTTAGCACAATAGGGAAGTTGACTGGCAAGTCAATTACTTTATAGATTTCGTATGGGCTTGTGAACTTATGACGTCATTTGTTCGTATAGTCAACAGACAAAATATTAAGCAATTTTCGTAAAATAAAAAATCGTAAACTAAATATAATTCAAAATCAATAAGGTCTTACAACATGCTACGATAGTTTCTTTTAATAATGAGTCATTCCGTCAGGGTCTGCTTTGAAATTGGTCCAAGATTTAGCGAGTCTATTAATTACATTAAAGCGACTGTCTCCCTGCCCTTGAAAATCCTACTAGTAACCATTGGTATTGTGCCATGGGTCACAAATATCTATAACTAATGATGATGATGAACAATGAACCAGAGACCTTCGCCTAATTTACTGAGTTGACGAATGTTTCAGTTTGTGTAGGAGGCACCCTTACAAGGAACTCGTGGCGACATTTTTTTTAATATCACAATAATCCCGACCTCCGACTACTCGCGAGTCACGACGCATTCGGTAAGTATTTTCTCGAAGCGAAAGATTACGCATAATAAAATTTATTGGAACAACTCGACGACGTATTTCATAGCCATTCTCCCATGTCGTAAGTATCATAAACAGTTTTCCTTCGTTTACTTGACTGCTTACATCATACTTACTTAAGTTTATATAAGAAGTTTACATAATATTTGGAATGTTTTGGATGTACAAAAATTACCGACATCTCAAATTGCACCAAAAATGTGAATTAAGTAAGTATTATTAAAAAAAAGAAGCTGGCTGCTTGAAAAAAATGTTTATTCATTTATATTATTTAAAACGTATAAATGTAAACAGCAGGTGAGCGGTAGTAGCTCAATGGTAAGGACACGCACCTCTTAACCAAGGAGTGCGGGTTCAAACCCGGGCACGTACCTCTGGATTTTTCAATTTTATGTAGGTACCTACGTATTTATACTACTAGCTCGACGGTAAGGGAAAACATCGTGATGAAACCTGCAAATTCAAACAACTTTGGATTTGTAACCATGATCAAAAAATTGTCTGGTTAGATAGGGGCTTAGGATTACGAAGGTCAGATCGGCAGTCGCTTCAATGTAATTACCAGACTCGCTAAATCCTGGATCATGGTTTAAGCGGACCCCGTCTAAACACGGGACATAACGTGGGAAAGTCATGGGAAGTTATTATTTTATTTTAATTTAAACTTTACATTGTTTAAATCAAAGTCGCCGCTTCTGTCTGTTCGCTTAGGTCTTCTAGACTACTTAAGGGATGTTGATACAGTTATCACCAATAGATAGAGTGATTCAAGAGGAAGGTTGATATGTATAGTTTTATATTGTTTTGTGCCCACCGTGCGAAGCTGGGGCGGATCGCTAGTTCATGATAAATTAAGCATCAGAAATTAAAAGTAATTAGGTGGATATTTACTGAATCATAAGATAGTACATATGTGTTAATTACTCTTAATATATTTAGTTAAGTAAATATAGACCTATTAATTATGTTAGTCCTCATTCACAGACCTCCACTCTCAAGTAATCTTTTGGTTTCATTTATCTCCATTCAGATATTTATAGCTCTATGCAAGCTGAAATTGCATTTGAAATTACTGTGTATTGAAAATAATCGAATAAATTCTATATAAAATTAAAATACGTTTTAGATTCGGAAGGAATGTAAATTACGAATATGCCTTCGGGATGCCGTCCTCCAGCGTTAGGCGGCCGCGGAATAAATTGTGTCTGTTTCTGAACATGCCCGTAATACGCATCCCCGTTTACAGGTACAGTCGACCGAAATTATGATCTTTAATGCTGAAGAAAAAAAAAATTACAAAAAATATCTGACGTGTTAATTAGTAGTCAATATAAACTAAATTTGAATCGTTGAAATCTGGCTACTGGCTCGTACGTGGGTACAACCATCTATCTATAAAATGGTAAAACCATTCTATACAAAATTTTAATAAAATTGTACTTATCTACTAATATTCCGTGAAGTTTCAATCATATTATCAAAGGTCGACAAGGTAAGAGATTGCGAATGAATCTAACCAAATAGAATCATAGTTACAAATCCATATTTAAATATGCGAATTTCCTAACATTTTTTTTATATATTGACAACCGATTCGAACCAACATCCCTCGCATTTAAGTCACGTGTCATACATGGAATCACGCCCATAATATCCAATAGGGAAGGAAGGCCAAAAAGAAGCAAACTCCTTGAACCACATTTGAAAAGAAAAAGTTCTATTTGGTACCAAAAATACATTGTGAACACGAAATAAAAGAAGTAACAATGCTAATAGAATTGTGAAGAAGTAAAAGGCTAGATAAAAATAAGATAAAAAGTAAGGGCTAGATAAAAGAATTGTGAAGAAGTGATAAGAGGCTAGCTCATCGCCCACCAGTGACCCCATACGCAATTCATCGCTTTTTACTACATCCTTAGCAAGAAACACAGTTGGTACATTATTTTTAAGTCTCAGACCAACATGGGACATGTCTTTACCTATTATGTTAAAGCCGTATCTGACTGTACATTCCGTAATACGCTTCCCCATTCGTTCGCCGCTTGGGCTCATTTTTACGGCATTACGTCCCTGCTTCGGTCGCAATTTGCTGGTTTCTTTTGATCTAATGGTATTGCTTAAGGTTTTCTGATCTGATTTTGTAAATAAGCCATTTACCAATGTTATAGCGTTATATGTACTTGTGTTTCAAAATTATATTTGTCTCAATACGCTAGCTAACGTCTGTGGCTTATGGACACAGCTTCTTTCAATAGTTTTAAAGAAAAGTATGTTGACGTCGGCAGGTGATTTAAAGTTTTTGACTGGCTCGTTGCTCAAGTATTAAAAAATCTTGGTTACGAAACCAAGGGTCGCAGGTTCCCGTTAAGGGCAAACCGTGTGATGAACTTGGAAATTTTTGATTTAGTAATAGAAATTCAAAACGGTTATTCATAACCTTGTATCCAACAGCACAAGCATATATGCTTAGTTTGAACTAGGCAATGATGAAGATGAGAAATGCATTTTATAACCAATACAATTATTTAAAGTCTTATTCTCTCTTGCACAATTTTCCATCTAACCAAGCCAGTTTTATTTTTAGCTGAATGTGGTTAAAGGGGCTTGCTGCCCCTTTGACTCTGCCTATCCCTTCGGGGATTACTGGCGTTATGTTATGTATGTATGTATGTATTCTCTCTCTCTCTCATATTTACGGAATACGGTTCAGTCGAGTCAGTTTTTAGACGATTTGGTGTCATTACACCAAAAAGAAAATAATTAACCTTAAGCCTTAGGGTTCATTTCATTCTTCTGCTTATTATCTCTTCACTGAAACATACACTAGAGAATTTCGGTTAGATACAATATGGAACTAAAATTATATAGGTACGTTTCACCATAGAGCCCCGGTAGTAAGTAACATAAGTAACTATTCTATAATCTATACCTAACTCTATATCGCCACAAACTAAAATTCTTTTTAATGTGCCGTTGCTTGAGGCTTCGCATTTCACCCTACGGTGGAAAATGAGAATAAATGATGAGCGTCAAGGTAGAACGCGTGTAAAGAAAGTCTATTCATAGACTTGAGGCCTAGATGTAGGGAGGGTTAGAATACAGGCATTAAGGCTTAAAAGGATGCCTAACATTTTTAGGTCTTGCATAGTCATGTCGTTTGATAACGGTTCAGGTTTTATTTCTGCTCGGCTATGATCAAGTCTAGATGGTTTATGGTTTTCGCCGTCTATGTATAATGTGTATGTATGTAGACGTCGTTCTAACTCGATTACAACAAAGCCAAAAGGATTGTTATGGTCTATATTCAATTTATAAGAATGTAAGTTTATATTTACCGTTGTGTTAGTTTATAGGATACCTAATAGAATAGAATAGATAGACTTTATTCGACACACATATTAAAACACAAGCTACAAGAAAAATATGAAAACATATAAACTTAACAAATGTGTGCCAAAACGGCGCCCGCTCAGCTGTGTCGTGAGACTGCCTGATATCAGGCAGACTACGACGCTGGTTTTCAGCGGGTACCTGTGTCTACTAATTGCTTCCCTAAGTATTGTGTAAAATCAGTTTCCATCTTTGGTGTTATTATTTGAACCTATACGACGCAATAGTACGCTCACAGGGCTATCTTAATATGGCCAATTCAAATCAGCCAGACCTACTTAATCCGTCATATATATATATACTAGCTGTCCCGGCGAACTTCGTATCGCCCAGTAAATGAAAATTGACATTGATTTGTCGATTGACATTTAACATAGACAGATACGAATCCCACCGTTTTATATGAGAAAATACTTTTGCTTTTATTTTGTTTTATCGTCAATTTTTCAATGTTTTAATAGTTATTCTGTTATTCTGGACGAAGACAAATCCAACAAATCAAAAACAACGTAAATCGGTTCAGCCGTTCTCGACTTATAAGTGGTGTAACAAACACGACTTTGTTTTATTTATATAGATATATATATATATTTTTTTTTATGTGTGTTTAACGCTATTTTTGTGAAAGGTCATAAAAATTCTGTCGTACGAGGCTATAAATGGATCGAGCTATTACGTACCACGTAATACACACAGACACAAGGTCGTACAATTTCTATTGCAAGTCTGAGAGCCTAGGACACTAAGGTTGATACGATGTGCTCGCTACATATGTAATCATTCGTATCATCATCTTCCTAGCGTTATGTCCCGTGCTTAGGCGGGGTCCGCTTAGACCATGATCCAGGATTTAGCGAGTCTGGTAATTACATTGAAGCGACTGCCGATCTGACCTTCGTAACCCTAAGATAGGGGAAAACGGATCATTTTTGGATCATGGTTACAAATCCAAAGTTGTTTGAATTTGCAGGTTTCATCACGATGTGCCCGGGTTGGAACCCGCACTCCTCGGTTAAGAGGCGCGTGTCCTTACCATTGTGCTACCACCGCTCCTACGTACCATACGTATCATCATCATATTACATACATAGCTTTACGCCCGTAATCCCCTAAGGGGTAAGCAGAGTCAAACCAAAAAATAAAACTGGGCTGGGTCAGATGGACAATTGTGAAAAGATCATAGATTTAGGATGTACAAGATACACAAAGACGGCTCGGAGACATAACCAAAATAAATTTAAGCATGTGTTGGTTGACGTCTATGTGTGAGTTAAAAATAGTGTTGTCAAAGACGCACTTTCACATTATCGACTGATTCAGTTGTATACTAATAATATAGGTATTTAATACGCTTTTTTATACTTTAGATTAATTATTTATGGCATTGACTGAAATCAGTAGTCGTATATATTAGGTAAATTGGAATTAGTCGGTAAGAAATCTCATTCTAAGCAGTTCTATAAACAATGAGATGGTAAAATTCTTCGTATATTCAGCGTGTAAAAAATTAAAAAAATAGAAATATGTTCTATGATTTATACTAAGACAAAAAGATATGACTTTTGCTTTGACTGATGGAATGAAATGGAACAAATAATATATTAGCAACTTTTAATTTGATGTCATTTAGTTATTTAAAAATAATATGTAGTGCAACAAATTTTTCGTCAAAATGTTTGCTGCAGATAGTGGAGTTCTTACTGGGAGTCCAATCTAGTCTGTCTATAGTCCGCATCCACTTTTTACACAATGCTGGGTTGCTTGGAAACCTAGAAAAATTATCAGTTACTTAACTAACAAATTTACGGAGATAATGAGTTCCCAATGTAAATATATTTATATTTCAACATAACTTGGCTAAATAACTTTGTATTCATGTCATGATGTCGCTAAAAGACGATTAAGTTTTTATCGATACTCGTGACGTCACCGCTTTGTCAAGCACTAGCGTAACCAAACTATTTACAATTTTACACAATATTTTCCCCAATTCTGTTTATAATCACGATGTATACTTAGAAAGATCAATTATAATCAATATACTATTGTAAACATATTTTTCTAAACTGATTAATAGCAACAATTTGACAAAATATGGTTTGAAAAAATCTAATGATAAAATCGTATTTACCTGTTAAAAGTGTATTTATTCGGATTATTCCGTCGTGTAACCTCGAAATCACGTACAGAACAAGTCACCTCAATTGCACATTTAATATTCTCGATTATAATCCAAGGTTTAATACATAAATTCACAAATTTCACTGCGACGTAGAATAGACCGGGACGCTATGGCCTCTTACTCGCAAAAACATTGACATATAGGTACTTCATTCGCTGTCTCTTTTTCTCTCGGGCGGTTTGTATTTCAGCAGGATTTCTCGCTCCCACGCTTTATGTATCTTTTGCGTAGTCAAAAAATTCTAAATCTATGGAAAAGATAGTGACAAGTGGCCAACTCGTCGCCTATATAATCACTGAGCCAACATGGGACAAATCAATATTTTATATGAAATAAGAGACAATATATCGCGAGGAAATGAAAATTAGAAATATGAGCTGTTCTCTGAAGTCGCTATATATATATATATTTTTTTTTTCTCAGACTGACACCAATTCCCTAGTTCCAAACTAAGCTTATGCTTGTGCCATGGATACTAGGTGAACGGATATACATACTTAAATACGTTTATAAACATCCATGACTCGAGTGCAAATCCATGTTCATCACACCATACATTTGCCTCGAACTCGCGACCCTTAGTTTTGTGGCCAGAGTCTCTAACCACTCGGCCAGTCAATATAAAAATTTGCAGAAGATCTTAAAACGTGAACTCTGTGCTGTGACTTAGTAAAAATGAGTTGCGTTAGATAGAAAATTTGCTACATTCTTGTCCGTCAGAATTATTTATAATATAAAGAACAATCTAATGAATAAAAGAAATATTTATGGTGCACTCCTAAGATTGTACTAGGATGTAATTTAAATAATGTATCTTTCCTCTTAAGGTCAAAGATACACGGACATATTTTAAGTGTCGAGTCCCATATTTTCCGAAGTCAACGGCAGAAAAAATATTTTTGTAACGATGATCTGACGTTTGACCTTTACTTTTTTAATTTAGTTCAAAGGGAGCAGGCAAAGGAATTTACCCGAGGTATGTAGGTATGTAAAGAGAACAAATATTCAATATTTGTTAGATTTCTATGACTTCTTGTTACTCAAATAGATCATGTTTTGAGAAAATGTTGAAGAATTTATATTTTCTTCATGTATACCATAAAAAAAATATATAGGTATATTTGCAACAGTCTCCAAGATTTCTCCAACATTTGAATATTTCCTTTATTATTAACTAGGTTCTGGCCGCAGCGTTGTCCGCGTGGGACATCGATAAAACATAGTTTATGTGTTATTCTAATGTATAAGCTATACTATTAAAAAGTTTCATTAAAATTCATACAGTACTTTTTGCGTATTAAGAGTATTAGACATCCACACATCCATCCATAGATGCTTTCGCGTTTATAATATGAAGTAAGATTAATTTTATAAATACAAACAACGTTTCTTTTCAAACACGCAAGCAAGGGATAGGTATTTCTAACGGACTTCATCATGATTTTGGATTCGGCGGGTGAGGTAAACTTTTACATAATTAAGTACTAGTTTTTGTCTGCGATTCTGCCTACGTGGAATCGTAGACCTATTACCTCTTTCTATCGTCTTTCAGAATTACAACTTTTATTATTTTATTTATTTATTTAGGTTTACTTACAATTTATTCATCAACACTCACTCAATATTATGTCTTATAGCTAAATACATAAATTGATTACAAGTAAACACCGCTTGCTTTTACAATGTTAGAGCACTAAAATTAAAATAAACTAAAATTTTAATTTACAATAATTTTAATTAATTAAATATAAAATTTAAAGAAAACTATAATTATTTACTTATTATTCATAAAAGTTATATAGAAATATATGTATGTTCAGCTTTGATTAAATTTCGGCGATAACATAAATTGTAAGTGTAACAGACAGATGCATTTATAATATGATTAAGGATGTAAAATGCAAGAATAGACATTCAGCAAATATGTATATCTTTCGTAGCAAACGTAAGTGCCCGGTCGTCTGTTTAATCATGCGGAACGCGCCTTTGATCCTGCCAAATTGAATTTTTGCAATTCCATCTCACGAAAATTAAAACTCTGCCCTTATTAAACATTGTGTTAGCGTGTGATTTTTAATTAATACTTTGTGGTATTACACGGATTATGTTATGAGGCTGGTTTTATTTGACCAGACGAAGTATTCGAGTTTTATTCCTGTACCTGCTAGGCTTGGCTCCGCCCGGATGGAATTCGGTCTGTTATATAACAAATTATCGCACGTCTTGAGGAATCCATTTTTTGGGGAATAAAAGTAGCCATGTCGTTTCTTTGGCATGCCAACTGGCGTATGGAATTTCATACAAGCCACTTATAAAAATAGTAAACCTAAGTTTACTATTGTGTTTTGCGAACAAACAGACAGTAGTTAGGAAATATGTGGTTTTTCTTCTTCGCTTGACAAACTTTCAAGCTAACATAGTATTTTTTTTTTTCAGTAACCCTCGCCGGTCGTCTCAATGTTAGAGTTATAATCAGCCAAAGTATTAGAAGATACAAATAGCTGTTTTTGCGTCTACTTATACCAAAATGCTATAAAAATAGAAAACTACTACGGTAAGATCTGGGTGGTCTATCTATCTGTATGTTATTGCTTCAACATACATATCATCACGCCCGTAATCCCCGAAGGGGTACGCAGAGTCAAAAGGGCCCCTGTAACCACTTTGAGCCACAAATAAAACGGGGCTGGGTTAGATGAAAATTTATGAAAAGTAGTGACAAGTGGCTAGCGCGTCGCCTACACAATCACACATCCAAACCGATGTACTATTAGTCGCCTTTGACGACATGCTACGCAAGGAACATAGTTGGCACATTCTTTTTAAGTGCCAGACCAACATAAGACTTGTTTTAACATAACTACAAAATAATCATGATAACGTAATCAGCGTTTTCAATTCAGTTCTTAGACAGAGACCGCTACCATCATAATTCAGGCCTTTATATGGTTATGAAAGGTTATGAAATTATTGCCATATGATCTTACGAACCTTCACCCTTTGAATTTATAGCAATCAGACCCATCAGCATAAAACGATCTTGAATAGATCGCCTAAAAATCTTAATTTGTCTCGCTTTTTAAAGCAGTAATCTGATCGCCATGCAACAAACAAAATGCTTTATCATAATTACTTCACCGGCGTTTAAGCAGAATAACCTATTTCCATCATTCACATAAGGAAAAAAGGAGATCACATCAACTGAATCAGGCTCTTTATAAGGAGGGTTACCAACGCGACGTTAAAAATAATATAGTATCTACTTTATTTCACTATATATTACTGTTTCCTGTTTTGTCTTCGTTGAAATAGTAACATACATAATCATCATCACAATCATATCATCACGCTGGTAATCACGCTTGTAAAGAGAGCGGTGGTAGCTCAATGGTAAGGACACGCGCCTTTTATCCGAGGAGTGCGGGTTCAAACCCGGGCACGTAGGTACCTCTGGAGTTTTCAAATCTATGTACGTATTTATACCACTAGCTCGACGGTGAAGGAAAACATCGTGATGAAACCTGCAAATTCAAACAACTTTAGATTTGTAACCATGATCCAAAAATTGTCTGGTTCCCCTATCTTAGGGTTATGAAGGTCAGATCGGCAGTCGCTTCAATGTAATTACCAGACTCGCTTAATCCTGGATCATGGTCTAAGCGGACCCCGTCTAAACACGGGACATAACGCTAGGTAGATGATCACGCTTGTTATCCCCGAAGGGGTAGGCAGAGTCAAAGTGGCAGCTCGTTAGAGGCCGCTAATGATGTATTGAATTTGTGATCATATACTTAGGCGACGAGCTAGCCACGTATCACTATGTTTTCATAATTTTCCATCAAACCCAACTTAGTTTTATTTTTGGTCAGACTGGTTTAAGAAGCTTTTTGCATTAGAAATCTACCGGCCTGTGATACATACCATCTACACTTAAAAACCGTATGTTAAATTCAGCACAAAAATATCCAAGTCGAACATCGGCTGTGAAGACGTAAATTAGTTAGGTATAAATGTCACGCACTTCTAAACTAAATTAAAAAAAAACTTACTGTTTATCCTCATTACTTAAATGTTATTTATTTCATCTCTCCAACTAGTATTATTTATTTCCTGTATAAAAAGTTGGCAACCTTACTTACAAGGAAAGGCGGTGTAGACGAAATTTGATTCCTATCATTCGGCAGCTATTATTGTAATTGGCGAGACAGCCCTACTCATTGGGGTGTGTTGTAGGAGAATTGTTATTTGGAAGAGCAAAGGGGATAGAGTTACGAATAGTAGGACTCCTTTTTATTCTAATCTTAATCAAATCAAATCATTTATTTCTAACACATAAGTCCATACAGCAAGAAAACAAGAATATACAATAATATTACATGCATATACATCATCACGGCTCCAATCCCCGAAGAGTTAGGCAGAGTCTCAGGAGCATGGTAATATTGTAACTCCAAAATAAACAGACTGCGAGAAAATTTTGCAGATCTGAAGTTTGGATCCTTCAAAAGGATTTAGGCAACTTTTTATCTATACTTATAATAAATCTGTAGAGAGGTCAATTCTGTACATGCAATATATTTTCAAAGTAACTATCAGGGGGTGATTAGTGATCGATACTGATGCCAAAAATGCAATCAGTAAAATTTTTGTCTGTCTGTCTGTCTGTCTGTCTGTCTGTCTGTCTGTATGTTCCTTATAGAAACAAAAACTACTCGACGGATTTTAACGAATCTTGGTACAATTATTCTTCATACTCCTAGGCAGGTTATAGTATACTTTTTATCACGCTACAATCAATAGGAGCAGAGTAGTGAAGGGAAATGTTGGGAAAACGGGAGAAGTTACTCCATTTTTTAAGCTTCCGTCGCGTGTGCAGCCTTAATGGTTAAAGATACATAGAAATCATATATGACGGAAATAGTCTTTATAATATTAACCATAAACGCGGGTGACACCGCTGGCACAGCTAGAAATAGAAATAGAAATAGAAATATCTTTATTCATGTAGGCTCCACAAAAGCACTTATGAATAGTCATAATAATACAAAATAAACATTCTACCGCCAGGTTCCGAACGTTGATTCTACCGAGAAGAACCGGCAAGAAACTCGGTAGTTACTCTAGTTATTAATATGTTACGTTATATGTAGTAGTTTATTATTTAATAAATAATAAATATTTTACATACGTTAAACAAACGCAGCAATGTACGACAGCAGTGGTGGCTTAATGGTAACCTTTCACATGCGAAGGATTATTATACAAATATGTATTCTTCAATTCCAAGTACAGATAAGAAAGGGACATAATAACCCTAGTTCGTTTTTCCCATTTCCAGTCCCCGATTCTGCCTAAGAAGATAATGAGACATGTGATTTTATGTGTTATTTATTAAAACCTCACACTATGTAAGTCTGTGAGTTACACTTTAATCTAACTAACTAACTAACTAAACTTCACGCCACTTCCCTAGCGGGGTAGGCAGAGAGAACCGAACGCCATTTGGCACGATCCTTACACACCTCACTCGCCTCTTCAACATTCGTAATCCTTTTCATACAAGCTCTTCGATTTTTATAACTCCTAACATCACCTTCTTTTAATACACGACCAATCTGGTGGTGGTAGGTGAGCCTGGGCCTTCCGCGGCTCCTACATCCTTCCACATTCGCATTGTATATGCGAATGTGGAAGGATGTACACTTTAATCGATTGTAAAAAAATAATATATTTGATATGTCACGTTATTGCTTACTAAGTTAGTTATTTATCTCATCCTAATCGGCCATACTTAATACATACATTGTATAAAGTCACTTATACGAGAGTTTGTCTGCGGTTTGCGTATTCGCGCAAAAGCTTTTCCCCTTGGGTTGCCGCTGTCGCTTCGTAGAAGCGAAGCAATCAAAAACGGCATTCTATCTGCTTGCTCAGCATCTGAACGTATAGACTAGTCTTTATTTGCGCTTATCAATCAGAATCTGTCGTAAGTTTGAATAGTTCTAAATCTATTTGAGACTCCCTTTTACGGTAATTAAGTCTAATATATTTACCAATAAACAAAATGTAGAACAAAAAAAGAGTTTCTATGGCCACTTTCCGTCTCCGTTATCAAACCAACTCCATGGTGCCTTAAGGTTGCATTATCATCGAAGTTACATGAAAAACTAACCCCCCTTACTCCTCTTAAGATCCGCCCCTGTAACATTTTAATGTTAGAATATAATCTACGATTGTTCGTTTAATATAAAAATAAAGGTTTGTCCTATTTGGTCTGGGACTTAAAAATAATGTGCCAAATGTGTTTCTTGCCTAGCATATCGTTAAGGCGATTAATGGTATATGGGGTTGTGGGTATGTGATTGTGTAGGCGACAAGCTAGCCGCTTGTCACTTTTTTCTCACGATTTTCCATCTAACCCAGCCCAGTTTTGTTTTTGGCTAAATGTGGTTAAAGGGGCCTGCTGCCCCTTTGACTCTGCCTACCCCTCCGGGGATTACGGGCGTGATGTTATGTTATGTAAAGGTTTAGATTGGAACTTGTTAAACCAGACAGACAGCTAAGTAGATTAGATGAGGTAATTGACGAGACTCGATTCAATCGATTTCCTTGTCTGAATTTGGGAGTAGGTACTCTACGACAATAGGACACCAAAACTGGACAAAGCATTTCGCATTTCCCATGTTTAAATTTGAAACCGCATCGTCCGATTAACATTGGCAAACACCGTGTGCCCAAACAGTGGTTTCGAATAGGGATGGAGACCTAAAATCGATTAATCGTCAATTTTCAGGAATGAAATAGATTGTATAAATCGAGTGCCATGTGTAAATCGATTATATAAATGCAGCTGGTGTTGCAAATATTCATAAGTTCCACGAAATGAATCGGAAAGACTGATTATTTTTTTTTGTAAAAGCCATCTCAAGAATTAGTCAAAGCGGTGTATCAGGCCATTAAGCTGTACCTGCCCTGTAGTGAAATAAAGAGCCGAAGATATTGCTGCTCATCACTTTCATAATCGTATTTTATATATTTTACCCGGTAAAACTTAAGAACTTTATTTGCAAAGCGCTACTTAACTACGCTAGTAATTCCAATAAATTTAAAAGCGATATGTTTCGAGAAAAGTACCCATCCCTAGTCTGGAAAGAGATAATTAGGTCTCGGTAGCGCGGTCGACCGATCAAACCGCCGAGACCGCCCAGACCGCCCAGACCGGGCGCCCACGAAACACAACACGCCGCTAGTACAGGGAAACACAATAGGCAAGTTGACTAAAAAAAACTGTTTAGTCCGTCAGTTAGATTATAAAAAACGTATTTTTTTATTTATTTGTCAAACAAACGTTGACGAAGATACAATGCATTCAATTTGCGCGTGACGTCACACTTTCGTACAATTTTTACTAAATAGTGACGTCGCAAGCCCCCACTCCAAAACTTTGATGCTCTTTATCTTGATAAAGCGAAAAATATGTGTAGTATTTTGTATAATCTAACTGACGGACTAAATAGAATTATATTTTGTTAATGCAGTCATCTACCCTATTATAAACAATTCGATTTGTTTAGCATTATATTTCTCTGTAAAAGCGACGGCCCATGTTGGTCAGGAACTTAAAAGAGTAGGCCAACTGTTACTTACCTAGCATGTCGTTAAAGGCAACTTATTATTTGATATTCGGTTTGTGATTATGTAGGCTAGAAGCTAGCAACTTGTCAATACTTTTTTACAATTTTCCATCTAACATATGTAGCTCAATTTTTTTATTGTCTAAAAGTGGCTGAAGGAGTTTACTGGGCCTACTCTTTTGGGGGATTGCAGGTGTAGTAATATGTATTTAACAATTCAATTGACGATTTATTCGGAATAAACAGGCCGAACAGTTAATCTTCTTAGGGTTATATCAGTTGGTTAGTTAGGGTGTTAGATAGATAGACCTTGACCTTTAATTCAACGAGGCTAGATTTTACATTATATCAATAGCTTAAACGACTTAATTGCATCACGGTTATATATCCCTAGCTATTTCGAATGTACCTACAGGATTCCTCGCAATGTTTTTTTTAACCTTCTAGCAAGTGGTGTAAATTCGCACTTAGAAATGAAGTATTTAGAACGCTTATGTCCATCATGGAGGTACATTTTTCTCTATTATTATTATAGGGAGGAAGGAATTCATTGTCTATTTGTTTGTATTGAATAGGCTCCGAAACTACTGGACCGATTTGAAAAAATCTTTTTCTAATGGAAAGCTACTTTATCAGCAAGTGACAAATACCATATTTTATCCCTGTATTCCCACGGAAACAGGAACTAGGCGGGTGAAACTTGATAAGAATATAACTGTCAGCTGTTCCGTATATTTTGACATGAAAACGGTATATCATTTGAACGTGAAAATTCTACAAGCAACTTGACAACGTTTGCTTACATGTAATTACGTAGAATAATAACGAATGTCACAGGAGTTACGAATTACGGAATATTTTCGTTTGGAATTCGTAACAATTACTAAAAGAAAATTAAAATGAGGCGGCTATGTTTGCCGTCTCATTTTAATTGATACAACATTTCCGCAGTCCGAAGTTTAACAAAATATCTAAGCGTAAACTCTTTGTTCTGGCATTCGAAGCAATCAAAAGTTTTCGCTTTCGATATTTTAATTTGTTGCTCCCAAAGTTCCGGATTCCTCTGGAATGGTAGAATTAACCCTTTTCAGTTTGGAGAAACCAACTTAATCCATAAATATCAGTTAGGTGGCACATTGTCTTATAAACATAGTGATGCCAACTTTGCTGATTTGAGGTGGAATTTGAAACGTTCAGGACAGATTGACACGGCGGTTATTTAAAAAAGGCTTTCGTTTAGACTTGAGCGTAAAATTTAGTTAGCCCTGCAAAGATTTTTTTTGTATTTTGCGCTATTATGGATTGTATGATTATTTTATGCATATTTTATGTTCTAACAATCACAGATGTTTAGTATTTGGAATAAATTCCGTGCAAAGCGGTAAATAAAATTAAATGGCTTTTCAGGAGGTAGTCAGCCAGGGCACAGTCTATCTATACTTATAATAAATCTGTAGAGAGGTCAATTCTGTACATGAAATATATTTTCAAAATAACTATCAGGGGGTGATTAGTGATCGATACTGATGCCAAAAATGCAATCAAATAAAATTTTTGTCTGTCTGTCTGTCTGTCTGTCTGTATGTTCCTTATAGAAACAAAAACTACTCGACGGATTTTAACGTAACTTGGTACAATTATTCTTCATACTCCTGGGCAGGTTATAGTATACTTTTTATCATGCTACAATCAATAGGAGCAGAGTAGTGAAGGGAAATGTTTGGAAAACGGGAGAAGTTTCTCCATTTTTTTAAGCTTCCGTCGCGTGTGCAGCCTTAATGGTTAAAGTTACATAGAAATCATGTATGACGGAAATAGTCTTTATAATATTAACTATAAACGCGGGTGACACCGCTGGCTCAGCTAGTAATAAATAAAATAATGGTTATCATACTCGAACACAAATGTTAAAGTTTGTTATGATATTCTATTATATCTTGCTCTCCCAAAGACTCATCAAAATAGAGCCCAATTACCTAATTTAATTACACAAGATTTCGATATAGAATGTTGAAAATATAACGGTTTTAGCAGATACGTAAACAACGCTAATTTTAGGTAAAGCCGGAAGCGATATCTAAAGGAACCTTGATCCTTGAACAAAGGAAAGTTAAACGTCAATCATGCTTCTATTTAAAAATTCAAACGGTGAATGTACCGGAAAAGTCTGTAAAGAACTGTAAACAAAAATGTAATTATTCCCACCTTCCCTTTGTTTTAAGAGTTTTTTTTTTGTATATAGGTGCTACCTACCTCGTTCTCGATATTTGCTAGTCTGCTAATTAACATGTATGCAAAAGTGCTGAGTTCATAATTCGAT
This sequence comes from Glyphodes perspectalis, assembly GCA_951394215.1. Lineage (NCBI taxonomy): Eukaryota > Metazoa > Arthropoda > Insecta > Lepidoptera > Crambidae > Glyphodes > Glyphodes perspectalis. Next base: position 15,927,576 of record OX596201.1, on the reverse strand, counting down.
TGCATATTTCGACACATTAAATTCTTTCCATTTTGCAATAGAACTAGGACTCATCCTAAAAATGTGTACCTACTTCAACATTATAATGAAAGGCCATTATAAAGACGTACTTGGTAATAATTCAAGCCGATATTATTTCGTCTAGCCAAACAATTGTCCATTAGCCACCGCCTGTTAAGGATAATATGACAGATTCAATATTATTACAGCCAGGAGCTCCGTACAAGAAAAATACTCGAGGAATACAAATAGCTGTTCGGAATGTAGGACGTTGATTTGCTTGAGATTGTTATTTTTATTGAATAGCAAACAGCCTACGTTTACTTCAGATTCCTGATTTTTTGCGGTTTGAAAATATGGAAATTGTTTCAGCTAGATATATTCCTTGTTTGTTATACTAGTTTAGATAATTTATTAGCTAACACTTCTTCTACTGCAAACGTTTCAAATTTCATCAAAAAAATAAATAATACACGTATGTTTAATACATGTTCAGATATAATATACTGCTTATTTTGGTTTAATATTATAGATTTATGTAAAATAACAGCTATAAGTAGTGACTTATTAATTTGGTTTTTCACAAATTTCATTCAAAACGACATAGTTATATTTTTGGCTAATAGTGTATAAAAGGACTCACAGATCCTTGCACTTTAGCCTTACCTTCGCAGATTACAAGAGTGGTAATACTTTCGAATGAATTTTACCATCCGAGCATAACTAGCCTACTCTTTTAAATTTCTTTAAGGTTTGTGCCCAAAAAAGTTGGGAACCCTTTCCTTCACTAAACTACCCCACATTACTTCTTACAAAGGAGGCACTACATAACCACCCCATAACGTCTCACGAGACCAGGATTATTTATCTTATAGGGGGATTTTCAATATGATTATGTAGATCCGCCAAATTGCTTTCAAAATCAAAATGTCTTTATTCAAATAGGCTTTCAAATCGCCATATTTACTAGTTGTGTTTGGAGTTGTGTGATGAAGGGAAGCATTTGAATTGTTAATGTCTTTCACTCTTCAAGGGTCGTTGAAGGTTGTCTGGGTGAGATTGTTTGAAGCAACTAGAGTGTCTTGTATGGAGAATTGCTGTTGAAGAGCAACAGCCGTATTTATTTCTATTTTCAGCAGTAGAGCTCCGTAGTCTTGTTTTTAATGGGAAATATATATTGTTGGAATGAAAAAAGTATGCTAAATTTCTTACATGTTGCAAATACACTCTTCGATAATTTTTATTCTAACTACAGCTTTTATTTTCTATACATACATAACTTCACGCCCGTATTCCTCAAAGGGGTAGGCAGAGTCATCGGGACAGCAGGCCCCATTAACAACATTCAGCAAAATATAAAACTGGGCTGAGTTAGATGGAAAATTGTGAAAAAGTAGTGACAAGTGGTTAGCTCGTCGCATACACAATGACATATCCGAAACCCCATATACTATTCATCGCCTTTTACATCATGCTAGGCAAGGAACACAGTTGGCACATTATTTTTAGGTCCCAGAGCAACATGGGACAAATTTATTTAAAGAAAATATAGGTAAAGTTTTAGTCTCGTATACGTTTCACTAACAATTTCACTTGTAACAAAGAATTTTAATGCAAAACTAAGGGCGATAGTTACTAATGCAACTTTTACTAACAAATTCTTCAGTTATTTACTATCGTAGTTACTCCGGTTGTAAACTGCTTTTTAATAAATAATCTGTATGTATATTTTAACAACAATCGTGCAAAATCAATGAGTATTAATTACTTCTATTGTTTATTTAATCGGAAAGATATTCGGTATTAACATCCAAATAACAAAGATATGACCATTAAATGTCGATCACCCACCCAAGTTAACTAAAAGTAAGAGTGACTTGACTTTTGCAGCCTAATTGAGCCATACCAGTACTCAAACGAGCTATTTATTACTTAACCCATTATGAACTGAATTAACCTACGTAGTAGCACGTGGATTTAAGTTCCGCCCTACACTTAGTGGAGTTTCCTTGACCCCATTTTTTCTAAGAAGCAAATGTGTAACTGTTTGACATTATATGTGAAGTAAGTATATTATATTACATACCTACACTTTTAAATAAGTCCGTGTAATAAATAATAAAAAAAAAATTAACTAACTAAAATAAAATATAAATTCGATAAAAGTGAATATTCTTTTGATAAATCTATTTAAAGTGTAAATAACCCTGTTTTACCTAAAATATAAATCAACATAACACAGTTTTAAAACGCAAAATAAGAAAATAGCTAAACGTAGGAAAAGCAAATGCAATCTCTATGAACACATTGTATGCTAAACTGGTTCACTATTAAAAGTTTTAAACTGCAGTTTATTAAAGTATAAAAACTATATCAATTAATGTAATACGCAACAACATTTTTCACGTCTTCCCACAGAGTATAAAAATAAGCAAGAAATCTGCGTTATTAGCGCACTAGAAATCTCTTCGGTACTGATAATGCAGGGTTGTGGAATATTAAGCTTTAGGAGGCTGGATTAAGGGCGCTTTTTGAAGGGTGGCTCAAGAGATAGTTGTAACTCCCCTAGCCACCCTTCTCTAAGGGTGGCGTCCCGACACGGTCGATATTTAACCCTGGTGGAGGCTCGAGGAGGACTGAGACGCACTGGCTAATGGTAGGCAGTTGGTTTTAACAAGAATGTTTCTGTAGGGTGAAATGGGAATATTCCACCTTAGGCTAAGACTGTAAAATATGTATTACATTGACTATGAGACGTTGGAAGGGTTAATGAGGAATAAGATCAGAATATTTTTTTATCTGAGATATTCTGTAAATAATATGGAGTGGAAAGCGGTAATGTGATATTTTTAATGTATATTTACAATATTTTTTTTGCAGGTTTATAGAAAGGTGCTGATTGGTAGAGATTTTTTAACTGGATGTATGTTGACACTTCATCAGTGATAAATTACTGCCGTTGATGCACTTACAACAATTGATTTATGTCATTTTGGACCGATCCGACGTAAAAATTTTATTTGAATTCTACTCAGTGAATCGTCGGAATATTTATATTTTTCCTCAGGCAGACATTCATAAATCTACAAATATTAACTTTGTCTTTAAACGTCTTTAATAGCATCAATTATTCAATTGTATTTATATGTTTTATTTTAAAACACACATTCCTAGTGTAAACAAAGTCTTGTAACATTCCGCAGATGCTCTTATCTACTACGGATCATAGATGTCAAAGTGGGTTTCCTAAAAAATCTTCAAAAGCCAAAGTTTCGGAATCGACGCCGAACAGCCCATGCCATCTGTAGTTTCTACACTCGCAGAATGAAGCAACATTTTTCTGTTTTTCGGGATTGGCTGCTATAAAGACAGACACCAGGGTTCCGTACTAAAACACAGAGGCAGCGCAAAAACGCTTCACGCCGATCAAAGGGAAACGATATTTCGACTTGCCACCCTCCTTAGATATTCGCAAACGGAGTAAGGATGGCGATTTTGGAAAAGGGGATTGCCATGGTTTTTAATGCCTTAGATGTGATCTAGGGGAGGGAGAATTATTGGTTACGCAGTGGCAGCTCTGTCATAGACCTCTTATGTATCTGTCATACACCACTTTGTTATTTACAAAAGCATACCCTGGCTTTTTTATGTATATATATGTTGACTGGCTCGATGGCGCATTCGGTAGTGACCCTGCCCCATGCGCCAAGAGTTGTGGGTTTGATTCCCACCCAGGACAAACATTCGTATGACGAATACTTGTGTTTGTTCTGTGTCTGGGTGGTAATATCCAATCATCATCTTCTTAGCGTTATGTCCCGTGCTTAGACGGGGTCCGCTTAGACCATGATCCAGGATTTAGCGAGTCTGGTAATTACATTGAAGCGACTGCCGATCTGACCTTCGTAACCCTAAGATAGGGGAACCAGACAATTTTTGGATCATGGTTACAAATTCAAAGCTGTTTGAATTTGTAGGTTTCATCACGATGTTTTCCCTCACCGTCGAGCTAGTGGTATAAATATGTACATAGATTTTTTTAAATATAGAGGTACATGCCGGGGTTTGAACCCGCACTCCTCGGTTAAGAGGCGCGTGTCCTTACCATTGAGCTACCACCGCTCCCGTGGTAATATCCAATATTTAAGTATATATTTGTAATACCACTGTTCATTCTGATATCCGTAACACAAGTGCTTAAGCTACTTACCTCGGAGTCAGATCAATGTATGTGATGTAGTCGCATTTAATTATTTATTTATATTTATTTTATATAAAATCCGTTATTAGCTGTATGTTTTTGTAACCTTTAGTATTGTAAATTATTTCTAAGTGCTGTGGATTTTGAATAAAAAAAAAAAAAAATTTTCTTGACGCAAAAGGTAAGTATCTTTCAGAAGGCTTTTGGACAACCGTCTTTCCCCGACGAACGGTGGTACGCATTCCGACATTACAAATGAAAAAGAGAGTGAAGAAGTATATGAACGCTTTAGCCTAATCCTATCAGTGGTCGTTCACTACACCGAGCTAGAGATCCGGGTTCTGATAATCTCTGTGATAGTTACTGCAACGTGTATAGACGGTGCAGGTCAGTTTATTTGTTCTGTGCGAAAAGAATGCGGTTTGATGTAGTTCATCAAATATTCTACTATGATTTTGTCCCATGTCGGTCTGGAACTTGGCCCATGTTGATCTGGGACAAAAAAAAGACAGGTTTGCCGCTTGTCACTGCTTTGTCACAATTTTCCATCTAACCCAGCTCGGCTTTATTTTTGGCTGAATGTGGTTGAAGGGGCATGCTGCCCCTTTGACTCTGCCTACCCCTTCGGGGATTATGGGCGTGATGTTATGTATGTATGTACTATGATTAATAATTATTAATCATTTTATTATTTTATTATTAATATAATTATATAGAAAGAATATACATATATTCATACATGGAAGATATTTTAATGTTAAAAAACAATAACGTTATTCTAATGGTGGAATATTGTTTTTTTTTTAAGAATTAACACTGGTAATTGAAAGACTGTGTTTTCTGCTATTTTTTTTTAGTTTGCGCCTTAAAATTTTCAGCCAGCCGAATGTTAATCAAAATCTGTAAACAAGTATTTACCACCTGTGCCAGCCCTGCACCTCTGAGGGCGAGTGAGGGACGCGCGATACGCAACGACGCGTGCACCTGTTACAGTTTATGCGCTGCAGATTTACGAGGCACAGCGCAGCGTAGCGCAGTGAGGGAACGCCGTACGAACTCATATTGGATCTAGTTTGAAATTACGTGTTTAATTGCTATAAGGAACTTTATAAAAATTAAATGAGAATAAAGACACCACACCCTTAACCAATCAGCTTGCATGAAAAGACTAATGAATGTAGAAGAAACGAAAGGCGTGTGCCAGGATGTGATCTCTGCCTACTTTCATGGGAAAAAGTGATATGTTATAGTTAGTATGTATGTATACATTTAATTGTAATCAAGTGTTTACCACCTGTGCAAGCCCTACACCTCTGTGGTCGGGTGAGGGATGAGCGACACGCAATAACGCATGCACCTGTTACAATTTATGCGCTGCAAATTTACAACGCAGCGCAGCGCAGTTAGGGAGCGCCGTACTACCTCACATTGGTGCCAGTCATACATTAGAAATAGTCCAATTTGGTTGCTTTTTCTTATTTGGTTTAATAAATTAACCAAATAAGAAAAATCAAACAAATTGGACCCTAATCTAAACCCTTCACAAATTTCACAATCAATAGATTGTGAAGGGTTTAGATTAGGGTTTGTATTATTTTTCTTGCGCTTTGTGTAATTAACAATTGAGTCAAAATAATTATCCTAAATATCTCATGGATACAAAAAAGAGAAAAATATATTTATAGTACTAATATCTGGTGTAATATAGCCTTACAACTTATTTAATAACCAAACTAACACACAAACACCATATCGTCAATAAATAACTTTGAAATGAAACCAATCAATCTCTTACGGTAGAATTTAAATAGGTGGAGAACAATCAGTTATGAACTTTTAAGGTAAAACTTCATATGGAAATGTTTTCTACCAATAAATTAGCTGTACCAACATTTTTATCTCTCCCTAAATAGAGACTACATAAAACTCATAGAAATTTGAATATTCTCACTAGTTCGACGGTCGAACAAATGAGAAAAATAATTCTCACTAGTTCGACGATCGAACTAATAAATCTAACTAAGTAGTGAGAATAAACGAGATAAATCATACAAGTAAACTATTACTTCACTGATCCTTGTTAGACTGTGTATTCTTTCATAAAGGAAATATATCCTCATGATGCTTTTGATTAAACCATTTATAGTACCCCTTGTTTAGGTTACCTATAAATTTTATTGGAAAGTTTTTTATTATTTATTTTACTAGCTATATTTTACTTACGGAAAGCATCTGGATCTCTTGTGTGGTCCATCGTTTTAGCTAAATAAAACCTCTTTCAAATCTTTCTGTTTATTACTACATCACATCATGAATGGTTGGTTAGCTGATTGGATATTTAGGAAACACATTTTTTTTAGATCAATACTCAGTATAAAAATAAGATCCCCAACGCGTATATGTGTCTGTCTGTTAACAATAACAATAAGCTAATCTCAGAAATTACTAGGCAGATTTTGATGCAGTTTTCAACAGTAGACATCTAAAGTGAAGATCGAGGGACGTTTGTGTATTTAATTTTTAAATATTTTGCTGTAAATAACTTAGTAATTTTAGGTTTTATCTAGAAAAAAATAACATGCTTCTCTACTGGTGCAAACATAAAGTGTGCAATAATACAACAGCTAAAATCTTTTCCGGGAAATATTTGTCATGATTTGTATATATCGACTGGTTAAGAACACTTTAAGAGTTTAATTTAATAACTGACGGCTTGTTTATATACACTTTATCTATCAAGAATTACCGCTTCTATTCTGAAGAAAACTTCAACGAAATTGCTTTAATAGTTGGCGAAGTTTTGACGAACTCGGGGCGGACAGACAGACAAGACGTGTTTATAATCTGTAGTGAAGACAAGCGTAACTCAGAAATAGTTTGAATTCAAAACAGAGTCTAGACAAGTGCGATGATAGATAGCTAGAACGGTAAACCAGCTTAGTGGTTTGCTTTGTCGACTGTAGATGTAAATCAAAAAGCGCTTGTTTCGATCAGAAATAGATGGGTGGTCGCAGTCAGGGAATACATTAATGTGAGATACCTAAGACGGTGCTTGGTAAAATAACGAGAAGGATATTAATATTTTACCAAAATATAGCAGTATTCAGCCAATAACAGCACGAAAATCGTAAAAAATAGTCGCCTGAAAACACAAACCCGACACTCACTCACTCACTCACCTAGGACAGTTAGCTCATTATTTTGAAGTCCCAGACCAACATAGAATAGCTCTAATACCAGATCATTAAACGTAAGTAATAATGTATATTTAGTGCAGTAAAGGGTAGTTCGGACTTGGCTAGTATTTTTGTCGATTAGCAAGTAATTTAATAGCTAAAATACTCGCTGGCCCCATATAAATAGAATAAAATGGATCGAATCGACTTAACATCCTACTTACCTAGTCGACTAAACTTTTAGTGTTCAGACACGTTTAGTTACTAAATTACTTGCTACTGGACTAAATTATTTGGGATAGGGTCCCATTTAATCATGTTATGTTTGTTAGTTAAGTTTATTTTGATAATGTTTTTTTTTTTTTGGTGTCAAATAAATACTTTTTCTTTCTTTTTCTTTCAAAAATACTCGCCTAGTCCGAACTAGCGTTTATGCACATTCGTCCGGTTAACATGATCATATATCGTAGTGAAGAAACGTCAGTATTGCTTGTGAGGAATTTATTTCCAACTGCGAAGCTCATAAACTCGGCAAAGGTACCGCCTTTATATCTCTTCCGATCGTATGAAACGGTGTTTACGTGCTATTAAAAACACCACCATAAAATATCACGTCTACGGTACACTCTATTCCCAGTAGTTCAGTGAACAGAACTAATGGTACTTTTACAATGCCATACTGAATAACTAAAATAGTTTCTAACGCAATGGAATAAGTATCAATGGCCTAGTTAAAGTCTTTTTCAAATTCAATGTACCTACATGTTATGTGTAAGAACGAATAGACTTTTCGTTACTCTGAGTAGATATATGTATGTACATACATACATAAGATCACGCTCATAAGTAAGCAGAGTCAAAGGGGCAGCATGCCCCTTCAACCACATTCAGCCTAAAATAAAGCCAGCCTGGGTTAAATGGAACATTGTGAAAAAGCAGTGACAAGCGGTTAACTTGTCGCCTACACAGTCACACACCCAAAACCCGATATACCATTTAGTAGCCTTTTACGACATGCTAGGCAAGAACCACAGTTGGCATATTATTTTTAAGTCCCAGACCAACATGGGACAGTGGGCTGGGTTGGATGGAAAGCTATAAAAAGGAGTGACAAGGGGCTAGCTCGTCGCCTACTCAGTCACATACCCAAAAGCCCGTAAACCATTAGCCGCCTCTTACGACATGCTAGGCAAGAACCACAGTTGGCACATTCTTTTTTTTTTGTCCCAGATCAACATGGGCCAAGTTCCAGACCAACATGGGACTATTATATGTATGTAACTGTAGGAAAAGTGGGACTTGGATAGTAAATTAAGACTAAATATTAAATACAAGTCGTTCTTTTGCGATATAACTTAGAGATTAGTTGATGATCAAAAATATGTCAATTTGGACACTGTGTCTGAATATATTGAGCTTGACTCGTCAGCAACGCCTAAAGACTAATGAAATTATATCAGTTAAAAATACAATGTAAGTATTTATAGTTTCTGCTTACGGGCTATTAGTGGTTCGTAATCATATGCCAATCTGCACATTAAATCGGCCCATCTGGAATATAACTACTTATATTTAGCATATTAAAACAAACAATAATACCGCACTAAATTATAAGAATTAGGTATAAAAAATAGCGGTCTATAGTCTAGACTACTCATGTTAACATATAGACAAATATATGTTTGAATGAGACCTATGTATTGTGATACACGTTCCCAACACAAAATTTTATCTGTGGTGAATGCAAATACCGTCATTCATCAGTCATACAAGCCATTGTAGTAAAAATATGTTAGGTTCATAATACACTTGAAATTTAAATTAGTTTTATTTGTCTATGATAATTACTGTGGTGCGGTGGTAGCTCAATGGTAAGGACACGCGCCTCTTAACCGAGGAATGCGGGTTCAACCCCGGGCACGTACCTCTGGATTTTTCAAATCTATGTACGTATTTATACTACTAGCTCGACGGTGAGGGAAAACATCGTGATGAAACCTGCAAATTCAAACAACTTTGGATTTGTAACCATGATCTAAAAATTGTCTGGTTCCCCTATCTTAGGGTTACGAAGGTCAGATGGACAGTCGCTTCGATGTAATTACCAGACTCGCTAAATTCTGGATTATGGTCTAAGCGGACCTCGTCTACGCACGGGACATAACGTTAAGAAGATGATGATGTCTATGATAATAACTTCACCTTCCTAGCGGGGTAAGCATAGAGAACCGAACGCTAAATAGTGTGGCCCTTACACATCTGACTTGCTTCTTTGACATTCATGATCCTTTTCATACAAGTTCTACGTTCTAAAAAATATGAGTAAAACATCTTTGTTTTTCAGACAATTTAAGAACACAGTATTACTTATAAAGCAACTTATGAAACCGAATGTTCCTCATCATTGAGTACACTGCTCTTTGACTGCATTACCACATCTAAAGCCAGCCAATCATGGATTCTGGTCTTCATCCTACGGAATGACATTAATAGACCGTTAATGAAACAGATACCCGAGCCAAGCTTGCTTGATCCCGAAATATCGACGCTGCATTTGTGCAGTCGTCCGCAGATTAAACAAAATGTTCAATAAATCATTAATTGTAAACACTAGCCAATGCGCAATGGAGCGGAAACCTTTAGAATAGACAAGAATATTAATTATTTTATAGATCAAATAAATAAAGTTTTAACTAAGTATTATTTAAAGCAGAAACATCTTTAAACATTTTTGCTGTCGTTGGAAGTACAATAAATATAGGTACATGAATAGAAAGCAGTAACATATTATGTTATTGGCTAAAGAGTGAAAAGAAAACTACGTGAACTACGATTGTATAAAGGCCTTTACATTCCACAGCAACATGTAATGAACTCAGAGGAATAAGCGATGAAGTGTCACTTCAAGAAGACGTCACCACAAAATGTGAGGTCAGCATCGCCACAAACAAAAAAAACTTTTAAACTTCAAATTCTGAATTCAAACTTCGCAAAGAAACCAATCGAATTTGACAGCAACAGGAAAGCAATTGTTTCACGTAACGTACAGATGTTCCAATCGACGCGTTGCAAATTTACGACGGCCCACGACGAGCATTATGTTCGTAGAACGGAACGTAGGCGCACGCCGGTGTTTGTTTTACGTTTTACGATAAAGGGATATGGCATTCGAATGAACAATTAAATCTTGGAAACACTGTTTTCGTTTTGAAGCTGGAATAGTTAAATCGACACTTGCGCAATTTGGCTTAGTGACCCAAAGTGGATCTTGGTCATCAACACAGTGGGATACTATTCTGGACTGACCTCCATCAAACAAATTACCAGGAATCATAGGGGAATGTGGTTTATTCTCGTCCTCGTCTGTAACTCAAGGCTCCCGGCTTCGTCAATGTGGAAGTAGGTTTACTATCATTTCAAATAGGCTGCTGAAAGTTAGCAGTCATTGTAAACTATGGACATTTGGTATAGGTATCATTGGTTTCTGCTGCCTTGCAGGGGGTTGGATTAAATAACTAATTGCTACTTTACATCAATGACATAGTGATACTCTACGGGTACGGACCAGATTTGTTTGGGGGTCCAATTGTTTATCTTAACACCTCAAGGTGTGACTGATTTTATTTTATCATTCTATGTTTTCAAATTGAATTTTGAATTTAGTCTAATTATTCCTTTCCATTTACATTAAAAACGTAAAAGATTCCACAGAGTGTGTCATAAGTTCGCGTGCAAATAAAATTGCGAAACAATCGCAATTCAATAAATAACGAGACCACCATCAAAAGTGCTGTAATATTAAATAATGGATTCTAATTGTCTTCTAAAAATACAACTATACGACATTATTCCATTTCTCAACTAAATTTTTGGCTGAATGTGGCTTAAGAAGCTTATCGATCTTTCGATTCTGACTTCCCCTTCGGGGATTACGGACGTGATAGTACGTATGTATTCCATTTCTCATTCATCCAAATCAAAATGCTTCAAGTGAACCCACCAGCTGATTTTTTTTTAAGTATTTTTTTTTACATCTGCCGAGTCTCCTTTAAAAATATTTATTTAGTACTATTTCGTCACATTCATATAGATATTATTATTGTCACAGTACTTACTTTGTCACATGTTGGTCTAGGACTTCAAAATAATGTGTCAACTGTGTTTCTTGCCTAGCATGTCGTAAAAGGCAACTAATGGTATATGGGGTTGTGGGTATGTAACTGTGTTTTTTTTTGTGTAGGCGACGAGCTCGCCACTTGTCACTACTGTTTCACAATTTTCCATCTAACCCAGCTCAGTTTCGTTTTTGGCTGAAAGTTGCCTGCTGCCCCTTTGACTCTGCCTACCCCTTCGGGGATATTGGGCATGATGTTATGTCACAGTTTTTATGTATTTATAAATAGAATATGTTATCTTTCTCGTATCGTTCTGCCTATATTGTAGATTCATCTCTGATCTCCTTTATTTTTATTGAGCAGGCAACCGGACTCAGCCTAATTTAATTTTCTTAAACTAGAAAACTAGATCTAAGATCCCTTTATATCCTTTCTATTATATACATACTGTAGTTAGGTAAATTCTGTTATAAAGACCTTTTCATTCCTTTCTAATTTTTCGCGGCGATTTGAGATTTACAGTGTTAAATAAATTTCTTGTGTATTTAAGGAGCTAGTTGTAAAAAGATAGGATTAAATCACAGTTAAAAAGGATTAAGAGAATAGCTAAAATAGTTTTTCAAAGTGTTTTTGTTAGTATCTGTTCAGAGTAGACCGAAATGTTTGTATTCGTGTAGGTATTCTAGTGTTTCTTTATTTGCTTCCTGCATTGTTTGAACCATTACTGGTATTTTTTCAGGGCATTTTTTTTTCAAATCCAATTTTCAGTGGTATAAATATGTACATAGATTTAAAAAATCAGTGGTCCGGCCTTGAACCTGAACCCCTTGAATATGAGGCGCATGTCTTCACATTTGAGTTACCAGCTTATTGTGTTACTGGCACCACGTACTAATTCTGAAGTTGCAGAATGATCAATAAAGATCATACCATCTACCCCAACAACTAAATCTCTTCCAATTTTATCACAAACCTAACGCTTTAATGCCACGTGTACGCTAAAATATTGCCGGTACGTTTAAAATGGGTCGAAGTAGGTACATTTGTTCCTATGTCACGCAGACTCGCTTAACTGAAATGAACGGCGTACGCGATTCGCACATACGTTAGTGACTACCCACGACTCCGTCCGATATAATTTACGGCATGAAGTGGGGAGAAATTCTCATTGAGACTGCGAATCCGATGGATCAAATGGGACGAGGATGTGTGGTTGGAGTAAATGGGACATTGATTGATAAGTATTCCTTCTTGTTAATGGGAAGTGGCAATTTCTAAGTCGGTTTGAGACGTTTGTTTTGTTGGTGGCATTTGAGAAATATTGAGTTGTTTAGATGTGTAGTAACAACAAATAAGCAGACTCGCACCTTTTAGTATTTATTTCAATTCCCAGATAAAAATAATTTTCTATATAATTTGATAAATTAATTGCGTATTTCGTCGTCAGTGAAAACCTCAGAAGTCGTATATGCTTATTATTTTTTTATTTGTTTTGTAAGTCACTTGAGACTTATTTAGCCGTGAGATATTTGTGTTCTTACGATTATGTACCATTGATTACAATTATTCTTAAAAAAATAACAATAAACAGTACAATTCCGATCCATATTTTTTTTTTCCGGAGACAATATTTTCTTCCTTCTGTAAAATGTTGTCAAAAGCATTTACGAGGTATACACTGCCGGACGACGATTTTGTTTGTTTGCAAAATATTAATAAGTAGTTACTTGAGTAACTTTCACATTATGTTTATCAAAATAAAATAATAAATTGCATTTAAATGGTATACGATAAACCAATATTTTTTAACCTAACACGTACATCTCTAATGCACAATATAATACAATAAATTACAAAAAATAATCAAATAGTTCCGGCTGACTATCCACTTCGAAATCATTCTAGACATACATATACTTCAAAGTACCTTCACCATTTTCTTTTACAGCATTTTCCCTACAAAGGTACATACATCAGCAGTTATTCCGAAGTTACACACGACCCTTGTCGGTGATTCCAACATTGTTCTGTCAAACATAAGCAATGATGAGTTATACGTAAGTCAGCGCCACAATTTTGAACCCTAATCCAACGTGTTAAGAACACTAGAGGCCGGCTATGTTTAAGGATTGTGTACACCAAACACTAATGAACTATACGGACTCCTGTGCTGCGGAAACTGGCTAACTTGGGACAGAGATGTCACGCCTGGGATAAGGATGTAGCTCGACTGTTAGCGAGCGTGTCACGTTTAATTTTTGTGGATTTTCGATGGTTCGGAAGGCAGTAAAGGCCGTTCCCGGTCACCCGATTGTACTCTCAAAAAAAAAAAAATCATTTTAAAATCAGCTACTAAATATTGTCAAAAAGTATTATTATAAATTATACCAACTAACCACATTTCTCCACTATCTGCCAAAATTCGAGCGCCCGGTTCTTTCCCCGGATTACGAGGGCGATGACAGATGTCTGGCATTGCGAAACCCTTTGACACATCCTCCGAGTGACATGATAAAAAATCCTTTCCAACAAGCAGTGATTTGGTCACCGAACTAGTATTTCCTCTCCCAAGGATATGATTCATCAATTTTCCTTTGCCAGTTGCAATATTACCGGGGCTGAATGATGTATCAAATATAATATGTAGATGATGTCCCATGTTGGTCGGGGACTAAAAAAAAATGTGCCTACTGTGTCTCTAGCCTAGCATGTCGTAAAAGGCGACTAATGGTATATGGTGTTTTGGGTATGTGATTGTGTAGCCGCTTGTCACTACTTTTTCACAATTTTCTAACGCAGCCCAGTTTTGTTTTTAGCTGAATGTGGTTAAAGGGGCCTGCTGCCCCATTGCCTCTGCTTATTCCTTCGGGGATATTATGGGCGTGATGTTATTAATATGTAGATGATGGATGTCCTACACTCCCGTGAAGACATTTCTTTAAACACAAAGGTAATTTTTTACACAAAGGTAACACACGGACCATAAAGTGTCAAAGTATTTGTGATTTGTGAGCACAGCTAGCAAGAGCTTAAGCACTTGTATTCCATAATACACTGTATCACTGTTGTTTCTGATATCCGTGATATTAGAAACAACAGTGATATTACAAATATATACTTAAATATTCAATATTAACACCCAGACACAGAACAAACACAAGTATTCATCATACGAATGTTTGTCCTGGGTGGGGATCGAACCCACAATTCTTGGCGCATGGGGCGGGGTCACTACCAAATACGCCATCGAGCCAGTCAATACTTACCTCGGAGCTATGTAATAAATGGGTTATTCTGAACAAATTATACAACATGTCTCTAATAAAAAATAAACAGTATTTTTAAGAAATATATTTTATGTTCTAAATTTTGGAAAAAGAACAACAAGAATTAGAACCGATAAATTGTCTACTAACTTGAATTCGGATCGTTGTGTAATTCAGCAAACATCTACGCCAAATTCGGCTACGTACCACACTTTGAAGTTAATAATTAATCTGACTTGTTTATTTATTTATTCTCATCAGCCCATACCCCGGCAGTGTAGCGAGCTGATAAATAGATTCCAGTAAATACAGTTAAATACAAAATGAGGTAATTACGCGTATAAATCAACTGACTTATCTACATTTCAAAGTAGACGGGTTGAAATCAAATGAATATTAATCGTTTAATGAACACGAATTTAGTATATTCGACTGGAGAGACCGGAGAGTCTCTAAAGTCGAGGGAGTACTTATCTAATATTATAAAATATATTATACTAGTAGTGCCCCGCGGTTTCACTCGCATAGTTCCCGTTTCTGTAAGAATATGGGGATAAAATATAGCCTATGTTACTTGCGGATAATGTAGCTTTCCAATGGTGAAAGAATTTTTGAAATTGTCATAGTAGTTTTTGAGTTTATTTATTACAAACATACAAACACACACACAAAAATACAAAAATACAAGTCTTTCCTCTTTATAATATTAGTATAGATATATGTATTATACGGTTGGTAAGGGATGTATTTCCCTAACGTTACTCATTCCTGTTTTATTGGAATAAGGCTTCCGGCGAGCTACATAGGTATATACACAACCAAGCAAGCGTGAGACCACTGTATACGAGGAATACACGCGAGTAATGTTTGCGAGAGATGCGTGCGAGGAGTTCATCTTACACTTTGGTATTTTTAACCGACTTAAAAAAAAAGGAAGGAGGTTCTCAATTCGACAGATTTTTTTTTTTGTATCTATGTTACTCGATATCTCTGAGAATTGTTAACCGATTTAAAAAATTTTTTTTAAGAAACTGGACGTATTTCTTGTGCGCTTTATCCCTCACAGATATTCTGTACTTCGTTCCCGTCACAGAACAGAATAAAACCTAGTAGAAATGGCATGTCACAAATTTTTTATAAGAACCGATGAACCGAATCACACCAATAATATCTAAATAATTATCGATTTTTTCGGACAAAACCGTGGTTAATAACCAGTAAATAAATATTCACATTTATGTTATAGGCCCACAAATTGCCTCCGGGCGTATTGGCTCTCTAAGCGCTGTTAATTGCTGAATAATTCGCATTTCTAATTACCGCTCGGATCAAACATCGGTGTTGGCGGTAATTTATTACACACACATTTTAGTACTGTGCTACGCCATGGGAATATGTTCAATTGAAAACCATAGTTTCATTATATTTCCTAAGACTGAATCTAAAGATCCTACTTGGATGGTAAGTAGAGTTGTAAAGTCGCATGCATAAATCTAGTATGTATAAGTAAGAGCATGTCTCATGTTGGTCTAGGACTTAAACAGAATATGCCAACGGTGTTCCTTGCCTAGCATGTCGTAAAAGGCGACTAATGGTATATTCATTGAGTTTTGAGTATGTGAGTGTAAGCGACGGGGTAGCCACTTGTCACTACTTTTTCACAATTTTCAATTTTCTAGGCCAACCCAGTTTTAATTTTGGCTGAATGTTAAAGAGACTTGCTGCCCATTTGACTCTGCCTACCCCTTCGGGGATTACGGGCGTGATGTTATATTAAAAGAAAGTAGATACCAATTAACAGTGTATATGAAAACACTTACAAATGTTGAAGAAGCGAAAGGTGTGTTAGGATCGTAGCAAATGGAAGGATGTGATCTCTGCCTACCCCTATGGGAAAAAGGCGTGACATTTTGTATGTATGTATATTAAAAGTTTGAACAATACGTAAGTGAATATATTTTTTGAACCATACAGAGTGTTGTTGTTGCACAGCCACAGTTATTTAAATGTGCAGGTTTCTGCAACCACAATAAGAGGGTTTCCTTGCAAATTTTTCAGTCACCGAAGAGGTAATGATATTACTAGTTTTCAAATCCAATTAAAAATTTGTTTCGTGTCCCCTATGTAAGGGTTAC
Source organism: Glyphodes perspectalis (assembly GCA_951394215.1). Lineage (NCBI taxonomy): Eukaryota > Metazoa > Arthropoda > Insecta > Lepidoptera > Crambidae > Glyphodes > Glyphodes perspectalis. The sequence goes on along the minus strand of OX596201.1, from coordinate 15,910,683 downwards.
GAAGATTGCCCTTCATTATCCTTACATTGAAGCCCTTGTGTTTCAATATACTAATCAGACTCACTAAATCCGGATTCATGTCCAAAGCAACTTTAATAAAAAACGGGATGTAATGCTCCACCTCGCGTCCAACGAATGAAAGATTTTTTACCTGTATACATACATTCAGGCCTCTTTCAGTAAACCCCCTACCTTACTTACCTGTCCCAAGTTGCTCCTGGAAAGTATCCTCGGCTTGCTCATTAGTCCGTACGTGCTGGTAAAGTTACGCAATATTTACGGGAAATATAGAAACCATTTCTGAGTCCCTTATTTAGTTCCTCCTACTTTCCTTTTAAAATGGGCTATGACGTCAAGACTTAATGAGACCGGACTAGATATAAACGTCGCAGTTTTTTAATACTAGCTTTACTTGCGACTTCATATTCTGAGGAAATAAGTATGTATTTCAAGATTTAATGTAGTTATTTAGTATTATAAGTATGTGACGTAAAACTGTGAGTTCTAGCTTCTTCGCAATAGTAAGCGTTACAATAAATGGTAAATAATACACATAATTTCAAAATATAAATATATATATGTGCCGCATTGCCGCACGTAGTAAAATATAGCACGTACCGCACGTACAAGATATAACATGATCAAGCATAAACTAACAGATAGAGTGATATATAAACTGTAATACAGCATTAAATAAATCAGTTACCTACAGACATCTATTAACCTTTGTCTCATTACACACCAGTCCCATACGCGGTGATATTTGGCGGCGAACCCGACGTAATGGGGTAGTTGAGACTTATACCAACTGTTGTCTCAATTACCCCAGTCCTATACACGGCCAAAGTGGTGACCCCGACGTGACATACATGTATGTATATTACATCGTATACATATATACAATAACGCCTCCAATCCCCAAAAGTAGCTTAGCACCAAAACTTTTTGACCAAATTAAGCCAAAACCAAAAATTTATTGGATGTTAAGGTCAAGTGTAGTGACAACACTACAACTACAGGTCGTCGCCTACACAATTACAAACTCATTACCCAATACAGCTTAAGCTAAATATCTTTAACGACACGTTAGACAAGGCACACGGTTGATAGTTGTTAATACTGTTGTTGAAAAGAGTAACTAACGAGTTTCTTGCCGGATTCTTCTCGGTAGATGCAACATCCCAAACCGGTGGTAAAATCATGTCTCTTTAACTTTTTTTGACGATTTATAAGTGTTAAAACTATATAAATAAAGAAAAAAAAAACTTTGAAAACTATATAAATAAAGAATATTTTGACTTTGACTTTGACTTTGATACTTTCTTGTAAATTCCCGGACTACCATAGAAAGATTTATACAATTGTAGTAAAAAAAAAATTAGTACTTATTGAATACGTGAAAAGGAAGAAAGAAATGTTTCAGAATACTGTGCCTCCGTTAAGTGTTAACCGATACCAGTAGCTTCAGAATAAGCAAAGATAAAACTTGCTCTTTTAAAAGATAGCAGGAATCTTATAAATTGATCTCTTATACGCGAGTCACGTCCATAGAGCAAGGAATGCGCTCATTCTCTTTGATCAGGAAGCTAAAATGGAAGATATTTTCTTAACCAAACCAATAGATCTGTATTCTAGAGTTGTTGTGTGAAATTCTAGCAACGTATATTAAGAAATTTAAAGCACATTTTTAGTTAAATAAAAACAGTATGAAGTAACAATCTTTAAACTACAACCAATATTGTAGATCAGCATTCGATGTGGAATCCTCGATTTGGGATATTTTTAAATTACATACATACATAACAACTGGCTCTTTGGTGCATTCGGTAGTGACCCTGCCCCATGCGCCAAGAGTTGTGGGTTCGATCCCCACCCAGAACAAACATTCGTATGATGAATACTTGTGTTTGTTTTGTATCTGGGTGTTGATATCCAATATTTAAGTATATATTTGTTATACCACTATTGATTCTTATATCCGTAACACAAGTGCTTAAGCTACTTACCTCGAAGTCAGATCAATGTATGTGATGTAGCCGGATATACATAACAACACGCCTATAACCCCCGAAGGGGTGGGCAAAGTCAAAGAGGTAGCCTTTAACCACAGCCAAAAACAAAACTGGGCTGGGTTAGATGGAAAATTGTGAAAAAGTAGTGACAAGTGGCTAGCTTGCCGCCTACACAATCATATACCCAAAACCCGATATACCATTAGTCGTCTTTTATGACATGCTAGGCAAGAACCACAGTTAGCACAATATAATAATTTTAAGTCCCAGACCAACATAGGACATTACGAACGCATTACATAACATCATTATTAGCCTTTAAAATCTCATGATCACACAAGAAAAACGGCTGGTCTCAAAGGAGGTGATGATAAAGATAATGAATTTAACTGCACCAGTCTGTAGTGCGATGCGGGGGCCTCACTCTACGTTAATTATGACACAATCTTCCAGCAAACTCGGTTAGGCTCCCGAGAAAAATATAAGCTCGATAAAATTGCAGCTTTTAATAGAGTGCAGGGCGCAGTGGCTTATGAAATCTATTTTATTAGTTACAGATGGTGTGGAGACTCATACACAAAATCTAAGAGTTAGTCCACAGACAAGAATAGGCATAATTATTTGTTAAACTATCGGCTTCGCACAGATGTTTGCTCTTGTAGAAAAGCGTGTTTTTTTTCTAGATACAACCTGAAATTGCTTAGTTATTAACTACCAAATATTTACAAATTATATACATAAACCTTTCTCGATCTTCACTTTATATACTGGTGAAAACCGCTTTAAAATCGGCCCAGTAGTTTCTACGATTAGCCTATGCAGACAGATATTATTTTTATAGGTATAGAATAGAATATAATAGAATAGAAAAGAAAAACATTTATATATAGGTATATTCTATGTATTGATACGTGTCTTGATTTGCCGAACTTACAATGATGGTATCTTAGACTATCTACGGTGTTCACTGAATCCTATATAACCCATGTTCTCTATTCAACGGCTAATTGTATTAAGTGATTGCGTAAATAAGAGTCTGTAACGTCTCCTGAGATGTATCAAAGAGCTAAACATCGTATCGACCTCGAAAAACACCCAAATATATATTTACGTAATCCTTCAAATATAACTACGTGAAGGTAATAAACGAATAGAGTAGGACAAAGCTGTATCAAGCAAGTAGCCAATTATCGTCAGAGAATGAGATGGTAATAAAATATATGAAAGCGACTCGGCCTAAGGTCGTTATAACCGAGTCGCGAGTAGGTACTCGTAGGTCGCTAAGCAAAAATAAATCTGGGGATACGCGAAACCCGAGGGCACCTTTCGCACCTGGACTGTGTAAGTTGGAGTTTGGGTCTCGTGGACATCATACGAGAAAGATGTGGGTTCAAGTTGGAGCACGTAGCTATGGGTGGATTTTCAAAAGACTAATGAAACATAAATTTGACTGGGCCGTTGGTCGAGTGGTCAGAGACCCTGGCCACGAAACCAAGGGTCGCGGGTTCAAATCCCGCTAGGGGCAAATGTTTCGTGTGATGAACATGGACATTTGTACTCGAGTCATGGATGTTTATAAACGTATTTAAGTATGTTTATCCGTTCAGCTAGTAGGTATCCATAGCACAAGCACAAGCTTAGTTTGGAACTAGGGAATTGGTGTGTCAGTCTGGAAAATTTAGTTATTATTTATTTACATACTGCCTTTGAGAGTAAATATCTTAATGAAATTGGGACTTTATAAATAAATTCATAAATTCTCCAGACTGATACACCAATTCCCTAGTCCCAAACTAAGCTTATGCTTGTACTATGGATACTAGGCGAACGGATAGACATACTTAAATACGTTTTATAAACATCCATGACTCGAGTACAAATGTCCATGTTCATCACACGAAACATTTGCCCCTAGCGGGATTCCAACCCGCGACCCTTGGTTTCGTAGCCAGGGTCACTGACCACTCGACCAACGGGCCAGTCAAGTCTTTTGATAACTATTGGTAATTACTTTGATAATTATTTATTCTTTTTATTTATTTTAATCTAATTTTTTATCTTAAGTCACATACACTACACAACTACTTATTAAACGCCAAAAGCATGTCAAAATCCCAACAGACGAATAATTATTTTTATCCCGGGAAAAAATATCTATCATCAGTCCAAATACCAAACAAACACGTTAACCTTTGGTGTATCGGTCGACCTGATTAAGGCCTCGGAAAAAATGCTGAATCTGTCAAATGCGCCATCTTGGAAATATGACGCGAGTCCATGACATTTGTAAAATTACCTACTTAATTCGCAAAAAAATTTCAAATTGCGAAGGTGTAAAAAAAAATCATTTCGAGGATATATTATAATAATACAAAACAAGGATATTCATTAAATTACCTATCCAACGATATATAACACATATATGTTTTCTAACAAATTATATTATTAACGTAACGTAAGCGTTTGGTTAGATTTTTCGCACTAGCTAGTTGAATAGCGTCTGAGTGCAACCGCGGCTCAGCGACGAAGCATGCAGCAATTTGTCTGTCCCATTCGTTTGTATCTGATGCCTGATCCATCATCGGATCATAGATGGCTAGACGTGATGCGAACTCGAGCCGGAGTTCTGTTTATTGCCTATAATATGTCGTATCCTCAACCTTTGGGCTATTTTGACCCCCACGCAACCCTTCATCTTACACGTCTATCGTCTATCAATCCAAACTTAAAAATTTGCGTGCATTATTTATAATACTATATGGAGCGGTGGTAGCTCAATGGTAAGGACACGCGCCTCTTAACCGAAGAGTGCAGGTGGGTTTGAACCTGCACTCTTCGGTTAAGAGGGACACGTACCTCTGGATTTTTCAAATCTATGTACGTATTTGTACCACTAGCTCGACGGTGAAGGAAAACATCGTGATGAAACCTGCAAACTCAAACAACTTTGGATTTGTAACCATGATCCAAAAATTGTCTGGTTTCCTTATCTTAGGGTTACGAAGCTCAAATCAGCAGTCGCTTCAATGTAATTACCAGACTCGTTAAATCCTGGATCATGGCTCAAGCGGACCCCGTCTAAACACGGGACATAACGCTAGGAAGATGATCATTTATAATACTATATACAATTGCCCTACTACGTCGGAAATTAATAAGCAGTAAGAATATAGCTATATTTAAAAAACTTGGGATATGATGATTCTGGTATATAGCTAGGTTATTTAGTTCGAAAATTTCCCCTTCCCATATTTCTCTCAAAAATCCATGCCTTGTCCATGTTCTTGTCACACAGTTTGGAAATGGTCAATGCTTCTTACCATGACCTTTCAGGGTCTCCCTTTAAGCCCTTTAAGCCACCTGTCGAATGGGTAGATCTAATTCATGATGGTATATGCCTGTCTCAGGAATTGCCCGGATATAATGCCAATTTATAGTGCATAATTTCAAACATATAAATATATTAAGTTTGTATTTTTTAGATTAGCTGAATATTGAAATAGCTTACAGTCTACATTTACATGTATTTCTGTAATATTAGATGGACTGCTAAAAAAAAGCTGTTGCCCAGTCGTAGTTTGGGTACAACTGGCCTACGATGTTTGGTACCGAACGAACTTACTCGTAACGAGTTTTCTTCCAGCTACTGTGATCGATTACATCTGTCGGTTCTAGCCAAGAAAGTTTTCGCCTTCAGAATCCAAATTCAAGTGAGGGAATTTTCTAAAACTAGCTATGAAATAGAGACATTCACGAGGGTTTTACCTTGAAGATACGTCCTGTTGGTGGATGAGAATGTCGCGTATCCGCATAGGCTGTGGATGTTATATGTAGTAAAGTATTTGTATATAAACATGTTGGTTTTGTTACGATTTACTCTCTAAGAGCAGGACAATGCACTCCTGCGCTGTTCCAATGTGGAATTTACTTATCTTGATGATAAGTTACCGGTTACATCTCTAAATATAACTGAAATACAAATATGTCTCTATATCCACATGCGCCTTTTTCAACTATCAGAATTGCAGTCAGTGTCAACGTTATTTCATATCACCTTCTACGACATGCTAGCATGTAGTTGCCTAAATTTTAGGGGTGAGAGTTTACCGCTCCCCCGCCAGCCCGGTAGGTAGTAAAGGCCGCCTTCGGCCAACTACCGAAGTCCTCTCACAAAAAAAAAAAAAAGCTAGCATGTAAGGTGATATGAAATAACAAAGGAAACAGTTGGAATATTATTTTTAAGTCCCAGACCAATATGGAGCTGTAATATATATAATTTATTGAATATCTTAGAGGTAATGGTATGACTTGGCGTTGAAAACATAAACTACTGACTTTATTTCCTTCTTCTTCTCGGTATACTTAATTAACATTTCGAAAAAAATTTTACAATTATTTTCTAGAATTTAAGGATTTATATGTGCTCTAGTGGCGTACATAGATAATCGAAATATACATATACTAATCTTAAAAGTTTTGAAAATGAGATTGTTTCAATCTTGCAACGGCTTTTTCCAATTACCAATCAAGATTTCCCTAAAACAAATTCCGATTCTGAAACAAAACAAACGCACTCCGATTTGTTATCACAAAATTATCTAACTGTCCCAGAGGCTTCGGAAATCAGTCGGAATCCTGCAGAGCGGAAGAAAAGAGATTGTCAGGGGCCCCGGTTTGAATAAACACGAGCTTTTGATTGCTCCGACCCAATTCGCCACTTCTGATGACAAAACATCGTTCGTTTATTTGCCTAAGCATGTGTTGTTTTTGGAAAATACTTTTCTGTGTTCCAACAAGGTTCTTTATGGAACAAGTACCGAAATGTAATTCGGTAAGCGATATATGTTTTGTACGATATAATATCTTGTAGATAGACAACTCACTTGTGATTCCGGTGTTGTTAATGTCTTTAGGCTACAGTGACTGCTATCAAGCAGGATGTATGCTTGTCTCAGCAGGATAATGCGTTTGAATGCAAATATTCCGCAAGAGCATTTTTACCACGATAACAGTAATCCTGTGTCCATAAGGTCCAGATTTTACAACAACACGGCAACGAAAAGGCATAAAAAAAAATCACTTTCGAAGGTAATTGAGGTTTGAAAACTAAGCTGAGAAAAAATCTGCCTTCTCTAGGTGAAATTTGATCTCTGCGACAAAAAAAATTATATATAACACTGTAAAAGATCGAACTACGGTAAATACTAAGATTTTCTAGTAAAACCTAAGATTGACCAATCCCGTATATTGCTCTTACAGTTACATATATATTAAATAGTATCCAAATCTTAAAAATATAAACATACTTATCTGCCATACCTTAAAGGTTCCTTCCTTACACCATACTGTTCTCACCCTCAAGACGAACGACTTAACAATAAACCACATGCATAATATAGCTTTCTTATAAATAAAAACCATTCATCCTTGCTTCCGAATGGGCTATTTACCCTCAAAAATAAATTATAGTCCGTAAATTAGATTATCAAAAATATTGAATACTTATTTTTTGCTTTTTTTAATACTCGAAAAATTACTAAAGATACAGCGCTTCAAAGATCTGAAATAGGGCGCTTTACGTCACTTGGACGGTAAAATTTTACACACCCAGATACGCCATGCGGTACGCATAGATTTAAAAATTCTAAATCTATGCTTTAACGCGCTGTATTTTCATCATTTTTGGTTTGCTGAACAAAAGAAAAATTACGTAAGCAATATTTTTTTTAATCTCAATAATGGACTGAAAAAGATAATGTTATCTATCTCCTTCATTTGCTATTAGTCAATGTTTATTATATGACAACCACGCTTTTCAGCCTACGAACACCGAACAATTAATAGTATTTCTGTCCACAAACGCCATCTGCATGCAGCCTGACGCTTGCATGAACCACGCGCATAGCGTTTATATGCTAGCTGCACTCGCTTTAGAGAACCAAATGGATGAAGCGAAGCGACAAATGATGTTAGGTACCTACGTGGTAAGAAAACTAAGCCTAGATGTTTTTATTGCTGCAGATCATATAAAATACAACTATAAAAATTCTGGCAATTTTATTTATTTATTTACTTATCATACCATGATTAGTGATAATCTGTGACATGTAATTATTATAATTAAAGTTTTTTCCCCAGAGTCTTTTACAGAGATCGTAGTGATAGATCTGTAAACTTCTCTGGAAACAAGCGCGATCGTATTTGTGTGTTTCTAAATACCATAACCAATTATAACAGAGCCATAAGTTTGTAACCAAGATATAAATAAAGAAAATTTCATTTCATTTAAAGCAACAGACTACAGTTTAATTATTTTTGATAAATATATAAATATATGAAAAAGATTATGATTGTTGACGAGGCGAGTGAGGTGTGTAAGAATCGTGCCATATGGCGCTCAGTTCTCTCTGCCTACCCCGCTAGGGAAGTGGCGTGAAGTTTAGTTTATAAATATATCTGAGACACAATTCCTAAAATTGTAATATATAATTTATTACGATTTTTTATGAATAACAATCAATATTTCAAATATTTTCCACAAGCATAACAAACACCTTTCTTCAAATAGGGAACTATTATCTCATTGTTGCGATTCCTTCCAAGAATGTGACTGTAAGTAAACACTTATCATGCCAGTAACACTAATTGTTATTACAAACTCAAGATCGTTTGTGGTTGGGATGGAAGCCTCTGGCTGCCTGCCAAGCCTGCCAACCGCGCACGACCTATTAAGTTGCCTAATACGTCTATATAATGTAATAGCACTAACTCACTATTATATGTTAAACTAACATAACATACATTAAGTTATTAGCTCTAGAGCTGGAGCTTCCATAGAATTTAGGTTCCCATCAATATTCAAGATAGATAATAGACTCGTCTCGAGAATATGTATATACAATTGTATTATTTATCACATTTTGTTTGCCTTTGTAAGGCTCCAAATCACGAGGCCCTTTACTAAATCTATACTTATATTAAATCTGTAGAGAGGTCAATTCTGTATATGAAATATATTTTCAAAATAACTATCAGGGGGTGATTAGTGATCGATACTGATGCCAAAAATGCAATCAGTAAAATTTTTGTTTGTCTGTCTGTCTGTATGTTCCTTATAGATACAAAACTACTCGACAGATTTTAACGAAACTTGGTACAATTATTCTTCATACTTCTGGGCAGGTTATAGTATACTTCTCATCACGCTACAATCAATAGAAGCAGAGTAGTGAAGGGAAATGTTGGGAAAACGGGAGAAGTTACTCCATTTTTTAAGCTTCCGTCGCGTGTGCAGCCTTAATGGTAAAAGTTACATAGAAATCATGTATGACGGAAATAGTCTTTATAATATTAACCATAAACGCGGGTGACATCGCTGGCACAGCTAGTAAATAATAAAAAGTTAAAGAGTTATTTCAAATTTGCCGCCCCCAAACTCCCACCACGCTACGCCACTCAAGCTACGGTGACCGATTACCATCAGGCTAGTTGATGCTCTTTTGTAACATATAGTGGTATAAGATACCTGTACTAAACTTCCTAAATCAATTGTTTGCCCAATTAAGTATTAATATCTAACTAGTGATCGCTCAGTCAATTCAACGAATTTCGACCACAATTCGTTAATTTTTTTTTATAAATATTTTACTAAATATTGTGTTGAGATGAACTCCTGAACTCCTTCTCCATATAAACTTCAACTGTGCCAAATCGCATACTCCTCCGTCCGCGGATGTTCGTAAAAAGGGGTACAAAGATTATATTTCACATATTAATACATAGATATATTGAAGGAATTATTTGTGATACCACTGTTAAATCGGATATCCAATATATCAATGTGATATTTATTGTCTGATATCGGATATCTGTAACACAGGTGCTTACGCTGCTTACTCGGAAATGTGAAATTGTCTAATAAAAAAAAAAAACAGAAAATCCAAAATCTAACAACGACATATACCTACTAGCCACGTTACAATTCAAGTAAGAATGCACTCGTATGCATTCATTCAAAAAACTTTACAGCAGTCGCCGTGACTAGCATAGTTTCATACCGCCGTTCCAGTTATTTTTAATAAAGGAATTTTAATAAAGCCCGAGTCGTAATTTCACGTGCTAAACGAATGGGTTCCTCGTCATAACACGAGTTTATTGTCTATAATAACGTAACGGCGTACAAACACGCTTTGTGATAGCACGCTCATTTGCTTAATTAATTAAATCCCTATTTGTTTATGCTAATTTTAATGTTAACTAGCTTTCTCGCTTAGAATTTGGCCTGGATATTTTTGGAGCTGCCATATACGTAACAGTTACTGTGAGTTCTTATTAGGTTATAATTAAAAATCTGGGATAAATGTTAGCAAATTTTTGTTTTACAATCTTAAATAGAAAATATTTTTGGTAATTATGTTCTTCTCGTTGTTCCCATGTAGTCCATTAGGATCCTCCAACGTCTTACTGAAAGTTTTTTAGTATCTAGAACCAACATATTAAAATGTGTCGCGAAGTAGGGCCCATTTAAATTTTTTGTTTTTAGTTCTTCTTCTTTAATAAATATCAAGGCTTATACAACTGCTTGTTCAAGATTAAGTGGCAAGCATTATTGACATTCACCTTACAAGTTCCATAAGCACCGAGGAAATTCTTCAACAACGCATGTATATTTAGGATGCTATTCCCCACCGAAGCATAGGCGAAAGCTGATAATTTTGTTATTCCAAGTCGAAACTTCGTAGTCCCTGGCCATGCAAATACCGCTACTGAAGATAACAAAAAGGAATCTTTCTCGAACGGCGCGAAGTAAATGGCTTAAGAGGCTGCTCGAGAGCTTAAAAGCGTTAAAGCCGACAGAAGAGGCAATCGACTGTGTGCCACTCCAAATTGGAGTAGGAGAAACTTAGCAAAGATAATAAAGGCATTTGTCTGGGAACTGGCTTCTTGATGAGTTCTGGGACAACGAGTGAGGAGGGATTTGTATATTGCAGCAATTATGAAATAATCCCATCTTATGTTGGTTTGGAATTTAAAAATAATGACTGTGGTCTTTGACTTGTAATACTAATAGTGTTATTAGTCGCCTTCAACACATGCTAGGTGTTAATAAAAAAAAAATAACAATTTTCCATCTAACCTAACTCGATTTTATTTCTGGAAAGAGCAATTGGACTCTGCCTACCCATTTGAGAATGCGGCCTTCAATGCAAAGTCGTTAAGCGACGAGTTGGCCCCCTGTTATTCTTTTTTCATAATTTTCCATCTAACCTAACTCGATTTTTTTGGCTAAAGATTTAAGGAGTTTCCTGTTTGTGCAAAGTCGAGTTGTAGGTATCAATTTTTTTTAAATCTAAGTACATTATTATCATCAGCTCTGCAGTGAGTCACAAGTGGGCGAGTGAGAAAACATCGTAATGAAACCAGATATTTTGAATAGGGATAAGATATCATGATCCAATTAGCTGCCCTTATGATTATAAATTTTAAATTGTCTTGTTTCGTACTAGTTGACCGGTCATAATAACTCTTGTTTTTATATACTTTATTTCTATATTACTTTTATATTGTTAGTGTACTTTTAAATGGAATCTTTGTTATAATTTAAAATTAAATCATGTAAGTTTCCTCTTTTATGACAGGTTATGCTTAAATCTTGTATTTAATACATTTTAGTTTCAGTTTCCTCCTTATTATCTTTTATTCTCCATCCTCCATTGTGTTTTATTATATCTCTTTTTACATGAGCTCGACACGATTCTCAATTAAATTTTTCATCTGGATATACGAGAAAGATTCCTAGTCTACATCTTCATTTCCAACACCTACGATATTAAAAATTGCACAATACATCTGTCTGCTCTTTTCTTTGAGAAATATGATGGCTTTGGCGAAAGCAAAGGATTATTGAAGTTGATTATTAGGTGCATACATAATGCATGCACGTAGATTATGTAACAAATTAAACCAGTAGCTTTCTTTGATAAAAGTTATGGCGACTTTATGGTTACTCTGTAACTAGTTAAGGGTACGTGAACGTTTTCCTTTCTCAAGATCTTTTCCCTCACCACCGAGCTTATGGTATAAATATGAACTTCAATTTAAAAAGTCTAGAGGTGCCCAGAAACCAACCCCTCCCATTTGCGTGTCCTTAACAACCCCGATCGTGAATTGGTTCGGACTTCACGTCAAACGCATAGGGTTCCATTCCTTTTACTCCATTGGGATAAGTAGATGCTGATGAAAATATTTTGAGTTTGGGTGATTGTGGTTCCTTAGCTCATTCTGATTTCCATAATACAAGTGCATAAGCTACATACTTTTGAATATGAGAAATTTCTGATGAATCCTCGGGTCTGGGAGCCTAGTACTACCATTGATTCAGATTTTCATAATACCAGTGCATACTTTAGAATGTGTGTATTGTCTAATATCTTATAAACAACGAGTATTAGCGTTTGTATATCAAGTCTGAGATAGTCAATGTAACGAGATTTCTGCGCAACAATACAGGCATAATACGGTCGCAATGAATGAACCAGATAAATTGAGATTGTTTATTACGAGACGCAATAATTAAGGCATTGTCTGGACGAGCTCGCATTGTTCTTAAGCGTATTGTTGGGGTCTATTCTTGGCAATGAAATGTTACTGCAAGGAGACAACAAGAATAATATTAGATTTTTTTCTATACAACTCTATATCTTATGTCGGTCTGAGACTCAAAAAGAATGTACTAACTGTTTTCCTTGCCTGGCGCGTGGTAAAAAGTTAGGAATATTTTATTGGGTACTGGGTTTGTGATTATGTATGCAAGTTAGCCATTCGTCACAGTTTTCTCCTAATTTTCTTAATAAACGAACTTAACTTTTATTGAATTATTCCACTAGCACTACCAATGCCCCACTGGTGGGGCAAAGTGGAACGCTTTAAAATTCGCAGTGGAATCTGCCCCACTAAATCGATTTAGTATTGTGGTTAAATGTGGTTTTAGGAGGTTATCGCTCCTTCGACTCTTCTTAAACTACGGTAACGGTACTTCTTGTTTCTAGCAATGTATATTTAGGCGATTAAGCTATTTTTAAACTGCATTTCTTATTTTAAAAAATCCAGGCCTCAGGAGGTTAAGCCCTGGTAATCGGTCACCGTAGCTAGCGCTTGTAATACTAGGTTTGTCACTCGTTGCCGATTCTTTTAAGCTAGTCTTGGAAATTTATCTCCGATGTCGTAACGGGCAAGAACAAGAGTATTCTTCCCTCCGCCACTCTTTTGGTCACCAAACGAAACGCAGCAGCCAGAAACTCTATAAAAAAATTGTCTGAGAGAAAAACATTCTGTAACAATAAATAAATAATAAAACAGTCTTGTAATATTGTTTATGAACAGTGAAAATAATCTAATTAGGCAGAACCGCCAATTAGCAGATGTAATGAGATCTTGGTGAGATAAAACGCCTAAAATATTGCGTTCGTGCCCTTTCTTTCATATCTAAATTATAAGTAAGCGTAAATTATAAGTGATTTAATATGAATTATGATAAAATATTATTTGTATTATATAAATCTTTAAAACACCTTTTTTGAGCGTGTTGTTCTTTTTAAGCGTATAAAATAGGTTAGGAACGAATATTCAAAATTAAATGATTTGGAAACTGACTTATTAAGACAAACGTAACTTATAAGTTATGAATTTTAGTAGAAAAAGTAAAAAAAAATTTTTTTTTTTAAATTTCTGATAAAAGAATGTATTGCGTTGTATTGAATGGCGATCACAAATACCTAAAACTCAAGGCTGTCGTTCTTCGGGCGCTAAACTACAACCATATTTTATCAAGACCAAGAATTTCGAGACCTTTTTACTCATGCCACTATAACCGCCTTCAATCGAGAAGAGCATTCGCAATCACACATCGCTTGTCGCAACGAGCTCGCTTGAACCCCACGTCTAGTTTTATCGGACGAAACAAAAAAACACATGCAAACAAGCGTCTGATCAAGACAATGCTTGTTAACCACAAAGGCACGGCTCGAGAGGCTCACCCTTCTGAGGGAGCTCTAGTTAGTTGCGTCTCGCTTTCGATGAGGTAGCCTTTTCTACCTAGAGCCCTCTCTTGTTACTTAAATAGGCTCAGGATCAGTTTTCTGAGTACACTTGGCGATGTGCGAAATAGGGCTTTGGAAGGTTTAAGTCACCCTGAGATTAATAAGTATAGTACAGGTACAGCAGGCCTAGTGATTTTGTTAAGTTTATCTAATATATGTTGTTATAATTTATGATGATGCGTTTTCTTCATATTAATAATTCGAATGTTATAAATGCGAAAATGAGTTTATTCATGTTTACGTCTTCATATGATCTCAAATTTAAATAATCACCTTATGTACGAGCTGACAACGTACATTTGTATCTATGCATGTGTGTGTACGGCCTAATGAACGCAATTTGTTTATGTAGCATTTTACACTATTCATATTTTTAAACCAATAAATCAGTGTCTTACAAACATTCATACGAATCGATTTTATTTAGCACTCCGCGGAGTAACCTATCCCTAGCATAGCATAACAAGCATCGGTAAATGTTAGGAGTCCCTTATACAACTTAGGAATCCCTACACTTTTCTTTCACAGTCAAAAAAGCAGCTGTTTTCGATGGTAAAAAAATCAACATTAACGCGAAGGAAGAAATTATACTAATAAAAAAAAAAATCCTCTGCATAGTATTTTATACTTCATAAAGGTTACGCGGTAACAGCAGGATATTCAACTTTGGTCTCAGCAAAGAATTTGGAAGCCTGCATAAAATTTGGCCGTACCCAAATTTTCCGTAGTCAACTTTTTCATAGGCTCATGCATTTATATAAAACAACGTTCTGTCTGTATTGGGGTGATTTAGACACTATCTAGTTAAAATATATTTTAATAAGTTATTAAAATGCAATGCTTCCATAGTTTTGTATGGCATGAACTGTGACATCACAGGCTGATGTACTTAATATATCATATTACATCTTATATCATCATTATAGTCTGGACGGAAATGTTAAAAAACAAAAATGATGAAGATACAGCGCGTGCCGCGTGACGTCACTAGGTCCGTAAAATTTTACCGTCCAAGTGACGTAAAGCGCCTCATTTCAGATCTTTGTCTCTGTATCTTTATAATTTTTTGAGTATTAGATAAAACAAAAAATACGTATTTAATTTTTCTTGACTACTAGCCTGTTTATCTGGCAGATAAGTGCATAACAGGTTACCTATCAATCACTGACTTTTAAAAATTAATCATTTTCCATAATCCCAGTCTCCCGTTCACAGCTAAGCCACATAAATCCATCCTATTTCCATTCTAATTACATAATTCCGGAATATACAACCCAGCTACGATCCAAAATGTCTCCGGTGAAATAAAAAAAGATTTAAATCGCTGCTAAAGTCGATTCTATTAACACGACTCACCTGTTGCCCAAGACCTTGGCTCTTTGTTTACCGAGCCGAAATTTATCGTTGCATTTCATATTGTATGTTTTGTTTACCATGCCGAACATTAAACTCTGGAGGTCGTTACATCATCGTTTTTATTTGCACACCGCGTGCTTACCATGATTTTGTTTGCTAATGGCGGAATGTTTTATGCATTTTGTGTGGAATCAAATTTAATTCTGATAATATAAGTATAGTAGCAAGTTATGTACAATGACAGTTGGAGTCCTAGGTATATACAGATAGCACTTGTTTACCGACAGAAAATATTATGGGGAAAATTGTATTGTACTATCTTTAAAAAGCGATCCTATATTATAAAACCGGCATAAGATTCGAGTATAGTTACATATTTATTTGTGAAACTATTTATTTCTACAAATAAAACAGTTCATATACCATCATTATTGCCGGTTCTTCTCGGTAGAAGCTACTTTCCGAATCCGGTGGTAAATTTACATTTATAGGGGCTGACGATTTATAAGTGCTTATTTAAAAGCCTACGTAAATAAAGATAATTTCATTTCAATTTATTATCACGCCCGTAATCCCCATGCAGTGTAAGTTTAAGAAGCAACAATATATTTAAACAACATTTAGCAACGAACAAAATCAAGTTTATGTTAAATGGAAAATTGTAAAAAACTAGTGACATGTAACTTGGTTGCCAACTTCATAATCTGACCCAGTACCCAATACAACATTTATCACGTTTTACGACATGATAAACATGTGACACAATTGGTATATTATTTTTTAATCTCAGACCAACATAGGAGACATACAATCTTACTTCGTACTTTATTTATTACTAGCTGTGCCAGCGGTGTCACCCGTGTTTATGGTTCATATTATAAAGACTATTTCCGTCATACATGATTTCTATGTATTTTAACCATTAAGGCTGCACACGCGACGGAAGCTTAACAAATGGAGTAACTTCTCCCGTTTTCCCAACATTTCCCTTCACTACTCTGCTCCCATTGATTGTAGCGTGATGAAAAGTATACTATAACCTGCCCAGAAGTATGAAGAATAATTGTACCAAGTTTCGTCGTCGAGTAGTTTGTGTTTCTATAAGGAACATACAGACAGACAGACAGACAGACAAAAATTTTACTGATTGCATTTATGGCATCAGTATCGATCACTAATCACCCCCTGATAGTTATTTTGAAAATATATTTCATGTACAGAATTAACCTCTCTACAGATTTATTATAAGTATAGATAAATATTTATATATTATAAATGCGATAGATGGTTTATGGATTTGTGGATGCTTATTACTCTCTCACGCAAAAACTACTAAATGGATTTTAATGAAACTTTAGAATAATGTATCTTATACACCGGAATAACATGTTTTATCGACGTACCACGGGAGCAAAGCCGCGGGCAGAAGCTAGTAACAATATAAAATCTTAACAATTGAAAAGAAAGATTTTTCATGCACCTAATATTCCTTGTTCGTCGAACAAAGTAATACTTTGGAACATCATCCGTTCTCCCAACTCCATCCATTCTGGAATGGAACATTTCTGGAAATATTCAATTCGCCGACTCGTATATCATTTGCAGATCAGAAAGTATTCGCGGAACTATTTCCCATTCAAACTTACTCTGCCTAAGTTTATTTTTCAAGTAGGTACTTACCCAAACAGTGAACCTAATTTAAAGTCAAACAGTGGAAAATATTATATCTTTCGCTTGGTAGATGTCTGAGGGTAAACAGATAGATAGACAGATTTAAGGCAATTATATAACGTACTTGATCGTAATTTATATTTAAATACATACATACTTACACTTGCAATCCTAAATAGGTAGCCAGAGTTCAAGGAGCGATCATCATCTTCCTAGCGTTATGTCCCGTGCTTAGACGGGGTCCGCTAAGACCATGATCCAGGATATAGCGAGTCTGGTAATTACATTGAAGCGACTGCCGATCTGACCTTCGTAACCCTAAGATAGGGGAACCAGACAATTTTTAGATCATGGTTACAAATCCCAAGTTATTTGAATTTGCAGGTTTCATCACGATGTTTTCCCTCACCATCTAGCTAGTGGTATAAATACGTACATAGATTTGAAAAATCCAGAGGTACGTGCCCGGGTTTGAACCCGCACTCCTCGGTAAAGAGGCGCGTGTCCTTACCATTGAGCTACCACCGCTACAGTTCAAGGAGCGATACGCTCCTTAATTGTTGATTTTTCCGTTCTCACCCTTTCGGGAATTACATGCTAGATGGTATATAACATACTATATCTACCTACCTTTGAAGTTTACAGATTTGGAGTTCAATCGTGCGTAACAGCTCAAACGGTTGAAAGACAGGTGATGGACAAATTGGTCATGACCTAGTTTAATACGGGCCCTACTAATCATTCTGCCAACGGACTTCTCATCAATTATGGATTTTAACCCGTTCCCTGTTCGTGATATGGTTATGTAGGATTGATAATAAATGACAGATACGTAGAACGGAATGATGTTTAGTGTATCAGAACGTAGTAGAGTGGGAGAGACAGGAGATATTTGAAAAAGGAAAGGTGGAAGACCATTGTGAAAGACGAAAGTCATCCTCCTAGAGTTATGCTTAGTCGGGGTCCGCTTAGACCATGATCCAGAATTTAGCGAATCTGGCGATTACATTGAACCGTTTAATCTGACCTTTGTAGAATCCGCACCCCACGATTAAGAGGCGCGTGTCCTTACCATTAAGCTACCAACGCTCTCGATTGTGAAAGACAAATGAAAACAGTACTTTATTGTGTTCGAAACCAGAAGAAAAAATTACGAATTCCTGTGGTGACTGTAGCTCATTTGCCCAGATCTCAACAGATGCATTCTGCACACAACACACGTTGCATATTTTATAGTTATTTTATGTTATCTTCCTCTTAAGGCATTGTTTATATATACCCCACGCAACTAATATGTGTTAAGCCTTGATTACTTGGTTACGCGAGACAATACGATCTAGTTCCGACAGACAATCACCTCAGACCTAGACTATTGTCATGTTCTAGGTCCTAACCACGGCCCGTGCATACATGCAGTCCTTAACCGAAATTTGTATGCCTTGACGCATATTTGTTAAACCGAATTTTATTTATTTGTAATTAAATATGCATTATTTATGTGGACTTAACTAACTAACTAACTTAACTTTACGCCACTTCCCTAGCGGGGTAGGCAGAGAGAACCGAACGCCATGTGACACGATCCTTATACACCTCACTCGCCTCTTCAACATTCATGATCCTTTTCATACAAGATCTTCGTATGAGGGCCTTAATTATTTAATTACATTCTTTCTTAGAGTAGTAGTTTCTATTTAATAATAAATTTTATAGGAAATAATACATATATGTATATATATCCTAATTGAAAAGTAATTTTACATAGATCAAAATGAAGTCGGAGGGGTCGGCGCAGCATGTCTTTCTCTTCCATACGTCCCGGTCAGCCGTCATCAAGCTATCCACTCCCATTTCACTCATATCATCTTTCACACAATCCATCCATCCATCCATGCTGCGCCGACCCCGGATAAACTGGGAGAAGGGCAAGAGGATGATAAAAACGAAGTCGGAAAAAATCTTCTGAGGATAGTTATGATGTCTGTAATTACTTTTAAATGTCAGTTCAGATAGATCGATGTAAATCTATGGTTATATATGTTTGCATTTTGTTATTCGTGTATGGATATTTCAAAACAAAGCCTTTTTTTAAATAATTCGTGTTGGACAAGGTGTATGACAGCATATCAAATTTTTTATGTAAAAAAAGGAAACGTTTGTTTGATGTGGATTTTAATCCCCTTCAAAGCGTAAATCTGTAAAGGGAAAATTCATTATTTCATCCCGCGGGATGTTCAACCAATATTTTTGTTTCAAATCGGCTATTTACTTTTGTAACGTTTTAGAAAAACAATCTCCCCGTTTCGAAAGCTATGTGTTTATATGTTGAGTGAATTAATATACGATAAGTCATAACAATCATGAGCGTTTGATCTTGGGAGCCAGGCCCGCCTGTTTTGTTTTTAAATAGTTTTTTTAGCGGAAGTATAAAAAGTGGCAAATATTAAAAATAATGGCCTATTTTGTTTCATTATAAACATTTTGGCCACTGTTCTGTTTATAAGCTGAAAATTAAAAATACCAAATCAGATCAAGCTATCAGCGCCCCGCGGTTTCACTCGCGTAGTTTCCGTTCCCGTGGAAAAATGGGGATAAATTATAGCGTATGTTACTCCCTGATAAAGTAGCTTTCTATTGGTGAAAGAATTTTACAAATCAGTCCAGTAGTTTCGGAGCCTATTCAATGCAAATAAAAAAAGCAGTCAAAACTTTCCTCTTTATAATATTAGTATGACAACATTTGTTAAAAAATATGTATTTGTTGAAATCTTTTATACAAAAATACACTGAGTATTCTGCACTTAAAAAACTACCATAGGTGGCCAAATTATTAGGGACAGTATAAAGATTTTTAAATTTTCAAGTTTAATTGGATTTTGTAATTATTTATAAGTTGTAGGTCAATTACGAAGGTCACGGCCGGAGGATCGAAAAAAAACCGAAATTAAGTTAAAACTATTTAATAAAATAAAATTACAAAGTAAAACTTATAGCTAAGTCCGATGTTAGGTATGTACTGGGGCTTCGTAGGCGCGGCGGTCGCGGGCAGCGGGCGCCGCGATGTCAGCAGTTTACGCGACGATGATGAAATCCAGGTTACACGCGCGTTCGAAGTGCATCTGGCGTCAGCGCTTAGCGTTAGGGTTCCGCGCGTAACACCTCCACCCGTAGACACGCAACTATTTTAGAACATTCAGTGAAAAAGTTGCGTGATGCTGGTTTGGATCTTCAGATGCTTCTGATGCAGGGCCTGGGTGATTATTAGATTGCTCTGGCTCACGGCGATTGCGACTGATGTAGCGTCGAATTAAGATGATAACGAAGGTGATGACTGCACCCATCAGGGTTCCATAGAGTGGAATAGTCGTGTGGTATATTGACTGCATCTGTACCGATTTAGGTGAGATCTGTTCTTGTAGTTCTATTCTATTCTGCAGCTTGTGAAGCTCGTTAAGATTTATAGAATTTATCTCGTATGTCGGCATAGATGTCTTATTTGTAGTCATCTCAAGTGAAGTCTGAATGATCTTGATGGGTCTTCCTTTCAGTTTGTCATTCACGTTGATGATTGTGAACTCATTTGAGCGCAGTATGCAGTTATGAGGGATGGTTGCGAGATAACTTCCGTTGAGGATGCTGTAGTCGTCTCGGCCGCAGGTAAGATGTATCTTCGTAGGATGCGGGAACACGATGACATAGTGACGGTCGTCCATCTTTTCCATGGCTTCCTTGTTAAGTAGGATTGTGGTGATTTTGCAGGATCTGTCGATAACCTGATGTCTTATTAGTTTCAGGATACAGTCTGGTTCTGTGCGCATCTGGTGATTGAGTTGCTCCTCGCAGAGATACCGGTTATTTAACTTCGGGCATTCAGCCTCTATGTACACATGAATATTCTCGTTAGTTGCTATATAGGGAAAGGGAGGAAGGAGGACCTGATTAAATTTATTAGGGAGAATTGCAAGTTTGTAAAGGTCATATTGACGAGGGGATTTGATAGGAAACCTAAACACTATGACTATACGTTTTCCTACATAGTATGAGCCACTTCTTATTATATTGTAATAATCCCTATGTTCTAAATCTATGATCATGTCTACACCATAAACAGATCTCAGCTTATCTAACATATTACTTAGTACATCTAAACCTAATATTGAATGATGCGTGCCTGATGCACGTGTAAAAGCCAAAATATCTTCTATCTTACGTAATCTTTCTGACAATTCATCTATGTTCTCACTGATGATTGTCAGCAGTTGTCCAAATCTGGTTAACTTAACATATAACTCTTCATTAGTTCCTATAGTCTTTAAAATTGTATGCAATGTGTCGTTAATTTTTATTTGATTATCTACTATCTGTGTAATGACTTTACTATTTTGAGACATCCAATCTTTACTTAAACTTATATGGTTATTTAATTCAGAGCTGATATTATCTTGATTTTGACTTAAGACTGATATGGCATCATCATATCTTTTTGCATCTGTATAATCTAAATTACCGCTTATACTTTTTACTATAGAGCCTAAGCCATCTATAAGACCTCGTTTGGCACGGTTCGGTTCAAGACTTTTAAGTTCATAATTTGCAGAGTCTATTCTATCCTTAAGGTGATCTAACTGATGTTCGTATAAACTAGTAGTTTCATTATCTATTTGGGATCGTATATAAGTAATCTGTGAATAAACTAAGTTGATTTGATCTTCAAAATTGTCTAAGTCAATATATTGTAGGAAAGTATGATAGTGAGTGATTAAGTCCATGGGTCCTAACTTAAAAGGTAATATTCCTGGTCCATTATCCAGGCTTTCGAGTTTTATCTCCTGAGCTTGGAGAAGGTGGAGAGCTGGGATCAGCAGTAACCTGCAACAATTTGGCGCTCTTAGGGACACGCTTTAATCGAGACTTGGCTATTGGACCGCGTTTTTTAGAAGTGTATATGTGTATGGGTAAATCGGCTAGTACCTTATCTTGAGTGAAACGGGGAGCTAATTTTTGTCGGCTGGCTAAGGGGTTCCTAACAAATATCTGTTGTCCTGGTTCATACTCTGCTTCTGGTTTGCGGGTTTTATTGCGTTGTTCTATTAAAGCTGTACGATTGTTAAGAGACTGTTCATTAATTATATCATATACCATTTGCATCTGTGATCTATGAGATTGCATGTATTGCTGGAGCAATAATTCATTTAAATCTACGTTAAGAGGATCTCTAGGATCAAAATGTCCTAAGATTAAATCAAAAGGTTTACACTTTGTAAAACTGTGCACTGAGCTATTATAAGCTAAAAGTGCATATGGTATCAAGTTAACTACGGGTTCGTTTTTACGTTGTAAACGTAAAATACGTAAGTGTTCTAATAAAGTGGAATGAAAGCGTTCTATATTGCCATTATCGTTTGGTGAGTGTGCTAACGTTTTATGGTGAATTATTTTGTGAAATTTAGTAAATTCGGAGAACATTTGATTAGTAAATTCGGTACCTTGATCAGTTACAATTGTTAGTGGGAGTCCATGGTGTGTAGCAAAGATTAGTAAAGCTTGAATGATACTGAGAGCAGTACCATCGCGTAAGTGATAAGCCTGTGCATACTTAGAGAATACATCTACGAATGTTAAATACTTTTCATTGTCTGTAGTAAATAGGTCCATATGTATTATTTCAAACGGTTTAGTAGCAGGGGGTACTATATTGAACTGTTGCCTAATAGGACGTCGATCATATTTGGCTTGACCACATATGGTACAATCATTGATAAATTTGGTAATGTCCTCTTTCATTTTAGGCCAGTAGTATCTAACGGATAATGTTGAGTAGCACTCGTTAATTCCGCGATGGTTGGTCTTCCCATCATGATAGTGGCGTATTATATCCTGTTGGCGTAAGTATTCCTTAACATTTTCAATCTCGGTTTTCGTTAACACTAAGTTCATCGCGGATGATTTAAATTTTTCTTGTAAAATAGGTATAATAGTGTACATGGCAAGTGAAGGGTTAATTATTAAACCTGTCTTTACTTTGGGGTTAACGTATTCTTTTATGGCGTTCACGAGATCATTTTCTAAATTAGATTCTGATAACTGTATGGAAGTACGCGTATGCGTTTCAAAAGGCTTTGAGACCGTTGGCCGTCTTTTAATGTCACCTACAATCGTTAAACAGATTTGTCTACTAAATTTATTTAGGGGTTCATCCGTGATGGGTATTTCTAGAATTGGGTTTTCCTGGTTAGTATGGACTGTGGCTGTAGAGGAGCCAGCTAACGATCTTTCTTGGTTAGTAGGGTTAGCTATGATGGAACTAATCTCCTCATTATTGATTTCTACGCGGGATAAAGCATCTGCGTTAGTATTAAGCTTTCCCTTTTTGTAAATGACCGTAAAATTGTATTCGGATAACTTGAGACGCCATCTGGTAAGCCGTGCATTGGGCTCCTTTAGACTCATAACCCACTGGAGTGGTTTATGATCAGTCATGATCTTAAATTGACGTCCGAATAAATATGGGCGGAAATATTTGCTAGCCCAAACGATCGCGAGAAGCTCTTTCTCGATCGTACTGTAATTTAATTCGCACTCGTTTAATGTACGTGAAGCGTACGAGATAGGCTTGTCGGAGCCTACAGTACCCTGAGAAAGTACGGCTCCAATGGCAACATTGGAAGCATCTGTTGTTAATATAAATTCCCTATTAAAATCGGGGTACTGCAATATGGGATCGTTTGTTAACAGAGATTTACATTTTTCAAAGCAACTAGTGTATTCCGAATCGAGTGTAATCTTCCTACCCTTTTTTAAGCATTGTGTCATTGGTTTAGTGATGCGAGCAAAATCCGGTATGAATTTCCTGTAATAGCCAATGAGACCTAAAAATTGTTTTATTTCTTTAGAAGTCTTTGGAATGGGATATCTTTGAATAGCAGCGATCTTATCTGGGTTTGGCTTGATGCCTTCCCTACTAATTATGTGACCAAGATAAGCAGTTTCGAGTTTAAGGAATTCAGACTTATCCATTTGGATTTTAAAGTTTGATTCTCTTAATCTCTGGAAAACCTTCTCGAGGTTGGTCATATGCTCCTGGAGCGAGGTGCTAAAAACGACTATATCATCTAAATATACGAGGCAAATGCTGTTTTGGAGGCCTCTGAGCACATTATCCATCACCCTTTGAAAGGTAGATGGCGAATTCTTCAAACCCATTGGCATTCGCAAAAATTCGAAGTGTCCGTGCTCGACGTTAAATGCCGTTTTAGAAATGTCCTCTGGATTCATTTCTACCTGATGGAAACCTGACGCTAAATCCAGGGTGGTAAAATACTGGCACTTCCCTAACTTATCCAGAACATCCGTTATGTTCGGTATGGGATACTTATCATTGATCGTTTTTTCGTTGAGCTTACGGAAATCGACTACAATTCTCCACTTTTGCTTTCCCGAAGCATCTACTTTCTTTGGGACTACCCAAATGGGTGAGCTCCAAGCTGAGTCAGAAGGACGAATGATTCCCTGTTCCAACATTTTAGAAATCTGGTCACTAACTTCTTTACGATGTACGAAAGGATATCTATAACTCTTCGTGTATATTGGGATTTCATCCGTTGTTCTAATCGAATGCTTTATTTTGTTAGTGAAAGTAAGGGGCTCGCCCTCAATGTGGAAAACATCAGAAAATTTAGAACAAAGAGATACGATATTGGCCTTTTCCTCTTCGTTAAGATGGTCCGTCCGTAATCTAGATATGACGTCTTGTACGCGATTGGAATCTTGTACGTAGAACGTTGGTTGTTCGGTGCGCATGCACTCAATATTAAACATACTAGCTTGAGCGGGCCGGTCTAACGATAAAATAATGTCATTGTTAGTTGGATTTTCTATCTCTACTATACCACGGCTATTATTAACAGTTGTAAGACATTCGTGTATTATACAGTTGCAAATTATTTGTTCGGTTACTAAAACTTCACCGTCGGATGTATTGATTGGAACTCTAATTAATTTAGATGAATTAGCCGGGATAATGTCTTCATATAAATTCGCGTTACGAGAATTAAATAATCGGAGTGGATTAACAGATGAATTTGTTTTTAACGTCATATTTTTAAGATCTATATTTGATTCCCAATTAGTTAGCAAATCTAGACCTAACAGTCCATCGAAATGATCATGGAATTTATAAATGAATAGCTTAATATCATCCTGTTGATTAAATTCAGGAAAACAAGGTAACGTTATAGAGTAGTTGTTTCTACTTGTAGCATGCACGTTCGTAACTTCAAACGGTTCATAGTTAAGCTGAATGTGAGAGTAGTATTTTTCGACCGCTTCCGGGCTTATAAAAGATTGGTTCGCGCCGGTATCTATCAAGAAATTTAATGGCGGGTTATCTATATGAATATAAGCTAACTGCCGCTGCGTCTGTATGTTAAGTTCTATCCTAACTTTTTTGACGTCTTGGCTTCGCGAAAATCCTCCTGAGAAGATGATGATTGCGAAGGTTGAGGCTGTTCATCGACTACACTATCTTGATAAAAGTCAGGTTCGTAGCACTGAGGCGCGGTACCGTAGCAATCGCTTACGTGATCGGGGTAGACGTAATTACCGTAGTCGCTATTGTATTCGTAGCACAGATCGGGTTCGTAGCACTCTTGATAATATGAATTATAATAATCGTCATAGGTGACGCAATCATTGACGTTTACATCGCGCGTCTTAAAATAGTTCGAAGGTGGCGGATTCCCGAATTTTCTCCAATCATGACCTGATGGAGGAAGTGGTTTCGACACGAAATTACTAACACCACTCATAGGACGCGGACCCGAATTGTTAGGCACATAAGGTACATTACGTTGCTGTAATTTAAATACGTTAGTGTTCGCGTTATAATTAGGTGGTAAAGCGCGGAACATTTGTTGCGTGCGAGTAGGCATGCGATTGGGATGCTGATGAGGTACCATGTTAGGCTTGAGGTGTGCAGGGGGTTGAATAGGTCGTTGCCAATTAACTACAGGGTGTGCCATAGGTGGGAAATTAAATGGTCTATGAATTGGAGGGGTCATGTTAGCGTGCATAAGCGATTTAGGTACTATAGTGTGCGGTGACGTAGCATGCATATGGTTCTTAGATACGCTGTCATTTCTCTGTTGGAGATACATAATGTTTAATTCCTCCTGTACGTATTCTAGTGCTTTTTCTATAGAGTCTGGGCGCATACATCTGATCCTAGATCCCAGGGGTTCTTTAAGACCTCTAACAAAAGCCTGCTTAGCTAATTTTTTGTACAAGCTACGTTTTGCCTCTATAGTCGTAGACACTGTCTCATGTAAAGTTATGTACGTCATTAACGTGCTAAAAAGAGTCTGACACTTATCGTAAAACTCTTGAGGCGAACTCGCACCTTGGGTTTGTAGTGACAAATCATTATAGAGGGCCGTTTCGTCCCTTTGGTCAGAAAAATTATTAATTAAAACTGAGCGGATGCCTAACCAGTTCTCAGGTATGCCATTGGAATTTATTGTTCTAGCGGCATTTCCTGTAATCTTATTCAATATGCCGTTAAGTAAAGAAAGGTTGTTCAATTCGGCGTTAGGGCCATTCACTATATATGCGGCAACTAATTGATCACATAATCTAATGAATCTTGTTAAAGTATTAGGGTTCCCATCAAATTCTGGGACAACCCTTAGGGCCTTGAATATGGTGTCGGGATCGTGCGACATTGTAGGCTCTTCAAATAAAATATCTAACCCTAAATTATCTCTAAATGAATCTAGAACTTGCTGGCGAGACTGCCTCGATGCAGACCCGCTCCTAGCGTTATGTCTTGGATGAAAAATCGTGAAAAGATTATAGACTAACCTACTAAATTAAAATAGTGCAATTAAGATGTGAGCTTAGGAATTAGGATCAAGGAGAGCAACACAAGATAATTCTGTGGTACTTACAACATTTCGGTTCTCAGCGTATCAATGTCTGGATACTGTCGATATGCCCTCTGGCTGCGTCTTCAGGTTCTGGATTCTCGATTAGGCTCGATAGCTTAATCAGCTCGACGCGACGACGGATTCGAGCACGCGGCGGGATCGATGTAAGAATTCCCTAACTGATTTCGAGAATCCTACCGACTGCGCCAATTACGAAGGTCACGGCCGGAGGATCGAAAAAAAACCGAAATTAAGTTAAAACTATTTAATAAAATAAAATTACAAAGTAAAACTTATAGCTAAGTCCGATGTTAGGTATGTACTGGGGCTTCGTAGGCGCGGCGGTCGCGGGCAGCGGGCGCCGCGATGTCAGCAGTTTACGCGACGATGATGAAATCCAGGTTACACGCGCGTTCGAAGTGCATCTGGCGTCAGCGCTTAGCGTTAGGGTTCCGCGCGTAACAGGTCTCTTGTATATATTTATATTTGTATTTGTATACTATTAGGACGGTAAAACTAAAAAGAATATATACAAAACTGTTTTATACTTTTCGTTGGAATTACATTAATATTGATAGAAATTAATTGAATAAATTTTAATATTTTGTGACGCTACCCTTTGTAGAAATAAGAGCTTCAATACGTCGGGGCATACTTTCAATACATGTTTTGTATTCTCCTGGAGTTTGGATTAGTGATGCCATTCTCTGAGGAGAGCTTCAATCAACAGCTGCTTGGTGGTAATTATTTCTTTCGCAATTGCCCGTTTGGTGAGTTCCCATATGTTTTCTATGGGATTCATGTCTGGAGAATTCCCTGGCAAAGGCAAAACAGTGATATTTTTTTCAGCCAATAATGCAGTGACACTTCTAGCTTTATGGCATGGTGCGGAGTCATGCATAAAAATGTACTCGTCATCATCAGGAAACCATTCATTGATCATAGTTTCTAATACTCCCTTGTACTGGTCTTGTTTCATAGTCCCTTCCACGATGTATAGGCGCCCCATGCCTTTGCCTGAGATAACAGACCATACCATTACACTAACCGGGTGTTTAACCCTCTCTACAAGGCAATCAGCGTTGAATTGTTCATTAGGGCGTCGTCTTACAAAAAAACTCTTGTCAACTAAAATTTGAAATGTTGATTCGTCGGAAAAGCACACCTGTAAATTTATTAAATTAATATAAGAAAAACTTTATTGACCAATTGCATTATATGAAAAAGTTATTTTTACTCGACTCCAGTCTGCAACAGTCATATTTTGATGCTGTCTAGCCCATTGGAGTCGTTTCTTTTTCATACTGTCAGTTAGAAGTGGTTTTTTAGAAGGCCGGCGTCCCATCAAACGCTCTTCGAACAATCTCCTCCGCATTGTCCTCTCTGAAATCCTTACACCCTCATCGTTTATCATCTTAGTCAAACAAGCAACGCTCTTTTTACGATTTTCGAGGCAAATGTTACTGATTTTTCGATCGGTACGAAGTGTGGTGATTCTTTTCCTGCCACATTTACCAACACGATTTGCCTCAAGAGGCTTTTTACGGTCAATTTTAATTTTTATTTGATTGACGACAGACTTTGAAAAACCGCAATAGCTGCTATGTCTCTCTAGGTGTGGTTGGAGTGCAGTAACAAAGTTTGTATGTCCCTAAATTTTCTTGGAGATGTGTCCGAAGCCCTACCCATCCTATAAAATAAAAAAATCAAGTTTATTGCATAGAAACATTATTAAAAAGTAAATTTATAGATAAAACATAGCAAAAGTATTATTTTACGTAGTATTACTTACCTTTTGATTATATTTTAGACACAAAAGATAGTTTAGATTAATGTAAAAATAATACAATGACAATACAACAATAATATTTTACCGCGCTTTTTACAACATTTTTTTTATACTGACCGAATGAGAAGAAACAATATACAAATGACGCACGTATCCTGTGTTTCCACTTGACAAAAACAATAATAATGATAGCAGTAGTAATATCAGATATAATAATCTTTTAAAAACAGAACCATTAATTCAAACAAATATAATAAAATATAAATTATATAAGTACGAGCACTGTCCCTAATAATTTGGCCACCTACTGTAGTAGTTATTCGTACCAGTATGGTGGGAAGTGTCAAATTCATTAGACATTTTAAGTTGTTAAATGAACTCTTTGAGCTAGAAATACGCCTACTGCCTAGAATATGGTTAGATACGCAAAACCACTGAACCTGTACATGAATTTAGCTTACCTACAGGTTAATGGATATGGATGTATAAGTAGCCCTAAAAGGGTCAATCAGAAATAATGATATCAAAATATACCTACCTATAATATTTTAATCTAACATTAGATTAGATATACGAAAAATGAAGAAATAACGTTTTTTTTAAATAAAATCTTTGTCTAGAAAATATTTTTATGATATACATACACTAGAAATATATCATGAATCTAATCAAATATTTACATGAATCACATACTTATAAATGAATGTAAATAAATCTTGAATGAATTAATGAATTCGTCAATCATCAAATATGACTTCCAAAATAAACGTCCTTAACAAGAAAACAATTTTTGCAAGTTAAAATGTTTTCATACGCGAGCATTTCGCTTAATTTAGATTCGGATCAAGTTTGATTCGAACTCAATTGAGTGTGAAATTAGAATTTGATCTGCGGCAGGTCACCGGGAAAATGCGTACAAAGAGAGAAGTTTATTTCTTATCTCCCGCGTTTTATTGTAGCTGTGTTTTATTCGACACATCAATCACAGCATGAACGCAAAAGACGATTAAATAAACCTAGAAATTCGGCAAAGAGCGAGTCGGCCTTGCCTTTTGAGTGTTCTCTCGACAATTTTTTGAGCCACCTAATCGTAATAATAGGAGACGCGACTAAAAAAATCTAATTCTGTTTAGTCTGTCAGTTAGATAATAAAAAAATATTGAATACGTATTTTTTAATTTATTTGTAGTTGTGTTAAAATATATATATATTTTATTTTTATTTTAAATAAAGGTAGGCAGATTCATCTCAATTTTACCGACTAAAATTGATTTTAGTCGATAAAATGTTGTCGAACCATAACTTGTTACAAGGAAAGATGAGATTAAAAAGGAAGTATTTACCTATCAATTATTTTTTATCTCCTACAATGCTTATTGTAAAACAAACCAATTTTTGGTCACTCAACAATTTTACAAACCGTCGAGAGTAGCTTGAACTTGGAGTTGAACTTCGGACATCCGATTATTTAATCGCCACGCTACAACATCGTTAATTTATTTTATAAATACAAGTTCTACGAACTAGATGTCATAGAACCTTCACTGGTCTACGACTTCTAAAAACTGTATTAATTAAACATTATCCTACTAATAATATAAACGCGAAAGTTTGTAAGGATGTTTGTAACTCTTTCACGCAAAAACTACTGTATGGATTTGAATTAAACTTTACAATAATATAGCTTATGCACCTGAATAACATATAGGCTATGTTTTATCGATAGCAATACCTCGCGAGCAAAGCCGCGGGCAGAAGCTAGTACGCTATAAATTATAAATAGCAGCCGTTTAGAGACACGTATCGTTTTTAGTGCTTTAACTTTGGTTGTGAAGTGAATGACCGGTTAAGAGCTTAGTCAAGACTGTAGTTTCGTGTAGCAGAAATTAATTGTCTAAATAAAGTTAGCGACGTCTAGAAAGCGGGATTTAATCAATACATACTTACATAGTTACAGTCTTTGAAAGGGTACACAATATCCAACGGGCAACAAGCATCTTTAAACATTTAAGTAAAATTATCACATCACATTGATCGGACTCGGAGGTAAGTAGCTTAAGCACTTGTGTTACGGATATCAAAATCAACAGTGGTATTACAAATATATACTTAAATATTGGATATTAACACTCAGACACAGAACAAACACATTCATGACATGAATGTTTGTCCTGGGTAGGGATCGAACCAACAACTTCTTGGCGCATGGAACAGGGTCACTACCGAATGCTCCATCGAGCCAGTCAAAACACTTGTAAACAAAATAAAATTGAATTGGGTTAGATGGAAAAATGTGCCACTATAAAACCAATACCCAATATTAGTCGCTTTTATGGCATGCTAGATATGGTACACAGTTTGCACGATATTTTGAAGCCCCAGACCGGCATAGAACTATTAAATGATGAGAACAGGAGCAATTTATATATAATTTATAAATAAAAATGAATCGCCAAATGTGTTGCTAAGCTAACTCGAACGGACCAAGGCTATATGACCAAAAAATTCCGTTTAGTCCGTCAGTTAGATTATAAAAAGATTGAACACGTATTTTTTTTTTATTTGTCAAACAAGCATTGACGAAGATACAGTGCATTCAAGTTGCGCGCGATGTTACGCTTTCGTACAATTTTTACAAAATAGTGTCGTCGCAAGCCTCCATTCCAAAACTTTGATGCTCTTTATCTTTGTAATTTTTTTTTAAGAGCGGTAATAGCTCATTGATAAAGACACGCGCCTCTTAACCGAGGAGTGCGGGTTTAAACCCGGGCACGTACCTATGGATTTTTCAAATCTATGTACGTATTTATACCACTAGCTCGACGGTGAAGGAAAACATCGTGATTAAACCTGCAAATTCAAACAACTTTGGATTGTCGGCAGGCATCGGCATCGGCAGTCGCTTCAATGTAATTACCAGACTCGCTAAATCTTAGATCATGGTCTATGCGGACCCCGTCTAAACACGGAACATAACGCTAGGAAGATGATGATATCTTTGTGAGTTTTTGTTCATTTTATAAAGCGAAAAATATGTGTCTAGTATTTTTGTATAATCTAACTGACGGACTAAATAGAATTATAGTTTTTTAATGCAGTCATCATCCCTATTCCGCTATTTTTTTGGAAGATTTTCATCGAGGCACAAAGCATGTTCTGATGGATAAAAGAAACTTAAAAAACAACAGATTTCTTTTCCATACAAACGAATAAATAACTTTTGATAGAACGAAGTCCGTCGGGGCTAAAACAACAGTTAAATGACATTGTTTTTAGTACTTCTATTTCTAATGTGAATGCCAGACTCAGCTTAGCCGAGACTGCGGTTGCATATAACACAAATTAATTGACTAAATAAGTTAGCTTCGTCTAGAAAGCGGGATTTAATCGATACGGTTGAAAAATGGATGCCACGTGAGAGTTCAATGACCCGCGGGCTTTTGCACCCCTCTGCACCAAAGATTGGCGTTTCAGTAAATTTTCTTCGAGCCTAACTTACAACCCCATGTGGGCCTTTCGGTGCTGGGTTCAGATTTGTTTATTTATGTAAAGTTAGTACAAGAAAACCGTTTACTAAATAGTTCTTAACTTAAACTTAAAATGATGTTACACGTTTATGGTTCAAGGAGCGCTCTGCTCCTTAAAATCCACCTACTTCTTTAGGGATGGCAGTAATATTCCTATTATGCATATACATCCTATATTAAAGATTTACATACTTACATACATAACATTACCCCCATAATCCCCGAAGGCGTAGGCAAAGGGGCACCAGGGCACTTTAACCACATTCAGCCAAAAATAAAGCTGTGCTGGGTTTGATGGAAAACTGTGAAAAAATAGTGACAAATGGCTTGTCGCCTACAAAATCACAAACCCAAAACCCGTTATACCATTAGTCGCCTTTTACGACATGCTAGGCAAGAACCGGGCACATTATTTTTAAGTACCAGACCAACATGGGACAATTGGCTGGGTTAAGCATAAAAATTTGATAATAATAAAGTAATAATAAATAAAAAAAATTATGACATCAGTCATACGTTAATCCTAGCTCCAAAACGCAATGTTTGCCTTAATAATACTACATAAAAAAAGATACACTTGAATATTATTAGACCCACTTAGTCAACTCTTAAACTACGTAAATATCCTTCGAAAGCAGATTAATTTAGGTATACCATCTGCTAAGCAGATATTCCTATTAAGCTGTTTACAGAACTTAATATAGGTAACAATTAGACCTAGATAAAGTTCGTGGCTTGAACCGTAATTGCGCTCAAAGTTCCTGCGCCGGAAGCATATCAGCCGCCTACAGAGTTGCTGAGCGTCTGCTCAAAGAATTCCTCAACTTTGACGGGAACTGGTGGTGATGAGCATACGTGAGTTGCTAACTGACAGCTTATTTATTTATTTAACAAACTCTTAATGCTAACAGACATATGTCCAAAATGCTAAAAAGATTAGATTATGAGTTATGGAATACAATACAATAATACTGTTTGTGGTATATTCGATGCAAATTGGGCTGTTATTTGGATTGACAGTATAATTTATGATTTATTAATACATACGTAAATAACGGTACGCCCGCAATCCCCGAAGGGGTAGGCAGAATCAAAGGGGCAGCAGGCAAAAATAAAACTGGGAAGGGTAAGATAGAAAATTGGGAAAAAGTTCGTCGCCTAAACAATCACATAGCTAAAACCCGATATACCATTAGTCGCCTTTTACGACATGCTAGGTAAGGAAATATAGGGTCTCGTCAAACTGACTATGGCGGATTCTTTCTATTAAGATGCACATAACATAACATCTCCTTTATCCTCAAACTGTCGATATCATGACTTGCTTTCTCTTTCAAAGTCAAAGTCAAAGTCAATGCTTTCCCTTTGACCCTTTGACTGTGCCTACCCCTATACCCTATACCCAGCATGAAATTAGGCTACATCCAAACAATTATTTAGGTTTCAGTATTAGGACTAGATTAATTTAGAATGATTGAATTCAATTTATGTTGGCATACTGACGATGATTTATGACGTAAATTCAATATTTCCAGACTTTTCTTATAATATGCATGAACCTTTATGAAGTGTATTACAGTATGCTCTATTATCTCCTTGGATCTATACATACATACATAGATAGCTCACACTACCTCTATAAAGCAATGTCATCGATAAATAAATAAATAAATAAATAAAAAATATAAACTACTACTATCGATATTAAGCAATATCATCTATCATGGAACTTCTCTAGAGAGTATGTTTCGGCATGCCAGCTCGGCTAAACACATATTTCACCTACGTGTTAACCTGAATATTTGTCTAGGTACAGAACACTCTTCCAACCAACCATTAATCACTCGCGCCAAATGTTGGAAAAACTGTTTAATCATTAATAACTCTTTGGATAACATTTTACTTACAACATTTTCAATCATATTTGACAGGTCTTTTGAGCTAGTGGCTCAGACTTCACATCTATATTAATATGTAAAACTGAAGAGTTTGTTTGTTTATTTGCTTGAACGCGCTAATCTCGGATACTGCTGACCCGAATTGAAAAATTATATTTGTGTTATATAGTTAATTTATCAAGGAAGGCTATAGGCTATATAACATTAACAATTAACGCGGGTGAAACCGCGGACACGGCTAGTTATACTTAAGAGGGGTATGGTCCATACATTGAGCTATTATTACTACGTATAGAGAAGCTATGTCAAACAAAAATATTATTACGAAGCATGGACTGAGCGTGTTTTAGCATTTGCAGCGCTAAAACTAACAATTGTCGTCTAATTAAGCTATTAAAACACGCAGCGCTAGATCGCTCATAGAGTAAATTTTTCTTGCGATCAAAACGTCGTAAACGCCGTGAATTTTATGGCGCTTACGCGTGAACGTAGGCGAGTGACTAAACGAGTTGTTGCCGTTCGGCAACAACGCACGGCGCAAAAAACTTGTTCGCTGCGTCGGTTCCATACGCTAGTAATAATAGTTCAATGGGTCCATACAATAAAATTTGTTAAAGAGACAAGTTTAAATTAAGTCAGTGCAAAGTGTCCGTTAATTCCTAATTTAATCTAAGGTTAAGTCTCTATTAATTTCACAGGACAGACGCAAGCTACTTATTTTAAATAAACACACTTAAACATACCATACCGATGATGTGTTAATCGTATTTTAAGACGATGAAGCCTATTCTTAATTGAATTTTTCAACAAATTTTCAATGAATTTAATGATTAATGTTAATTTCGTTATCTTTTCCACGAATTAGTTACGCGTTGCAAGCTAATTAAGTAGTAGAATTATACAAAACAGGTTTTATGTTGGGTATAAATATACCTCATGTTTGTGTAATAATATGTACCAATAACATGACGTCATAGTCTGAACAAAATAACACTTTGTTCAGTATTGTCTTGCACACCTACTGTCTGCTCCAGTTTTATATTTTCATTGTATTTTATATTAACCATTATTTCTTCAAGTAATCATGACGGTAACATTTTTCTTTTTTTGCCGTATGTTACATTTTATTTATCGGATTTTGGGTATGTGATTGTGTAGGCGACAACCTAGCCACTTTTCCCTACTTTTTCTTAATTTTCCAAATCCAGCCCAGTTTTATTTTTGGCAGAATGTG
The DNA here is from genome assembly GCA_951394215.1 of Glyphodes perspectalis. Taxonomy (NCBI): domain Eukaryota; kingdom Metazoa; phylum Arthropoda; class Insecta; order Lepidoptera; family Crambidae; genus Glyphodes; species Glyphodes perspectalis. The sequence goes on along the minus strand of OX596201.1, from coordinate 15,875,175 downwards.
GTTAAAGGGCTTGCTGCCTCTTGGACTCTGCCTACTCCTTCGGGGATAATGGTAGTATGTTACATTTTATGTATATTTTCAACTTATATATATATATATATATATTTTTGTTACAGAAAACGCAACATGCATTCGTTTCGATGGCATTCCTGTGAGAGACAAACAAACAGACAAAAAATCAGATGGAAAGGCAACATAGACATTGTAACGTGAAACCTGAAAGTAAAAGTTGAATTTCACGTTCAATATTTCCAAAGCCATGTTTAAGTGCAGTTAGTGAGTGATAAAAGTGAGTGATATAAGTGAGTGATTGGGTGATAAGTGAAGGAGTGACAATAAGAGTGACCATGATGGATGAGTAAGCAGCTGTGATGGGGTGTGGTCAAAGCAAAATAAACCTCTATCCGAGAAGAAATAAAAATGGCGGAAAGGGAAACAGTGCCAAGAAGTCAGGTAAGAATTTTATAATTATCGAGTTAGAATTTTCGAATAATATCCACTTTCTATATAAACACTAACATTTCAGATATAGCAAAATAATATTATTTTACTGGAGATTATATATATGGAATTTGGACAAAACATAAAAGGCATGTAAGCCGCTCACCTCTTAATTTTAGTTGACATTCAACTATCTAGTACTTCTTAGTGTACTAAGCCGACATATAGGACATACAGACAGATAGACAATCTTCATCATAAACTATTAATAAGGTTTTTTATTGACTACAGAATTCTAAAAATGCTAAATATGTAATAAATTGTAGATAGACATTTGTTACTTTTTCACGTGAAGACATGACTTATTTTCGCGTCAGTAAATGATCACCCATCCACTTGATACCGACAGGTATACCTTGACTTTTATAAACCGGTCGATCTCAGGCCCTCGATCACATTCGACGCAAAAAAATATATCTATAAATGAAAATCCAACGCAATTTTCGCAGTAAATATTATGAAGCCGACACGAGCACACGGTTTTTCCTGAACATGATAGATAAAGTCGAAAAAACCTGTTCACATATCGATTACAGCTAGGGATGGTCCGACCTACTTTTGCGGGAGTAAAATATAAAAAGAGTCCGCCCCTGTCGCCCGTAAAACTATATTTATAGTGATAAACTTATGGGCGGGGGTGTGTTACAAGACTCACAAGTTTCATCATAAACATACTTGGTGGCTACTGCATCTGCCTACCATATATGTACTTGTGTAGTAAGCAATACTCCGACTTTATATTTGTTACAAAATATACAAATTTCTTTTACTTTAACAAAGTTTTTTGAGTTTCGTCTTAATTAATTATTTGAAGCACCTTTCATTTAGAACTAGTTTAACAATGACGCATTTTATATTTATATTTAAGGTACATTAATAAAACATAAATGTTACATTTGTTTGTATATTAATAATTGAATAAGCAATTAATAACCTATTAATTGCTACTTTCGGTACATACCCGGTGTCATAAAAAAAATAAACCAAATTTCAGTTTTGTAATTTAGTCAAACAATATATTTCGTTTTTCATTAGTCTAATCCACACAAAGTTCATCATTTATCGTAAGATGAAGTTGTCACCAATACTCTCTTTTCTGGTAAAGGATACCTAAGTCAGAAAAATATATAAAAATAAAGAACTGGTCTTCATCAAAATGATTTCCCAGGCTTTTCAACCGTCAATTACGCTTTCCCAAACGCCCAGTCCTAGACCATTCCACGGATTCTTTACGTTCACCACTTATTTTCCACTTAAGCCTGAGAGGCAATACTTTGCGATAATAATCTCATTCAAAGACATTTAATTAGATAATAATCTCCTTTGGGGAGGCTGAAACACTGAAGTAAATGAGAGAGGCGTAATTTCCACCGGTGTACTAAGATGGAATCTGAAATTCAATGTCACTTTAAGAGTTTTGGAATGGTAAACTTTATGAAAGACTAGATTCCATTTAGCTCCTTAATAATCATAATTCTGAACAATATTAGTTTACAATAGGCTATTTTCTTTAAAAAAAAATATAGTCCACTATTGAGATAACAAAAAGATTTAGCTTACGTATTTTTTCTTTTCTTCAACAAACTAAAAATTATGAAGATACAACGCGTTGAGATAGCGCATGATGGCATTGGTGTGTTAAATTTTACCGTCTTAGTGACGTAAAGCGCTAAATTTCAGATGTTCAAAGCGCTATCTTTGTAATTTTTCGAGTATCAGATAAAGCAAAAAATAAGTATTCGAACGTTTCTTCCTTAATACCCTAATATGGCATCAACCATTAAATCCTACTAGTAAAACTAGAAGTATTATTGTTTTACAACAATTAATTAGCCTATGTAACCTTTAAGACCATGGTGTTTCCTTTAAAGACGTTTAGACACAAAAAATATAAATATTCACTTTCATAATATTAGTTACCAGGTCCCTTTCCCAACGACCTTCATACATGATCAATACGACGAAGCTACAATTGAAAACTTCTTGACCCCGTACGAAGGACAATCTATTTCCGACGTTGCCAGGTCTTTGTGCAATCCTTTGACGCTCCGTCGCTTACATTCCTCATTCAATAGGAGAGCCTAACAAATTCCATTAACAAGTTTCCAGCACATCACAGTAATTAAACGCCGAACTACACTCAACCTTCATTCATAGCAACTTTAAGAGCCTTAGGGAAGTCGCGCTGGCGAAGTCAGGCTCGCGAGGCCACGCAATAATGGAACTTAATACGTATACTAATAAGATTCATTCAGAGGCGTATAATTAAAAGTGCTTGTAGATCCTTGAAATGAATACATAACATGTACAGAATGTGTCCATGAGTTTTTAACAAAAGTTTACATACCTCTCATTATTAGTTATTTTTTCTTATTCTAAGATTGTAAAGCCTAATTGACCATTAACATTAATTCATCTGTCTTGTCTATTATATTTAATTGATTTTAATCAAGCAATTTCTCCTTGGAAACTGGTCCTTCTAGTTCTAATAACCTGGTTGCGAACCAGAATTGATATACTCTCCTTACGTGATTGGAAAGATGTTGTACCTGGAAATTCCGCACTTACTAAAATCGTAATTAGAGTGCTTAATGTAATTAACAACTCTGGCACAATGTGCTCGTGTTATTGTGGACCGCAGATAAAGAAAAAACAATCGTATCACCAAAGGAATGGAATTTCCTGTATTTGCATCATCTGAAGCTCTCGGTGAGGCTTCAAAAACCGCTCCGCAACCGAATCTGGGCGAAACTCTTCCACGTTCTAGTCTCCAACCCTCGGCGATTCCAGCCGAGTTCTGAACTCATAAATATTTGAGGTCACGTCGCTTCTCGCAGCCGTGCGTGCAGAGCGTCTTTATCAAATATACAAGCGGAATCGTCCCGCCGAGCGCGTGTGAGCGGAATGATGTCTCAGTGACCGTTTGAGACATTCAGTGTGATACTTCGCAAGATAGCACCTGGGGAAACCTGTTACGTTAAATGTTACATGATGTTGCGTCAGATAGCTATTCAAGTGTTATTTTTCTAGCTCACCTTCGGGAAATCACGATTTAATCGCAGTTTACTCATACTTGAACGCTTCTGAAAATGTGTCTAGAACAATCTACAGAATAAGGATATAAATAACGATGTCTCTGAATACACAGTGCTCCAAGACTTTATTTGTTTAATGTATTATAATTAGACGTAAATTAATACATTATTTTCTATTATCACGCGAAAAACGATTCCATTAAGTAACACTTTCTCAGGGTATGATTTCAGAGTAACACTACATAATGTCACCGTAAAATTGCAATTACCGTTAGATTATTATCTATCTCGGGAGATTGTAAACTGTCGTGATCGAGAGATTGTAAACCATAACATACTGCTTACAATTTAACACATTATTTTTCGATAGATTATAATCTATCGAAGTGAAACCGTCAAATTGTGAAATGACATGCACGGAACGCACCTCGCGCGCTGATTGGGTGAACGGCATATGGCCCGCGCCGCGCCGCCATATTGGATTGTTAATTCGTTTGTTTGTTGTCCAATGTAAACAAACAGTGTTTTGGCGATTGTACATTTGTTTTTAGTGTTGAAAATACGTTTACACAGCTTTATTTCTGTCATGTTAGCATGACTGAAATAAAAGGGAGGAAAGTTTGTCTAGTAAGTTTAACCTATAACCTAAGTTTAAGACAACAATCACTTCACTACTTGACTCTAAAATCTAGAACATCTGCATTTAGCGACGACGTACGATACGATGTACGATGCTATAAATCGATGAATGATTTGTTGTATAAAAAATACCTAAATATCACAAAATTTCTTTACCAACAAACTATTTCCCCCGTTATTTGGGATCAAAGACAAAATCTCGACAAGCTAAATGTGCCATTTTGTCGAGCTTCAGCAAACTTTTTGCTACCGTTAATTTACCCTCTTCTGTGAAGTGGGGAGTCTTTTAAACGATCCAGGGATTCTTTACGCGTTGCCACTTATTTTCTAATGGAGAAGAAAAGTTTGCAAAATGATCGCTTATTTGGCGTTAACGTAGCGGTTTAGGGTGGAGAAATGGAAGTTTAGATGAGAACCAATGGCATTTTGTGTGTGTGTTTGATGGTTAATCATCATACTAATATTATTAAGAGGAAAGATTTAATTGTTTGTTTTCATTGAATAGGCTCCGAATCTACTGGACCGATTTGAAAAATTATTTCACCAATAGAAAGCTACTTTATCAGCAAGTAACATAGGCTATATTTATCGCCGTATTCCCACGGGAACGGAAGCTACGTGGGTGAAACCGCGGGGCGCTGCTTGTAGGTACATATTTTTTTTTTATAATTGTAATCGCGGGTAGACGAGCAGACATTTCGTTTATTACATTCATTAAAAATTATACAAATATTTGATTTATTTACATAAGGACATTAATCCAACAAATAAGGCCAATTAACTAACCTAACTCATTTCTAATTCTGGCTGGATGTGGTTACGAGTTACGGGTGCTCATTTCTCGTGGTAATCTACCTACACCTTCGTGAATTGTAGACATGATGGTTTGTATATATGTTGTATTAAGATTTTTTTTGGTTATAAATTCAAATCCAAATTCAAAATATCTTTATTTATATGGGCTTCAAGAAAGCACTTATAAATAGTCAATATACATAAAAAAAGGATAAGAAATAATACTACCACCGGTTGGGAAGGTAGACTCTATCGAGAAGAAACTCGATAGTTCCTACTTTTTTAAAAGCCAAATTTTACAAACTTGTAAACTTAATTATTATATACTTAGACTATGTAGATATCACTGCAGGTGAACACTTCATTATGAAGTTAACCATGAATCCTTGTTATTGAGGTAATCTTGTATCTTGAAATAACCCTTACTCATTAAAAATGATTTAATATATAATTTGAACTTATGTAGGGGTAATGTTATAATACTTTGTGGTAGTTTATTAAACATTTTAATACTTAGACCAATAAATGAATTACCACTCTTTTGGAGTCTTTGAATAGGAACAGCAAGTTTGTGTTTATTTCTAGTATTACAACTATGAGAGTTTGACTTTTTAGGAAATGCTTCAATATTTTTGAATATATACATTATACAATCCAGAATAAAGGTTACCCAACGTTGATCACAGATTGACAAGCGCGATGGCGCATTCGGTAGTGACCCAGCCCCATGCGCCAAGAGTTCGATCCCCACCCAGGACAAATATTCTTATGATGAATACTTGTGTTTGTTCTGTGTCTGGGTGTTAACCTTTAACTGGTGACGTCGGGCCCCACAGGCCTGACGTAATATTCATATTCATGCGTAATATTTATGCAGATACAATTTTAAAGAAGTCTTACAATACATTTCTGACAGGACCCTCTTATGCATCGGGTATTCTGTTTCAAGGCGTCAGTAATTGTCACGGTCATTAATTACCGCTAAGCCGCAGGTGCAGCCACTTCATTAAAGCGTCATTAACAAGCGTTTTGCGATGCTTCCTCCCCCAGCGGTGCATTGACCCCGCAAACACTGTCTGCACTTAGTTCTAGAGCAAATAGAAACAGTAGGATAGCTTCTAATAATAAAGGATAGATTATAATCACGAAAAATAGGGGTTTAGTTTCAAGATCGAAATTTGAAATGTTGAGTTGACAGTAAAGTTGGGTTTTCCAAAATATTATGCAAATTTACGTTTTGGTACGTAAATTGTTTTTTTAGTTATAATATGTCCCCAGAAATGGGTAATTTTATACATTATTTCTGAACTAATCAACAATACAAACGTTTGTTTTGTCACAAGCATATACAAAAAAGAAAAACTAAGTCAAAGTCAAAGTCAAAGTCAAAATATCCTTTATTTATATAGGTTTCAAAGAAACACTTATAAATCGTCAAAAACAGTTCAAAGAGATACTACTTACTAATTCGTGAATACAGACATATCAGTACATTATTTTTCTTAATGTCAAACTAAAACTGTTTATATTATGATGCATGATCATATTCTCCGAAATTTTCAGATTTCAAGTGCTTCTTTACGCCAATTTTCTCTTAAGTGTTCCTACCCCGATCGATCAAGCTCAGTAAATTTTTGGGCAATTCCATTCTTAAGCAGTTTTCTTCTATTGCATCAATATTTGCAAAAACCTTACTTTTCTCTTTCTTGTACTATGTGCACGTGCCTCGCAAGCGCGGACATGCACAACGTCGGCCACCCGGCATTACGCGCTAAAGTCACGATCCCTTCCGTGTCCCTCCCTTTAATAATTCACCAAGTATTCTCTTTCCGCGCCATCTGCACTGCGGGTGTGTGTTTATTTTTACAACCCGCCATTTTTAAAACACGGATGGAAGAATCACAATGGACGTTACCGGGTAACGCTAAATGCGGAGTGGTAATCCCACGGGTAATCCTCACTTGACATTTAACCTGTTTTAACTGGTTTTCGGATTAATGCGGTATGAAATTGTGTGCTCTTGACTTGGTGGCGAAAGTTGGACTACATAAGTTATGGACAAGGCTCGGAGGGATGATCAAAGTTTAAATATCGTTTAAATTCAATTCATTGTTGGTTTCTATGTACTTGACAATTAGGTCTTAAGTCGAAGAGACAGCATAACTTACTTATGGTGGAATTCCAAGTTTTGGACTTTAATAATAATAGAGAGATACCTAATTAAGAATAAATTGGTCTAGAAGTTCGAAGCCAAACAACAGCAATATATTCTCGGATGAGAGAGGGCACCTTGAGAAAGAACCTTAAAAGGCGATAATTTGTAGGTTATCGTCTTTGAACGTTTACCTTCATTAATATTCAGGTTATTCTTAATCAGCTACCTAGAATAGACAGCGCAAGATACATTATCTATATTTACCTACTTAAATTCAAATTCCAGATAATATTATAATAGATAAGAGAATTTTAAGCGCAGTACCAACAAGTTACCATCAAATTACTTCGAAATATGTGTGTGTAACTGTATACATGAGTGAGAAATCACTGACACGTATCACTGCACGGTTCCATATCTTAATTAATGCAACCTACCAATTTCATCGCAGAACTCGATAACCGCGCAGTAATTATAATATTGCGTTAATCAATTAACAGAGCCGTGCCTAAAATAGATACATACAAATATAACATCACGCCCACAATCCCCGAAGGGGTAGGCTGTCAAAGGGGCAGCATGCCCCTTCAACCACATTCAGCCAAAAATAAAGCCGGGCTAGGTTGGAAAATTGTCAAAAAGCAGTGACAAGCGGCTAACCTGTCGCCTACACAATTACACACCCAAAACCCGATATACCATTAGTCGCCTTTTACGACATGCTAGGCAAGAACCACAGTTGGCATATTCTTTTTAAGTCCCTGACCAACACGGGACAGTGGGCTGGTTGGATGGAAAGCTGTGAAAAAGGAGTGATAAGTGGCTAGCTAGTCTAGAATTTCACAAATGATGCTAAAAGGTAATTACTTCACATAGTACTACACTATGTGAAGTATGTATGTACACATAGTACAACACTACGATACTTTTATTTAGAGTTAGCTGCCCAGCCCGCTTCGCACGGGTTGACATGGATTTTCTAACCTAACCTATTTTTTTTTTCAAAATATTCTATAGCCTCTATTAATAAGGGATAATGTAGCATTCTAATGGTGAAAGAATTTTTAAAATCGGTTCAATAGTTTTTGAGTTTATTCGTTACTTACATACATACAAATCTTTCTTCTTTACAATAATAGTGTAGATAGTGTAAAGTACATATTATGTCATTATCTTCTCTAAATATTAATTGATCCTTTTGATATGTTGGTATTATATACACGAACTATATATTCTTATATACATGAACTATATTTTCTGATATATTAACTAAGTACATATATTATTGTAGTGAAAGAGTTTCATAAAAACATTCAATTGTTTTTACGTGAAAGAATATATTAGACTACATCACATACATTGATCTGACTCCGAGATAAGTAGCTTAAACACTTGTGTTACGGATATCAGAATCAACAGTATTACAGGTACTTAAATATTGGATATTAGGCAACACCCAGACACAGAACAAACACAAGTATTCATCACACGAATGTTTGTCCTGGGTGGGAATCAAACCCACAACTCTTGGCGCATAGGGCAGGGTCACTACCGAATGCGCGATCGAGCCAGTCAAACAGAATAACAGACATCCATCCATACACAATTTCGCGTTAATAATATGTTTAAGTGGGATGAATAAGATAATCATAGCCTTTAATGTTATTTATTAAATTTTCTTTATAATTTATTAATTAAAGCGAAATCTGCCTCATTATTTTGGTAACACCGTTATATTAAATTTCTTCAATCTTAGCGGGTTGTAAAGTCATAAGCATGATTCATCTTTCTTTATGTAATTTAGATAAAAAATTTACTCATTTAATGTTTTAATTACGATATTTTACCTCTGGTTTTAAAAATATCTTATTAATTATGGACTTTATATTTAGGTGCGTTATTTGAAATCTTTAATTTTTTTCGGGATAAAATCTTGTCTATTTGCAATTCCAGAGTGGTTGACAAACATATATTAAAATAATGAATTTTAAAAACATAGATACATATGTTTATACATATGATTAAGCCTGCAATTCCCAAAGGGATACGCAGAATCAAAGGAGCATAAGCCTTTAACTACATTCAGCCGTTTTCATAATTTAATTCCGTTTGTGAATTATGAAAAACGTAAAACTAAATTGAAAGCACTAGATAATTGATGATAAAAACTCATCTGTACACGTACTCTAATATTTTATCATTAGACAATAGCAGATAATTGAGAGGTCCAGTTCATACACCCCCTGGGGGTAAAAGGAGGGCAGCGAGTTTCAAATTACATGATCGGATCACTGCAGATTCTCTCTGGGATAACTTCTGTATTGAATTTGTAATGGTAGTGTCGGGCAGATTGAGCAATATTATCTTTATGGATGGTTTGATTTGACTTTAGTCTAAAGATTATTATAATAATAATAATCAATTCTCCAGTCTAACACACCAATCCCTAGTTCCAAAATAAGCTATGGATACTAGGTGAATGGATAGACAAACTTCAATACGTTTATAAACATCCATGACTCGAGTACAAAATGTCCATGTTCATCACACGAAACATTTGCCCCTGGCGGGATTAGAACCCGCAACCCCTTTCGTGATCAGGGTCTCACCACTCGACCAACGGTCCAGTCAATTACTAGTATTATGTTTTAGGAACCAGTCAGACCTAATATTATTTGACTACCCTCTGGCTAATTTCATTCTGTGCTAGGTTAAGTATGACCATAACGTCTGTTTTAAAAATTAAAATAATGTATAATTTCTCTCTCTTCGTTGTACAAATTCATAAAGCACATATATTTTCTTGATCATTGAAATTAAAAGGGAAGGAATAATTTTAGCAGTTTTTTTATTCTTTTTTTAACAATCTTCCGAATCTCATTAAGTTCCTTATTATTTAAATGTGTGGACGAACCATTTATCATTGAATTTGTAATTTGAATACCCAGTCTCAATAATAAACAACAATTTCAAAACATAATATTTTTCATTTGAATTCACACTAGCAATACCAACATTTCCAATTTTTCCGTACTACGTCCTACTATAGACTGGGTCATACAAAGTCTAACTTTTCTGTAGAATTGTTTGAGAATAAAGGCGTTCACTGCTTATATTTCAATCACGTTGTTTTTCTACGGCCCACTTAGGCTGAACAAACTACCAGACTGGCTGACTCAGCAGGATAATGTATGGGCTACATTTACATTTAAATGCTAAGCAGACAGAGATAATAAGGTCATCACTTGTACACGAGCTTTGTTATCCAGTCACAGGTGTGATTTGATTAGATACATTTATTTATTTATTTACTTTATTTTCATACACATCAGATAACGATCATTATAGAAGTGAGATATAATATAAAACAAAAGACAAATACATAGATCTAGTATCTTATAGTAAGTAATGGGAATGGATAACTTGATGACGGCTGACCGGGACGTATGGATGAGGACGACATGCTGCGCCGACCCCAGATGAACTGGGAGAAGGGCAAGAGGATGATGATGATGATGATGTCATCTTATAGTGTTACACACAGCATAATAACAATATTATAGCGTAAAAACTGTCAAATATGTGCTTAATCTACACGTATACTTACTAATATAATAAAGCTAAAGATTTTGTTTATTTGCTTGAACGCGCTAATCTCAGGAACTGCTGGTCCGATTTGAAAAAATCTTTCAGCGTTAGATAGCCCATTTATCGAGAAAGGCTAGTTAACCATAAACGTGGATGAAACCGCAAGCACAGCTAGTGTTTTCTAAAAGAAAAATAAAACAAAACACTATTATACAATTTAAATTTTAATACTTATATACAAAGTATTACACAAGATAAATAACAGGCAAGCGCTCAGTAGCTGATCATTCTTTTTATTAATTAACTAAATTAACTATTTAATAGTTTAGTGAGCTTACACTACTCTTTTCCACAATTCTCTTTTTTTCTCTTAACTCAATTTTATTACTGGCTGAATGTGTGACTCTTTGGACCCCTGCAGGAATTGCGAGCCGATGAGTGAGCTTACCAACAGGAAATTATTATCTATTTATGTATATAAAAATGAACCCCAATTTCTTCTGGCCACGCTATAACTTTAGAACGGCTTTACCGATTTTGCTTATTCTTTTTTAGTTGTGTTTGTTATTATCAGGTGAAGGTTCTTATGGAAGAAAAAATAAAAAAGTTGCGCGGAAAATTAAAAAAAAATTGGTATTGAAATTCCGAGAACGGGGCGTTACGAAATGCCCCAGGTCAGCTAGTAAAAGATATTTGTGGTGACGACTGACGGCAACTTTCGCTAAGTATGCGGTCGCTAAGGGAGTACGCAGGTGACATCTTTTTGATTTTCGTAATTAGTCCCCTGAGAGAGCGGTGGTAGCTCAATGGTAAGAATACGCGCCTCTTCACTGAGGAGTGCAGGTTCAAAACCGGCCACATACCTCTGGATTTTTTAAATCTAGTACGTATTTATACCACTAGCTTGACGGTGAGGGAAAATATCGTGATGAAACCTGCAAATTCAAACAACTTTAGATTTGTAACCATGATCCAAAAATTGTCTGGTTCCCCTATGTTAGGGTTACGGAGATCAGATCGGCAGTCGCTTCAATGTAATCCAGACTCGCTTAATCCTGGATCATGGTCTAAGCGGACCCCGTCTAAGCACGGGACATAACGCTAGGAAGATGATGAATTAGTCCTGTTGATTTGGGACTCGAAGAAATGTACCTACCAACTGTGTTGCTTGCTTATCATGACGGAAAGGCTACTATACTAATGGAGCTTGTCAGAGTGTGAGCGATAAACTGGCCAGTAGTATTTTTTCACAATGATCTATCTAAATCTTAACCTCTTTTTTTAAATTTTGGCTGAATGTGATTTAAGTAGTTCCTATAACTCTGCCTAACCCTTCAGATATTTCAGATGCGATGGTATACACATACTATTAAGTACATCATATTTGTCAAATAAGTCTCTTTTTATTATATGGGTAAAGTTACATGGAGAAAAAGGTATAATAACCGTTTGTTGCTGGATGATTATGTTCGCAAAGAAATAATAAGATAAAAACACTTAATTTTGTAGATTGATATAATTAATTGATGTTACTTTGACAGTGATACAGAGAGTGAGTTCTATTTTAATTCAATATAAAACGAAGACAAGATATTATGTTAAAATATTGCAAATTAGGGAGTGATGCCGGGTGCAAATCTCGGTGCAATGATCTTGTGATTAATCTGTCCTAAATATCTGTTAAATACATGGTTGTACGATGAGTGCATGGATAATGATGCAATACAATAGTAACTGGATACAGTAGGCACAGTAACATGACGTATCTGATTAACATCATATACATTGGAAAAATATAAAAACGTAAAGTAAAAGTAGGAGAAACACATTTATAAGTGTTGAAAACTTAAAAGGGTCGTAAAGTGGTACATGCGGACAGGTCGCGAGACCTGATATTAACATCCAGACGTATGTACATTAGGAATTAAGAAAAGTACTCGATACTTTGAAGTATCGATACTTTTGGCTCGATACTAAAAAGTAGATATTCATCAAATAACATCCTGACGAATGTAGATAAATGGAAATAAGAAAAGTACTCGATACTTTAAGGTCAATACTTTTATGAGTACGATACTTTTATTCGATACTACTCATGAGTATAGTATCGATACTTTCTTTTCTCCCTATTACTAAGGTGTACTTAATTTAGTAAATTCGACTAAAATACCTAATATACCTTTTTCACGATTTTTCATCTAATCTAGCTTAACTTTATTCTCAGCTATAAACTTTCGAATGACCTTACTACCCTGAACTCCGTCTACCTCTTCGGGGATTTCAGACGTAATGATTTAAGTGATGTAGGTAAAAAAAAAATTAACTTTTATGATCGCCATCTTGAAAATCTGATGTAATGGTCGATGACGTTCGCAAAATTACTTTCGCAAAAAAATTACGAATTGTAAAAAAAAAATATTCCGAGGCTATATTAAAAAGATACAACACAAGAATATTCATTATTACCTATCAAACGATATGTAATACATACCTGTTTTCTAATAAATTACATTACTAATTCGAAGGTCAAAGTCAAACTTTATCTGCATTAACAATGAATTAAATACATTATTCTAAGTGGTTTTTTTTTATTTGAAACTACATATAAACATCACATTACGATAAGCAATGAAAACATAACATCACTTCAAACCCAATATTAATAATCAGGCCATTATCATACAATATGAGTATTAAGTTTTCGGTGAAATTTATTTCTCGGTCACCTATCTAGATCAGAGAGCTATACGAAAAAATTCGCAAAAGTGTGCTTCACTTTTGCGAATTTTCTTGTATTTCTTTAAAACTTTCAGTTACAGAGATGAGTTGCAGAACAGAATTGACATTGTTGCGCTAAAACATTGATCCCAATCAACTGGATTGCAAAATGCAATTTCACGTGTCCGCCCGGTGATAAAACACGCGACGCGTGTTTACACAAATGGTGCGACTCGTGTCGCCACACACCGTTTGTGATCATTTGGAATTGTATGCATTGCCTTTTTTTTCTAACTAAAAATTTTAATTGAACTTTCAGTTTAATATATTTTTTTATAATTTTAAAGTTGTTAAATTCCAGATTGTGATTAGATCCAGATTGACTTTGCAATTTTGGTCATACCAAACAATCACAATTGCTTCGTTAGTATTATCGGCAAGAAAAACGGCTCGAAATAATATATAGCTAAGAGTTAGTAATAAAAGCAAGGTAAAATGGAAAATAGTCTACACACTAACACCATTGTTATATGCCAATGCTAAGAGTATTAAGTGGCTACCTATTATCTAACCACTGTTAAACATATCTTCTTAAAAACGTTAATGAACCATACTTAAAAAGAAAACTATTGTTAAAGTTTACAACAATATTATTTCATTTTTGTTTAACTTCGTCGATTAAAATACTTACACTTTTAGGACAGTCCTATCGAATTCATGAAGTGTGGTCACCCGCTCTAGCCAATAAAAGGTATAACGCATTCGGCTCAGTCGTTACAGAACACGTCGATTAATTGAGTCAGTATCTATCTATCACGGACTCACAAATGTCATGCGACATTACGTCGAAATTACTAATAACAACCTCTGCGCCCACGCATAACATTTTGCTAATAATCCCATCCCATGTTATTTCAGTCCAGGTTTTCTCAACATTTTAGGATCACGATCCATAAGTAGTAATAGTTAAATAATTCCTATTTTGGTTAGACTTTAAAATATGTGCCAACTGTTTCTAGCCTAGCATGTCTTAAAAGGCGACTAATAGTTTATCACAGTGCATGTAGTGAAGGCCAACGAGGCGATTAATGTTGTGCCTATTGTACCGCAGATTGTGTAGGCGAACTAGCCACTAGTCGCTATATTATACAACTAGCTGTGCCCGCGGTTTCACCCGCGTTTATGATTAAATGTTAAGAATATTATACATATAGATAAATTTACTATACAATACAAAAAATATTTTTCAATTTGGACCAGTAGTTTCTGAGATTAGCGCGTTCAAGCAAACGAACAAACAAACTTCAGCTCTATAATATTAGTAAGTATATATTAATTTACTGTCTAACTCAACTCAATTCTTCTTGGACTCGGGAAACCTCTTCCGGAATTACGGAAAATAGTTTATCTTCAAAATACATTTAATAGCTTTTGTGAGCACAATTACATGCAACCCTTTTGAAAACAAATTTTGTATGATAACGGACTAGTAAAAAAGAAGGACTCCGCGCCACTAACTAGAAACTGCAACTTGACACACACTGACATAAGCGCTCCAAATGCGCTCACTCACACATGCATAAGGGTGGCTTCACGCAGTAATATGACAGTGCGGAGTCTTCTTTTTTTACTAGTCCGTGTAGATCAACAATTCTATTAACTTAATCCCATTCGAATAACATAAATTTTTAATACAATAATTTTAAAAGCTTTTAAAATAATTCGACACTTTGTCATATGGTAGAAATAGAGTTGAAAGACCACTTTGTAATTACTTGTACGTCGCAGATACACACTTCAATTAGCCTAGTACGTTAATCACTAAGTACATTTTCCCAAAAGCCATTACTGTTATTACGAACATTCACGGGGTATTTAAGGTTCCACGTGTTCAAACGTTCCTGTCCTAGATCCCACTTGAAAACAGTATTATTATAAAATACGTTTGTACCTATTTTCTTGTATCCTGGGACATCTTATCCTATCATACAATATATATCATTACAATATACAACTAATAGAAAAAGGAATTAAACCATTCACTCACTCTATTCCTGCCTGCGAGCGTTAGTTGCTCAATGGTAACTACCTGAGCAACTACTCGTAGGTAGTTGCTCAGTAGGATACGCGCTTCATAACCGAGGAGTGGCGGGTTCAAATCTAGCCACGTGCCTCTGGATTTTTCAAATCTATGTTAGTATTTATACCACTAGCTTGAGACGGTAAGGGAAAACATCGTGATGAAACCTGCAAATTCAAACAACTTTGGATCCAGTCAGGTTACGAAGGACAGATCGGCAGTCGTTTTGCAATGTAATTACCAGACTCGCTAAATCCTGGATCATGGTCTCATCTAATCGGACCCTGTCTATGCACGGGACATAATGCTAGGAAGGAAAACTCTAATTCTGTTTGCAGAAATAAAACTTGTTGCATTTAGGGATTGCAATTCAGCTGTATTTTTATATCCAGCACATGACGCTGTGAGGCCAGGTCCAGCTGAGGTACAATTGTATTAGACCCAGAAGGATTGCTTAATACAGGATTCCAATCTCTAGTAGGGATTGAAATCGAGCGCTATTGAACCAGCAGATGTCTCGGTTCCAGAACATCTAAAATTGTGCTGGGCCCAGCTGGGTTGCTGGATTCAGCATTGCAATCCCCAGTTGCATTCCAAATAAATTCTACATTTTACATCTTAACTATGGATTCTATTTAATAATGAATAATTTAAATCCGATTCGTGCTTGACCAGTTTTTATCCATGACGTCTACAGTCATGCGTCATAAACAACGATTGTTTGTCCTCATAATAGGCTATTTTACTCAAAAAATTGTTATAGTCCAATATTGAGATTATAAAAAAAATATTGCTTACGTATTTTTTCTTTTGTTTAACAAACTTAAAATTATAAAGATACAGCGCGTTAAAGTACCGCGTGACGTCACTCGTAAGTAGACGTCACTAGGTGTGTATTAAAAATGATTTTTTTTTGAGGATGGAATGGAGGAAAATTAATTTTTTTTGAAACATGCTTGGTTTCAAAAGAAGTGTTCAGTTACCATACAAAAAATGATGGAACCAGTTACGGGATTAAATTTTACTAATATTATAAACGCGAAAGTTTGTATGGATGCATGCATAGATAGTGTGATGTGTTTGTTACTCTTTCACGCAAAAAGTACAGGATCGATTTTAATGAAACTGTACAATAGTATAGTTTATATATTAGAATAACACATAAGCATGTTTCATTTATGTACCACGCAAGTAACGCCGCGGGCAGAAGCTAGATTAATTAGTTAGTGTCCAATTCGATAGTGACCAATTATTCATTAATGTATTATTTGAGAAGGACTTTCAACCTTTACAACTTTTCCCGAATTTAATTCTGGATAGGCTAAGCTGTTTATTTTAGAGCACAAGAGCTATCCGATAATTTATTTATAAATGTGTGTTTGTGTATAAATATCCCGCTTGTTGTATCCGTTCGCGAGCGACCCTTTTACGCAATTTGTCGCAAATTGCACCACTCACCCGCCAATCACGCTTAACGCTGTCACTAGTGTTGTCCCGTGTCCCGTGAGCAGTGTCCCATATGTAAGTTACGTTCTGCTAATGCATAGTCGCTTTAAACCTCACGGTGTTACCGTAAAGCTATTTGTAAGCAGTCCCTTTATTTGCTTTCATCTATGCAGCAGAATGATTGATGTTTTATTGAGTTAATACCCTTATTTATAATCAACGGAGTTAACACCTACTAGACATGGCGTTATGGCGTTTTAAAATTACCTTTGAAGGAATTATTAGACCGAAATAAAACATTAAAAAAGCGACAATTTTTTTTTATTTATTGGATTTTCTACTTAAATGTTTCCTAGGTCTGACGTGGCTCCTTAATCCAACCATTTAGATTGAGGTGCCACCTTTATGTTCATATAATTTTTGAAGTATTATACTACAAAATCGAGGATTGAACCAATTTTTTTTTAACTTGCTACTAAGTAAATAAGTAAGTATAATAATTTTATTAAGATTCGAGTACTGGCTCCTCAAGCCTCACGGACATTCATAATTTATTTATTGAATTATACATTCAATACATACACTTGCGTATTTGAACATAACCTACAGATTATTTCCCAAATGGATTCACGCCCATTTGACTGTCTCGTGTACTTAAATAAAAATCAGACGATGCCACGCGAAAATTGCTAACCGAGTTGTTTATTCGTTACACATATTTATTCGTCCCATATTTTTGTCCCGGTGTATTTCCAACATGTCCCGGCATTCTCTAAATGGTTCTGACAACACTATCCCGGTTTTAACCCTTTGCTATTTTTACTCTGGTCTAAAGTAATGGCATTGGGTATATGACATAATACGGTTAAGAATCAATAATGCCGCTTAATATGGCTGATGCGCCCATCATAAAACGGTACTACAGGAGTCGCAAACCTGTTTATCTGCGCTAAGTTTTTTATTAATATTGTTGAAAGTTTTTTGTTTCTCTTGGATTTTTACTTTTGTTTATTTCCACGTGTTATATTTTAAGTCTCAGACCAACAGGAGACAACCCCTGTTGGTCTGGGACTTAAAAAAAATGCACCAAATGTGTATCTTGCCTTGCCTTGCATGTCGTAAATGGCGACTATAGTGTATTGCGTATTGGTTTTATGATTCTGTAGGCGCTAATACGTACTCAATTGAAAAATAACATCATTGTTATCACATTATTTTTTTTTAATTTACCCACCTTTGATGAATGTAATGTTTCAATGCCAAACATAGGTTGAAGATCCCGACTTTAATCCGTCAGTCACATTTTTGGTCCCCTTTGAATATATAAATAGCTTCCTCTATCGCTTCCTCTATAAATTACACAATCACTTACAATAACATCGGACATTACTGACGTAGACCAGGTGTCCCGTACTTCCGTCTTAAGAAGCGTGGGATGCCTTAAGGCACGGCTGGGAGGATTCTCCAAAGAGGTTTACGTTCCCTCACAAATAAGAAACAACAACGATACAAAAGACTTTAGATATACGCGCTAACGCTTCAGTAGGGTTGCCAAGTACTCTATTCTTAATCGAAACAAAACTTTGTTTGAACCATTGAACTATTATTACTAGCGTATGGAACCGACGCAGCGAACAAGTTTATGGCGTCGTGCGTTGTTGCCGATCGGCAACAACTCGTTAGTCACTCGCCTACGTTCACGCGTAAGCGCCATGAAATTCACGGCGTTTACGACGTTTTGGTCGCGAGAAAAATGTACTCTATGAGCGATCTAGCGCTGCGTGTTTTAATAGCTTAATTAGACGACAATAGTTAGTTTTAGCGCTGCAAATGCTGAAACACGCTCAGTCCATGCTTTGTGATATATTTTTGTTTGACATAGTTTCTCTATACGTAGTAATAATAGCTTAATTGTTTGAACTCGGTATTCTCGCTCTCTTGGTTAGATAAATAAAATAAATAAATAAATTGTCCAGACTGACACACCGATTCCATAGTTCCAAACTAAGCTTATGCTTGTGCTATGGATACTAGGTGAACGGATAGGCATACTTAAATACTTTTATAAACATCCATGACTCGAATACAAATGTCCATGTTCATCACACAAAACATTTGCCGCTAGCGGGATTCGAACCCGCGGCCTTTGGTTTCGTGGCGAGGATTGAGGTCGGTTTCAAAGAAGCCCGTACTGCCTCGACTATAAAATTTAATATGTTACATACATTCGTACGTAAGTACTAACATACAGAGACTAATGATTTTTATTTTGACCTTATGATTTTTCCTACATAGTTAGAGTGAAATCTTCGGCTTCGACAACCCTAGGTTAGAAATTAGAGACCTTTGAACGTGGGTAGACGATAGAAATACATCGAGGAATTCTATTCTATTCTATTCTATTAAGGTAAAATACCTTCAAGGAATGTTTCTTAAACGGATTGTTCCACTACAATAACTCTTTTATACTTGGTTATTATTTATTACTTAAGACTTTTTAGATATTTATAACTTCTACCAGTAACTATAATTTTACCCAATGTTTGTCATCATATTTCATTCATTAGGTATGTCCCGTTTTAGGCGAAGACCGCTTGGATAAAGTCCAATCCTAGTTTCACTGACCACTGGACCAACGGGCCTCTCAATTAGATTGACATTTCATCTATAGATGACATATTGACATAGAGTTACTTTTAACCCAAATATTAATACATATGTTTTATCTGTGGCCGTCGTGCCGTCTTTATTTCTTAAAATACTCTCTCTTTCTTTTATCCAGTCCTGAGGGAAACCTTCATGTATAATAATAACTTTTTCTCAGTATCACGTTTCTGCATGCCTCTGGTGTAACGCACCCGAATCCCTTGTCACGCTGTAAGTAACCGAATTCTCCCGCTAATTTATCACGTTGTTACCGGAACTTTGGAACAAATTCACGTAATTAGTACCCGACTTACGCAAATAAACTCTACAAGGTCCGCGAATGAGGAAACTTTAAGTTAACACTATTACATAAGTTTATGCAAAGTTTGTGTTCAACCTTTTGACTGGCCCGTTGGTCGAGTGGTCAGAGACCCTGGCCACGAAACCAGGGTCGCGGGTCCGAATCCCGCTAGGGGCAAATGTGTAATGAACATGGAATTAGGGCTTGCTTAGCTCGCCCTGATTACTCTAAATAACTTTACCTTTATAACCATAACTAGCAGCGCCCCGCGTAGTCCCCGCTCCGGTGGGAATACGGGGATAAAATAGGGCTATAGTTACTCGCTGATAGAGTATCTTTCCATTGATGAAAGAATTTTTTATCGGTCCAGTAGTTTCGGAGCCTATTCAATTCAAACAAACAAACAATTAAATTAGTCTAGATAAACATATAATGAATTATTCAGTAATAAAAAAGGTTAGGTACTTTTTCTTAAATCACTCTTCATTAAAGACCTATCATCGCCGTCAGAAAAGGAAATTAGTCTGTTTTTACGAGAAAAATAAATCCTAATTTAGTAGATATTCAAGGGTGAAAACTGATGTTCCTGGCGTCCACAAGACGAATTGCTTTATTTAATTAGCTAGATAAGAATCTTCCTTCTTCTTGGGGCATTGTTAGATTATAATTCCTGTTGGGAAAACATTTTATACGGATTCGTATATCAAGGTCGTGAAAGGGAATCTTTATGGCGACAATTCTTTTGTGTTTAGCGTTGATTTTCTTTACGTAAAGAAATGTAATTTTCTTTTGAGCGTATAGGTATTTTTATATTATTGGGGTCTGTTAGACATCGGCATCGGAATGGACAATGCTACCTATTAATTTGTACGCGTTGTTAATTAAAGATTTTAATACTTAATGTTTAGCAGACAGTAATAAAATTAAATAAATATCTTCCTAGCGTTATGTCCCGTACTTAGACGGGGTCCGCTTAGACCATGATCCAGGATTTTGCGAGCCTGGTAATTACAGTGAAGTGACTGCCGATCTGACCTTCGTAACCCTAAGATAGGGGAACCAGTAAATTTTTGGATCATGGTTACAAATCCAAAGTTGTTTGGATTTGCAGGTTTCATGATGATGTTTTCCCTCACCGCCGAGCTAGTGGTACTATATATTTAAAACTTACTATAGATTTAAAAAGTCCAGCCCTCTTCACCCCTCGGTTATAAGGCGCGTGTTCTTACCATTGAGATACCAACGCTCTTTCGTAAATTAATACAAGTCTTAAAATTCTAAATCTATTTGTGTCTACTTAACTATTTATAATCTTATCACATTATGATAATCAACGAACCTTATTAAACGAACAAACCAAAGACCATAAAGAGCCATAAACCATAAACTTCGAACTATCTCACTCAGCCATTAGGAGATCGATGGCCCGTTAAAAGTTGTTAATATCGTCTATGGTCGGACGAGTGAGGGCGGCCATATTTCGTCCCATAAACGGCCGGATGGGCATCATCGGATGTTTTATGGTCACCATAATGGCCGACCTCGTTGCCCTTATTACGCTGGTTTAAAATTTTTCACGCTGGGGAAGGTGGATTGATTGCGGACTGCAAAATTTGCACGGTCTGTCGGATTTTCTGTTTTCTTTCCTTTTAAAAGTTTATTCTGACAGGAGTGGTAATGATAAGATTAATATTTGACTAGCGACCCGCCCAAGCTTCCGCGGATAACAAAGCATACATAGTTAATTAAAATTTAGACATTACTCAGGAACTACTCTTTGGTGAAAATCTAATAAAACCAGTTTAGTAGTGTTTAAGCATATCGCGGTCAGACAGACGCGCTTGGAGAGTTTTTTTTTCAAAGATGTTACTAGCGGTTCGTCCCGATATTGCAATATTTATTTGACTATAAAAATGCAGCCGTGCTTTGAGAACTTTAAAAGCACAGCACGACTCACAGGTATCATCTTGAGAAAAGTAAATTTCTTTTACTTTTGTAGTTTTCTAACTCATGTAATAGAAAATTCACTATCATCCACTGAATTTCCTTAAATAAAACAACGCAAAAATCAAATAAACACTATTCTTCAACATTATCATCTTCCTAGCGTTATGTCCCGTGCTTAGACGGTGTCCGCTTAGACCATGATCCAGAATTTAGCGAGTCTGGTAATTACATTGAAGCGACTGCCGATCTGACCTTCGTAACCCTAAGATAGAGGAACTAGACAATTTTTGGATCATGGTTACAAATCCAAAGTTGTTTGAATTTGCAGGTTTCATCACGATGTTTTCCCTCACCGTCGAGCTAGTGGTATAAATACGTACATAGATTTGAAAAATCCAGAGGTACATGCCCGGGTTTGAACCCGCATTCCTCGGTTAAGAGGCGCGTGTCCTTACCATTGAGCTACCACCGCTCTAAACACTATTCTTCAACATACGTCATAATATTCACTTTTTCAGGACACCTTTCATTCAATCGGCTTGCTCATTCAATCGTGATCGTGACAAAGCATCTGTGAGAAAAAGCGCAAAATTATCACCTTTTCAAATTGAATACCTTCTGAATGAATAGCTGATTTATCTGACATTTCCAAGAGAACGGAGCCCCAATGAATATTGATCAATTACTTATCTTCAGTTTGAATACATATATAATATATATTTAATCAAATCATATAAATGAAACGCGACTGATTATATTCCTGGAAGATAAAATATAAATTGTAACTAATTCCCTGAATCAATTTTAATATTATGAAGAGAACGCGCTCTCTCATTCACAAGTATATTTAATGTAGAGGGTATCCTTAGAATTTAAAATAAATGTCTCGCGTACTCGTACTATGGAAATCAGAATCAACAAAGATAGACAAAATACTTTCTCCATCACATACTTATTATTTTTTTCGATTTTTTATGTTCGACGCGAAGTCTAAACTGTATGACCAATGGGGCTGAGTTTTGAGTGACATAGGTAACAGCAAGCGTGGTAGCAACTAAAATGTTGGAGTAGCTCATTAGGTACAAGGGCTATGCTTCTGCAAACAGCAATTTACGTCTTGTACTTGCCAGTAATGTCCTCCTAACCGATATCGGTCACGGCGGCCAGTCTCAACGAGGATTAGCGAACTGCGCATGAGATATTATAGTGCACTAAGTGTGTGTGCAAACACAAGTGCATTCTCTATTCCTTCACTCTCATAGTACGGTAAGACGTCAATTCGACATGACCGGAGAAAGGTTAGGCGCCGGACCAATGGCTTAACGTGCTTTCCGAGGCACGGGGGTGATTAAACCGCCACTTTCCTAACTCCGGACTGTTACTAAGTAATTTCGAAATACCCGGCTACAAATATTTGGTCCGAGAATTAGTCTTAAGGCGGCGTATGCTACCACTAGACCAACGAGGCAATCATCCCGCTAAAAGACAATCACTATTTGCTAGTAGCGATTCTCTTTCAGCAGGATGCAGCCTTCTGGTGCGATGTGTGTGAGAGGAGGTATATATCGAAACATATACTTAGTCCTCGGCGTCATCAGACGCTGAAGGGCACTCCTGAGTTCCATTCGGTGAGGATTCCGAATCCTTTAGCGGGCTACTATGGACGTAGTCCGTGAAAGTCAGGCATTTCTGCTATGATAAAAACGTCGGGCATATCTAAGATATGACTTCTTTGCTAGTTACAAAGGCACGCATATAATAGGGCCAATCCTGCTCCTCTTGAAGCAGACCAGAAATCCAGAAGGACATGCATCCTTCGTCGTCACGCCTGCAGTCCCCAAAATGACAGACAGAATCCAGGAACCAGTAAGCACCCTTAATCAATTTTAGTCAAAAATAAAATTGAGGTCGGATGCGTCCTTGACATGGCAATAAAATAACTAATCCATCTCAGCTTAGCAGTCAAGTTTATATGAAGTAAGTTGAGTATTTGTATATACACCAGTTCATCTATATGCGACACAAAACTGGAAGGTTCGTCGAATTGGTGTCCGCGTGGACGATTGGATTGCGGATTGAAATAGAACAGAGCCGGACTAGTTCGAGCGGCGGGCTAATTGGATTCGTCATGTGGCGTCGATCTAACATTACATGGTGTTAGGGAGCTAGAATAATCGGTTATTTGACGCTATACATAGATTCCACGCCCGCAATCGTCAAAAATTAATGCACAGTCAGATTTAACGTATTTCAGTCAAAACTAAAATTGATTTGTGTTAAATGGAAAATTGTGAAACAAATAACAAGTGCCTAGCCCGTCGTCTTTACAATACCCGATACACTATTGTTAACCAAACGTGAATACCTGAAAGGCTGCACATGCAAGTGACGTTAGTTAACATTAACCCAATCATCATATACACATGGCCCTGGACTTTTCAAGTTCTACATTGACAGTTAAATAAAGACAAGGAACGCACATTCAAATACTTAACTATGAACGTGTAACAATGGCACATTGCTTTTTTTTTCGTGGACATATATAGATGATATTATAAGAAGTAGTTACGCTGCCTTTATTTCAACAAAAATTTTAGAATAATATTATGTTAAATTAGCCTCATATGTGCGCCAATGTGCGTGCGTGATAATTGGATGAAAGACTACGATAATCCTTCAAACCATTTAACCTCGGTCCAGAAAGTAGCACCTTACAGGGGGGGGGGGGGGGGAGAATACTCCTGTGGTATCCCTGCCTGTCGTAGGAGGCGACTAAAAGGGCCTTTGGGGTTGTGGAGAGTCTGCGGGGGGCCGCATTCACTTCGGTCAAGCAGCCCCAGAGAAGACGACAACACGTAGATGCTCGTCCGATAAATAGTATGGGGTGACACTGTGGTGCCGTCGTAAGCACTTGCGAGGTGTTCTGGGGGGGAGGTTGCTTGAGATGGGCCGCATGGATCGGCTGCGGCGTAAAGTAGTTTTAGCGAGGAGTCCCGCAGTGGGGAGCCCGGAACTGCGCCACGTCCGAAGAATGACCAACGTTTTAATCTGTCCAGAAGGTAAACTCGCGTGATAAACGTAGTTAGCTTTACCGCACACTAAGCAATACGCGGTACAGACATATCCAGATAATAAGGTAATCTAAACACGAGCTATATTCAGCGCGCAACGTTGCCGCGCCGTTTCCGCGCGCAGATGGCCGGAAGTCGGTCGCGTGCTTTATCGGTGCATTGTAGCGATGCGTTCTGCACTCGCTCGTGAACGCGGGTTTGCTTGTGATTTATAGACAGATTGACTTTTTCCATCGCTCCGTCCGCTTAATAAATATATCCTCCAGATGTTAGAAAGAATACTTAGATGAATTATATAAGAAATCTGATTGTCATCAGTTTAATACGAGAAATAAACACAAACTCGCCGTTCCAAAACTCAGGCTTAATAAGATTAGTGGTTCATTTGTAGGTCTAAGCATAAAAATATTTAATAAACTGCCTCAAAATGTTATTGAATTACCCACGCATAAATTTAAGTCTTATATTAAATCATGTTTAATAAGAAAAGGTTACTACAAAATAGATGATTATTTAAACGATAAAAATGTTTGGACAAGATGATCTGCTCGCATGCACAGTGAAATTTTTAGTCATGTTATTTTAATGTACCACATATTAGAGATATGTAAAACATGTTTAAAAAAAAAAGGCTATCTGTTGAGTTTCTTGCGGCACCTCTTCTCATCAGGCCATTCACGTCGAGGTGCTGGTAGGGTAAAAAAGTGTGACGTGCAAAAGAATTTGTTACAAATCTACTTGCAGAAATAAATAATTTCATTTCATTTCATTACTAACGGAACTAGACGCGATATGCATTATGTTACATGAGTACTTACCGCTTGACGTTTCGGCCGTGTTCCAACGCAAACGTTTAAAATCATATAACCTACAGATATAATCTTTAACCACTCTACACCAATGTAATAACAAGTGAGAAAATAAACTTGCATACTTCCACTTGCACCGCATCATAGAAATCGTTCTGTAAGTTATATATCAAGCTAGCTATATGCTTAAATAGCTTCTCTTTCACCCTTCCATTTACTCAGAACACCTTTCAAAATGCTGCACAAAATTCCATTACCTAAATTTTCAGGAGTCATTTCACGAATCTTGCTCGTTGCACCTAGAACGTTATTAATTACGACCCTTTGGGACGGGCCAGGTAATTAAAAGGTAGATTCACGGTGGATATTCATATTACGGACACGGAATGAATTCACAAAGTTTCCGTGAATGTAATTATTAAAATGTACACGCTTGTTCTCGTAACCTGTAAACGTATTTTGTATGGAACATTAATATGTAACATCTATACTTATAATAAATCTGTAGAGAGGTCAATTCTGTACATGAAATATATTTTCAAAATAACTATCAGGGAGTGATTAGTGATCAATACTGATGCCAAAAATGCAATCAGTAAAATTTTTGTCTGTCTGTATGTTCCTTATAGAAACAAAAACTACTCGACGGATTTTAACGAAACTTGGTACAATTATTCTTCATACTCCTGGGCAGGTTATAGTATACTTCTCATCACGCTACAATCAATAGGAGCAGAGTAGTGAAAGGAAATGTTGGGAAAACGGGAGAAGTTACTCCATTTTTTAAGCTTCCGTCGCGTGTGCAGCCTTAATGGTTAAAGTTACATAGAAATCATGTATGACGGAAATAGTCTTTATAATATTAACCATAAACGCGGGTGCCACCGCTGGCACAGCTAGTTAATTGTAAATTGTATTTCCTTTTCAAATAACTGTGTATTCAGTTATCCTTTCTAATAGTATACGAATTATATAGGTATTATATTTTGTCCCATTGGTCACTTGCCACTACTTTTTCACAATTTTCCATCTAACCCAACCCAATTTTATATTTGGCTGAATTTGGTTAGAGAGGTTTGCTGCCCCTTTGACTCTGCCTACCACTTCGGGGATTACGAGCGTGATGTGATATATAAATATCCGACTACATCACATACATCGATATGACTACAAGGTAAGTAGGTTAAGCACTTGTGTTGCTGATATCAGAATCAACAGTGATATTACAAATATATACTTAAATACTCAAAAATATACATAAATATTCAAATGATAAACACCCAGACACAGAACAAACACAAGTATTCATCATACGAATGTTTGTCCTGGGTGAAGATCGAAACCACAACTCTTAGCGCATGGGGCAGGGTCACTCCCGAATAAGCCATCGAGCCAGTCAGATGAATAAAATATTAATAATACTTCATCAAAATACCGTTGAAACGTATGTCAAACACCAACATTGTTAGCCCAGCAGTATTCAATGAAAGTGACAAGGTAACGTTAAATTTATGCTCTCCCGGGGCAGAACAATGTTTCAGGACCGCTGGAGCCCCGCAGATATCTTTTATTCCATTTTCCGCGGCACAATTTCAGGTTCCAACTTTGTTCCCCTTGCAATTTATATTTCTTTTGCTGTTCTAGGTATTTGCGATGAAAATAAATAATACTGATTGAGGTAACATTCCATACGAAACTTTGTGACCTTTGAATATTCGTATTCATATCACATATAGTGTTGCCGAAAATCGATTGTTTTGCAATCGTTAGTTTAACGGCCAAATCATCTATACGAACGACAGGACAATGGATAGTATCGATAGAATCGATGTCTCTGTTAGTGCAATACTATCGATAGTATTGCTCTTCAATACCATGTAGACTATCGATAGTACAAAACTATATATATATATATATATATATATATATATATATATATATATATATAGTTAGGCACCCCTTCGCAGATTACCCCCGTAATCTGCGAAGGGGTGCCTACCCCAACAGAGTCCTTGAACTATGAACATTTCGCCAAAAATCAGGTTAGGTTAGATGAAAAGTTTAATATCTGCTACCTATAGCTTTAATTATCGTCAATAAACAATAACACAGACGAAATCCCTCACTTTCTTATCTTATAGAGCCACGCAATTTACTTTTATAACTAATATGACAGACAATATGTCTCGACTAGATAGATACAGACTAAATTTTCATAGATATTTTCTCTTTCTGCGCAGGCGCAGCAGACAAGGAAGCGGATGAGGAAGAGGGCCCGGCCGGAGGAGCCGCCACCACCGACGAGACGGAGGAGGAGACGGAACAGAACAAACATATCCTGCCCCTCTCTGCGCACCCGCCCCCTATGTGAGTGACCTCACCCTCTATGTATAAATTATTATTATTATAAATAAATTCTCCAGACTGGCACACCAACTTCCTAGTACTAAACTAAGCTTTTGATAAAGATCACCTTCGATATTACAGACAAGGCTATTGACCCTCTGAGTTATTTTTTTTAATATGACTATGCATATCCTAAAATTAATAGCCTCGTCGTAGTATATCAGACTAGACACTTCCAAAATCTGATGAAATTTTAACTTACAATGTAGTTGGACACAAAATCAAATATCAGTCTTACTAGTGATGAAGTAAATTATGTAATTTCTCTTAATACATTTCTATACCTTGCAGTGAGGTGTCAGCCAGTCAGCAGGATTTCTTCAAAATGCTGGATGAAAAAATCGAAAAGGTAAATTTAACTTAATTATTTAGTAGATTCAATTCAACGTACAAATTTGACAATGCGATTTGAAGCAAGCACTAATATTAATAAAAATATATTTAAAATTTCTTCAAAGCCCCCACTTCAAACCACATGTAAACAAGAAAATTTACGGTGAATAAAGACAATACCCAAATATTTTTTTAATAAATATTTTACTAAAATGTTTCCTTCCAGGGACGAGATTATGACTCATCCAGCGAGTCCGAGATGCGATTCGAGCATGAACGCCGACGGGGCCTTCTAGACAAGTGGCGGTCGGCCTCGCAGTCCACGCAGTCTTCCCAGTTCCACCCGAGCCCGCCCACGCCCGCCCGCAGACGAGTGCCTCGCCCCGTGCCCCAGCCTCCTGAGCGCCAGAGCAGCCCCGGCTCCGTCAGGCGCTGCTACCGGCAGCAGCATGTCCCAGATGGCATGTCCCCACCCCCACGAAGAGCCCACAGCGCCCAGTCCCACCACGCAGAACCGCGGCAAGTCAACGGGGAAAACTGGCACGACCCAACCAAGTCCCCAGTCAAACGCCCCCACAGCGCCGGGTCCAACTGGAAGAACAACCCAAAAGTAGCTCCGTACAACCAGAAACCGAAGAAGAATGAAGCCAACGAAAGCCAAAGAGCGAACCATAAAGACGCGGAAATAACCGGATCCGGGCAAGACATGTCGCAAATAACATACAACCCTACATTCCAAACTCACAGTCCAGCTCATTCGGCTAAGACGCAGCAGCCGTACATAGCACAAATCATTAGTTACCCAATGTCGCAGCAAGTCACTCCCCAATCCCCTCCAAAGTATATAGCACCTCCAGAAGAGTACCAGGACCCTCAGAACAATGTGACTGATAACAAATATGCTAATGCACAAGGGAGACAGGCGCCAATAACTCAGATGAATACGCAGTCGCACATTTACTACATCCACGGTAACGCTACTAGTGCAGTGAACCAGGACCTGGTGCAACAAAGACAGCAGACGGCGATACACCTGCAGCAGTACGTCGCGATGAAACAGGCGCAGCAGCAGATGTTCAGCTACTTGCAGAGAGGTCCGCACACGGTGTTCCCGAATGTGGATTATACGCAGACTCCGCAAAATCGGGTGTACGAGGGTGGAGAAGAGTTTGTGCCTCAGTACGGGCAATCGGCGATGAGGCCGCATAGCGCTCCAACGCCTGTAGGCGTTGTGAGGCCGATGCCGATGACGCCAGGGTTTAATACAATGCCGGACGGGTCACACATGATGCAGATGCCAATGTGGACGCACATGCCGCCGGTGGTGTCCACCATGGGCCCCTGGGTGCCCGGGCAGGTGCCGCACGAGATGCAGTACTACCCCCAATCCCAATTCGTGCCTATGTACCGTCCGAACTCGGCGGGCTCCGCCGGTACGCTAACTAGGTACCACAAGAAAGAGACCGAGGAAGTGAAGGGTAATGTGTGCCAAAGCATAAATCTAGTCAGACAGAAGCAGATTGGCCAGATCGTGTCGGTGCCGGGCCAGGAGTTGACGGTGTGCAACAACGCCAGCGACAGCCCCAGCCCCGCGTCCGTCAGCACGGACAGCGGCGTCTCGCCGGGTAACAGTGTGCCTAGTTCCAAAAATTCCGTATTTAGTACTCAAACTAGTACTGACACTTTTAGTAATACGTTAGATACGAAGAATAAAAAAAACAAAACTGCTCCATTCACCACTAGATCCTTAAAGAACTCGAAAAGTCTAGATTCTTAGTGAAAGTTTGTAATTATGTAGATTTTCTAAATGTATGTAGCGTCTAGCAAACAAAACTATATATAGTGACATTTAGATTCCAAAGTGCTTATCTTTGTATTAATGTGATTTCATCGGACATTTTTTTATGAATTGGTGTTAAAATTCAATGTAGTTCGTTAATATAAATACCTATTAAAACTTATCATCACTACGACTTAAATGTTATGTGAAAATTATTTTAGTTACTTATAAAATGACGTAAATTATTTGTTTATATTGTAACACTAATTTCACGAAACGGGTAATTATGTTATTTATAATAGCGTACTTCTAAATTGGAACTTAAATCGAATCTATCTAAATGTATGTTTAGATAAAGACATAATAATATATAAATTAATGGTACCTTTAAGTGCCGAAGATGCATTTTAAATTATTCAATAATAATGATAATGAAAAGGAAACATTTCGTTTTATTTATGATCCTTCCTGTAACTTATGTAGGTATACAAGAACCTTTCTTGAAACCTTTGAAGTTAAGTTGCCAAGTTGTTTTTTTTTTTTACTTTCCACAAATTGTAGGTTTAATACCCATCACATATTCAGCACAGCTGTACCTATTATAAAAAGTTCTAATAGTTCAAAGAACGAATCAAAAAGTGTTGTATGCGTGTCCTTATATGAAATGTTACTATTTTTGATTTGATTTATCTATTTCGTTTGCAAGCAGACTGTGTAACAAATTAGCTAGGCACCTTCTTTGTTATCTTCCTACCGTATTGTCCCGTTCCTACTTAGGGTCCATGAACCATGATCCTATTACATTTAGCGAGTCTAAAATAACATTGAAGTGAACTACACTAATTAGTCAGAACCAGCCATTGAGCTATTATTACTACGTATAGATAAGCTATGTCAAACAAAAATATTATCACGAAGCGTGGACTGAGCGTGTTTCAGCATTTGCAGCGCTAAAACTAACAATTGTTGTCTAATTAAGCTATTAAAACACGCAGCGTTAGATCGCTCATAGAGTACATTTCCTCGCGACCAAAACGTCGTAGACGCCGTGAATTTTATGGCGCTTACACGTGAACGTAGGCGAGTGACTAAACGAGTTGTTGCCGATCGGCAACAACGCACGGCGCAAAAAACTTGTTCGCTGCGTCGGTTCCATACGCTATAATATAATAGTAATATATATAATTATAGCGTATACTTTAATTATACGCTATAATTATAGTAATAATAGTTCAATGACACCAGCTATACTCAATGTGTGTTCCGCGGAACCCTGGGGCTCCAAGAAGCCTTTCTGGGGGGACCACGAAAATTTGTACTGATCCTATTTAATGAAATACTAAAGGGGTAATATATTTAAGGCTCCTGGGGGAAAATCCGTTAAAAGTTCCGTTCCGTTAAAAAATTATTACACCCCCGCACTGCCGCCCGCGCTGTTCTAGGGTTCCATCAAGTACTCCGCTTCCCAAAGTTTGGTATTTAAATATTGGATATTAGCAACCAGGCACAGAATAAACACAAGTATTCATTACATGAACGCTGTGCATGAAAGTCCACCATTTGTACTAGGTGTGGATCGAACCCACAACTAGGCGCATGGGGCAAGGTCACTACCGAATGCGTCATCGAGCCAAAATTATACAAAGAAAGCGTATCCTATCTTATTGGGCTTGGTTCTATAAGAAAAAATAGCAATGAGAACTTTCAGAGTGAATACTACTTACTTGAGAAACGGACGACGCCAACCGGAACCTAACTTGATGATATTGAATGAAAGTCGGAAGTTCTGGTTATTGACCTTAATAATATTTGGCTTAGCTGGGTCTGCATTCTCAGAGGAATTTGCATTTCAAAGAGAACTTAGATCAATCAAGATCACGTAGATAAGAGCTAATCTTGTGTTCCAATTTTTCTTTATCAATTTACTACTTATTTCAAATGATAAAATTATATAGTACGATACGATATATTTATACTATTCACCTATTTTGTTATAGGAACAAAAAATCTGCTCAAATCAACCGAAATATCAACATAACTTTACAAAACTTCTCTCAAAGTTAATAACATTTAAATAAATAAATAAATAAATAAATAAATTCTTGAGACTGACACACCGATTCCCTAGTTCCAAACTAAGCTGATGCTTGTACTATGGATACTAGGTAAACGGATAGACATACTTAAATACGTTTATAAACATCCATGACTCGAGAACAAATGTCCATGTTCATCACACGAAACATTAGCCCCTAGCGGGATTCGAACCCGCGACTCTTGGTTTAGTGGCCAGGTTCTCTGACCACTCGACCAACGGGCCAGTCGTAGTTTACTGCAAAACAAACAATAAAAAAAAATCAAATCAAAATAGTTTATTTGCTCAAGACGCACGGTACCCAATAATATCATAGGTTATATTGTTTGTGAGTACAAGCGTGATCTGCCGAAACGTCGGCATGCAAAAATGATTTTTTTTTCTACACTAAAAAACATAAGTACATACATCATCTCATCAATATTAATATAATTTATGTCAGTGGAAATAATACAATGTCAATATGATAATTAAATTTTAATTGAGATTCATGTTACTTTGCTTTCATACTGCAACTTGTATTTTGGGCGAAATGAGTTTATGGAATTAAATATTTTTTTGATATTAAAATAATATTAAAAAATATATATATTAATATAATATAAAAAGGAGCGGTGGTAGCTCAATGGTAAGGACATGCGCCTCTTAACTAAGGAGTGCGGGTTCAAACCCGGGCACGTACCTCTGGATTTTTCAAATCTCTGTACGTATTTATACCACTAGCTCGACGGTGAGGGAAAACATCGTGATGAAACCTGCAGATTCAAACAACTTTAGATTTGTAACCATGATCCAAAAATTTTTTTGGTTCCCCTATCTTAGGGTTACGAAGGTCAGACCGGCAGTCGCTTCAACCAGACTCGCTGAATCCTGGATCATGGTCTAAGCGGACCCCGTCTAAACACGGGACAGAACGCTAAGAAGATGATACTATTAAAAAAATATTTAATTCAAATAATTGTTAAATTCCATAAACTCATTTCGCACAAAATACGAGTTGCAGTATGAAAGCTTATATTAAAAACAGAATATAGCATACCGACCATTCGAGATATGAAATTCTTTCGGTTTCATTCCGTTTCAAACTATCGATAGAAACTATTGATTGATGTCCACAGTTCACCGAGGTCGGTGTCTGATGACAAACTTAGTTTGACTTATTGATTTGGGTATGTACGTTGTTATTTTCAATGGCCCACTTCTCTTATAAATTATTCAGCCCACTCAGCATACCGATACCACGCAGGAACGGAGTATAACTAACACTGAAAGAGAATTTGAATAAAAAATGTATCAGAGCCATTTATCGCGAGCAAAACGCGACGTTTTCGGAAATGCAACACGAATAACAATCAGTTGTGATTGAAAATCGCTTAATAGCCAAAAATGTTTCATTTCTCGTCAAGATCTACTTTAACTGCAGTCCAAGTTTTAAAGAGTGTTTCTCGATAGAAGATCTTGCTATTATGAATGATATATTATTTACATTGAGATAACTCACTAAGTTTTCCGTCAAGCTCGTGGTATAAACGGCTCGATGGATTTGATAGTGACTGTGCCCCATGCGCCAAAGAGCTGTGGGTTCGGTCCCCACCCAGGACAAACATTCGTATGATGAATACTTGTGTTTGTTTTGTGTCTGAGTGTTAATATTGAATATTTAAGTATATATTTGTAATATCACTGTTGATTCTGATATCCGTAACACAAGTGCTTAAGCTACTTACCTCGGAGTCAGATCAATGTAAGTGATGTAGTCTGATATTTATAAAAAAATATATAACTAAGATGTTAAAATTCCAGAGGTATTGCAATACGCATCTCAATTCAAAACAACGTACCAACCCACCGAATACCTACATTACCTCTCCATTGAACTCTTACCGCTACTTTCCGGGTATATTTACTTTCCTAACTGCAAATGCATCTGCTTGAATTAAACCCCTAAGTTATAACCAATCATCATCATCCTAGCGTTATGTCCCATGCTTAGACGGGGTCCGCTTAGACCATGATCCAGGATTTAGCGAGTTTGGTAACTACATTGAAGCGACTGCCGATCTGACCTTCGTAACCCTAAGATAGAGGGGCCAGACAATTTTTGGATCATGGTTACAAATTCAAAGTAGTTTGTATTTGCAGGTTTCATCACGATGTTTTCCCTCATCGTCGAGCTAGTGGTATAAATACGTACATAGATTTGAAAAATCCAGAGGTACGTGCCCGGGTTTAAACCCGCACTCCTCGGTTAAGAAGCGCGTGTCCTTACCATTGAACTATCACCGCTCTATCAGCTATAACCAATACAAGTCTATTATTACAACTAAACGAACCTGAATCGTTATAACGCGCTGTATCTTGAAGCGTCCCGGAAGCAATCGACGCTGCGCGACGTCACATCCGCTGGCTGCAGTTAACGACACAATAACTGCAGCGGCGGAGGTGACAACTTCCGGGGGTGCAGACGATTGACTCACCCTCGGGAGACACACACACACGGACAGCTCATGCCTTATTTTACGTACATCATACATATATATCATGACAGCAAATAAAGATCGTTAAACCGCATTAAGGCAAAAATTTGATAAATAAGGGTTTTTTAAATTAAAACATCAGATAGATGGCGTAACTGTGACGTACGGTCTTGTCTCCCTCCTCATTGTTAAGTTTACAGAATAAACTGACATGCTGTCAACAAAGAGCCAATAGTGACAGTGATAAGACCACGAGACTCCCTCGTGCCATCTGGCGGTTTTTGTATTTGTGAAAACCCTCATTGGAACATTCTAAAAAAGTAGTTCATAATTTAATTACAAACCCAAAAACCAATCGGCAAGAAAGACAGTTGGCACATTCTCAGATGCCTGCTCATGTGATCTTTGTTACACTAGATAGGAGAACCAAACAAATTTGGCCATGATTACGAATCCATAGTTTTTTTTTTATGTACCTACAGTTTTGATTGCCGAGATAGTGGAGGAAGAAGAAAGTAAAAAAAAAAGGTACAGGGGACGCGTATCCTTCCATAACAACAGGCCCATAATCCCCAAAGGGGTAGGCCGAGTCGATCAAATCACATTCAGCCAAAAACAAAACTGGCCTGGGTTTAATAGAAAATTGTGAAAAAGTAGTAACAAGTGGCTAGCTTGTCGCCTACACAATCACATACCCAAAACCCGATATACCTACCTTTAGTCGTCTTTTACGACATGCTAGGCAAGAACCACAGTTGGCACATTATTTTTAAGTCCCAAACCAACATGAGACGAAACATGGGATGACATACCTACTTACATGTTTTTGGATTAATTTTATAGTTTTGTCTAAAATATTATTTTTTTTTTAACATCGCTTGATGGATTTTCGATCCTTGTTTATCAACTACTCAAAACCTTCGATGAATTTCATTATAAATTCATCCGAATAGACTATGTACAGATCTTATTATTAAAAATTAATAACTGAAATGGCCGTATCGTGAAATCCACAACTGACAATTAATGAAATTGACCCCGCTCTCTGCCAAACTGATTAGTCATTCCACTGATAGCAATACTATCGATTTCCAGTTTATTTTTAAAATAGCTCGTTTCGTGACTCGTGTCAAACTTTTAATTGTTCTTAAATTATTCAACATCATTAGTACGCACACTTTTTAACCGACTTCAAAAAAAAGGAGGAGGTTCTCAATTCGACTGTTTTTTTTTCAAAACAATGTATCACTCTAATCTATACTTATAATAATAATACTTATAATAATGCCAAAAATGCAATCAGTAAAATTTTTGTTTGTCTCTGTCTGTCTGTCTGTCTGTCTGTCTGTATGTTCCTTATAGAAACAAAAACTACTCGACGGATTTTAACGAAACTTGGTACAATTATTCTCATACTCCTGGGCAGGTTATAGTATACTTTTCATCACGCTACAATCAATAAGAGCAGAGTAGTGAAGGGAAATGTTAGGAAAACGAGAGAAGTTAGTCCATTTTTTAAGCTTCCGTCGCGTGTGCAGCCTTAATGGTTAAAGTTACATAGAAATCATGTATGACGGAAATAGTCTTTAAAATATTAACCATAAACGCGGGTGACACCGCTGGCACTGCTAGTTAATAATAAACTCCTGTTATTATTCTTTTTCTAGAGTTACATTTAGTTCTTAGTCGGGGTCCGATATAATCCTAGATATAACAAGTCTAAGCTATCACATGGAAGCGATTGCCATCTGACATATGCCTCAGATAGAACTGGGAAAATTAAAGCATGAATAAACATTCATAGTTGAATGTGCAGGTTTCTAAGTGTAATTATGAAGAACTCGTAAAAAATCTCACCGTTAAAACGAATTATTATAAATACGTAGGTACGTAAATTTTAAAAATACTGTATTTTTTTTCCAACGCGTAACAAGGGCTTGATCCAACATATTCTCTCATGTATAGCACGTGTTTTAAGAATGAGTAAATACCAATATTTAAATACGAAATTAACTTTTTCCGTGTGTAAAGTTATTACGATGAAATCAATTAACCGATTAAGATTGAATAAAATTTCAAAAGTTAACATAAACTCTAAGAACATACGCTTATATGAGGGTAAATTTTATATATGACGCGGGTCTTACGATACAGTCTCTGTAACATAACAAACTTAAGCTAGCAGCTACAAATAAATAAATAAAATCCAACTGTTTGAAATTCGTGCGATTTGACAAATAAACTTTTCAGCTTTATTTCCATACCTGTATGATGTTTTAACTTCACAAAAATGTATTGTTATTTCTATTTAAATTTAAATTAACATTTTAAAAGTCAAAATTACTACTCTTTTTTTGTAAACAAAGTGTTATTGAATAAATAAGCATATTATTAATAACATAGGTCGCACTACCATCTGTTAAGTCATGTTTAATTATTCACACCACGTCAATGGCAAAACAGTAAAAGGTATTTTTATTCAAATACTATAAAATATATTTACCTACATTCCGTTTAGTAATTTCTTTCTACAAATGACTACTATTACGTGAGCTTCAAAAATAGATCTTATTGAAAACTATGAATAGATTATGTTGGATAAGACATTGTTCCTATCCTTCGAAATGTAATAAAATATGAATGGAAAAACAAAGCGTAGATCGAAAATATAAATAAGTAAATTAATATCAGACTACATCACATATACATTGATCTGAACCCGAGGTAAGTAGCTTAAGCCACTGTTGTTTCTAATATCCGTAACACAAGTGGTGTTACGGATATTAGAAACAACAGTGGTATTACAAATATATACTTATATATTGGATATTAACACCCAGATACAGAACAAACACAAGTATTCATCATACGAATATTTGTCCTGGGTGGGGATCGAACCCACAACTCTTGGCGCATGACGAACGCGCCATCGATCTTGTTGAAAATATAAACTCTGAAATCAATTTAAATTTCAATGTCTTTCTAATTTCAAATACTATTACGCCCAGGACCAATTCGTATTTTTTTTTAACTAGTTTAGGAAGATCAGGCTATAAATAAATAAAAGCACATAAAAAAAAAAGTTCAAACTGCCGCATCAATTCCTTGACTCCAAACTAACGCCTGTTTTTTTTTAATACGAATGTCATGCACAAAGGCGTTATATTAGTTGGTGGCTTATTTTTTATATAACAAATGAAAAATCAGCCCTAACTCGAAACTATGTCGGAGCATAGTATGTATATCGTCGTTGAAGTGACAATACATCCTAACTTGTTTTTTTTTAAATAAATTAACTTTTTTAATGCAATAGAAATAAAATTAAATTTCGCGTGGATTATTTATTTTTTCTCGCTTGTTATCAAATAATAAAGTAATCCAAATAAAAATTATATTAAGAGTTATATGAAAGTCCTATTTTATATGAAAGTTATATCAAAACCTAAAAAGTAAATCGTTTTTTCCTTCTCCTGTAAAATAAGCATATCTACAGTTAGGAGGTATTGTGACTTCATCGACGATATATGCTTATGATATGGATATTATCGGATAAACGTGCTTATTAAATACCTTTTCATAACCATCCATGACTCAAGTACAACTGCATATCGTCACACAAACACATGCACAAGGTCACTAACTAATAAACCAAAAAGATGAAAATAATGCGCCAACTATGTTCCTTGCCTAGCATGTCGTAAAAGGCGATTAATGGTTTGTCTGGTTTTGGGTATGTGATTATATAAGCGACGAGCTAGCCTCTTGTCCTCTTGGTTTGACAAGCTCGATGGCGCATTCGGTAGTGACCCTGCCCCATGCGCCAAGAGTTGTGGGTTCGATCCCCACCCAGGACAAACATTCGTGTGATGAATACTTGTGTGTGTTCTGTGTCTAGGTGTTAATATCCAATATTTATTTAAGTACATATATATTTATAATACCACTGTTGTTACTGATATCCGTAACACAAGTGCTTAAGCTACTTACTTCGGAGTCAGATCAATGTATGTGATGTCGTTGAATATTTATTTATTTACATTTATATTTATTGTCATTGCTTTTTCACAATTTTCAATCCAACCCAGCCAATTTGATTTTTTGCTGAATGTGGTTCAAAGTGCTTGCTACCCCTTTGACTCTGCTTACCCCTTCGGAGATAACAGGAGTGATGTGTATACAAAAATGTAAACATAGCTTCGATTAGCGCATCGACAGCTGGACGAGAATACCTAAGGCTTCCAAATCGCACCCTTCGTCAAGCACTGTCGTGCGAGGTTAAGCAAATTTCCATTTTAATGGCCCCTGACAGATTGCTATCCCGTCCCGATGTGTCCCGGTAATGGACAGGCCTCTCCCATTGGCGGGACGGTCGAGTGGACTATGGGATTTAGATTAACGTCTTGTTAGTTAAGTTGAGAATTAGAACGTTTAATAAATAGGACTCATCATCTTCCTATCGTTATGTCTCGTGCTTAGTCGGGGTCCGCTTAGACCATAATCCAGGATTTAGCGAGTCTGGTAATTACATTGAAGCGACTGCCGATCTGACCATCGTAGCCCTAAGACAGGGGAACTAAACAATTTTTGGATCATGGTTACAAATCCAAAGTTGTTTGAATTTGCAGGTTTTATCACGATTTTTTTTCTCAGCGCCGAGCTAGTGGTCTAGTCCCAGACTAACATGGTACATTGGGCTGGGTTAAATAAAAAATTGTGAAAAAGTAGTGACAAGTGGCTAGCTCGTCGTCTACACAATCACATACCCAAAACCCCATATACCATTAGTCATTTTTTACGACATGCTAGGCAAGAACCACAGTTAGCACATTCTTTTTAAGTCCCAGACCAACATGGGCTTCACGTGTTAATACTTAACTTCACGAAATATTAATTCAAATAATCTGACGTCACAACCGATTAAAATATGAATTATAAATTACTACACACATATTGGTTTGAAAAATCTGACGATATTCTGCCAACCCAATGATAGTAAGAAAATATTTAGACATTTGGAGTATTATGTCCTTACTTATAAGTACAGCTGAATGAACATGCATGAACATGCAACCGTTAAATGAACGATAAAGTTTCATTCATACAAACACAGAGTTACAATAGTTAGTATTCCATATTTATGAAGTCCAATCCTCTTTGCATGAACTTCTAGTGCAAGACTTCTCAGTTAGCAAAATGAGCCCCCAAGTGCGCATAAGGAAATCACGAGAGCCCCAAGGACTAGTAAAAAAAGAAGGACTCCACGTCGTCTTACCATAGTGTGAAGCCACGAGTGAGATACTTATGGTTATCAGATATCGGATATCTGTTATTTGGAGCGCTATTTATGTCATTGTGTGACGTAAGTTGCGTGTTAAGTTGGAGCATCTAAGGAGCTTCAATGTCTAGTTACTGGCGCGGAGTCCTTCTTTTTTTACTAGTCCGTGGAGAGCCCTAATGTATTGAATATTTAGACATTTTTTCAATTTATCATCACAAGGCTCTTTATGCTTACTTAGACATATATTCTCGCCTGTGATCCCCAAAACGATAATAAATATCAGACTACATCACATACATTGATCTGACACTGAGGTATACTACCACCGGTTCGGAAGGTAGATTAGAAACCGGCAAGAAACTCGATAATTACTCTTTTAAACAATTTTGGAAACTTAATTAATCTCAAACTCAAAATTAATTTTACTTTTACTCATTAAAAAAATATCAGCCACTAATCATCTTTTTTTTAATATATTTCTGCCTTTTAGTTACGTCATCTATTTTTTACATAGATCGAAATTCCCTGTACGCGTTCCATTGAAAATATTTGTTGACAATTAACATATTCATGGGTATGTAACATCAACGGATAACATCTATGGGTTACATATGTAAATGTATGCATTACAATGCCTAACTTTAAACAATGTCTGAATTGCCAGAAAATGTAATTGAATTACCCATAAGTTTAAGATTTTTATTAAATCATGTTTAATAATAAAGGGTTACTATAAAGTAGAAGATTATTTAAATGATAAAATTATTTGGACAAGATAGTCTGCTAGCATGCACAGTGAAATTTATAATGTCACTAAATTAGATATTTTTAATATATGTACATATTACGCATTTAAAAAAGGCCATCTGTTGAGTTTGTAGCGGCACCTCTTCTCAGCAGGCCTTGGGAAAAAAAATTCTGACGTGCAAAAGAATTTGTCATCAATCCACTTGCAGAAATAAATTATTTAATTTCATTTAATTTCATGGCTTCAGGCTATGGTAACATCGAACTATTTCCACGCCGTGGCATTGATCTCGGATACAAGGCAAAATAGTCAAATACCCAAATGTTACATGGGACGCGGTTGAATGACAATAACAAGGTTAAAGTTTGTTATAGAAAATGTTTAGAAAAATGTTGTACACGCTTAAAAAATTCTAAGTTATGTATTTATGAATATTTATTAATTACTAATTATTATTAATTAATTCATAATTATGGCGTTCGGTTCCCTCTGCCTACCCCGCTAGGGAAGTGGCGTGAAGTTTAGTTAGATAATAAATAGCAGAACATAGACTATTCGTAGCAATAATTAGTTTAGGTAACAAGTGAGTTTAAGTTTATTGACTAGCTCGGTAACGCATTCAGTAGTGACCCTTCCCCATGCGCCAAGAGTTGTGGGTTCGATCCCCACCTAGGACAAATATTCGTATGATGAATACTTGTGTTTTTTCTATGTCTGGGTGTTATATAGGTATATCCAATATATTTAAGTGTATATTTGTTATACCACTGTTTCATTCAATGTTCTGATATCCGTAACACAAGTGCTTAAGCTGCTTACCTCGGAGTCAGATCATTGTATGTGATGTAGTCGGATATTCATTATTTAATCATTTATTTTTAAAGAATATGTACTTATACGTACTAAACCATAGGTTTCCAACGGGGGCGCCCCCTAGTGGGCGCTGAGGAGTGTCGAAGGGGCTTTAGCGGGCTCAAAGGGGCATTATGACTAGGGAAATCGTTGGGCTTTGTTCCCGGGAAATCAAGCTCGAGAAAAGTCGAGAACTCGAGAAATCATGTACCTACCTATATAGAAATGAAATCGCCGTTTGTTGTGTTGCGTGGCGGCGCGGGCCAAAGCGCAGCGGCACCCTTTGATATCGCTGCAAGCGCTCTGCGGCGACGTTTTTACACGTTCATTCGTGTTTCGACTCTAGCCAAGTATAGTACGTAGTGGGTGTTTCACAGATTACGTGATAAATTGAAATCAAACAGTTTCTTTTTTATTTTATAGAAGCTATTTTTGTTCACAATAATATTATTTCTGTATTTTAAAAAAAAACTTAAGTAGCTTATTCATAAGATTAATGTTTTTGAATATCTATACTTATAATAAATCAGTCGAGAGGACAAGATAAGAAATACATAAATAAGAGGAAGTATGAAAGTGGCACCAGCGGTAGATAAGATGAGAGGAAACCGTTTATCTTGGTATGGGCATGTGATGAGAAGAGAGGAAGAACATGTGACAAAGAGAGTGATGAGTATGAATGTTAGTGGATGGAGAGGAAGAGGAAGGCCAAATAAGAGATGGATGGATTGTGTGAAAGATGATATGAGAGAAATGGGAGTGGATAGCTTGATGACGGCTGACCGGGACGTATGGAAAAGGAAGACATGCTGCGCCGACCCCAGATGAACTGGGAGAAGGGCAAGAGGATGATGAGAGAGGTCAATTCTGTACATGAAATTTATTTTCAAAATAACTATCAGGGGGTGATTAGTGATCGATACTGATGCCAAAAATGCAACCAGTAAAATTTTTGTCTGTCTGTCTGTCTGTCTGTATGTTCCTTATAGAAACAAAAACTACTCGACGGATTTTAACCAAACTTGGTACAATTATTCTTCATACTCCTGGACAGGTTATAGTATACTTTTCATCACGCTACAATCAATAGGAGCAGAGTAGTGAGGGGAAATGTTGGGAAAACAGGAGAAGTTACTCCATTTTTAAGCTTCCGTCGCGTGTGCAGCCTTAATGGTTAAAGTTACATAGAAATTATGTATGACGGAAATAGTCTTTATAATATTAACCATAAACGCGGGTGACACCGCTGGCACAGCTAGTAATCAATAAAAGTTTTATAATTATTTGACACTATTGTTTGAGAGGAAAACAAAATTTTTCAAATCGGATCCGTAGTTCCTGAGATTAGCGCGTTCAAGCAAACTAATAAACAAACTCTTCAGCTTTATAATATTAGTATACGTAGAAGTATAGTTACGTAGTAAAATACTTGCCTCTATTTAAAAAAAAATACAACGTCTAATGTGTTTATCCCACAGCCATTACCACGAGTTGGAAAATTACAGAGACATAACTATAACTAATTTAATTTTTAATTATTAAAATATAGTAATATACATAGATGTGATATTAGTACATTAAGTAAAGGGGGCGTTGGATGTTTTTTATTCTTATAAAAGGGGCGGTAATCCAAAAAAGGTTGGGAACCTACGTACTAATCTAATGCTATGTACGTATAATGTACACATTCGTTTAAATAAACGAAAGCGAAATTCAACCGTTGCGACCGTGACCTCTTCATGGTTTTATCCTGTGTCAGTAACCGCAAAACAGACAAACGTCGTCTCTTTGTAAAACAAACATATTTAAAATCCGTTATTCAGTAAAAAAATACCTACTTTATTTCAGACTAGCTGTGCCAGCGGTGTCACCCGCGTTTATGGTTAATGTTATAAAGACTATTTCCGTTATACATGATTTCTATGTAACTTTAACCATTAAGGCTGCACACGCGACGGAAGCTTAAAAAATGAAGTAACTTCTCCCGTTTTCCCAACATTTCCCTTCACTACTCTGCTCCTATTGATTGTAGAGTGATAAAAAATATACTGTAACCTGTCCAGGAGTATGAAGAATAATTGTACCAAGTTTCGTTAAAATCCGTCGAGTAGTTTTTGTTTCTATAAGGAATATACAGACAGACAGACAGACAAAAATTTTACTGATTGCATTTTTGGCATCAGTATTGATCACTAATCACTCCCTGATAGTTATTTTGAAAATATATTTCATGTACAGAATTGACCTCTCTACAGATTTATTATAGTATAGAAGATAATAACAGGTTTAAGGATACAATGAAAATGTTAAATATTAAAAATGTATTAAATAGAAATAACTATATACATATTTACGAAAAAGGGTAGTTGTCCGCCTCGCCGATCAAGGTACCCAGAATACTGGCAGCGTTGCCCCTTTGAATTGCCAGGCTGAGGCCGTTGGCCAAGGAAGCTTCCAGCATTCAGGTCGCCAGAAACTTGAATAAGCCGGGCAGACAGCTCCTGGAAAAGTTTGCGGGCCTCTGGACCCCACGGTCCAAGAGTTTCCACGCCGAATGGAACAAATCGGTAGCAGTTGCCGAGAGCAGAGTATTTGGAGAGCTTTCGAGCTTATTAGCTTTAAGGTAAGAATTAAAGAGCTGCGGATTTTGTGCATAATAAAATAAAATAAACATCAATACTGGATCCTGGGATAGGGGTCAGTAGCTGAAAGCAATGGCAGTCATTGGGCAGTCATTGCTGGTAGGGGTCAGGAGAGCAACAAATCATCTATCTACATCATCATCTTCCTAGCGTTATGTCCCGTGCTTAGACGGGGTCCGCTTAGACCATCATCCAAGATGTAGCGAGTCTGGTAATTACTGAACTATCTATCTACATACGAGTATATATGTATTATCTCCTTTTTTTTTTTTTTTTTTTTACTTGGGGAACTCCCACGAGCCGTCACCCTCCGGACGGGGATCCAGAGGGCGGTGTGTCGGACTCGAACCGACTAAAACCCCAAGGTGGCCCCTATCGGCGCAGTTCCGGAGGAGCCGGTATCCCC
The DNA here is from genome assembly GCA_951394215.1 of Glyphodes perspectalis. Classification (NCBI taxonomy): domain Eukaryota; kingdom Metazoa; phylum Arthropoda; class Insecta; order Lepidoptera; family Crambidae; genus Glyphodes; species Glyphodes perspectalis. The sequence continues at coordinate 15,830,427 of OX596201.1, read as the reverse complement.
ACTGTCGGGACTATACGACAGCTCCTCCGGTAGTGCGCGTGCCGCGCTGCGCGGCTCACCTCGCGCGGCGGTGGTCGATGCTGTGCAGCCTACGCCATCAGTCGTCGGATGCACAGCACCGAGCACGCGCGCGCGTCGAGACATGCCAGGCCACCCAGCATGTCTCAACTACTCCGCCCAGGATTCAGACGCCGATCGTCCCCGTGACCGGCGTCGTGGGCCCACTCTCGCGCTGTGCCCTCTGCTAAGCCAGAGGGCACGCGGAGAGCGTCTCGTCAGGGGGGGCCGCCTTCCGCCCGGCGACCCAAATTGAGGGCAGAGCCCTGTCGTCACGGAGGGAGAGCATCGAGACGCTCAATCCCTCCGCGACCCACCACGACGCGACCCAGCGCGCCCCTGTCGGGTTGCCGAGGATAGGGAGGCGAGCAACGACAACACTCAGCTCCTCCTCTTCCTCGGCAACCCTGGTCCGGTCGCAATGGGCCTGTATACGACCGGACCGCCGCAACTGCCCGGATGCAAGTCGTGCAGTCGCGGCTCACATCGGGGTCCCTCTTCGCTTCAGCCCTGCCATGGCAGGGCCTACTAAGCCCCCCCGGTACGACAAACCGAGGACCCCGGCGGGGGGGATATATGTATTATCTCCTACCAAAATCGTATCTACCCTTCCACCCTTGGTAAATCGTAAAATTGTGCGCTAAAAAGAAAAAAAACTTTAACTTTAAAACCTCTGTATTTTACCTAAAACGTCATTACACAATTTATATGATATAAAAAACCTGTCGTGAGATTTACTTGTGTAAATAAACAAGTAAATTAAATAACTTGAAGTTATTGATAGATTGATTAGAATTAAAACGTACAAACCACGGATTTCTGTGGACTGTGGTACAAACCCATTACCCAGTACACCATATGTCGCCTTTTGCGACATGCTAGGCAAGGAAGACTGTTGGTATATTTTAAAGTACTAGACTATGTTGGAACCATTTAAGTTTAGTGATCGCCTACTAGTCGAGATTTGACCATTATTAGTTTTTTAATTATATTTATTGAAATATTAGCTTCCTGCACTCCTTCTCCATATAAACTTCAACTGTGCCAAATCCCAAACTCCTCCGTCCGTGTAATTCTCATAAAAAAAGGGTACAAAGGTTTTGCTTCACGTATTAATTTAAAGAATTCCTTTTTGGGTATGTAATTGTGTAAGCGACAAACTAGCCACTTGTCACTACTTTTTCACAATTTTCCATCTAACCTAGCCCAGTTTGATTTTTGGCTGAATGTAGTTAAAGGGGCCAGCTGTCCCTTTGACTCTGCCTACCCCTTCGGGAATTATGGGCGTGATGTTATGTATGTAATTCTTTTAAATAACCTACGCTTTTCTTTTCTTAACTATTGCTTTTGTATTATAGCTTAATTCACTTCAATACAGTGTTTTTACACTAGAATTCTATAATTAAGTAAATGTATCTAGAATGACGCAGTCGCCCACCTCTCCAATTACTAATTGATAAGAAATAGATAGAACCTTCCATTAGGTAAATTGAAACCGCAATCGGTGATTTTTTCTTTGTTTTGTAGTGTTTGTAGAACATACATTTTGTTGTAAAGTAAATGTTAGAAGTAGGTTGAACAGTCCAGGCTCCTTGCCATTCCAGAAAACGAGGCAACACAAAAGGCTTGTAACTTCGTGAGTTTTTGAGATACCATTGTAATTTTTCTATACTTTAATTTTCCAGACTGACACACCAATTCCCTAGTTCCAAACTAAGCCAACACTCTTGTACTATGGATACTATGTGAACGGATAGACAACTTAAATACGTTTATAAACTATGACTCGAGTATAAATATCCATGTTCATTTCACGAAACATTTGCCGCTAGCGGGATTCGAACCTGCAACCCTCGGTTTCGTGGCCAAGGTCTTTGACCACTCAGCCAACGGACCTGTCAACTGTATACTGATATGATGATGATACTGATTCTTTATATGAAAATATTAGACCCGTGTTTTCGTAGGAACTAAAAATTACCTATTACATAATCACGAATCGATTCGTCTGGTGTACATAAAAATACGAGGATTCAAATTATCTACCTAATACGATTCTATAGAAATTTAGAACCAACCACGTGGAATATCGCAGGCAAAGGCTTGTGTACCAATACATACCTACCGACATATTATTGTCTGTCGCAACATTATATTTGCTATACGCAGATTAAGTAGAATTTCTTTCGTCTCCATATATTTACACGAAGACAAGGCCAGCCACATGGGTTTATTACCACTGCATCGCAGTTTATTGCCGAGACAGAGCTGACATCAATATTCGCTGCCCTTTCATATTCCCGGTACAATGGCTTCTGGCTTCGATTGTTTCCATTTACTTATCCCAAAGGTTTTCTGAAGGCCGCGACGAAATGTATACTTGATTGCTCCAAATTTGACTTGATTCGATTTGTTAGACCAATCTTAAATGTGATTGGTTTTAAATGTAGGTTCCCGGGGAAATAAATTTTAGCTCATTGTTAGGTTATGTCACATTGAAAATAGGGATTGCTGGATCAAGCACGTGGCGCTGATTCCAGCAGAGCTTTAATAGGCTATTTTCCTAAAAAAGATTGTATAGTCCGCTATTGAGATTACATAAACATATTGCTTACAATTTTTTTCTTTTGTTCAACAAACTAAAAATAATGAAGCGCGTTACCGCGTGACGTCACTAGGTGTGTAAAATTTTACCGTCCAAGTGATGTAAAGCGTTAGCGGTAAATTTCAGATCTCTGAAGCGCTGTATTTTTATAATTTTTGGAGTATCAGATATAGCAAAAAATATGTGTTCAATATTTTATGATAATCTATAACTTACAGACTAAAATCACTACGGAACGAACTGGATAACATCAAGTAACAAATTAAGCTATTGCATAGATATTGCAATAAATGCAAATAACGAAATGGATCTATAATATGAGTAGCGCTTCGTTACTTAGAGATTAATTTCGTTATTTTTGTTTCAGTTTATTTGGTAAGTTATAAACCGTCTTAATAATAAATATTCCTAAGTTTGCTATGACTCTACTTGTACTCAACATAAGTAGCACAATTAAACAATATATATAATATGTTTTGTTTGTATACACATTTTCTCTCATCATTAACTATAATAGGCCAGGCAATAAAGACAAAGTTTTCGACAGCGTACTACATGACGCTATAGCACCCTGTTAGCTGTACAGTCAGCACCAAAAAAACGAAAGCTGAACATTTTTAAACTTTAATGCTTGACTGGCTCGATGGCGCATTTGGTAGTGGCCCTACCCTATGCCCCAAGAGTTGTGGGTTCGATCCCCATTTGTGTGATTAATACTTGTGTTTGTTCTGTGTCTGGGTGTTAATATCCAATATTTAAGTATATATTTGTTATACCACTGTGGTTTCTGACATCCGTAACACAAGTGCTTAAGCTACTTTCCTCGGAGTCAGATCAATGTATGTGATATTTATTATTATATTTAATTATTATTGCTTAGGCTATAAGAATAAATAGATATGTTTAGCTAATTCTTCTTATATCTCATGTTGGTCTGAGAAACATTGTTGTAAAAAAGGGACTAATGATGAAACAATATGGGGCAGGGGCGGATCTTAAATGTGGGCTAATTCTACTTACTTACTTACTTCATTAGATATGTGTATTCTTCAGCTGGGGCCTTATTGACCTCAGGGCCTATTGTAGATCCGGCCTGAATATGGGGTCTGTAGGCGATGCTTTAACCGGATTTGGCGAGCCTGGTTATTACATATAAGCGACTGCCTCTCTGACCTTCCTTAGTTTTAAATATGTAAAATCCAGAAGTTCGAACCCGGTTTTGAACTAGTAATCCTGCATCTCATGAAAGGGCACATGAGATTGACATGGGCATTTGTACTCGAGTTATGGATATCTATATAAAACGTATTTAGGTTTGTCTTTCCGTTACCTAATATCCAAAGCATAAGCATACGCTTAGTTTGGAATTAGGGAATTCGTGTCAGTTTTGAGATTTTTTTTTTTTTTTTTGGCCAAAATTTTTTGAAGACCTTTCTTATACTACCTACCCCTTGGATGAATAATTCTAAGACTACCCCTTTAATGGCGTGTTTGGCTTTGTATATACGTACCTACTTCTGTTGCCGACCGTACATTGTCTAAGCCAAGGTCACCAACGAAGTTCTGTGGCAGTCCGTTTTCCGCCAGGGGCGCTAAACACAAGTTATACAGACAACAATGTCGACCCATTTACATAGTTGCCCTTCCCGGGGTGATATTCAAATGCGAGGGTACAGGGTGTCCCGGGCTGGTTAGTAAACGAGGCGGTGTCAGATGACCGCATCCTGTAGTTTGTCGAGTAAGACTAATTGTTAAATTATTCTTATCATTTATTGTTTGTTTTTCCCTAACCTTAATTATGTGTACCTAGTATATATAGGTATTTAAAAAGTAGTCTTCTATGCTGCTACTACTATTAGGTTTGATGTCATGATAAAAAGTATAAATCATATAGATGTGGGATGTGGTGTCAGAAGTGGGATTGCTTGGTCAAATGAAACTCCGTGATGAACTTAAACAGGCTTTTATTTCTAAAAACAAACTTAATTTTATTCCCGACACAACCTGCAGCTTCTAGAACAGACACCAGAGAGAGAGCTAATACTAAAACTTCAAACACACGCAATGACAGTTATCAACCAAATGTTCCTTTCTCGTTCACTCTTATTCATCAGTCATACGTCATCCTGTCGTTCCGTTCCACACATAACACAAATTCCTACATAGATTTATAAACAGAATATACTTTAATACATTTTTTTATATTTATCACTTCACGCCCTCAATCCCAGAAGGGGTAGGCAGAGTCAAAGGGACAGCAGGTCCCTTTAACTACATTTAGCCAAAAATAAAACGGGTCAGATGGAAAATTGTCAAAAACTAGTGACAACTGTGACAAGTGGTTAGCTCGTCGCCTATACAATAACATACCCAATATACCATTAGTCACCTTTTACGACATGCTAGGCAAGAAATATATTAGGTACATTCTTTTTAAGTCCTAGACCAACACGGGACAATTATTATTCATAATTAAAGTATAAACCATATAAGTAGTATAACCAATAAGTAGGTAGATGAATTAAAATATACATTAACACAAACGCGCAAGTTTGTAAGTATGGATGGATGTTTGTTACCCTTTCACGCAAAAACTACTGAATGGATTTTAATGAAACTTTACAATAATATAGCTTATACACCCGAATAACATATAGGCTATGATTTATCGATGTACCACGTGAGCAAAGCCGCGTGCAGAAGCTAGTAAATAATTAATCTGTGTGACATGGTGTTGCGTGACATCACACTTCAAAATCTAATATTTTCATTCTCAAGGTTTTAAATAAGTTTAATTGGCGAGTTCATATTCTTGCGCCGACCTTAAAAGTAATATAATTGACTTTCGCCAAGTGAACGACGTCGTTTTGATTTAAATGTAAAATTGCAGGACATGTGACTCTAGGGTGGGGGGGCTCTCAAAAATGTGACCAACAGTGACAGGACTCAAAAAATCATGAAATTCGTGTGAAGTACTTTATGAACGGCTCCTATTCACTCACTTGTAATAAAACATAAAGCTAGGTACCTTAATAGCCACCAATGAGTACAACATTCGCCATTTTGATGCCACATTAAAAGACAATATTCGAGTGTACACTCACCTTAATTATATAATTTTATATACGACATTGTATCTTGTTTATGGGGCAATAAAACTGCCTAAATGACATGACAATTACTATGATAGCAGAGCAATTTCACCCATATGATTCTGTTTATTTACTTAAAAGTAAACAAAGGTAAATATAGAAAGTTTCAGAGACTTGCATGCATTATTTATTATACCATTTGTAAGCTGTAATTGAACTAGACGTCTTGCACGATATAGTAAAATTATAGAAAGTAGTCCACATAATGTCTCTGGTTTGTACGTGCTTTGAATGGCCAAATTGGTAAAGTACCTACTACTCTATTAAAGAAGATCTACGTAAAGTAGCAGTTTTTAACCGTAATGCTACGATTCTATTGGAGAAGACCAGATGGTTATTCACCTGCAAGGTCACATTGTAACATCTATTGTTCACATACATGCATAACTATGCGCCCGTAATCCCTAAAGAGGTAGCTGGGGGCAGAGTCGAGGCGCGCACCGCCTAGGCGGTAGCAAGCCCCTTTAACCACATTCAACCAAAAATAAAAATGAGCTGGGTTAGATGGAAAAATTATAAAAAAGAAGTGACAAGTGGCTAGCTCGTCGCTTACAAAATCACATACCCAAACCCTGATGATATAGCATTAGTTGCCTTTTACGACATGCTAGGGAAGGAACACAGTTGGCACATTATTTTTAAGTCCCAAACCAACATGAGACATATTGTTTGATGAGATCTATTGTATGATGCCTGTAAATATATGGTGACTCCTTAACATTATATAGACCGTATACTTGTTTGCTTTTCATTATATAAATAAAAGTACATTCGATTTATATCTTCATCACACGGGTATTGTTTTGGCAAGAAGCTGTCGTATGTATTTATTGAAATAATTATATAATCTGAACGGGAAACTATGATAAAGCTTTTAAATTCATAAATTTATTTTTTTGTTACAAATGAAATACTTCTCACATTTACTATGCTTCTACTTTCTGAACTCATTAACATGCTCAGCCATCTTGGAAACTATAACTTTTTGTGGTGATCCAAGAAAGTTAAACTTAATCTTATGCTTAAAGACTTAGAATGCATTATTGCTTGTACGGCACATGTTGAGGGTGGGACAGTAAATATGAATGTAAGTTGATCCGCTTTTTACATCCGAATTTGCATTTGTCGTAAAATTTACGAGCAATCGACATTTTATAGATTGCAACCGCTCAAACACTACACAAATCGGAGAATTTCTTGGGTTTGATTTGATTTCGGACTTCCTAACATAAATAAAACACGCTCGTGTTTATATATCCAGTCATTGTCATACGAAAAGCCTTTTTAATATTCCCAATAACCATCTGACTTTCACGAACTTCAGACAGGCCGAGTTTTGGCAAGACAAGTTAAATCCGGAGTTAAGCGCGGGGCCGCTCATTATTCACCCCTCCCCAGCCTGGGCTGAGTTAGGAATTCCTTATTTGTTACCATTTGGGGCCTGAAACACGCTCGCTTCTACGGTCTACCCAGGGCCGGATTAACCATTAGACGAGTAAGTAACTGGCCAAGAGCCTGGCATGAGTTGAGGGCCCCACGCCCTAAGACAAATTATTTTTAACATTTTTCTTCATTTTAATATTAAATTATTATCTTTACACATTTATTTATAATAAAAAAAACATTTTGATATATTTCCAAGAAAATTATAGTTTATATTGTTAGTCATTGAGACGACAAAATTTATAGGAACCAAACAAGTAGTTGACGACGTCCACTGGTCAGCTATTTAAGAAACAAACTATTGAATTGCTGTAAAAATATATATAAACAAATTCATAATGAATAAACGGACCCCCAAAATGGGCCTAAAGCCTTCAACATCTTTAAACCGGCCCTGGGTCGAGGTCTACCGCATTTCCAGAGGGTTTTCATTACCCAAACAACGGACAGTCGGAGACTCGATTTTTCTATCAACCCAAATGGACTACTTTCAAAAGCTGTCAATTGATTGTTTTTTTACAGACGATTCGATTCTTATCTATGTTTTTTTTTAATTCTAGATACAAAACCTAAAGATGATGAATCCGTTAGGGACCAAAGTTAGCCAGACGGACATGAGAATTAGGCTTTTGAGTAAGTAGGCTTGTTCAGCCCACAGATAACCTCACAATTATCTGTGGTTCAGCCATAGTCCCGCTTAAAATAAGAACTAAATAATAAGGCGACTAGAAGCCTATACTTGGAATAGGCTAGATGCTTAAAAAATTCTGTTCAGTCCGTCAGTTGATTATTAAAAAATATTGAACACGTATTTTTTTATTTATTTGTCAAACAATCATTGACGAAGATACAATGCATTCAAGTTGCGCGTGAAGTCACGCTTTCGTAAAATTTTTACAAAATAGTGACGTCGCAAGCCCCCACTCCAAAACTTGGATGCCTTTATCTTTGTGATTTTTTGTTCGTTTGATAAATCGAAAAATATGTGTCTAGTATTTTTGTATAATCTAACTGACGGACGGACTAAATAGAATTATAGTTTTTTAATTCATTCATCATCCCTATTTGCCAAGTGTCCCATAATTCTATAGGACCCAAAAATACCATCTCTGTTCTTTGCCTAGCAATCATAAAAGGCGACTAATTGCGGTATTGGGTATTAGGTTTAATGATTATGTAGGCCACTTGTCACGTCACTGCTTTTTCCCGGTTTTCCATCTAACCCAACTCACATTTGTTTTTGACTTCAGCTTTGGACTCTTGAGGGAGAAAAAAGTTATTAAAACCACATTTAATAACTGTATGCCTACAACATGTCTATATCTACAAGAATTGTGATCGAGATGATCTATGAGGTTATGACTGTGTAGGCGACGATTTTATCAAATTTTCCATCTAACCCTCCTCAATTTTATGTTTAACCAAAATTCTAAGGAACCTACGTAGGTAAGAGAGAGTTACCTACCCTGGGGATTGTGGACGTGTATGTTTGTGTGTGTAATGAAAATGAGACGCCAAATATAGTCGAAACAATTAGCGGAGCGAAGGCAGCCTGCACTCCCAGTAATTCCATCAATCCCATTAACGCGAACTTCGGAGCAATATCGCGCATGGGAAGCCCCGACGAGCTATTAAAATTTGACGGCGAGTAGCTCTCCATGATAAATGCCAATGCAGCATTTCCAGGCATTTTTAAAGCACTAGAATCCAATATGTTTCTTCAGCGTTTATAAATAGCTTACCTTTGCCTCAAACTCTGATTTAACAGAGACTCCATCGTATGTCTTATAAAATCCTTTTTTTTTTTCCTGAGCATCAATGATGGTCATTTACATCACGTTCTTGAGCGAGATCGCGGAAAGTATAGTAACATTTTCCTAACAAAGTTCTAATTTTAAAGTGACTCGATTTTATTCTAAGAGGACTCATTCACAGCCTGCTCCATTGAGGTGGAATAATTGCGCGACTACAACTCTTCAGCCTCAGGACCGGCTGTGTTGCCAACAAAGGAGTTTCAACTTCAAACTCAAGGCTTAATCTGAATAAATTTTGGATTAATTTTGGCCCAAACAAAAGGACACTTTCAAAATAGTAATTTTAAGAATAGTTAAAAAAATACAAACGCTTTTTATACCTACTCACCCTCTACAAACTTAGCAATTGTTCGTATTCTAATTAGTCTATACTTATTATATCATCATCTTCCTAGCGTTATGTCCCGTGTTTTAGACGGGGTCCGCTTAGACCATGATCCAGGATTTAGCGAGTCTGGTAATTACATTGAAGCGACTGCCGGTCTGACCTTCGTAACCCTAAGTAAGATAGGGGAACCAGACAATTTTTGGATCATGGTTACAAATCCAAAGTTGTTTGAGTTTGCAGGTTTCATCACGATGTTTTCCTTCACCGTCGAGCTAGTGGTATAATTACGTACATAGATTTGAAAAATCCAGAGGTACGTCCCGGGTTTGAACCCGCACTCCTCGGTTAAGAGACGCGTGTCCTCACCATTGAGCTACCACCGCTCACAGTCTAAGTAGTCTATACTTATTATATAGACCTACTTAATTTTAATATAAATTCTATAAACTATAATTTTGTCTTTATTATATTAGGCATATTTCTTCATTAAAAGTTACTTAATCTACTTAGATGCTGTTTACACCACTTGATTCTGTGGAATAAACTTCCAGCTGCGGTATTTCTGAGCCGATACGATTTGGGGACCCTCAAGAAAAGAGCCTACAAATTGTAACATTGTGTACATGAGCTAAGGTGATCGCTTACCATCAGGTAGGTGACCCTTATGCTCGTTTGCCTCCTCTTATATAAAAAAAGCCGAAAAATGGTATGCGATATAATGGTTATAGACAGTACGTAGGTTATGACAACATCATTTGTTTAGTTTTTACTGTTATATTGAATATCTTATCCTACACCTGCGTGTAGGATAAGATATTGAAGGGAAGCAATATAAGGATTTAGTTATTTAACGAGTTTGTTAGCGATATATGTTGAACATGTTAGCGATAGCAAAAATGTATGATTCTGTTCTATATTGTAAAACTAACTACTAAATAAATAAACGTATTTCGTATCAGGGAAGTAATGATTCATTTTACCATAGTTCTATCTAAAAATGGTTAAAGGAATTTTCTGCTTCTTGGACTTCGTCTATCTCTTCGGGGATTGCAGGCATAATTGTGTTATCGGGTAACCAAATGACAGAGAACTGGCAACACTGCTTACTTGTATTTTCACGTGACTGAGTTTTGCTCCTGACAGGGTACTGAGATTGTTAGAAAAGTGCTTTTATGAGTTCAGAACTATGTTGTAAATGTTTTAGTTACGATTTTCACAGACGCTTTTGTCGGAGTCCTCCGGCTTTGTACGTTTCGCCATTATTTTTAACTAGCACCAGGATTCTGTCGGTTCAAAGGTGGAAACACGAGTTCAAATACTATTGTGTTTGTGTCAAAGACTTTTGATGATGTCAATGACATTGAAATACACAATAGTAAATCATTTAAATGATCATTCTAAATATAGTTTTATTATAGTGATTAGTTGATTCATTTAGAACATAGCAAGAAAATATTAAAAGACGCTTTTTTTGCCATAAATCAGATACATATACAAATGCAGTGTAAATTTTAAAATTATATCCAAACCAAATATTTAAATTTAAGGGTTACTCCTTAATATTCAACTATAAAAAACAAAACAAACATATACTGAAAGAATATTAAATAGTTACTTACTGATGACAGGAAACTGATGTGTTTCCTCAAGCTGTAATCGCTCATGTAGGTGGTATTTTACGGCAGCACTAACAACACCTTTTACAACTCGCTTCCTAAGAGTTCTGTTTACATTCGACGGAAGAGTCGCAGCATTTTACGACTACCCTCCACCTGCCCACTTTCGATAGGGCTTGATAAGTGCCATGTTATTGTTGACGTTTTAACGTTTCCTGGGATGGATGAGTCAACAACATTTGTTGTGGGGATCGAGGAATGGGATTTCGACAGGTAATGGAGCAATTCTGATCTTCCTATTGTTATGTCTCGTTCGTAACCGGGAACCATGATACTAGATTTAGTAACCGTAGTTATTTATTACATTGAACTAAGTATTTGCCATCTGTCTTTGTAACTATAAGATAGAAAAACCAGATAAATTAGGTCATGGTGAGGTCGTGATTCCTAGTTATTTAAAGGGCCAGAGTCCCTAATTAAGCAAAATACAGGAAAAACTGAGAACTGCTGCTAGTCCGTTACATTTTCAAAATAAAACCTTTGTACCGATTTTGTAACATATATCACGGCGAAACATAGGTAAATAATTGCTCATTTTATAAAGTGGAAACGCTCTATAAAAAAATCACTTATCACCGTCATAAAGGTTTACTTAAGAACACAACGCTTCCCGTACAACTTGTTATACACTTCTGCCGCCTTCATCACCAAAGGCTTCAGTTCCTCCTGCCCTCTTAGGAGCAGAGCTACCTCATCGAACCTCTGCGCCTCATCCACGTAGCGGTTACTCTCATAGATCTCCGCCAACTCTCCCAGGAGGATAAGGAGTTCCAAAGAGTTTTGGTACTGCTCCTTTTCGTAAGCTACTGCTGATATTATGGCGTTGCATGTCTTCGCTCTAACTTTTCTGCAGTAGTAGTCTGATATGATTTGTATCTGAAGTCAAGATTAACATATTAGATGTGCATCCATAACCACAGACAGAAGTTCAGACTCCAGTAACGGGATAAACATTGGGTATGTATTCACCCGGGCACCCGATAAAAACCAAGGTTGTGATCTGCCTTCAGGTAGCTCGCGACTTGAGTTGAGCGGGCGCCCTTTTGGCACACTTTGATTTTTGTTTGTCTGGTAATTGTTTTTTTTTTATATGTGTGTGTCAAATAAAGTATTTCTTTCTATTCGATCCGTAAATGGGATGGGACGAATAGCCATTCGTTATTAAAGAATGTATTTGTCTCTAACTGAAGGCATATGGATCCATTTTTGATCTAATCGAAACATGAATGATTGTAGTGGTATCTGTTCCTCCGTAGAGACCAGGGAGATCATGGTGAGGTCCCAGACTTTAATAGGAAGGTACTTCTCAATGATATCCTCATTCGGACGATGATGGGTATCATGGAGTTTTATGAGCCTGCCAACTACTATCTCAGACTGCAAAGGAGTTATCCTACCGAAACAAATTAATGACATTCACAACCTCTAAATAAAGCAAGATAGGCCAAATAACACAAACCGTGTATATAGATTGTTTAACATCTTTGATGAAGGTTTCAATCCTGTCCACCGCCAGCTGCGGCTGCTCCCAGACCACGGGCAAGACCCGGTCCACTGCTGGTACGTATTCGTGATCGTAATCTGCAGTCCTGAAACCATAGAATAGTTAATGATGCAACAAATATGTTCAGAACATACATATAATCCCCGCAGATTGCTAATGCGCTGGAACCTTGTCTAATTAACACCCACGTGACGTCACCCACAATACTCGCTGGTCAGTTTTTCGAACGATTCTGAGTGTTTGATACGTCTCGATTACGTCACCAATATGGCGGCCAGGCGCATTAGCAATCTTCGGAGATTATACAATATTAGGGCTGTGATTTTGACGAGCTAGTTTACTAACTTATCACAATTTTTCACAGATTTTCCTTTACCCTAGATCTATTTTATATCTGGCTGAAAGTGGTTAACGAATCTCTCTGCTCTCTCTCTCTCTCTGTCTCTCTCTCTCTCTCTGTCTCTCTCTCTCTCTGTATTCTGCCTATCCTTTCGGAGATTGTGGACAAGGCCAAATGGAATCAAATTGGATCGTGATAGTGCATTGTCTTTAATATCCGGTTCTTAAATATGTACGTCACAAAGATCAGACTCGCAAATTGCGGAATCATGGGACATAATGCTAGGAGAAGATTCTTACGTGCAGTCACTGTTCAAATACTCTACGACCACCGCCAGCACTCCTGTTATGATCACGTAATGCCGGCGAGGATCCATCACGCTTAACTCTCCATGGGGTCTGTAAGGAAACACAAAGTTGTAAATCAGGCTTTAACTTTCAGAGCCGCAAAAAATAATTAACGTCACGTTTAAAGACCGCCTGATCGAGTAATCTAGTTTTTCAAGTAATCCAACTTAATTTTATTTTTGGGTTCATGTGTTTTATTAAGTTTTTTTACTACTTAAACTCTGCCTACCCCTAAGGGATAATTGTACTGGCATATTATTTAATTTTTAAACGCAGACATTTTTTTTATTGGCTGTTTATGGATGATTGACAATACTTTTTGATTTTGTAACAAAAGCGCTGAAATTTGATTTTAGAATAACAATTTCCAATGACGACTTTAATGCCAATCAGAATTAGTATAGGTCATAATTCTCTCTAGATCTCTTCTTTAGAATGGGAGTAATTTTTGATCTCAAATAGATTTACCAAATCCACAGGGATTTGGTAAATCTATTACAGATACCAAACAAGCATACAATCAATCTGGCCTTAAAAGGTCATAGTTTCATACACTTTTATTTTCTTTATACATAAATCAACGTACTGTGCAACGTAAAACGCTTATTAAACTCACAATAAACTCTCCAAGACCTCCAAATTGCGTTTCGTCAGTTTCAGAGCTTTCGAATAGTCAGGAATCTGTGGGAAGACATGACGTTTACTGGCAAGACTATGTTCATCAGGCAGTACGACGTCAGCAATAGTACACCCAACTGCCCAGGCGCAGGTTAGTAATCCCGAAAGCCTCATGTTGATCTAATGGCGCGTAAATCGATACTAAATTATAACTTAAATAGTTAGTGATAAGGTTTAAAGTAAAGGCTCATTTATACATCTCTTGAAATAGCCGCTTTTGTGGTGAAGCATAATATTAACACACACCCACCGCCACCTTGAATTGAAAATAGTTCTATATTACACTCATATCCACATATGAATGCAAAACTCATTTTACTGATTCCCACATTTTTTATAAGATAATAAGTTACCTGATAGCCTCATTTTGACTGGCTCGATGGCGCATTCTACAGGGATCCTTCCGCATGCGTCAAGAGTTGTGGGTTCGATCTCCTCCCAGGACGAACATTCGTATGACGAATACTGTGTCTGGGTGTTAATATCCAATATAGTATATATTTGTGATACCTACCACTGTTGATTCTGATATCCGTAACACAAGTGCTTAAGCTTCTTACCTTGAAGTCAGATCAGTATGTGATGTTTTTTGATATTTATTATTATTTATTTATTTTAGACCTGAGCGGTAGTAGCTCAATGGTAAGGACACGCGCCTCTTAACCGAGGAGTGCGGGTTCAAACCCGGGTATGTACCTCTGGATTTTTCAAATCTATGTACGTATTTATACCACTAGCTCGACGGTGACGGAAAACATTGTGATGAAACCTGCAAATTCAAACAACTTTGGATTTGTAACCATGATCCAAAAATTGTCTGGTTCCCCTATCTTAGGGTTACGAAGGTCAGATCGGCATTCGCTTCAATGTAATTACTAGACTCGCTAAATCCTGGATCATGGTCTAAGCGGACCCCGTCTAAACACGGGTCATAACGCTAGGAAGATGATGATATTTATTTTAGACCTCAATATTATTTTGCTCACTTGTGACTCAAGCTTAGGACTTGCCGACTATTTTCCTACAATTATTCGGTATATTAGCTAACAATACTTTGTTATTAAACTAAGAAATTGCGTCATCAATATGTATTTGTTTATTACCGTGTCAAGGTAAATGGAGCATTGCAAATCATTTGATATGCATTTACTAAGATGGTGTGTAAATTAGAGGTATGTAAAATGTAACTTGGGAACAGGTGCCACCTTGGGGGACTGGTCTGCTCTAGTCTGGTTAATTTATGCTTAAATTTTGTAAACATTGTTATTTTATATTTTGGTGTCTGACAAACCGACTTCATGACATGGTTCAGATGCAAATATGATCTATACACCCTTTTAAAATATGTTGTTGAAAAGAGTAACTACCGAGTTTCTTGCCGATTTCTTCTCGGTAGAAGCAACATTCCGAACTGGTGGTAGATTCATATTATTAGTTGATTTTCCTGTTGAATTGACAATTTATAAGTGTTTGTTTCAAACCTATATAAATAAAGATTATTTTGACTTTGATTAAGCTACCACCGCACATGCAGTCACAGCTCATGTGCCACCCTAATCACGGTTAACCAGTAATGGATTGTGGAGCCCATGACGCAATGGATCCAAATCCTAATTCTGTACGTGCTGTGCAAGACCAAACGTACTTAACCCTTATGATTCTAGTGCACCCAGTTAAACAGCTTGTCTTGTCTTGTCATGTCCAGCTTGTAAAATCGAAATAAATAAACATCAGACAACATTACATAGATAAACTATTATACTATTTAAACGTATTTAAGTATGTCTATCCGTTCACCTAGTATCCAAAGCACAAGCACAAGCTTAGTTTGGGACTAGGGAGTTGGTATGTCAATCTGGAGATTTTATCATTACTAGCTTCTGCCCGCAGCTTCGCTCGCGTGGCACATCGATGAAACATAGCCTATATGTTATTCGGGTGTATGAGCTATAATATTCTAAAGTTTCATTAAAATCCAATCAGTAGTTTTTTTGTGAAAGAGTGACAAACATCCATACATACAAACTTTCGCATTTATAATATTAGTAGGATTTATTTATTTATTAAACTCCGAGGTAAGTAGCTTAAGCACTTGTGTTACAGATATCAGAATCGAAAGTGGTATTACAAATATGTACGTACATAAAAAATATTTATTAATAACACCCGACACAAGTATTCACCACTCGAGTGTTTATCCTGGGTGGGGATCGAACCCTCGACTCTTGGCGCATGGGACAGGATTACTACTAAATGCGCCATCGAGCCAGTCAAAAATAGGTCTACAAAGTCCTACTCGATTATAAAATGTATACGGAATCTGTATGGTAATACCTCACTCTTCAGTAGCTTTCAGACTCGCACTGGGCCGTTTTTTTTTTTTCAATTGTCTTAAATTTACATGATAATAATTTTCATCTCCCAAAATCGCCGAAGAGCGGAAAAACATTCCGCTTTGTATTTAGTAATTAATATGTATGAGTTTTGAAAGCCTAGACAAACATATCGTAATGTAAAGAATTTTTAATAATACATACAGCTGGATATTCTTGGTAAACATTTTTTATTGATAAAATGTTATTGTTTTGTTGTAGCTCATCATGTACATCAAATCAAATCAACATTTATTTGCTCACTAAGTGTACATAGCAGGTGTTAACATAAAAGGAACATACAACTTACAGATAGCGCGCGAGTTGAATGCAGAGCTCAGGTATGTCTCGTCTTAGGCCCCGACTGCATTCAACTCGCGCGCTATCTATAGTTAGTATTGTAAATTTGATGACAGGTATACCACAACAAATGTAGTAATAGGTGTAACAATTATTATTTATGGAGTAGTTTAGTAAAATTATTTTAAATGAATTTTTTAATCATACTCGACCACTAAAACAATTATTACATTTTACCTAATAATATAAAGTATACGAAATTAATAAAATTTTACATCGTAAACAGACAATTGTTCATGGAATCATGAGCTGACAGTAATAATTAGGTAAAAATATAAAAAAATTATGCAATCTAACACACAACAAAACATCTTAGCATAATTTTTATAAGTTTTTATTCTCTGATAACAGTGACCCTCAATTATACTCTATTATATGATGTAACTATATGAATATTACTACAACTTTATGTATATAATATTATATAAGTATATCTACTATGCAATAATATATAATTTTATATATAAAGCAGTCCAACAAATACTTCATCTGAAATCGATTGTTTCTTTCAAATCCATCCTACGGTTTGAGAGTAACGCATTAAATAAAACAAGCATTTTATGCCAGTCTATGCGAGTATCTACGTGTATAGACTATGAGAGTATTTTTTAATTCAAAGACACATCTTTGCATGTGCGGTGTATATTAGAGCTACCACCATTAAAAATATTTTTTTTTTCAAAAAACCAAAAAATCTTGCCTGCTCCAGCCCTTTAAATACATACCTTTCTTCCTAACCTATCATGTCCTATACTTAGTCATGGTCTGCGTGGAGTATAGTCTAGAGTTAGACATTGAAGGGAAGGTAAGAAGCCCTTCGAGAATAGGCTAGTTTACACAATTGTTTTTATAGATTCCATACGGAAGCGCTGACGACGGACTTTTTGTCTGCGGGTTTTTTCTTCACTTTATACCACGCATACAACTGCTTCAAAATGCTAATAAAATACTTAGAAAGTGACGTTCGTAAGTAAAGATTGTAAAAAGTAAGATCGCACACCGCGAACTTGTATTTTCTAATTTAAGCGCGTTTAAGTTCCGAGTGACGTCACTTGTTCCGTAAAATTTCAGCAACAAATTACGTGATAGCGCTCCTCTCTAGATCTTTGAAGCGCTGTATCTTTGTAATTTTTCGAGTATTAGATAAAGCAAAAAAATAAGTATACGTATTTTTTTGCTTTATCTAATTTTCAAATAAAATTCAATATTTTTTGATAATCTAACTAAGGGTCTAAAAATATATTTGAGTTAACTAGCCTATTAGCTAGCGTGACTGTATGTATGTAATATAACCAAGATAGTATAATCGCTACTGGTATTAAAATAAAAGCCAAGTCATAATCATTGCATCACAATTATTTATTAAAGAGAAAAAATTAAGGCAAGACTTTCATAGATATCCGAAAAATCTTGAAAGAAACAAAACAACTAAAATAGACAGTGTCCAAAATTCTCGCAGCGAATCCTCAAATAAGTACTGTTTTTTCATCTTTTCATCCAGTATCTTGGAATTTTTCATTACATTTTGTGTTCACGAGGAAACAGACAAATCTTAGTTATATCACTGAAGTTATTAGTGAAATCAAAAAACTATAACGTAATAGTAGAAGTGCCTAGTGTTGTTCCAAACTTTCGAAATATTGTAGTACTTATAACTGGATGTTTTTTTTTCAAGGAAAGTAAGTTAGTAAGGTACTTCAAATTAGAGAGACACAATCGAGGAAACGCTCAATGCCATTTAGTATAACTAACATCGTATTGAGTTGAATCGATTATTTAAAAAGCCAATATATAACAATGGAATGGTTCAAAAAAGAAAATACTGCGTAATTTATGCGGCTCGATTCAGCTATGATGTTATTTGGTCCTCATGCTTATTGTTTGTTGGGAGAGCATTTTTTGTCCACTTTGCCCTTTTCAACCCCATAGAAGTGGACGTCTTGTATGACAAACACCAGAAGCTGGACGAGTTTCCTCAGTTTTTCCTTTCCTTCGACGACCAGCTTCACAGTTTCGTGTTTTTCTGCTTCTTTACTATAAATGTTTTTCAAGTATTCCTCGCTTACTTTAGAAACAGCCTCGAATATCTCAGATGATACTTTATACTTGGCAGGGTATTTGGTAATCTCGTTGTATACGCCATACTCGCAACCAGCGATCCCGTCCTTACACTTCTCTTTCACAAGATCAAACACCTGAAACACGCATGGACAAAAAATATAAATAACCAAAACAAATGGAAAGCCACAATTTCTCAATGAAGCAGAGAAACTAGGTTTACTTAATAGAAATAATACTAACAAGAATAAAAGCGATATGCCTTATGCAGACATGAGTACTTATAACGTGACATTAAGATTGTGTTGAAAATTGCATTCCGGTTAATATTATTTTTAGTGATAATGCAACGTAAAAGTTTAAAAAGTTTTTACTCAATTAACTTAGAACTGTTTCTAGTAGTTTTAACCACATTGTTTCTTGCGGAAAAGAAAATTACGCGATATTGGACAGTATCGCTAATATAAGCATTATCCCCAATATCTGATTGGCCAGCTAAGTTTGGTAGAGCAAAAATAATTTGAGGTGCAAAAGAATTTTAATTAATTTTACAGACGCGGATTTAACTCACAGGTTTGACTGCATGATCGACACGTTTTAGGAAATCTTGAGTTTTTTCTGCCACTTCTAAATTGTTCTGCCATCCGTTTGCTACTCCGTTCTTCACAGATATATAATAGTATTCATCATAGGTAGGCCTAGGGAAAATTAACAGCACGCTAATAAAACATGTCTGTACAGTACAACTTAAGCATAGATACAATTTTAGGAGGCGAAGGAAAATATTGTGGTAATTCTTCACTGGCCGTCGAGCTAGTGGTATAAGTAATTCGGAGATTCGCGGGTTCGAACCAACATTCCTCGCTTATTAGGACCGCATCCTCACCCTATCAGCTTTCACTACAGTTACTGAGAGTGGAGTCAAATCAAAACACAACATTTCTGTGTGGGAAGCTGTTAGGCAACCAACCTCCTTAGTAGTAATCACTTTTTAGCAATAGGAATTCCTTCGACCACGGAGTATCATAGTAGCACGGTCTGTGCCTTCGACTAGTGAGCGAAAAAATATTTAGACTAAGTCCAAAATTTAATATAAAAACGAACATAGAACAAAAAAATTATAAAATACGCCCACGGAGCTTAGCTGTAGCTCCATAGCGACCCCAATTAGCAGTATTTTATAAAGATCAACAGTTCAACCCCTATACAGTTCTTTTTTTATTTCTTTCAAAGCCCTACCAAGGTAATATGTATATTAATATGGCTAATGCATTTTTTTACTTACGTATACGTACGTACTATAAAATATAGTATTGTACTATGGGTCTGCGTACTTGTTACTGTTATATATATATATATAGGTAGTACACAAAAATAATATATATTTTAAATACCGAAATATAGGGGCATTAATTTGAAAAAGGATCTAAAAAAGCATTTGTTGTCTTTTAAATAAAAGTACCTATATTAAAAACTGCAAGAATTGCTAATAAATCTAGATTTTACAAAGTAAATAATTAGAAAATATGTTTTTGTGATTTTTTCCATAAAATAGTATATCTCTTTAGGGCGTACTATATTTTATGTAACATAGTTGTAAAAATACTAATTTCGTCGAAGCAATATTGGCAACCCTACTTACGGGCATTGATAACTCAGAACTTTTGAGATGTCGCCCAGAACAGCCACCAACAATCGATAATGGAATCTTGTCTTCAATACTTCTGACTCCTCGGACTCGACTCCACCAACACTGGAATTAAAAGAATGACAAACTTTTTAACGTCACTGATACCATCATCATCATCTACCCCATCTATGAATCCTTAGATGGGGAAAACAGATACCTAATTTGGATCTTGGTTGTACATCCATAGTAAATAATTTAAATGCGCATTTATGTGCAATAATCATGTCGTAAACAACGACTAATTGCGTATTGGGTGCTCAGTTTTTGATCACATAGGCAAAGAGCTAGTCACTTATGACAAGTTTTTCACAATTTCCCATCTTACCCTCAATCCTATTCTTAACTGAATGTGATTTATGGCCCTTGGTCTCCTTCGACTTTGCCTACCCCTTCGGAGATAGCATGCGTAACGGTGTGTACGTATGAATACTCATTAAAACTTTACTCACGCGTTTTGTACCAAAGCGATTGAAGCCCTCTCATAATTATCGACCCATTTCAAATACGGCGGCGGAAACTGAATTGCAGCCCTAGTTTTGACCAAAGAGATCGCGCAGAGAACAATCGCCACCAACAAAACACGAGCCATATTGGATTATTGAGCTGAAATCGAACACATCTATTACTTAAATCCCAATTTACATAAAAAAAATTAAAATTCGCCCGCAAACTCATTTCATTCGGGCCTCTAACACATATAATTGCAACGCCATCACATTTGAATTAGTGCGGCAACGCATTAAAATTGGCCCTGCAAAACTTTGCTTGGACCGTGGGTGGACTAATTGGTGCCGTCATGCAGCCTCCGAACGCGAAAACGTTGCATTCGAGTAGTCGAAGTTGGCAAATAAGCGTCTATTTATTTTTTAAATACTGGGAGAATTTACTTACCAGAGTTAATCTGTTCCTTTATGCAAATTTCTGATCCTTTAAATACTATCAAGTTTAATTTGTTACACGAATTAACAATTAAACCGTAGTAATTGCAGTGATAATCAAACCGAAGCTTTTTTAAACAAATTGTCCATAATAATATTCGAATATTTTAAAGTGGTCTCTTAAACCCTTATTTGTAATTTTTCGCATGTAAACATTTTTTATTGTTTAAATTTATGTTAGGTACCTATACTATATACAAAAATTAAATTTTCTATTAAATCTGTGTAGGCTTCAAGAAAGCTGTGTGTATAAATTGTCAAATTTAAAATTTTAATGACATTACCGAAAAGACACCAGGATGAAACTTAATAACTATGTAGTTAGTTTTCAGACATGCATCATTACATCATTGCATATGATTTAGGAGATTTAGGAGGTAAAATAGGGGCAACTCGGATGAAGTCGTGGGCGGCCGCTAAATATTTCATATACCTACAAGCTGTTTGATACTAGGAGTATTCTTTTAATTTAATTTTCTCAAGTGTTGATAACTTCTGGATTAATTAAACGCAGTCATTAATTCGCAGACATACCTACTAAAATTAAAAAATCAAACAATAAGCGTATTAAATTGACTTATCAGCTATGAATACACTTTATCATAAATTAAATGGCAATTAACTATAATGACCAAAACCAAACTGATTTACTCAGGGGTTAAAGTAATGTGTGTAATACTTGACCGGAGAGAAGTTAATTGAAGGTATGCTTAAGTGTGATCATCGTCTTCCGTGTTTAATCCGGGTCCGTTCAGACTATGATTCTGTATTTTGCGATTCTAGTAATTGGAGCGACTGCCTATCTGACCTTTGTAACCTTGTACATACGAGGACCAGATTTTTTTAGATTTTCTATAATCTTGTATTTCCGAGGGACACCAACTTATGACCACGGTACACCAGCATTCCGCGACACAAACTTTGCAGGATACTGTTCTAGAAGACAGTTGGTATATTATTTTCGATTTTCATATGAACATAAGACATACTTATGTACCTACGTTACCTATAACAAAGATACACACTGCTGCTTTTATATGGAGTAGCTAGCAGGCCACTTTCATTTAATAAAAAAATTTATTGGGACTCCGTCCAAGCATGTCACTTTTAGGTACCTATTACATTTACGGACGAAATCACGTGCAACAGTTAGAAAAAGACAAACATAAGCTTTCACGACCCAATGTGTGTAATTTCGAAAAATTAATATAATTTTTTCGGACAACGGTTCAGAGCAAAGTCTTTAGAATGATCTCTTTAAGAATCGTCTCTAAGAATGTGCTCCTCAAGCTCTCGGTTTCACGGTGGGACATTCAAAATTTCCCCTGTTGTAGCCGTATTTACTCATCACCGCCGCCATTAGCTCGCTGAGTTTCCTCATTTTCTCCTTTCCTTCAAGGAGGTGCTGCACCATTGCCCGATTTTTTGCTTCAACCTCGTAAGTGTTCTTCAAGTATTCCTCGCTGAATGCATTAAAATCCCGTAAGTAGTCTACTGATATTTTATAATAGGGATTTTGCGTGATCCAATCTTGGACTTTATTTTCGCAACCGTTGCTGTAGTATTGGCACTTAGTCGTTATAGCATCAATTACCTGGAATTCAAACATACAAACAGTGACATGCAAATAAACCACCTAAATATATTTAAAATATGCAATAATTTTCTTCTGTACCATGTATTTTAGGGAGGTATTTGAAGTAATTGAAGGCTCTGATGTCAGTAGGCCTTTAAAAGCCAACTTTAAACATAAATCGATTCGCTTCGATTTCCCAAAATGACAATTGTACTGTTTTCAAAAATCGATCTAAACTGCGGCTCAATGGCCGCTTCGTATACTAAAAATAAAGTTGTATATCGACAGACAATTAATACATAATGAGGGCGTTTTGAATAAAAACATTCGATAGATGGCGTAACGGTGACGTACGGTCTTGTCACCCTCCTCATTGGTATGTTTTCAGAACAAACTGACACGCTGTCAACAAAGAGCCAATAGTGACAGAGATAAGACCACGAGACTCCCTCGTGCCATCTGGCGGTTTTTGTATTTTTGAAAACCCTCATTAAATATATTGGAGAAGACATAATAAATAATAAATAGACTGAACTCACCACTCCAGTTTGGTTTCGTACATGTGCAAGGAATTTACCAAAATTTTTCGCCACCTCTAAATTGTTTGTCCATCCTTCTTCTATTCCCTTTTTTACAGCAACATAATAGTATTGGTCATACGTGACACTGTGAAAAAGTCGCAATAAAAATGTAGTAGAGTGTACATAAGTATAAGTATCTGCTAAATATTAAGTAGTCTAACTATTAAGTAGTCTTTGCTAGTAGACATGATTCATTTTTTTTTTCAACTTACCTGCATTTATGACTTAAAACTGCCGCTAGGTTTTGCAATACAGCCAAGAATAGTCGATAATGGAAACTTGGGTTCAAAACTTCCTCTCCACTGTATTCCCCTTCATCGACCCTAAAATTAAAAAACCTTAAAATCTCAACTTAAAAGCAATAACCGCTAATTATGTACCTAAATCCCTCTTAAATATACCATATGTATATTTAAGCAGTATATATCTTGTCGATTTTTTTTCATATTAAAAACCGCACATCAGTTACATTTTGTAGGTTTGTCTTGTTTTAATAAAAGTTTCTCAGTAAAATTAGTTCAGATAAATAGTCAAGAGATGGCATTGTACGTCATTAGAAAGCGCTAGTGTTTTTTTCTCTGAATCCGTATACAACATTATTTTGAGTACAGAATCGTTAACAGAATCGAATCGAAAGAAATTTACACCATGTTATATTTGGACCAAATAATATTCCCAAACCCTAAATAAAGTTACACCCTTAAAAACTGTAGGTATACAGACGCGTACGCATCGCTTGTCACAAGGTCACATATTCGTTGGGTCCCGTTAATAAGTAGGTATAAGTAGGTTATTTGTAATTAGCGCAAGCGCCGTTCGGTGACCATACCATGCTCGCGTGAAGACAATGTGGCAACACAAATAGCTTGTAACTTCATGAGTGCACTTAAGATACTATTATAATATTTTTTATACTGAAAGTCAAAGTCAAAGTCAAAATATTCTTTATTTATATAGGTTTAAAGAAACACTTATAAATCGTCAAAAACAGTTAAAAGAGATATGATCCTACCACCGGTTCGGAATGTTGCATCTACCGAGAAGAATCCGGCAAGAAACTCGGTAGTTACTCTTTTCAACAGCAGTATTAACAAAGTTGTAAAACTGTCATACTGATCCTTTAAGATAAAATATTTGACTCGTGTTTTGGTTTTCGTATACACTAAAAATAATCTTATAGTCAAATGTGATTATACATCGAGCTCTCCAAATAAACCTGTGTTTTCTAGGTTTATTTGCTAGTACACTAGGTTACGATTTTATCCAGGCGGTTAATCACATACAATAAGTATTTAGATATTAAAAGTACAGGCCCACACCAAAACATGATTCAGAGTTAATTATGATTCATACACCTTTGTATAAATTGTGTTGAAAATAGTACCTAACTACCGAATTTCTTGCGGGATTCTTCTCGGTAGATACAACATTCCGAACCGGTGGTAGAATCATATAGATTTACTTTCATTTGACGATTTATAAGTGTTTCCTTGAAACCTATAATATAAAGAATATTTTGACTTTGACTTTGACTTTGACACGTTTAGACTAGCTAAGAATACTTCTTACCCGAGTGTCTTAAATTCATGAAAAGTATGCTCGTGATTAACGGCCCATTGGGGATAGTTCGGAATGTGATTGGAGGAAAGGCCATTTTCTGCAGCTAAAGCGCCTTCGGCGAGAAAGATCGTGCATAGTACTACCACCCACACAACGTGAAACATATTGGACTGTTGAGCTGAAACCGAACACATACATTAGTTCGAGGCTGTCCCAGGCCCGCAAGTTACGAGTCAGCTCGCTAACACATTTTAGTTGGCTCGCCAACACATTTCAATAAAAACGCCAAACCGATTTAAATTAGCACTTCAAGTCATGTCTATTCAAAGTTAAAGAATTCGCATTCACTAATATTATCTACCTATATTATATATATTTCAGTGAGCTCGGGAGCCCACTCTTATGTTTACAATTTTCTTATTCCAAGTGCAAAGGAAATTGAAAATATAATACCAAACATACAAAAAAAATAAAAAAATAATAAAAATCAGTCGAATTGAGAACCTCCTCCTTTTTTTTAAAGTCTGTTAAAAAGTACTTACGCTTTCAATTTTACTGACTTTTCTGATATTTTATTTTAAAAAGTAGCAAATAGGTACCTATGTATCACATGCCAAAATGTGTCTAAACCACTTTGCAAACCTTGGCTCTTATATACTAGGTACCAGATAAGAATAACTGTTTAAAAATAAGAATTCTTACACGAGTTTTCCGAAGAAAATCACGATTCAATGATAATAATCAAATATTTTGTTTATTTTTTTATTTTATTCACTAGTATTCGATCTGTTCCGCTGACATACGTATCTAATTGCTAATTGTAAAAACATGTTTATTAAATAGGTTAATTCAACACGATTTGATATAAATTATAGGTATATTGATACATATTGATGGAATTTATTTAATTCAAAATTTATTTTATAATTTCACGGTGATCGTAGCAATTAAAAACACATTAAAGACAAAAAAAAAAATAAGCTTACATACTATTTTCGCACTTACAATAATAAATTAGCTAGTATTATCTTTCTCGCAATAAAACCAAAAATAAATACCTACGTACGTACACCTTTTCTTTTTTTTGTATCGCGAAGAAATGCTTTACGCACCGTCACCCTACCCGGGGGGGCAGGGTGGTGTGTGGGACTCCCGGGGGCCCTTGAGTAGGGGGCCTCTACTCCGGCCAAAGATAAAAATGAACTGCTATTTTCTCTGGTCATTGTCGTTGTTTATTTTCTCAGATATGAAATCTAAGAAATAAGTATTACTACCTACTATAAACGTACCTAGGGCACAGATTAACTTAGGGCTACTAGCTAGCTTGGGTAGGGGCCAATTTGCAGATATGAGCTGGGTATGTACTGCCTTTCCTCGTAAAATTAAATAGATCGATATATGTACTGTTGAACTACAAACTTATGTCGGGTGATTTTAATGACTAATTAACTAAACTTCACGCCACTTCCCTAGCGGGGTAGGCAGAGTGAACCGATTCAATTACCTACTAAATTTATACAATACATAAGTATAAAGTAACATTTTAAATATAATCGCAACTGGGAATATAATAAAAGTCAAGTAATGCCCATGACATCAATATTTTATTGAATATACCTATATAAACAATTAGATATCTTAATAACAGAAAAAAATTGGAATAAAATTAATCACATAGAGAATTCCCAAATAATTTTTCTCATTTTATAATCCAGTAATCAAATTTGTCTGGTTTACAGTGGCGGAATTATCCCAAGGCCCAGTAGGCCCGGGCCTAGGGCGTCCAGATATTAGAGGCGGCCAATCGTAATAAAAATTGAGTGATGACGCTTTAGTATCTACTGAGAATTATGGCCTTGGGCCTAGAGCGGCCAAGACTGTAAATCGGCCACTGCTGGTTTATATGGGTTGTCAGTCAGATGGTTTGTTCCTTCAATTTAATTACCAGACTTGCTAAATTCATGACCAAATCGATAAAAACGTGATGAAGGCATTTTAATCCAGAATTTGCTTTGTATCGATTCAAGAATATCATTGTTCCAGACTTCGGATTTTTATAGAATTAATATTCTTTCTAGATAAACTAGGTGCTGGTGTTATAATGGTAGTACTACTAGTACACTACTTTTTGTACCCAAAAACAGAACAGAAACGCTGTCATCGGCCATGAACGTGTATAATTTCGAATATGAACATGTTTATTTTTGGAATGGCTTTTATGAATTTTATAGAGATTTATTTTCTCTTTAGGCTTCTGGTCACTCAGCGAGGCATTCAAAATGTTTCCTTTTGTAGCCGTGCTGAACCACTGTTGCCAGTTTCCCGACAAGTTTCTTCAACTTCTGCTTTCCTTCAATGAGCGTCTTGAAAATATCATGAGTATCTGCTTCGCTGCTGTAAGTGTTTTTCAAGTATTCCTCACTCAATGCATTAACATTCTGTAAGAACTCTACTGATTTTTTATACTTATCGGGTTCAGCCGCAATCGAATAAGCGACATCATGATCGCAACCAACAGAAGGGTTTGCACACTTCGCATCAATAAGATCAACTGCCTGTAACATAACAAACAAATTAAACATAATTAAAAAACGCAACAGCATTCTTCTGTGCTGTGCATTTTTGGCCACGTATTTATATACTATCGAAACGGATTTCAAAATTGTTTCAGCTCGATAAGACAAACTAGAAAATCAACTTAACCAAACCAAACGACAATCAAATCCCTGTCGCAAATTTTATTTTGGTGGAATTATTACTTTATTCAAGTTTGACCAGATATTATTTAAAATGACTATGTAATGTACTTAATTTAAAACTTTATGTCATTAGGGTCGTTATCATGACACAGCACAGCAAGCAGTACAGCAAGTCCCGCGCTACTAATGCCAGCTAAGTTTAGGGGCATACCAAACGATTATATTGTAGGTATGTTATGCGATTTTTTGAGTTTTAGAAGATTTTATTTCTGTGATATTTTCTGATTTTATGTAGACAGGATTTTATGTGTTTTGTATGTACTCGGAGGAAGCACTTTCACTTTTAGTACTAACGTCCTACACGTTCAGACAAAACTTAAAATTATTCCTTTTGGAAATTTTGCCGCTTAATACCGACAGCAAAGCGTCAATTAGTTCACTTTCCCAACTTGTCGACAACTACAACAGGTAAAAGCAATGGTAATTTTCCACTGTTAGTGTAAAATTTATTTACATGTATAAAATATAATTTGTAGTAGCCTTATACAGTATTTTTATACAACTTATTTTATCAAAATTATGATTAAATTTGTACATGTCCATACGTGTATGTCTATAAGATCTAATATATTTATTGTATTAAGCAATATAGTATGCATAATCAAACAATATATATTCAACTTACCACTTTCACTTGTTTGTCTATGTTTTCAAGGAAGTTTTGAGCCAAAGCTGACACTTCTGCATTTTTCTTCCATCCTACATCGACTCCCTTTCTTACAGCATCATTATAGTATTCGTCATACTCGGAACTATGAACAAATTCGGAATGTATATAGTATTTAGAGTGCAACTAAGCAGTCCGCTACGGGGATAAGCTGATCTTATCCCCGTTTTCCTATTGAGCCTATTTAATCAAATCTTTCCTCTTTATAATACTAGTATGATTTACTTTTACAACATGCTGGACAAGAAACACAGTTGGTACATGATTTTTAAGTCCCGGACTAACATGGGCCAATACAGTTAAGTATAACTATCGGTTAAATTTTAAGTAATGTTCATCGATATGACTAAGTTATAGTCTTGCCAGGCGAGAACGACTCTGTTCTCCAGGTCATTTCCGTCATCCCCTACTATGGAAGAAATCTTAAGTTCTTAAGCCTCGATTCCGGGATACCCATAGCACCCAGCGGGTTTAATAGGTTAATCCCGATCATCCAACTTCGGCTGGAGACGGGTTCTCCAACTCAGAGTTTTCACGACCATGACGGCGAGTACGCACAAACCTAAGGTGCAGTATGCATCTTACGACGTCTTGCGAATTTATCAATTCGTATAAAGCAAGTGAAACAATATTTAATTTAATACTAGTGATCGCCCAGTGGTCGAAATTCGACCATTATTAGTTTTTTTATTATTTTATTATATATTGGAATATTAGCTTTCTGCAACCCTTCTCCATATAAACTTTAATTGTGCTAAATCTCATACTCCCCCGTCCGCGTAATTCTTTTAAAAAGGGATACAAAGTTTTTGCTTCACATATCTATGAATTTATAGAAGATAAGGGTTTGTCCGATATTGGTTTGGGACTTAAAAAAGAATGTGCCAACTGTGTTTCTTGCCTAGCATGTCGTAAAAGGCGACTAATGGTATATGGGGCTTTGGGTATGTGATAGTGTAGGCGACGAGCTAGTCGCTTGCTAGCTAGCTAGCTTGTCACTACTTTTACACATTTTCCATCTAACCCAGCTCAGTCTTGTTTTAGGCTGAATGTTATTAAAGGGGCCTGCTGCCCCTTTGACCTTGCCCATCCGTTCGGGGATTAAAAAAAATGGCATGATCCAGTCCTTCGTATCTTAAAGCATTTTTTTAGCAAATTCTATGCCATATAAACATTTTTAAATAAGCACGCTCCATACTATTATAAAGTCGGGATGATTAGCTATTGATTGATGGTTTACTTCAACTTACTCGCACATGTTACCCAAAAATAAGCCAAGTTCATACAATACAGCCATAAATATTCGATAGTGGAATTTTGGGTTCCCAATCTCAGGTGCTTCACTTTCCTCTCCACCGACCCTAGAATTAAAAAATGTTTCAAATAATATCAGAGATATTACAGTGCACGAGTGCACTGAATCACTTATGCACTCTTTGTTTCTTCGATCTCGTAGTCCGATGAAACAGCAAGTAGACATGACTGAAGAGGGGTCAGGCGCAGGACCAGCCGTCTAACGTCTTTCCAAGAAATGAAAGTGAAAAACTTCCTGACTGCCAGCTAGAACTGGTAATGGCTAGAGCCGGAATCTATGTGCCAGACCTATTGCACTTCTTATTATAATCCTTACCAAATGTATAAAAAAACGTTATACGTTCGTAGTAGTTTTTAAGTTACAAATTGTGTAGGTAAGTAACCCGACTTTACTTTTTTTTTCTCTTTTTTTTAATAACATGCAATAAGACGTATTTCTGACATTGAAAGTACACATTTTAAACTTTTTAAGGCCTTACTTACCCGAGTGTCGTAATAGTTTGCACAGCCTTTCGGTAATTTGAAACCCATGCTTTATAGCCTGGCGGAACAGGAACCGAATCACTATTTACATTTGAATTCTCTTCGGCCAGCGAGATTGCGCAGAAAACCACCACCAACACAACACGAACCATATTGGGTTGTTGAGCTGAAACCGAACAGATGTTTTTGATTAAGGCTGTTCCAGACCCACAACCTACAAGTCGGCTTGCCAACACATTTAAATTGGCACGCCAACACATTTGAACTGGCATTCAAACTTATATTATACTAGCTTCTGCCCGCGGCGTTGCCCGGGTGGTACATCGATGAAACATAACTTATGTTATTCTAATGTATAAGCTATATTAATGTAATATCAGTCTGGCCGTAGAAGAAAAATATAGTCACATGTAATAGCGGTTACACTAATCGTTTGACATACTTTTTATGAGCTTTCGAAACGCAATTATTCCATAGACTTGGTTTATACTGAGGTGTAACGTAACGGCTCAGCATACTCAACTGACTGTTTAATTAACTAACTAACTAAACTTCACGCCACTTCCCTCGCGGTGTAGGCAGAGAGAACCGAACTCCATTTAGCACGATCCTAACAATCCTGTCTATTAAAGGTTTCCAAATCAATTAAAAAACAAAATGTGCATATACATGGAACTGATGAATTATGTAATCTAAAAAATGTGTTCTTTCAATTGAATTATGTTTTGGAATTATTTGTGGATAAATAATTTCACAATAGGTTGTGAAACCACTTCCATTTATTTTGTATTTTTATATCGATACATAGATATCAATTACAACCGCAAAGGAAATTAAAAAAAATAAAACTTACACATTCCAATTAACTTTTTCTTCTCTGTTAATTTTGAAAAGTAGAAATAGTGCGTCACTTCCCAAAATTAGACTACTCAATAGCGCTTTACAAAACGTTTGCTTCCTTTTAT
Source organism: Glyphodes perspectalis (assembly GCA_951394215.1). Taxonomy (NCBI): domain Eukaryota; kingdom Metazoa; phylum Arthropoda; class Insecta; order Lepidoptera; family Crambidae; genus Glyphodes; species Glyphodes perspectalis. The sequence goes on along the minus strand of OX596201.1, from coordinate 15,799,160 downwards.
ACATGGTACCAAATTTCTTATTCTTGCACGATTTTTCAAAAGAAAATCGTACCAATTGCTACATATAATTGATAATCAAGCGATATTTTTTATTTTAATCAATTTGTCTCCAATAATATTCGATCTGTTCCGCTAATACTTATCACGCCAGGTTAGTGATATGGCGAATATTCTAGAATAAAAAGAGATGATATGTCAACAGTAATATAATGTTTATTAAATAACTAAACCTCGCCCTGCTTTATATCATCTAAATTATGTTATGTATAGAATAACTAAACTTCACGCCACTTTCCTAGAGGAATAGGCAAAGAGAACTGAACGCACAGCACGATCCTTACACACCTCATAAACTTCTTCAATATTACGATTTTTTTTATACAAGCTCTACGGTTTTAAAGAGTTCTTAACATTACCTTCTGTTAGCACACGACCAATGTAATTAACTGATGGATTTAATTTAATTTAATTATTTTTTGTCTCTTTTTTATTCATTTGTAGACAAAAGCTATAAATAAGAATATTTTCTTTTTGGAATTTGGTTATTTTTAACCGATTTAACAAAAAAGGAGGAGGTTCTCAATTCGACTGATTTTTTTGTATGGTTAATGTAGTCCTTACCAGTGATCACCAAGTTGATTTTATTAATCGAACGTCTATCTAATCAGAATTCATGTTTAAAACAAAAATCCAAACGGAAATGAAAACACAATGTACAAATCACACAAATTTAATTTTAAAATACTACATTCACATAAGTTGTACAGGCTAATTAATATTTATCAGTCTATATTTACTAAGTGCATTTCATAATAATAATATATTAGTTCTTCTTTATGTATAAATAACTCTTTTATAACTTTACAATTTCAGGTCTTATAGCTACTCTGGGTTACATAGGTTGAGTTGAAATATACATTAATTACCTATTTTATAAATGTTATAGGTCATTTTAGTTATATATTTTTATACAATAATAGTCATATGTAGAACCTATTTCTATATAAAAAAAAATAATTTGTATTAAATTGAATGAATGAAAAATATTATTCTTCAAGATTATATACTCATAAAAACTAAAGTAATTCAGAGAAATAATACCTACACAACCAATGTATAGTGTTGCATTGTAATTACAAAATGTATAACTAAAATAAGTATAGCATTTATTGAAATATATAAATGTTATTAACATATACAGTGGTATGGTTATAATGATCTACATAAAGACATGGTTTAGAGGGAATGTTGATTAAACATTAAACTATTGCGTTATTTACTATTAATTATTCAATTAAGCAGACTGTTGTATTACTTTAAACAATACTAAGAGTACATACATGTACATTATATACTTCAGGAAAAAATATCTAAGATAATGTGAGAAAAATGAAGAATCGAAGCAGAAATAATATCATATATTGGCCAAAGCAATCTGGTTTTTACAGATGTAAGTGGATTGCTATAAAGTACCAAGCGCATAAATTGAAACATAGACGGTACATGCTAATAAATAACTATATATTTGAAAAATATGATAACCATGGTCATAGATTCACGTCCGGCAAAGTGTTCATAACACAACGCTATAAGCTCTCCTACTATGTACGTTATTATTTGGCATCAAATATATATCCGTTTTACCTATATCTTAGGGTTACATGACAATAAATTCACCCTCTAAATGTATCGGGCTGGTAGCCATCACGAGTCCACATCACATTACAAAAACGTATTCCGATTGGTCAGCTAAGAATTGCCGATTCAAAATTCACTAATCACAATATTCAGCTAACATTTCATAACAGTTCAGTGACAAGTGAAAACGTCCACTACCAACTCCGTACATTTATCAGGACATTATACGATATTAAACATAACCTACATTGCACATAAACCAAATTATACACTATTATTATTTATACATACATTAATAACGGAAGCGTTACACACAACGAACTATATTCGGCGGCCCACTTCTACATTGAAAACTACTGCAATTTTACATTCAATTATAATGAAGTAAGGTTCATTAATGTTGTGAATGTGGAATCTTTATGTTAAGAATGATATTTTGAGCTTTTAATTTTTTTTTGTCTTCTTCAGCAATCCAACTATTTAGCGACAATATTTAAGTGATTGTGAAACAAACCATTTACAAATACTAAGGGTACCTTATACTTATGAGAGGTACTACTGTTCCATATCCACAAATTATAATAAAACCAATATTTGCCATTTTCCATGACCATCAAAACACTGCCCATATTCATACAAGGTAATTTTTAATTCATACGAAACCTCTAACCGTCTTATTGAACTCACTATTCAAAACAACTAATTTAAAGGATTATTGAAAACTAGCCAAAATAATGTTTACTTTTAATACAAAATATCCAATCAGCTGATCAAATTTTGTATGAAGAGTTAAAAAAACGATTTGATCATTTTCTAAACGGCTTTAAATTAGTTCCTTAGAATAATGAATTAAATAAGTAGGTAAGTATGGTTTAGCATAACCTAAAAATAACGTCGTTGGTGATAAATGCTCCACTTTCAAAACATCACGAACTCTATTACACCACAAATAATGTTCTCATTTACGCAAAGTAACAGTACAAAAGGAATTAAAACATTAATATGTATGAAAAACAGAATATACCGCAGTGTAATAGACAAATCACAAAGTTACGCAATATTTAAGTGGCTGCGTAATATAATCAATTATTTATCAACTAACACATTAACTTAAGGTAATCACAAGAAATAAATAGGATGAAAAATACATACACCGCTCAATAATACTAATTATGTCACTAATGATCATAGTTGAAATAATGAGATCACCAGAGGCTCTAATATAATTTAGTACACAATTAGCAATTTAAATCAATAATTTAGTAATAATTATTATTAAATTTTGGAGATTCCAACCTCTTTGCTTTTAGTTTTCATTATAATTAGTAAATGCAAATTGAAAGTATATAGTAACACATTTTAATAATTTAATTTTATAGCAAAGCAAGGAAATTGGATCAAAAATCACAATCAAATCAAACAAAATGTTTTTACCTATAATTTCGCCTTTTCCCGGAATCACTGCACAAGTGCAACCAAAAACATTTGAGAAAATGAGAGGACATTAAATTTTTTATACTCGTCTCCTTTTCTCAACTGAAATAATTTACACAATACACAATTAATTTAAGCTGGAACAAAACAAAAAGCAAATATTAGTTTATTCGGTTAATATTACAAACACATTACTAATTTGTTACTATTAATTCAAATGTGCCAAAAAGGAAAATCAAAACAAAACAAAAACGTTCCGCACTCGACCCAAAAATGTAAATTAAAACATTTTGGAAAATAATTTGTAAAAACTAAAAACGTGTCTAAATCATGATATCAAGTTGGTCTAAAATTCATTCAGTTACAAATTAGTCAAAAAGTCGTTTTAAACTTAAGGTGGCCAGCTACACTGACAAAATATATTTGATATATTACAAACAAAGTAGATAGAACCTTATTACGTCGACGTAGAGTTTAATAAGATAATATATCATGTATAGGATTGTTATGTCACGCCACAAAGATGCGACATGTCGTAACGACATCTGCGACTTTTTATCATAGGTACTAGTCATCGTCAGTAAAGCAAGCCACGTAACAACGTTATAAATAAACCGCAGGTTACACGGCTACCAAATAAAATAGCACAAATTAATGTATAATTGATACACAAATGTATGTACATTTATATAAAAATACAATATGTACTGGGTGTGTTGTCGGGGCCCTTGTATTATCAATTTTTAAATAACATACATAATGATTAGGTTTGTATATTTTATGAAAAAAAATAAAAAAATCGTTAACACTTTTAAACTGAAAACCCAACAACACGACAAAGTTTAATGCAAATGCAAAAGGAATGAATAAATGTCGTCGAACATTTTCGTTTACAGACCAGCTTTTTCTATAAACACAACATTATAGGAAATCATATATCATATATTTTTTCTTGATTGGCAGTAATTTATTATTCTCACTAATAAAAAAAAAATTAAGAGCCAACTTGCCACAGAAAACAAACAAACTGAATTATAATAACGTGTTTTTTTTTTTTTTTTTCTTGTCTTGAATTACGGAAAATTTGTTAAAATTATTAAAGCAAATCGCAATTCTGTGGCATTTCGACCCATGACTATCGAAAGCAGCCAATCAAAGTTATAGGAACTCAAATAGGATGTGCATTTATTTCGACCATCGCTACTTTTTAGTAGTAAAGAAATCAATCCCTTATCAAAACATTTTAAGCCTTACAACGACGTAGTAAGGCTCAAAATGTTGAGATTTTTCAATTCGCAACCACTACCAGAGTAAGGTATAACTAATGTGCTATGAAACTGTTGGGACATGACTAAAGTTTTTCATTTTCATAGTAGGTTTTCCTTTAAAGTGAAATGATAAAGAGTGCATGTATATTCCTCTTATTAAAGTGTATCAATATGACGCGATCAGGATCCCAGAATGGCATAGAGCGTGGATCAAAATATCAATAAGACAAACATAAATGTATCATACTTCCGATCCATGCCCTAATCGTGATGCTACAAGCTACAAGTCGAGAGAGACGAGAGATTATGCGCTTATTCATGTTTCAGCTGGGAAAATAAAGGCATAATTAGCAAAGTAGCCACAGCTTATGCAGCGTGTAAAAGTACTATTGGACACTAACCACACGTTATTATTCTTATGTGGGCTTAATTCAGACACGGGAGTAAACAAGCGGTTACAAAATCGCACGGGAATCGCGCTTCTTACCTACTGGCTAGCAATCACTAAGACTTAGCCCGTTTTGATGTAAGTGCGATTTTGAAAGCACCGAATTACTGCTATGACAGAATTAGGCTGTATATTATAAAGATAATAACGATATTTATCGATCCCGCACCTCTGACTGTAAAATATATGTAAACAAGCATTGTGAACGTAAGTCACACAACTATAACTATAACTATACTTATATAGGAGTGTCTCAAGCAGGGTTTATATTTTTCTGATGAGACAACAGAATCAGTTTCATACAATAGTTAAAGCTACGTTGTTTAAACATTAGTTATTTGACTCACCACAACACATTGCACAAGATTAATCAAAACGACACTAAACTAATTGTATGGAACCAATCAGTTTTGACGCGTAACACGTTACATCAAACAAACGCAAATCCGGCTTCGCTCACTCTGTTCACAATCATAATCTGTCGCCACTCACCACTTTATAGTTGATTAATGCACCTTATGTCTTTACAATAAGGTTCAACGAATCCAATCATAAAACTTGTTATACCTTACTCACATCCATATACGGAAACTGTATAAGGCCGTTTCAACTCGTTCACATCTATATTTACATCCAACGGGCAAGTTATATATCGAGTACATTATAAAACGTCCTCAAAACAGCTTCACAACCGCAAGCTCTAAATAATATAATAATAACAGGTATACTAATTAGTAAAGATCGCTATATACAGACTGCGTTTAGCAGCAATTAGAATAAATAACCTAAATAAATCACTAAAAAATATAATATAGCACTCTAAACACAATTGGTTAATGTCACTTTCGAACGTTCATTCAGTTTAAGACGTATTTGAGCGTCTTATAACTCTCACATTGCAGATCGCACTTGATGCATACATTGTAGACTTGATTTTTGCAACAGCACACAGCTTGATAGTAGTTCATAGCGCTTTGTATAAAGTTTCCAAGGGCCTTGCTATCTGTATAGATGTACAAGCTATCCAACGGCCACTTCACGTCTTGCTGTTAATTTAGTTAAACCTCCTTTCTGTGCCAGTTTCTTATTCCGTACATTATACAAGTTGTATAATTATACAGCACTTATCTGAGCGCCGTGTAGAGGTTGAGCACACTCTTGTTCTCCTTGTGGGAGGGCGTCTTGGAGAAGACGTTCCAGAAGCGGAGGGTCTCGTCGCCGGCGCCAGTGACGATCGCCTCGCCGTCCGGCGAGAGGGCCAGGTAAAGCACTCTGTATGAATGACCGGTGAGTTTCGCCACCTGTGTGAAGAGATGACGGGTTAAAACTTCTGAGATTTAAGTACATTAGCTTTCCTAATGAGAGGTTTTTTTTTCATTGGGGAAATGTTTACTTTATATATGAGTGCCTCACATTGCAGATTTCGCATTGCAAATGCTATGCTATGATTGTGTTATGTTATGTTATGCTTGGGCAAATGACGTGCGATCGACATACATATAATATACTTTTACGATCGGTGAAATGAGGGTTATGCTGAACGTTTCTATTTACTGTGGCCCGCTAGAAAAATTGGGATCAGGTCTCTAAACTAAGTCGGATATATTTGTAGACTAGGTCAACAGTACTAGAAATAGATTATCAGAATGGATGGTCTTTTTTGCTTCATGTCAGCTAAAACTCTTTTGCTAGTCGAGTTCTGATTAAGCCCGCAAGGTGGCGCTATTATAGTGGCGGGACCCAGGTTGAATATAAGTAACTTTTTATATCGATATATATGAGTAAGGGCTTCTATAAGATTGAAGACTTCCTAAATGATAAGCATATATGTTTAACTTCATAATGAAGTGTTCACCTGCAGTGTTGTTACCTAAAGTGTAGATTATTAATTACGAAATAGTAAATTTTGGCATTTAAAAGAGTAACTATCGAGTTTCTTGCCAGTTTCTTCTAGATAGAGTCTACCCTCCGAACCGGTGGTAATGTTTTCTTTTCTGTTTAAATTGACTATTTATAAGTGCTTTTGAAGCCTATATGAATAAATAGATTTTGAATTTGAATTTGAATATTAGTCATTAAATCTACTCCTAATACAATATTTATCTCAGTAGTATACAAGTATATGTTACCTGTGTTAACGACGGGTACTTCCACACCAAGATCTGGTTCTGCGAGTACCCGTGCGTGGATACCAGCTCGCTGGAGTGTTTCGACCACGCCAAGTTGCACACTTGCGATCCTGCAACGAGACATAGTTATCATTAGATAAACATACATACATGATAAAAAAATTATACCATAAAATAAAATAGAGGTAGAATTGTCAAAATGTCATCACTTTATCTTATGTAAAAACCGAATGACGTTCTCCAAGAGGTATTTTTTAAATTTATTTCTCTATTAATTTCTGTCCGACTATTACATGACTTTGGTACAATTCCACAGCCATATATTATTTAAAACTAAGTACGAAACAATCCACTGTTTATGGTATAAACAAATTCTCCTAAGTAAACCTCGTCGCTATCATCTCTTCTCTTTTATATTGGAATACTATAAGAATAGAATCAATAAACGCATTGATTCATTGGCTTTGATGCAAAGGCAGTCGTGCGTGCGATCCGCAATCAGTTCCCGGTCGTGTAACAGTTACTTCGCACTTCCCGCTGGGAGAGCGTTGACTCTGGTGTTTGTGGTCAATTTGCGTCAACTGTTTTATAGTTGGGTGCCTTTACCGGGTGTGACCACCGAATCAAGACCATTTATAGGTCTACTAGCTTCTGCCCGGGGTTTTGCTCGCGTGGTACTTCGATAACACATATTATTCAGGTTAATAAGCTACTTTATTCTCAAGTTATATAAAAATGTAGTAGCCGCGGAAGGCCCGGGCTCACCTACCAGGACCAGATTGGTCGTGTATTAACAGAAGGTGATGTTAGAAGTCATAAAAACCGTAGAGCTTGTATGAAAAGGATTATGAATGTTGAAGAGGCGAGTGAGGTGTGTAAGGATCGTGTCATATGTCGTTCGGTTTTCTCTGCCTACCCCGCTAGAAAAGTGGCGTGAAGTTTAGTTAGTTAGTTTTTATATAAAAATCCATTCAGTAGTTTTTGCGGAAAGAGTAACAAACATCCAAACAAAGTTTCGCATTCATAGTAGAATGGCAAAATTATTTTAAAAATCGTAGGTGTCCACTTCAATACACAATATTAGTTGTTAGAGCAATATAGGCACTCTATGCAGAAGTGCTACGAAACTAAAAAATAGGTAGACATATTTTTGAGGTCAAGCAACCCAGTCTCCCCTACCCAGACCGCTATTGAGCATGAGTGTGACCAGTATCGAAATAGCTTACTACAGGAGTAACAAAGACTAGGGGCACTTCATGTTCCCTCGTTGGCGACATAAAGATTTAAAATTTTTCCCAACACTATACTTTTCACACATTCACCGAAACATGTTATTTGAATTGACTTCAATGAGGGTTTTAAAAAATACAAAATCCGCCAGATGGCACGAGGGAGTCTCGTGGTCTTATCACTGTCACTATTGGCTTTTTGTTGACAGCATGTCAGTTTGTTATGTAAACTTAACAATAAGGAGGGTGACAAGACCGTACGTCACAGTTACGCCATCTATCCGATGTTCAAAAAACCCTCATTAAATCTTGTAAAAAAACTGCAGGTCCGGTCTGCAGGGCGGCGTAAATTATTACCTACCGCCCGAGCATACTTGACTAAGTTATTACTCCATAAGAACAATCTTATTTCGTCCTATTCTTGGGGGGTGAGTGACTAATATGGTCAAGATAATCAATAGATAATATGCATAAGAGTCAAGCAAATACTCTCTGGCGTTTCAGGTAAAGACTTCTTGAAGAGTCCATGGGAGGTGGTGAGCTTGTCCCAAAGACACTTGGAAGATCACTTTGCCTTACACATCTTGTATCTACATACAAATTGTAATCTGGTTTACCTTTTACTTGTATTACTCGGCTGAATTTTCAATGAACATTAACTGTAAGACTTGGTATAAATATTAATCTGTAAATTTTAATTTTTATATTCAATCTGGCATTAAAAGAGTAACTACCGAGTTTCTTACCGGTTTCTTTTCGGTAGATGCGACATTCCGAACCGGTGGTAGATTCAAATTGTTATATTTTGTATTATTATATTTTTATTATAATACAAAATATTATTATATTTTACTTGACGATTTACAAGTGCTTTTTTGAGGCCTACGTAAATAAAGATATTTTGAGTTTGAGTGTACCTGTGTCGACGCACTGCATCGGCTGCGATGTGAGTGTGTTCCAGAAGCGGATGCAGCGGTCGGCCGTGCCGCCGCCCGACGCGAGCAGCCCGTGCTGGTGCGGCGACCACGCGATCGCCTTCACCGCCGCCACGTGCGACGAGTACGTCTGCACCGGCGACGTCGAGTGCTGCAACGATACCATAACAATAATTAAGTGGCTGAATATTGCAATCATTTTTTTCAAAATTTTCCATCAGGTCAGTTTTATGTTTTAACTGAATGTGATTAAGGCTGGCTGGCCCTTTAGCACTGCTTACCCCTTCGGGGATTGCGGGTGTAATGATATATGTATATGTATTTATGTATGTTATTGCAACCATGACCAAATGACGTGAATGGGTGACTGTTACCATGCACAGATCCACTATCATGGACGCTGTTCATTGACGCTGGGCATGTTCATAACCTCAACCTGACTTAAGAAATACGCTAGTAGCTTGAACTATAGTTAACCAAACTGAAATTCACCGTTTACGTAAATCTTATTATTTATTTTTACCACGCGTTCGATATTCAAGATTCGCGCGTATTTTGTTTCCATGTAAATTTTTGCAAGCGTGTATATAATGAGGGTTTTCAAAAATACAAAAACCGCCAGATGGAACGAGGGAGTCTCGTGGTCTTATCACTGTCACTATTGGCTCTTTGTTGACAGCATGTCAGTTTGGTTTCAACTACCAATGAGGAGGGTGACACGACCGCAAGTCACAGTTACGCCATCTTTTGGATGTTTTAATTCAAAAAACCCTCATAAGTACCACAGCCATACCTTGAATCCAATGATTTTTTTTACTATTAGCAAACAACACATAAATGCCATTGTTGATATCCATTTGGTTATTGATTACTAAGAAGAATAGGGTTATTATAATACTAAGAAGAGCGTGTACAATGAATATAAATATTCCATTAGAGATTTGCTGGCAAACAGACAAAAAATTAGAATACTGGTAAAACTTGGCATAGATTCTGCATGTAAACAAGGGTTTTTGAACTGCACAGCTAGGTACAGTCAGCAAAGAAATATTACTACAAACATCGATTACGATAACTGTTGCCGAAGCTGGCCTCATTAGTTTTATATTAATACTTTTTACACCTTTTATTATTTTTGTATTTAAGTTTAGAATTCTAATTTTATTTTGATATAAAGCACCTATTGTTTTTCTAGTAGTCTCTTTGTAAATATACGTCTGTTCACACGTTGGCAGTTTCTATTAAGTATAATAAAATTTATGTGTACCTTTGTCAATCAAACTTATAATTGTTTTTAAATAAGTATAAGTTTGATTTTTATGTGATTTCTCTAAATTGTCTTGAAATCCAATGTAGTTTTTAACTTACATACATACATAACACCACGCCCATAATCCCCGAAGGGGTAGGCAGAGTCGAAGGGGCAGCATGCCCCTTCAACCATATTCAGCCAAAAACAAAGCCGGGCTGGGCTAGATGGAAAACTATGATATGTCTTAACTTGTTGAGACATAACACAAATCGTACTATGTTATGGTCAACTACACGAATGAAATTACTTTTGTTCAAAACTACCTACTAAATAAAATAGGAAGAGCTAATCAAACTGATATCTCGGTGGGTATGGGAACCAGCAAATCAAACCACATTTTAACCTCATTGTTACATTGGGAAATCATAGATAAATCTTATCTAAGTAAAACGGAATTTGCGTGTTATTAAAATTTGCATACATGGCTACCAAAACAATAATAAGAATAATTTGTTTGGATTTCGCATAATTTCAATGTAAAAAGTGGTTTGGAAAAAATATTTTTAGATGTAATTCTCTCAATTTCCTATAAACTCAAATAAAATTTTTAAACATCTTTTGCAAAAAAAATATAATCGTTAAGTTCTTCCGAACTCCACTATCAATATTATAATGTTTTTTTTACTTAAACCTCTTTTATGTAATTCACATGAAAAATAAACCACTTACCATAGACCAGACGAAGAGTTTGTTGTCGTTGCCGCCGGACGCCAGCGATTGGCCATCGGGCGACCATTTGAGACCGCACACTTCTTGTCTATGACCTTGCAATACACGGGACGACTGCACCGCTATAAAAATAAAAGTTTTTTTTTAAATTCATTATTAAAGCTTATCCATATGATCGTTTCATAACTCGGCTATAATATAAAACTATTCCTTACTCCCTAATAATGTATCAGAATAATAGAAATTGGAATAAGGATAAATACATTTCAACCTACTTTAGAGTATGTAATTTAAGATATCAAATGTTATTCGAGTAATATTCAATATTCAATTCATGTAGCAGATACGAAGCCTGTCAATGTTATATGTATATCGATTTGGTTCAATCAATTTGAATGATCAATTAGGTTCATGATTTTACGTAACCATTTTTTAAGTAGGTCGGTATTACATCCAGCTTATTATCATTTGAATACCGTTTAAGGCTCTCGTAGACAATTAAACCCTCTTTCGTCTATCACAGACAAAGACGCGCGCGGTGACTAATGTACATGACACTTACGCGGCGTCCTCGTGTCCCGCTGCCTGATATGCCTGTCCCGCGACCCGGAACTTAGTATGTCGCCGTTCCACGCCAGGGCGCCCACGCGCGCGATGTGCCCTTGGAGTTTCGTCACCTGGGAAGTTACAATACGCGTTAATTACATGTAACAGATAAGCCGACGGCTGTTAGTAGGTCTGTAAGCCCATAACAGTTTACACATAAAAAGCTCTTGTACCAAATTTAGCTTGTATGCTTGTACTATGCATACTAGATAACAAGTAAACATATTAAATGTCCCGTGTTGGTCTGGGACTTAAAAATAATGTGCCAACTGTGTTTCTTGCCTAGCATGTCGTAAAAGGCGACTAATGGTATATCGTGTTTTGGGTATGTGATTGTGTAGGCGACAAGCTATCCACTTGTCACTACTTTTTCACAATTTTCCATCTAACCCAGCCCATTGTCCGGTGTTGTTCTAAGACTAAAAAATTATGTGCCAACTGTGTTTCTTGCCTAGCATGTCGTAAAAGGCGACTAATGGTATATCGTGTTTTGGGTATGTGATTGTGTAGGCGACAAGCTAGCCACTTGTCACTACTTTTTCACAATTTTCCATCTAACCTAGCCCAGTTTTATTTTTGGCTGAATGTGGTTAAGGGGGCTTGCTGCCCCTTTGACTGCCTATCCCTTCGTAGATTACGGGCATGATGATATGTATGTAACACTTCAGCAGTTTTTGAGTTAATTTGTTACAAACATACAAAAATACACACAAATACACTTTCCTCTTTATAATATGAATGTAAATGACTTACCTCCTTATTAACACTGACGTCCCACACGCTGATGTGTCCCTTTTGTGTCCCGACGGCGACCAGGTGTCCCCGCTCGCTCCACGCGACAGACGTCACCGCGTTGCCTTCAGAGGAGAGATCGCACAAACGTGTCACCTGCGACAAAAGGTAATAACATTCTTAATGTTGAACGCAGATGGTCGCTAGCCAGCCGACAGTTTTGTTTTACTTTTGTCTCTGCTCAAAGGGTTATGGTATAAACCCAATTATGGATGTTGAAGAAGCAAGTGAGGTGTGTAAGGATCGTGCCATATGGCGTTCGGTTCTATCTGCCTACCCCGCTATGGAAGTGGCGTAAAGTTTAGTTAGTTAGTTAGTTAGCTATGGATGCATCTATAAATAAATAAATGAAAATAAATATCAGACGACATCGCATACATTGATTTGACTCCGTGGTAAGTAGAAGCACTTGTGTTACGGATGTCAGAATCAACAGTGATATTACAAATACATACTCAAATAATAGAAATTAACACCCAGACACAGAACAAACACAAAGACTCATCACACTCATGTTTGTTCTGAGTAGGGATCGAACCTACAACTCTTGGCGCATGCGGCAGGGTCACTACCGAATGCGCCATCGAGCCAGTGGATATATGTCTTTATGTTGAAGCATTTAAGAAATACTACCAGAAGAAATCTTTATGCAACTCTGCGTATATATTTTGCTAATGGTGCTCAGAGCTAACTTGAAAGGTATAACAAACTTACGCACTTTGATGTGCTGGACCATGGTCCATGGATTAATATAAACTACTCTGATGTAAGACCTACTGAACCCCCGGCGCTTCTGTCTCGCTTTAAGTGAAAACAGGCATTAACTTTTCTTTTTTATGTTAGGAATGCATTTATGTGTCATCCAAATAGGCCTAACTTCGGTCTACAAAGTAAACAACTACAAGCTAACGCCTAATCCTGACCGTGGTCATTCTACTGGCGAAGTGCAAGTTTCAAGTTCTCCATTGAGACTACACGTGAAACCAATGTAGACACTAATGAAGTCCAGGTAATCCTTAAACTAACAAGCCACACCCACCTGGCTAGTGCAAGCGCTCCACAGATACACGCAGCTGCCTAAGCCGACGCTGAGCACGTTCTGCGCGGACCAGTCCACCAGGTTCAGGTAGAAGTCGTCCTGCAACTCCGGCGCGTCCAGCACCTTGAACGGGATCCGCGAGATCTTGCGCGTCGCCTTGCGCGGCGAGCGGAGCAGCTTCTGTGACTTAGCTGATATTGGGGAGAGGCTGTACGGCGACGGGTCGATGTTTTCCTGAAACAAGAAACAAGAGCTGTGGTCAGGCATGACAAACAACAGTAGGTACATGCGTTCACACGTCAGTATTCGTTTATCTCAATTTCCATTTGATATGTGAGCGTGGTCGCGTGGCAGCTCAATGGTAAGGACACGCGCCTCTTAACCGAGGAATGCGGGTTCAAATCCGGGCACGTATCCCTGGATTTTTCAAGTCTATGTACATATTTATACCACTAGCTCGGCGGTGAAGGAAAAACATCGTGATGAAACCTGAAAATTCAAACAACTTTGGATTTGTAACCATGATCCAAAGATTGTTTGGTTCCCCTATCTTAGGGATACGAAGGTCATATCGGCAGTCGCTTCAATGTAATTACTAGACTCGCTAAATCCTGGATCATGGTCTAAGCGGACCCTGTTTAAACACGGGACATAACACTAGGAAGATGGTTAGATGATGTGAGCGTGGTCGCATTTTGTTTAAATATACAAATAACGGTCATAGAGACGAATGCAATAAATAGAGGTCAAGCTCAATAATAAATCTGCACATGTTGGTCCTAACCACGTGGATCTCTTAACGCTGGATTTTTCATCTCTTAATATTAATACGTTTTATTGCGCTGTAGTAAAAATTTGTTTAATATTGTAATTTTTACAGTTCCCTGACTGTAGCTATGAATACGGAGTCTTGTCGCTTCAAGACTTTCCTGGGTAACCTCCACTTAGGTATGACCTAAGATAAAATTCATCTCACTTACATACTCAAACCAATCAAATAAAACATACAAACATCACAGGTCAGGATACAGACGTCATCTTGTATTTGTCGTTGCACGTATTTAGACTTTTTGCACAAATGTTGGGTAATTGTAGGATGAGTAAGCAAAAGCTTTTCAAAGTTATCATCATTCGTTACAAGAATTAATTAATTAACAATATGGCTATATATTTAGCCTACAGATGCTTTTCTTTTTTCATAGAAAATAACCTTATTAAAGAGCCCTTAGCCTAACAAAACATTCCACAATGACTCAACTCGACTACTTCAGAGTACTAAAACGGTTTACCAAGCTCCGTAAAATAATAATTAAACCTTTTGTTGTCCAAACAGACGCTACAGTAACTATAAACGTCCAATCATAATTACATCAGCAATAGCCAGACAAGAGTTGAAACGGTGGTCAATAAACTGTCAAAAAAAACCTAGTATATATCTTGACAATCTCATTAAACTTAAATGAAACTCATTATGGTATCAACCGCGGCCCACGGTTACAATATAATAATACATAAAACTTTTGAGCCGAAATATAAAAATGCAATTAAAAAAGATAAAGATAAAGCTGATGAAAACGAGACGTGAAACGCGCACGGTGCTAAGGAGACAAATGATGCCACGGTCATTACGCTTCCCAGTAATAAAACAGACAAATACCCCACAACCACTACAGAAAACGGAGAGGATGCAAAAACTATTGACAAATTGAATGTAAAAAAGACCACGCTAGTGGCAGAGACCGCATTCAGTTTATTACTAATGACTGCAAAAAAAAAACAGCGCATTTGGAAACAATCGCCACACGAGACAAACATTTTATTGAGGCACATACAAACAAGCAACAAAAAACCTAAATAAAAAAAATCTAGACAACGATGCAGATTAATTCAAATCAGGGAAGATAAAAAAAAAACCATTTGCATACGTTGCTTGTTGTGAAGATAAATAAATAGCAACGGTGTTAACAATAATTTTGGATGTCGAAAGAAGATCATGAAACCTCCTGAAGCGGAACAAACGAGACCTTGAAAGGTTGATTACCCAAGGCTTTTGTGCCGAGCACGTAGAAGTTAAAAAATATGCCATTTGATAGCGAGTCGATTTGTCAGCAATTTTTTTACTCTTTCAAATTAATCATCAAACTTCTGTACGTTGTTCTGATTAGTCTCATTGACAAGCGAAATTAAAACACCTGATGAAATATATGTATCGGCTACCGCTAGATTGATCTATTGTGGTACGTATTACAATAAGATATATATTACTGTGTAAAAACCTTCCAGACTTTTTACGACTATATACATTATGCAGACTTATTTGTCGAGAGACCATTAGCACGCAATAGCACATAGCAATTATTTATCAAGCCGTAAAACCTGCATTCATTTTGTTTATAGCCGTCTAAAATGACACAAGGTTGACAATTTTAATGTGAATTTTCGCACCGACAAACGTTCTGCAAAAATTCTAAGTAAACTTACTGCAAAAAGTGCACAATTCTCGTAAAACCGTGGCAATATTAAGTCCGTGAACCTGCTTTTATAGCGTATCCTAAGTAATCTAGATGAATAACACCTTCATAAACAGGCAAACGTTTTGGGACGTAACGTGGGCAGTCATTACCATACGCGCATTTTGGGCTGATAATCCTTTTATTGTGAAAACATAGAATTTGTCGGCGTGGGAAGAAAATATTGGTGATTTCCTTCACAAAATCCGGAATGTATTAAATTTTGGAGAAACACCAACAAAAGGACATGACATGCTCGCTTCGGATACACGTTTTACTGTAATGTATTTCGACTGGGAACGGAATTGGGTTGTGTGACGCCTACGTCAGGCAAAAACACAAGGAATAAAGGACATAAACATGAATGTTTAAAGTTAAGCGCACTCACAATAAATATCACTGATAAAGGGGAGATTTACACGTAATACTAAAGATATCGTGGCAGACACCGTTACAATGCCCCAATTGTTATTACAATCAATGAAAGACAAACAAAATCTTAACACAAATCATTCGGCAGTCAGAGAAACGGTGCCACAAATAAGAGAAATGAGACGCGTTACAATTAAAACGCAGATATATTCATATTCGAGTGTTGATATTCGATAGTTATCACTAATAAATCTCACTAAATAAACTGGCCTCAAAAATAATACGCCACTTAAATACTCAAGAAATCAAAGTCAAAGATGAAGAAAAAAATTCATGAATGAACGGTCGCGTACTACCGAACACCTGAAATAAGATTGAAAGTGCATACTCAGATGCACGGTGATTAATTCACAACTGCCACTTAAGGATATATTGACTTAGCTCCACGCCCCTGGTCATCGACACAGCGGCCTTGGTGGCAGAAAATTAATGCATATTATTATATTACGTAAGCCGAATCTTGCCTGCAGCGAGTTGCAACTGGTTTTAAAGATGTGCGGACAGGTATGTCAGTTGAGATAAGGATAAGGAGAATTTTGACGAGAACTCATGTAGTCTGGGATTTTGATGATTATGCGAGCTTTGTGTTTTTTAATGATATGCGTATTTAAGAAGAAACGTATAGCTCGTACATATAACTTTATTGCACAGAGTAACCTTGGAAAGGTGAACGATCCCATTTAGCAAGTTGACTATTGATATTTTAAAGCAAAGAAAACAATTATCTTTACACCGGTATAGAAAAAACTATCTATTGTCCAATATTACATAACTTAACTTATATGATAAATAAACGTAAAATGCCAAATTTACAGGCATCTAGCTAGATGTAGATACTAAAATAAGATACGTCTAGAAATCAAGCTAAGATCACAATAATTAAAATAATTACGCAGTAGCGTCTAGTGGTGCAGGACTAAATAAGACGGATATTAGAAACCAACCGCAGGGAAGATGAGCATCAGACGCTCTCAAACAATTTGGCTTTGCTAATGCCATTTTGATTACGCGAATTACCTTCTTTTTTTCGCAACCACTTTGGGCAATTGTAACTCACGTCGGACAGTAATAAATAGATGTTTACCAAACTACTTCTCTAGCGAATTTTAGCTTGCTCATGTTACAAAAAATTACGACTTTACACTGGTAGTCATGCAATGAAAATCAAAAATCGAAAAAACTTGAGTCGGCTTATTATAAGATGTTGTCTACAAGTCTAAGCAAATGTTGCGTGAGGGATTATACGCCTAGCTGTGGTTGTGATTGCATCGTTGGATGATGAAGATCAGTACAAATTGTCTGCTTCCTTCAAATACAATTGCCTTATTCAATGGAAATAGACAAAAAGCGACGCACAATGGACGGCAATCGTCCGCTGCTCCAGTCTAGCTCCAGACTACAAAGGAAGACCTATAACAACTAATCTAACATAAAAAATGCACAGCAAGACAGCAACTGAACAGACGTAGCTTATCATCGGAAAAAAAACTATATACGTACACACGATGTACAAAAGGAATTAGTATTTATTAGCCATAGACGAAATGAAGCAACGTAAAAAGAAAAGTTAAAAGAAAAATTTCAATCTAACACAAACCACAATGATGTAAGATGAATGAGCAATCAGAATCAAGTTTGTTAACCTCAGACAGCAGACGCATAAAAAGCTAGAAATCCACCAAGTGACTAGATCGAGATAGCAGATTGATTGGTACTATAAATGAATGACAGGTCCTGTGACCTGTCGGATCCGCAAGCAGGTCACGTTGGGGGAATGCAATAAAATTAACGAGCTACTGCAGTATTCCGACTGTAATTTTTTTCATACAGTCGCACGTGCTCCGAATGCTAATTACGCTCACGGAACTGATTTTCTTTCATTTCTTCAAGAGGTATCTCGCTTGAGAATTTACTGTGATCTAGATAAATGTTACGCTAATTCGCGATACTGTTTGTGTGTTGAACAGAGTTGCAACATTCCCACGTATTTATCTGCAAGTTGCGATTTCCGATGTGATTTTCGGCACGATCAAAGTTCTTACTGTCATCGGCTATTAGCAAAGCTATGATATATCATTATTTATTTTATCTTCTTTATTCAATATATAATCAAAAGTCTAATTTTGATTTTAATTATTAGGTTTTGGTGAAGTCTATAATTTAAGCAGTCCGACCCACACGTGGATTCTTTATAGCAAACGGCGAGCTTGGGCGTCGACGATATATACCACCGTGATGATAGGCCACTCGAACTCTGTTGAATCAATTTACTTAGCAATGTCAATATACGTAACCCTATCGGGCCTCGTACGCAAAAAGCATCTACAAACAAAGAACTGTGTAAATATGGTGAAGAAAAAATTAAGTAGAAGCCTCTTGCTAAATTCCCTCGCGTACCGGTAGATGTTGTTTCTGTAAACACCGTGCTCTGAGAACACGGATGGGCACTTCTGATGACCGGTTCAATGGCTGAAGGTGCCACGGGAGCCGCGTTGGCCCATTAGCCAGAAATGTCTACCTTGTGCAATTTAGTTTTTAAATTTATGCTAAAAAAGCGCAATAAAGCTTCTGTGAAAACCATAACCGGTACTTAATAGGACACTGAAAGTTTAAGACTTGAACAAAAAATAAACTAATTCTACAAAATGTTATAGCTTTATACAAGTTACCGAGGATAGGTAAAACAATAAAAAGGTCGACATAAAACGACCCAAACCCAAAAGCGCATTACTTTACATGAATTTAAATATTCCACTCCACCCACAGGATACATTTTTTTCCATCGTGCACAAAACAACAATAGCGGCAAACGAGTGTAACCGAAATATCAAAGGCCGTCCAAATCTAGACGCAGCCTGCCCATAACAATACCTAACCTGCCAATAAAGGATAGAATCACATTCTAATGACGTGAGCGGGCTAGGCGTGCAATGCGTCAGTCAACGCTGCTGTCATATTTGGAAACGATACTCGTCCCGTATCAGATAACAATTTGGACATTTGCATTATGATTCGTAAATTGTATATGTCAATCAATAGACTTTCAAAGGATTGTCGTCGCAAAAAAGTTATTACAGCCACTTAGGTGCCATCGCGGAATCATTCAAGGTTACTAACCAGCACCTGGATGTAGCAAAAAATCATTTCGATATATAATTAACGAGGAACGCCGATCGAGATGTCTCTGAAATTAAAAGAGCACCCACACTATAATCCCGGAACGTGACTGCGCAGCAATCGGGGACAATCTGAGACATAATCTAGATTGTAACAACAGTACGGCAGCCGACGTGTGTCCAAAAACAACCACAAAGAAATCGATTTCATGCAGCCAGGTATAAAAAGCAAAGGAAAAAATGCATTCGCGCAAACGGCACGCCAAAACTTACGAATCATCCCCTGGCAATGACCGAAGTCTAGACCAGACTTTATCTATTTCGCCAGCGAGTTGTCTCTGCCAAAAAAACTGAATAATAACGATTTGATGAGCAAATACTATTTATCATTATGGTGTATTTTTTATCACCGACTATTTTAAAGTATTACTCTGCAGATGCTTTCGGAGATCTAATGTATATGAACATTTTTTAAATAATTACTGGCTTATAGCAATCTCAATTTGGTAGAGGCTAATTGATATTGCGTTAACTTTTTGTAATGCGATTCAAAATGTGTAAGGCGATTTAATAACAATTATATCGGCTGACGTTCTAAAGCGAATCTGCAAAGGTGAACATTTAATGCTAAGCTTTCGTGATCATTGTTCATTTTAAATCTAAAATTCCATCTTCCAACTGAAGAGAGACCAATCAATTGTTTTTTGGCGGGAATCAATTGGATCTGCAGTCATTTCTATTTGGTGGGATATTAGCATCGAAAGACGATTTGGGCCGCAACTACTTTTTGCATCTGTGCAAAAATACGTCAAGGTGTACGCTTCGTGCGTTGAAAATTACAATCACGGACACTCTTTCTGGAGAGCTGACGTGGAAAAAATCAGCAGCCGGTGTGATACCATCGGACCATTGAACCCTGAGCTCGCACGTATCATTGTAATGCCCAGGCGCAAAATTTGTAAATTGCAAAGTGTCTAGACTTTTATCCGTTCAAGGACTCGCGGCAAAAAGCATTAGATGACGTTCCGATTCGTCGCGCCTGCGCATCGGCAATGCGGCGATCGTTTCAATATAATTGCAGGCGATATCAAAGCAGGCGCAGTCGTCGAAATTATTGGCACTAATCATAGTATTCATTCAGATAGATTTTATACTTCTGAACCCACCCGGATGTGGCTCGAGTCTAGAAATGTTGATCACTAATAAAACAAAGTTATCGAAATGGCTTTACGAGTTTATTGATTGAATCATAATTAATAGACGAAATTATCAAAATATGCCATCTGAATATAGAATTTTATGTTATCTAGTCCATACGTCTTTATATCTCGAGATCACCCATACGCATGTTGGTTATTCCTATATCTGTAACGCTAATAGCCAAATAATTCGCCGTCTAAATCTTTTAAAGTGACTGAGGGAATTTTAGGCCCATCATCCGTAGTAATTGGCTTCATAAAATAACTGACCGCGACGTTATAATAACTATAAAGCAATTTGTACCTGATCAGAATGAGATCTTTATTCTAAAAAACAGCCGAGATTTATTTGGCGATGTACTAGGAATGGTATCACGTGTGAGTGCATTTTTAAAGTGTGCTTTGTATTCAATGCATAATGCAAGCGTAATCCAGTGGGTGGGCACTCACGGGACATTTATAGAATTTCATGAATACCTTTAATAGTTTTTTTTGGTGGAGAATTTTCAATACTTTACGAGTCTATGTGACTATTGACAGCTGTAGTTTGGGTCGATTCTAAAATGGCTTTTTTGTTTCGTTTCGATATAAACAAATCCTGTTTAGAATTAATTTCATATTCCTGCTCAATATTAACGCGAAATTGATATACAGGTTTATTCAATCTGTATTCTGCAATTTCTAGCTTTATATTTTATGTTAGGATTTTACGATCACAATTAGGCACTATTAGATTCAATAAAATTATTTTCATCGTCATATAGATGATTTGAATATTATGTGATATGACTTGACAGGACAATGGCCTATCTAGACTTCAATAAAACACTCACATGGTAAATGAATATCTCCATGAGCAGTATGAGAATGCAATATACCAAAACCACAGTTTAAAATTACGCAAGCATTATTGTGTAGTGTATGTATGTGGAGTAGATATTTATGTATTTGGTTCCGGTGCGTAAACAACACAGTTGGTATGTATTGTACGTTTTTGATGTAACTACTTTTAAATAATTTGTACACTGTAAGAATTTATTTTAGTTAGTTAGTTAGTAAGAATTTATCGTAAATTTTTGATATCAGTGTTTTGATACAAAATTTCTCGGTAGTTCTATGGCTGGACTGTAGTGTAGAGAGAGAAAAGAGAGGAGAGAGGATATTGTATAAATAAGAGCTATCTAATAAAAGTGTATCTACAGTATTTGTTTTTTTTTTTATGTTTATGTTTAGACTAGACTTTCCTGATAACGAATAAACAATATACCTCATAGATATAAGCTATCATCTCCCGCAATGATAGTAGTTGTAATGCCTTTCTTAACGACTTTTAAAAAATACGCAATGGTAAGCGCTAAATAAAATATCACCATTACATTCGTTATTCACAATTGCCTCATCACCAAACACCATAAGGTAAACAAACCAAGAAGAGCACGCTCAAAGATTCGTAGATAATCCATCCATCTATGCATCGAGTTATGAATAATTTTAATTTTATGTGCGAGCAAGCTTCAGCTCGCTCGATTAGGTAACCTATCACCTTCGACCATTTTTTGGCGTAACTTTTTTTTTCAACGCGTTGACAGCGGCCAGAGATGCGCGTGAGCACCCGGTCGTGCACGGCCATCATCACTCTGTGCGATCTGACAACCGACTAATGCACGTAATGGCCGGTTTTTTGACTAAAAAAAAACAAATACGTTGCTATTTTTGAATTTAAAAAAAAAACAAATATGCTGCGAGTACAGACGATAGGTTTTTTATTTTCGCATTCGATAGGGATTAATGTGCGGAGATAATTAGAAAAAATCTATGAGTGATTTTGGTGAATGTTTTTTTTAGTGCTGCAAGTAACAAGCTATTAATTTTGAGCCAAGACCGTGTGAAGGCGTTATTATCGTAGGTATCTTTTGCGTAAAGAAACGTTTCGAAACTGAAGTTTTCTACTCGTTAAGTATGTATGGTATTCATTCTCGCATTATGACGGTGTAGAAGGCAAATGTGTTTTTACATTTACAGTTAGAATGTGAAATTCAAATGAAGTACAATTTTAATTTATAAAAACACAATAACAATCATTTTGAAATCGAATACAGAATGAGATAAGCGTATCGGACACAGATACTCAATATTCGGCACATTCACAATCCTGTCGTCGGGTGTGTAAAATTGTAAATAATTTATTATTTTAGGTCGTTGTCGCCGTGAGTGATGTCAGACAGACAGACAAATGACTGGACAAAAATTACGTTGGGAAAAAACAATGGCATTGTATCGCTAATGTGGTGGCCGGTAAAAAATCTGCAGCAGGATAACATTTGTGAATGTTTCTAAACAACATTTGCATTCAGCGGACACAGTTTTAGATGGAGACGACGGTCAAGAGTGGATCTGATCGACAACATGAATATTGCAAAGACGTAACATCGTGTGTACGTATGTTTGCCATGTTCGGACTGAATTTTAATCAATATTTTTTTGCTTTTGCCCGTAATTCGGTCAGTTAAATAAATAATAAATAAATTCTCCAGACTGACACACCAATTCCCTAGTTTCAAATTAAGCTTATGCTTGTACTATGGATACTAGGCGAACGGATAGACATACTTAAATACGTTTATAAACATCCATGACTCGAGTACAAATGTCCATGTTCATCACACGAAACATTTGCCCCTAGCGGGATTCGAACCCGCGACCCTTGGTTTTGTGGCCAGGGTCTCTGACCACTCGACCAACGGGCCAGTCATAAGACCAATAGCCTATCAGACATCATTTTTTGGGAATAAAAAGTAGCCTATGATCCTTTCCAGGGTTCAACCTTTAGGCGAGCTAAATTTACACGTGAAGATGTAAGAGACACACAGAGAGTTACTTTTGACTTTATTAACGCACGATCTAACTTTTTTAATACTACTTCTATTATGTAATTCTATCATTTATAATACACAATTAGACTAATCTTATATTACCAAGCCGCAGCAATTGTTCTAAAAAGCAGAAAACCCAACTTCCTCATTTCGCCGCTAAACGCTAAAAACCTCTTAATCCGAGGCTAAAGTGGCTAAAGGCTAATGCGTCTGCGTAGAACATTCCGTTTGCCAACTCTGTGTGTTTTTGCACGCGACGCGATCGCGAAAGTTGCGTTTACCGTAGTAATTAGCGCATCCTCATTGGCGCCTGTACGCTAAACGCGCCAACCACGATAATTGACACACACTGTGGTTATTTTTTTAAACCACGATGGTAGCAAACAAGGATACGGCCGGCGAGCGGTTACCGCAGCCTCTGAACTTGCAATGCTAGAAGCGTTGCCGACAATTTAAAGCAGTGGTTGCCAACCTTTATCGGCCCATTACTCAACTTCCTATAAGTAAACATATTACAAACAATCTTTCTCGTCATTCGAAAGAATCATTAATTTATCCCTATAGTGGTAATTACCCAGAGGTTTGGGACCACTGTTCTAAAGGTTTTGGCTGAGAATTCTCCGCGCCTA
This sequence comes from Glyphodes perspectalis, assembly GCA_951394215.1. Classification (NCBI taxonomy): domain Eukaryota; kingdom Metazoa; phylum Arthropoda; class Insecta; order Lepidoptera; family Crambidae; genus Glyphodes; species Glyphodes perspectalis. The sequence goes on along the minus strand of OX596201.1, from coordinate 15,774,902 downwards.
CAGTTTACGTGACTAAAGGGCGACAAGCGTCTGATCTGGTCGTCGGCACTTCGATTCCTCAGTATTTGGAGTTCCGACACTCTCAGTCACCAGACGAATCGCAACAGCATTAGTGCCGCTTCACGCCGGTAGCTAAAAGGAGACCCTATTGACGACTTTTTGCGCTTTCGCATACGAATCGGCGCGATAAAAGATGCTGCTAATGAATTACGTCAGTATTTAAATAGGATACCAGCTCCGCAAGTTATAATTCCGCTAAAAACTCTTCGATTTTCGCTAATAGCGAGCTATTTTTTGTTTCGCTCTTGAAGCTTTGCTATTTGTTAGTGCTGCCACACGTCAAATGTATGCAAGTAGTCGGGATTCCGATGGTCTGACAGCTAAAATGGCCCGTGAAATATTCTTCAATCACTAGATAAATTAATCAGATAGCATTTTTAGATTTTTTAAATGCGAAAGGATATTTAGCCTCTTACGTAACGTCTACTAAAAAGCACAACTGCGTTTGACGGATGAATTTAGTGGACGGTTTAAATAAATTTTATACACAAAAATACTTGTAAACGTTAATGGACGGTTCAAATCATGAGACCATGTAAAACATTTTGCCGTTTAAAAATCGATAAGTTTCTCGAGAACAATATAATATTTTCTATGACAGAAAAATACTTCTAAGCGCAGCCGGGGGTAGAATATAGCAAGTATTGGGTAACCAAAACCATTAAAATTAAATATTATTCCAATGTTATATGATTGGTGAAGTCTAGCGCATATTCTACGTAATTATTCATTAGCGAATTGTAATTACAGGTATCCGACTAATTTTATGGGTAGGTTATAAAGATTATACTATATTAATTACTTAATCACGATAATGCTGGAATATTAATAGCCTAAATGATTCCCAGTGAACTAATTTACCATAATAAATACTAGATTAGCCTACGGTTTTAGCATAACCTATACGTTATAGACTAACCAGTCTTTTCAGTTTAAACAATTTTAATACAAAAACTTTATAATTGATTTAAGCTTTGCCCAAAAAAGCAAAACACATTGAAATGTCATCACCTCAATACTGTATGTAATAAGTGCTTAAAATAGCGTTACAATTCGTTTTTTGGTTTTCCGTAATGTTTTAAACTACTGCAACAAAACTTCGACAGGACCTTTGGGCGAATGGTAAATTATTCTTTTTACCGGGGGTTGCGGGTTCGAATCCCGCCAGCATGTTCGTAATCAATTTAGTCAATTGTAATCAAGACCAAGTTTATATTAAATAAGATAATTGAATATCGTGGAGAGTCCATGGAAGCAATTAATCTTCTTAAACCGCATTGAGCCTAAAAATAAGTGGATTTTTTTAAATGGAAAATTATCGCCTTTTAATTGTTAGGCAAAAGAAAACAGTACATTATTTTTTCCAGACCAATATGACCACAGAATTCCAGACCAATATGGGCCAATAAAAAATTTTACGTTTTTACAAATTGAGAAATCATCAACCGTCGCGTCATCTAATACATAATAAAAAAAAATCAACAGCAATCACGATTTCCGCGTGACGTTGCATTTTCAACTCGTGCTGTAAGAATTCGATGAAAGTTACCTAATCTCGTTGCACCGTCCCTGCGCGCGCGCAGCGATCGAAGCCGGCGTCGATTGTAACTAGACACGCGGCGTCATGTGACGGGATATTGTGGCTGATGATCGATAAGCAATTTGCGAACCACCAAGGGAGATATTGCGACAATTCGTTAGGTACTACTACTACTAACAAACAAATGCAAGCAAATTGAAAGCGTGACGCAAGCACACTTTGATGTTCCGCTTGCCTTTTAAGGGCGAGGTATTTGTTTGACACATTACAATGCGAATTTTAATTTTATAACATTACTGTTACATTCACGTCTTCCATAGCGCTTGTTCCTATTCGCTGTATTTAAGGAGTAATTCCTCCGCACAACTTACTTACTGAAAATTACCCCCGAAGAAGAATTGGTTAAAATTATTATTGCTCATATATACTTAATGCAATATATTATATCCGATAAAAGTATTGCCAAAGCCGATTTGATAACCCCACATAATGTGAAAAATAAACTCGTAAACTGTTCTTTAGAAATATCATTTTAAGATTCATAAAAAATACAGGTACGTAGGTATTTACAGTAGTTAATTATTGTTATCTACGATGATAGTAGCAAGGATGGCAGCTGGAGCCGTAAAGCCCGCATGTCTCGCATATCCGAGGTACCACACGATGGAAACAATATCAGCTCATGTATAGGTACAGTGCATCGACCTGTCGTACAAGAACAATAATATTGTACTATATTGTTGCTGACGAGTATATAACAATAATATTTTTTCGGCCTAACGTGATAATATAAGTGACAAAACACGAAAACACTAACACTATTTTATCTAATAATAATAATATATAAAATTCTCGTGTCGCGGTGTTTGTTACCAAACTCCTCCGAAACGGCTTGACCGATTTTTATGAAATTTTATATGTATATTCAGTAGGTCTGAGCATCGGTCGTAATCTATTTTTCATACTCCTAAGTGATAAAGGTGGTCCACCCCAAAGCTATAAATTGAAAATACGATTATATAAATATGATTTTTATATAGTGATATCAGTAATATGTACATTTCCAAAAGTACTTTGACTTCCGTGCTAAGTAAAACTCTTCTTGTTTAGCAACAACAATGACACGATCAGCATCAGCAATTGAATTGAACATTGCCCATGATAATCAAAGGCAATGTTCAACATTCTATAAGCTGACGATCTCGTATCAGACTATAAATAACAGACTGACAAGCGATGACTATGATCCTATCTGCAATACAATCTCAGAGCACTAAAGTTATGAGTACAGCCCTGCCCAACAGCCGGTCTGGGTATAGTTTAATTTTATGAAGGGCTTGTGGGAGGATTTACGAACGCGGAACACCAAGAACAGCTAGGCGGAGAATATACAGGGTGAGTCACGCTAATAGCCCTAAGGGATTAGTACTTAAATACTTGAGTGATTCAGTGCAAAGCACATCTGGTCTCAAGTTAGGGTTTTCGTTATAACAAACAAGAGGATAGGTGATGTACCTGCCGGATATAAAAGGACATGTCTGCTTAATATGCGGTGCGCTGATCCTGCGTATACACTGAAATCCGAACACGTATGTTAAAATTAAAAAAACATAATAATATGTAAATGGTAAAAGTTACAAGTACTTGTAGGTTCTTATTTAAGAAGTACTGTGTGAATCCAGGAAAACATCGAGCAAATTTTATCATGACATGTTGAATAACACATGTTACATTTCTCATTCTCTGTATAGCAAATATGCAGATCAAATAGGAGTTAATTTCATGTAATATCCCGATACAGTAAATCAAAAAACATTGTCAAATAAGACCCTGAATAGAAACAGGACAACGCTAGGAAGAAGATAACTTATTCGGTGTGTGCTTTTACACGAGGGGTTCCACTTATAAATAACTCAACTCTTGGGTGAGGGGTCCTTGGCGAGGTTGTGTCACTATATATGATGACTAACTATTGACTTAAGTCAAGTAATGCATATATTGATGCACTATACTCCAAATAATCCACTCCTGTTTTATACAACCCTGTATAAAGCTTTTATAACCATTAGATGACACAGAACTCGAAACGAAGGGCATAAAGTTATAATATCAACAACAATTTCCTTTCAATAGACGCTAAAACGATACCCGTAAAGGTGAATAAAGGTGACTCTACAACAAATCGTAAACATCAAAAAGGCGCTAAGGAATCGCCCACAAAATTCGAATACGCACAATGTATGGGCGCAATAAAGAGTTTATCTGCAAAGAGGCTGACACTTGTATCCCTCGACGTTACGAGACGCCACGACACCGAAATGCTTCGAAATGTTGCCAACGCCATTTGACCCTACAATAAAAACGGAATACCGTTGGTCATAATAAGTTTCATTTTAAGGTAACTTATACCAAAGATAATGTCAGAACAGCGTCGGGCTCACATTAGATTCCATCTTTACGTGTTATTACGACCTGTATTGGCAAATTCAATTCGAGATCGGCAGGGTTAAACGCGCGGGTCAAACAGCAATTACAAACGATATGTGGCATTAAGTTTCCGGGTCCCATGGGTATTTTAAATGGGGTTTTAATTTAAATTAATTCAAAAATATTTCCCCAATAAGACGCTAATTTCGATTAAAATCGGCGATACCATGCGATCAAATCAATTAGGGGCATCGAAGCTCTAATTGTTTTGGTCGTATCGTATTTAAAAATTTGTTTTCGGCCACATCATGTTTTGATTTTAGCACAGTCAATAAAAGCCTTAACTGCTGGGGACGAAAAAAAAATACAAACCGAAAATGGAAACGAAACGATCATCTAAATAACTCATCAACGGTCCAAAGATGCGTTTTATCTCCAAATACATCAAAATGAAGCCTTCATAAATATCCACATGACATCAATACCTCTCTGACTGGCATTCGGACAAGACGAAATTTATCGTCACATCCACTTCATAATCTGCATAAAGACGTAAATCAAAAACCGCACAAAAAACGCAGTTTCGACGATGCGAAAATCGTGCGAATTACTAATTGCGCCTTTATTCTTCAATTTCGTTTTATTGCCGTCCCATAAAGACCGGGGTGCAATTAGACACAGCCGAATATGCACAGATATCGCATATCGCCGATTCATTTTACAGTCGCAGATAAAAGATGCTAATTAGACATGCAATTTTTTGTGTATTAGCGTAAGGCGAATTGAATTTGAAATCAACGTTTACGGCTCAAAGCTTTTATTCGTTTGATAACGTCTTTGGGTTTTATTCGAATGACGGCTGCGTTGCATCGAATGGAGGAGAGACTTTAATTGATATTGAGATCTTCAATCATTTTGATACTACAAGTGGTCCATTTGGAAAATTAATAGCACTGTTATATGTGATGTGATAATAAATCGCCCCCCAATTACGTGGTAATAAAACCCCTTCAATAAAACTGCACTTCATTGATACTATTTTACTGAAAGTACAGATTAGCTAAATATAATAAAGTTTCGACACAATATAACAATGACAAACATTCGCATTGAATTACAAAAGATCGCGCCACTCAACACGTGATCGCATGCTGACCAAAGAAGTTGTACTGCTCAGTAAATGAAAGTTACTTCAGTCAGCAAAAGAGGTCTACAAATAAAATTTTAAAGATGCGCATGAAACAAAAACACTAAATGTCAATAAATATATATTTTCAAACTACGTTCTAGTATTCGAATCTTAGGCATCAATTGCAAATTTACAATACGCTACAACTTATTTTAATAGTCTTGCCAAACCAAATAAAAAATTGCAGTAAAGGAATCCCAATTCTATCACATTTTTTGCAAAGATTCAAACATTATTCGCACAGAGTAAAAGCTTAATCTCATCTACATTGCGTCACCACCGCGCATCGATTGCGATCATTACCAACATACACAGTAGCAGCCCGACTCACCTCAGCATTGTGCCCCGGCGCTCTAAACCTGAACACGGGCGGCGAGTACGCCAGCGCCGCCTTCGCGGCCGACGCCAGCTGGACGGCACCGAGCGCCGCTCTGTTCCCTTCGGCACACCCGTTGGGGGGCCCCCGAAGCTCGTCGATCTCGGCGCCGAGGAGTTCGTTGCGGAGCAAGCAGCCGTAGGCGAGGTGGTCGCGCCCGCCGCCCGTGCCGTCGGTGCCGCCACCATCGCCACGTGCCTTTTTAGCTGGCTGGTTCTCTGTGCCGCTGCGGATTGCTGTGAAAGAAGGAATGCTGTCATTAACAAGATCTAATTTGGGAGATAAATATAAAATCTTTATAAACTAATGTGGACTTTTGCCTATTACAGTTACATGTAATCATCAGCGGGACCTTTTAATTTTCCCGGGAAAAAAGCATCCTATGTCCATTCTTACAGCTCACACTTTTGGCATATCTTTCATCACATCAGTCTAATGGTTTAGGTGTAATAGATAGACAGGCAAAGTAACAGTCGCATTTATAATAATAGTAAGGATGCGACGTCAACCAAGATTGATGGGTGCTATTTGCGACAAGCACTCCTGTGCGGTCGAGGTCTGTGGCGTGACTATCGTTTAAACTTCGGCTGTCTGATACAGAACATATTTACTACCTCAATGATGAGATCACTAGCACAAGAAATATAATAAATTATAACGTGAAATTTTAATTAGTAATTTGACATCCCAGTAGTCAAAAGAAAACAAATCTAGTAAATTTGGAGAAAAATTTTGGAGAAAAATTTGGAGAAAAATCTGCTGAATATATTTCTAACCTGACCAAGATTAAGTAACAAATAGTGATATTAGATAGTAATGGAACGAATGGACTATAGACAGAATATAATAAAGAAAACATATTCATTTTAAACCAGCAATAAATCTATAAATTTCTGCTATACTAAAACGACTAGGTAATTTTTTCATAAAAACGACAAATAAAACATAAATCTAAAATATTGAAAATCCAATAAAGCATAAATTCTACGTCGACACTAAATCCATAAATAGCTATTTCGGGTGTCCGCACGAGTCGAGGCGTGACCTGTCATATGAAAAACATATGCGCCGGCGCGTGCCAAGTGACTCACGGTGTTGTGAAAAAATTATGTTGCTCACATTAGGACAATATTTAGACGGCCAGTGTCTAATGCGATAAGAGTTAATGCTGTGTGAGGATTAGTAAAGGATAACCGGTCTAAGCGGTGGAATTATTAATAATTTATTTATACGCATCTCAAGTCAACTTAAGACTAAATGATAAAATAAAACATATTAAGGATAATACCTGACAGTAAAATCATGTTTATTATCGATTTTGGCTCTTGAAATATCGGCAGAAAGACAGGATCGCATAAAATACCGGATAATAGTCTGACTCGAATTTTACATGAATTGTAATTAGCCATCTTGACGTAACATTATAACGAGAAACGCCATCGCATAATAATCAATACCAATATAAAATTAACGGTACAACATTATTGAAGAAACAAACAAAAAAAAACCATTCGAGCCCTTTGTTCCCGCTCACAACATATTATGTCAACAAATCATTGCCATCCAAATCTCACGCGGATATTGACCAAAAAACAAAACACCATCAATTCCTGACACGGCGCACGAATTCGACGAGAATTACCTCGCGTATTTTTCACGATAAATAATCGAACGCAATGAGAGAAAGGATCGGATGAGTGACAACATGTTAATGGGGTAACCACCTTTAGTAATGACGCTCAGCCGTCACTGTCAACGGGACATGTGGACGCTGACGATTCTGCACCGACCTGGGAGAGATTGCCAAAAATATACGCGCTTCCTCTAAACGTACCAACGGGGTAGCTATGCCCGTGAATCATTGCACGAATACACTTGGAGTGGTGCGATGAATCATTTAGTGAAGGTAAAAGGTATCAATAGGATAATGCATTTAGCACTTACAATGTGGTGAATAATATTCGACCGAACAACGGGAACTTCGCGCCGAATCGAGGTATTATGGATTGCGTCAGAACATATGTGGGATGCTAAAGAAAATTGAGAAACATGTACTATAAAAGATGAAATGAGCTGAACTAAAAAAAGAAAACGAAATGAATGGTCTCATTAACGCAGGCTAATATCAACTCATCAAATGTAGTGTACAAAAACGAATAATTGACGAACAAGGAAATGTTATTATTAACACCGTTAACCACAGTCTGAAACTAAACACCGGAAAACCAAAACGGGCTGAATCCTACAAAATAGAACAATAGCTGGAATTTTGCTTTATTGAAACACATATTAATAAAATGCTGCATATTGACATTCAATACGAAACCGACGACAGCACATCTGCGCACGAGTCACGATACTCGAAACGTTCGCTTAATATTTCGCCACCATCGCGTAACCAAGTCATCGTTTATTAGTTCGATGCACCATCGGCAGGCGGACATCGGAAGTTCCCGAATTGCATTACAAAACACCAAGTGTCCGCGAACGTCCATATTGTATCCGAGTTCAATCACACTTCTTCCTTCCCGAAGGACATCCATACAAGGCGCGGGCGACGTTATACTTGCCGCTATATTTGGCAAACTACGTGACAAACCATTGGACCAACATGCGTAATTAATTCAGACCACCGCCAATTTTGTACATGTCCCGCCGGATGGGAATATACGCTGAATTCTAATGCCGGTAAAGTTGATAATTCTGAGGTGGCAGGTTCACAGTCTAACTTCTAACCGTCTCTCGAGGCCTCCACCTACATCGACGCTGCCCACATCCAATTTCTGACTGTAACCAAACCCAATTGGCCCGAATTGATACCGCTGGTCTAGCTAAACGTAACTCCACTATTTCACTATTAGTAAACCCATAAAACTGTATCAAAGGAGGTTTGGTAGCAGCAAATATTTGTTGGAATTGGACAAAAAGTTAACTCGAAGATAAGGGCTCCCGAAATCAAAGGTAAAGATAGTGATTATCTGTCAGAATTCACATAAAGTGTGTCACCCACTCGTAGTGTTATCGCATTTCTTATGGTTGAAATAGGTTTTATTGCACAATTGAAAGGCATTCTAAGTAATAAATCCACACAACGAATAGACGGTTGCACTGAAGGAAAATTTTAACCCGACGTTAATACCTATCTAGGTAGATAGACTTTGAATCTGTGCCTATATTCTAGTCTATAATAAAATGCCACTATCACATCTTTAAACATGCCGTTTTGTACCAAATTATTACACATTTTATAACAAAATTAAAACGCTCTTGTTGAGAACGTCTTAATTTGACATGATAATTACTTTATATGTCAAGTAGAGAAACATTATATTACCTCAATGGACAGGCTATAATAAATACATTTTTAAAACGACTTCAACATTTTCGTTCATGTTATAATTAACTGATAATTGACAAGTAATTACTGGTCCAATGAAACCAAAAAGAATCGGGAAACATTTAAATCAGGAAAAACTATCACACCGTCAGATATAGACAAATAGTTATAGTTTACCCTGACTCAACAGATAATATTATAGTCAGTAAAACTACAATGTAGTTAATAGTATAGTCAATAAAACACGATAGATAAATATGGTAGTAGTTTAACGAGGCCAGACGAACGATTTACATAGTGCATAGTTGAAATTCGACCCGTGGCTTGCGAGCTGCAGTGCCAATTGAGTACACAATATTCGAACAATACTTATGAACTGCATAGTACTACGTAACGGTTGCATATAACATACAATCGTTGTTAAGAATGCAATCGCTACATTGGTGTCTAACAAACATCGATATTTTGATATCGATTTTTAAGTAAATAGAAAAACCTCGATGCTCCCATGAACAATCGCAAATTTCGTTCTAATTTCAAACGATGTCATATGCCGATGTTTTTGATCAGTAATAATATTATGAATGATTATGTTTATGATGTAAAGGTATTTATGATGTAAACAGAAACAGACATCAGTAATAGCTCACTTTGGTTAATTGGAGGTCAGGTTGATTGTTTTCGCTTTGACAGTTAATAAACTGTTATGACAACTCACCGCACAAATATCAATGTTGCAATACATAGATGTTTTCATGACCTTTTTCTTTCAAATATCGATACATCGAAATGTCGCGATATTTTTCTTGAAGATGTTAACATCACTAATCATTGTTCGTATTATGGAGGTTATACTAAGCTCATTATTAAGAACGCATTGAACCACGATTGTTTTATGCAAGTTATTTTTCTTATAGAACGGATGGCATACATATGCAATATAAGGTTCAACAACTATTTCGATACCAATCTAAGCAACATATTTGGTAAAATCATTGCAATAAGAATTCATCATAGCATATTTATCCGGAAACAGAAACAGACATCAGTAACAGGTTGCAGTTGCCGAATGTATTTCAATTTAACGACAATACGTATCATGAGCGGAGGGAGTATTGAGCAACAATTAGTCCAATGTTAGATGACATCGCCAAAAAAACCAAATGAATTATTTAAAATCATCAGAAGCAAGTCCACCAAATCTAACAACACAACCTGGATAACAGCTACGCACACAGGAGCCGGCTACGATCATAAAACGCTTGATACTGCGACCTACATTGCGCTAGATGGAACGAAAGGCGCAAACCTATACACGTATAGTTATAAGGCATCGCAAAACCAGGTTTACGGTTAGCCGCACTAGAATAGTTCACAGGGCTGTAAACGTCATCGGACCGAGGATATCTTCTCGCTGGCCCGTGGCTGGTCTGTTATCTAATATTGTTACAATAGAGTACAACACAAATCGTTCCGCATACATGACTGTCAAAAAAAAAATTCAGTCGAATTGACCTCCTTCTTTTTTTTAAGTCGGTTAAAAATAATGTTTCCATTGATCTTGTACAGAAATACTATGATTGAGACGTAACGGCTTAGTATCACTACAGAATTTTACAGAATGTTTAGCAATTAAAAAACAAAATTATAATTGTAAAAGAACCTTTCTCTTTTAAAAATACTGTCTGTTGTTGCTGTTACTCTACTGATCTATAACAATGACAAACCCATGTCCCAATACGCCCATTTAACAACCTGCAGGGAATCAGTAAAGATACCACATTTAATTCTAAAATCCCCGTTATTTACCGCAGCACTAATCGCCAATTTACTTTATCGACACTTAGCAAAAAATATCGTTACCATGCCGTACCTATTTACACGGAATGTCAGGTTCCAACAAGATACTTGAAGATGTGCGTCATAGTTTGTGATGTCAAGTTCTTACTTCTAATAAATTATTTTAACATTATAATACCTAGACATCAAGTCACGCTCGACACGCCTCGATTGAACAAATAATTTTCTTCGCGCTGAATTGCTATCTATTATCCTTATGGCTGATTTTTCAACAGTTAAATAAAAAATAACGGCGGTACAAGTACGATACAACTTATGACGATGACGAAATTCTCTATGTAGAAATTCAGAGGCGTTCTAAAGTAAGCCCTTTATAGCTGTCGGTTGGTTGAATTTAATCTAATTAATATAAAAATCAGGCCTAATAAATCACACGATATGAATATCGTGTCAAAAAACTTGTCTCAGAATATTTCTAGTTGCATCAAGCTGTCAACCATAATTAGCAATTATTTTCAAAGTCAGAAAATGTATACCTGTTTAGAATACAATAAGTTAATGATAGATACAATGTACAGAACGCACACTAAAAATTTCAAAGCCCTATTTCAAAATCAGTAAGCAATAAAGACTACCCATATAAAACTGTACAGAATCTTCAACCCAAGTACATAAATTGTATACTACATATAATTGACACACCAGTTCTATTACACGTTGAGTGCAACGCCACATGTGATGACTTTTGCAACAGTCTACATCTACTGTCAGTCGCGATGCAATCCAGTCGCGCCAATGACATTTTCACGAGAAACATCTAACTAAGTCTAGTGCTCCCATCGCCAATCGCACGTAGGTATAGCGTTAGGTCGGTAACGGGACTCGCAACTAGAAACGCATCGCAAGCAGCTAAGCCGATGCATCTTGCACTGAGCGAGCGGCGGTATTTCAAGGTTAAATAGTAGAGGATATTTAGAAGCGTATTACATGTGATTTATTGATTAAAATTAATTATCAGACATATTATGATGCAGCGAAATATTTTTTGAACGGGTTGCCTCAAAAAAATGCGTTATACAATGACAAAGGCAATTTATATTATACAAGAAGTTCCAAGAGGAAGTATCAAGCCTACAGATTTTTAATCTTCCGACAATTCGACACTACTAAATAGATTTCGTAACTAACCAGAGAAGATAGTTGACCCCGCATATAAAGTATACTCATAAGCAAGGTTCTTTAACGCAACGTTATCGGAGTAATTAGGGCCACCCAAACAACGGATGCCATTGTTCGAATTATCGGGTGCAGTAGTAGAAACTTTCATTATGCACTCGTTATCGAGCCCTAACTTATCGGGTGACCCAAACTATCTATGGGCTTAAGTACAAGTGACGAATTGTCACAATGCCTTAATGAGTCATTGACTTGGGAGACGAAACATTCCGTATACAAATTATGTTTGTTGTTATAAAGTAACTTACGCACTTTACAACTTCATATGAAAATGTTTCTCTTTTTATCGTATGGCCGGGTTAGAGTTGAAAACTACACTGTTAATTAAAATTTACATAAAATTACTGTTAAACAATATTATAAAGTATTTCTAACTTGAACTTTCAACTGTTTACTATTGAAATATTCATAAGATTTGAGTGACGTCCAGGAAAATACTAAAGAAATTACTTGAATAAAACTTCGAACTATTATTTTTCATTTTGTTACTCATTTTGCCATTCTTCTTGTTGGGCAAGTATAAATAAGTCATCGGTGTCTCATGCACCGAAGACTTGTCTGTACTCGTTGAAAACGAGATGTAACTATTAGTATTATTCTAGAATCTAGATTATTAATTAAGGAAACTTTAACAGTAAATTTAAACTCACAAGTACAGAAAAAGCAAAGAATGACAAAGTTTTTTTTAATAAAATATTTTCTATATTATACAACTTATACTTGTACTCATAGATAATATGATTAGGTATTCTTAATGTACTCCATCAGGGTGAAATATAAATGTTAATTGATCCTTAAAATTTACCATAAATTACGGCGATCCACTTCCATCTACCATCTACCATGATCCAATTTGTCTGATTCCCCAAGGGTCAAATATACTTTTGCTTTAACGTAACCAGACTAAGCGCGGAACATAACCCTAAGAAGATCAGGATCTACCATGTGAACAGAAACCTATCCTACAATTCCAAGCAGACCAGAAATTTTAAATACAAATCCTTAAATCTAGTGCACGTTGTGCATCGCAAAAACATTTGTTTAAGCATTTATCGCACGTTATCGCGTGCAGTTTAACGAGCAAACAGACATTTTGCAAGTCCACGTTGACTCAGTAACTGAGAAACTAATTTGGAATTCTTGGCGCGACAAAAATTTACCGACACAGAAAATGAGCTCATAGCATATTTAAAAGGGACTCTTCCGAGAGTTTTCCTATATGCATACCTATTTGCACATGAACTAGGTTGTGTGAATGGGAATGAAGAGTCGGAAATCAAGAGAGTTTAGACCTGAGCAACTACGTGACAGAAATTAATGACCTACGATGACCTTTAAGCTAAGTGTCATGGATTTTTAATCGTCAAGCAAGACAGCTTATACCAGTTAACTGCAAAACTAAAAGAAATTTGAAGGAAGCACAGATGGCGTATATGTCGTGATCACCCATCCGGGCTCTGACCGCATTGAGGTTGACTTTTTCAAATATAGATTGAACAAGACACGCGTTTGTTGCAAAATACAGGACATTAAAAAAATATCAAGAAACCGTATCATTTGTATGATTTTACGTTTTTTTATAATATTCGCGCAGTCCCAGGCGCGAATTCAATAATAAAATGAATTTCCAATGTAAATGCAATACCTAAAATATCAAAAATGTAAACACATAAAAAACTTTAATCCCATCTAAATGGTTACGGTGCATATTTCTGACGATTTTTACAATACCTTATTTGAATATGGTGTAAAATAAAATAAAATTTTATTCAATCAATATCGATTACCAAATGGAACATTAGATTGAAAAGTCATCAAACTTTTATAAATGGAAGCTGTATGGAATCACGAGTAAAGTTTTGATTTGGAGACTACATAAACTTCTGATATGGTAATTTTTTCCATTTAATATTTCGGTTAAGGATAAAAAATATATAACATGATAAAAAAATTACATCATACAAGAAACTGACACGTCGCTCCATAAGAAAAGTTGATCATCGCGATGTGTCGAATATAAAATTCTAAATATTTACAAATTTTAAATGGAAGACTACAATTTTTGTATGAAGGTACAATGCTATTCTCGCATGCAAAACACTATTAATACTGATTTATTTTTTAATCTGTTTAATTAGTATTAATACCTGTACATATGGATTTAATTGTCATCTGTCCAGGAGTGGGTTAGCACAGTCTATATAGAAAATAGAAGTCTGTATTTATATAAGTATATCTATTCATCTGGTATATTTATTAGTCGACAATCAATTCACATCAATAGCAACGAAGAACAGTTATAATAATTTACAATCTTCTACCTAAATAAAACGTTAATTTTCCAATTTAGCTACTTTAAACGCAATGGCAAACCACACGCTCATTAACCTTGAAATAAGACATGGAAGTTACAACATTACGAGCTACAGCGCGCGTGGAAAACGGAAAATAGGCACCGAATGCAGTGCGTTGAACCGCCGCCACCGAGTTTAGCTAATGACTAACGTGACTCGGATCACACCGTCGACACAGCAAAACTAATAACAGTAGGCACTTGTCCCTTGGCCTTGGAGCTAGCAATACAAACTCAAAACTCATAGATATAGATGACTTAAAAGTAACGGAAAGCATCAAGCAAATTGAAAATCGACTCTGCCTCAACTTAAAGACGCACTTCAAGCAAAGACTCATTTTATTGTCGACTCTCGTTACACAACATAATGCAATATGAGACGGAAGCTGGCGAATCACAGCCTAATATATATGTACTGAAAGCTTGCAGACTTTTTAACCTTACTTTTCCACGATCAACCTATTTCGAATATTGTGAGATGCAACATCTAGATCTTGTACGGACAACGAAACATTGAAAGTGGACGTTTCGCACGTTCGGGCGAATGAATTTCGTGCGAATCAACTACTAAGCCGAAACGTCATTCTCGCTATCCCAAATACAGTATACCATTTAAAAAAAATAAAAATAAAACCGCTGATTCCAAATAGATTTCCAATTCCTTTACTTTATCGAATTGGACGGATAACTGTCCAAAAAGCAGTCGATTGTAAGTAATTTGATACCATATTGATACCAATAAAAACTAACTAACTAACTTCACTTCTTGATACGAATACAGGTAAATAAATAAATATTGCAGTGATTTGACAATAACGATGCTGAAGCATATATACCAGATTAAAAGGAAATTCTAATTTAAAATGACTTTCTCGTAAATAATAACTTTATCTTTATCAAAACAGCTGTATTGTCCTGTTGGACACATATGTATAATCATGAGTATATGTATTATACATTATGTATTATTACGTGTTATGAAAATAAAACATTATCTGGCACTGACTATCTTCACTAGACTGTGAACGAGCAATGATATATTTCCATTCACAAACGGTTCAGTTTCAAATTCTGCCAGCGACAGTCTAACAAACGTATGAACCAACTAACTGTGCCCGCGGTTTCAACTGCGTTTATCGTTAATGTTATATAGACGTCCTCGATAAATGGGCTATCTAACACTGTAAGAATTTTTCAAATCGGACCAGTAGATCCTGAGATTAAGCGCGTTCAAGCAAACAAACAAACTATTCAGCTATATAATATGAGTAAGTATAGATGATGCAATAAAAAATTCAAAGGATATTCCAACAAAAACCAGCAAATATGTGGAGGTGTTACAAATAATGATCGCGGGCACAAATGAATTCATCGTCACGGTGTTAGGCATTAAGTAAAATGAAGATTCGTGAGTGCATTGAACCAAAAACGTGGATCATTACTTAACACGTAGCTGGGGTCGTGAGCGAATCGCTGCTTTTTGTATGCAAAAGCTTTTTTTCACCTAATACAAATAGAATATGTTGACGTTTTTGCTAGTCGTTACCGACTGCGATAGTAATGAGCTAGGAAAATCAATTTTATTAATGCAGCATAAAAAATATGTATAATCAATTTCGAACATGCAGATAGGTATAATCTAGAAAGGATCAAGCTGGAGCCTGTCAAAGTTCATCAGATATTAGACTCGGATGATGATGTCAGACGGCCAGTCCTGTTGACGTCTATTGATCACCAAACATTGTCTGCCAACGTCCTAAATTCAACACTTTGACAACTGATTTATACTCCGTCTCAGGTGTCAAGCAAAGAGACAATACAAAAAACTGTAGCATTCGCACACAGAGAAACGACAATAGTAACTAATATCTAGAACATTTATCATCCGGTTCTAAGCTGCATTGTTTGTGACAGTTCGAAAAAAAATTACGCGAAATAATAATTGTCAGTATTTGCATATAGCCTAAGTAACTAGGATGATGTGATCAATCGGTGGAGCAAAAACCACAACAGACAATATTTGGAAACGGGATCATTTATTACCGACGGAGTAGGCAGTCAAGTGAGTAATAGAAATCACGTGCAATAGTCAGATGAACAGTGGCTGTGGCAGTGGCTAATGCGAATGTGCTTCCTAAACTAGTCAGAAGGCAAAATTTACCTCGAGCGCCTCAATGAGGCCACCACTTTGTCGCAAAATAAACATTTGTGAAACATGGGCGTTTGTTGACAATGTAACTGCTCACAGCCGGGTGCCAACTAGTTATATAAACTACGGCTAGCTCACTTAAGTCCCCAGGAAACTTCATTAAAGAACCGCTAAGCTGCCTGCCGTTTTGCAATCTTGATATGCCACCCCCAGGTTCATGTAAAGTAAACTCTTATTCAGTAGTCGATTCCAACAAGATATTAAAGTTATCGCTATTTATGTCGTATACACGCTTCAATGGTTTTCCTAAGAGCAGACATTTCTCCAACCTACTTTCATCGACGTTCGCTAAGCTAAGTACCTTTAGAAACCTCCCGAGTTTACAGTTACTCGGCGTGGGATATTCATAACATTGTTTCTTAAAACGCATACATAAATGAATATCTAGCCAAGTAACAGAACATCAATTTACAAATTGAACATTTAAAAAATACATACGACAAACTATAGATAGTCGAAACAAATCTAGAACCGGAATTTAGGTAATTTCAAAATAAAAACAATTATGAAGATGAAACGATTACTACTGCAAAAAATACTCTTATTGAGTCATTGACCAAAAAAAACTGGCATCAGATCCAAAGATAGGGTTAGGCATAGACAAGTCAATAAATAAAGCTACATAAGAAATTACATTTAGATCTGCGTCCAAATATCGATGACATGAATAATGAATGTTCAACAATATGTGGATGTCGTATTAGTATTGAGACTGCAGGTGATTTACAAAGAGCGGTCATTTCGAATTAGACATGTTCGGACATGTACGTAAAATGTTAATATTTCTAATGACCAGCGAATAAAACGGTGATGATATCACGATTAGTGCAACATCAGTCTACCTACCCACATTTAAATTGCAAAAAAAGGTTCAACGAATTGAATTGATCGACACCGTTGATAAAATAAAAAGTAACAGTGTGGGTGTAGTTTTACAATATTCTTTTACGTGATGCTAACCCAAAATATTGGAATCGTTTGCAACACTGTTGGGGAATTATTGTCGTTATTGCGAGTAACAGCCGAAAAAAAACTAAGGCAGTTGACTCAGCTTATAGGTACAATGAACTTCCAAGAAAAGGATATTGTTTCTAAATGTCCCAATGCGTTGCAACGTGAGGAATCAGCTGATTCAACTACTAAGAGCTGAATCATATGAAGTACGCTACGCAAATTTTAAGGATACCGGTCGCGCTAAATGTCGGAAACGTAAAACCAACATTGGGTATTAGATAATCGGTCTAAGTCTTCTATGACATCATTGTCTCAGCTGATCATAAGTTGAAGGCTGGTCATTGGCTGCAGTAGGCGTGTTTTAATCCATACTGTCCCCTGAAAAGGCCTCAGTAAATCCTTGTTCTAAGTCAAACAATAGATATGGAAGTGCCAATACGACACTTCGGAGTGTCATTACGATTTCAAATTCTAATTATTAGCAAACGAGCCATCACGTTGTTCGAGAACGGTGCATTTTACAACAAAGAAGTTCCCTTCTTTTTGCAATAATTTGGACTCAAATTTTACCAAAGCTGTTTCGCGATTATCACGTCATCTGCATTGGATGGAATGACAGATAACATAGTAACACGTAACATCGAATCATGGAATGCAGACTCACAAACACAAATGAACCCCGAAAAAAGTGGTTAAGCATAAAATGTTTGTTAGACTTGAAACGATGATCGTTCCGAGTCGAACGATCGATAATAAAACGCGATAAAGAAATCGATAGAGACGACTTCACTGCAGCAATAAATATAATCGAATAAAATAGGCACGTGTAATACTGAGTTGGACCGCGCAACTGCGCTAACTAAATTCACGTCAGAAGTCAACTCACTTCTGCATAATGCGTTGGAGCACGACACACAGCGTATGACCGGGGAAAAACACGCTTAACAACTCATGGTTCAATTTACTTGCTGCACCATAACGCAATATTTAGTCGACTCAACCGGTGTCAAGCAGCAACCTGCGCTTGAGTTACCGACCATATATATTTTCCATTCACCCATCTCTATAACAAAATGCGCGGAATGCAGCGAAACCACGTTTTGCGATAAACATGGAAAATCATCACTTGCACTTGATCCGTCACAAAGTGCTAATTTGCCAATTGCAAATATGCAATCACCCACACACACCGCGTTATCTTAGCTGTATTCTATTGACACAGCTGCAAGGACAAACTCATTCGTGGCAAGTGCAATATTGACTTAACACGAAAATGGGCATTCACACCGACAGATATTCCCGGATATGCCGTTACAATCAATAATTAAACAAGTTGGTCTTAATGAGTTTAAATACAATTTCATTTACACAACAATAAACTTTCATGACGTAACTAACTTCTGCCCACGGCTTTGTCTGCGTGT
The DNA here is from genome assembly GCA_951394215.1 of Glyphodes perspectalis. NCBI lineage: Eukaryota > Metazoa > Arthropoda > Insecta > Lepidoptera > Crambidae > Glyphodes > Glyphodes perspectalis. The sequence goes on along the minus strand of OX596201.1, from coordinate 15,755,997 downwards.
CTTTCTGATTTTTTTACGGATAGCCACCGCCGCGCATTCTTAAACGTAATCTATCTATTTAGATAGATATGGTATTTATTGACTCAGACCTACTAAAAGCCACTGTCATCATCATCTTCCTAGCGTTATGTCCCGTGTTTAGACGGGGTCCGCTTAGAGTTAGACCATGATCCAGGATTTAGCGAGTCTGATAATTACATTGAAGCGACTGCCGATCTGACCTTCGTAACCAGGGGAACCAGACAATTTTTTCTTGGATCATGGTTACAAATCCAAAGTTGTTTGAATTTGCAGGTTTCCTCACGATGTTCTCCCTCACCGTCGAGCTAGTGGTATAAATACGTTCATAGATTGGAAAAATCCAGAGGTGCCCGGGTTTGAACCCGCACTCCTCGGTTAAGAGGCGCGTGTCCTTGCCATTGAGCTAGCACCGCTCTCTAACTAAATGCCACTGTACGAAATATTATATAAAAATAATAATAAGTATATTCCGAATATCACTATGCGGTTTACCACAGGACAGGATACGCATCGGCAACATAATACCCGCATTGGCCCAAATTACTAACCACTTATCAATGATTACTATTAGATTTATTTGCAACTAGTAGTAATCTATAGATAATATTGCCAAAATCGCGTTGATACCAGGCAAACACAAACATTCGACAGGTGTCCTAAATACGGCCAGTATCGATACATCAATAATGGCCAAAAGTCTACATGCACAAACCACGTCTCCTGTAGCAAGCTCGATAAAAAATTAAAGATAACTTATCAGAAGTCAAGCAATTTGTACCGGGTGTTAGTAGGACGTATGTTTAAGTTATCGTGTAAGCGCAGGTTGCAGAAGCTATCAACAATTGCATTTTTGCTACATTAAAGACGCGATAAGGCGAAAATAAAAATATCTTCGGCGCGAAGACTGTAAACATAATTTGCGAAGGTCAGTAATGTTATTGTTCTGAAGATATTAAAAATACGCCTTCTGTTTTAAAAAAATACCGAAGAAACCAGATAAAGTTTTTTTTTTAGATTCAAAAATAAATCTTTCTAGTATAGAAAATGCGAAGATAAATCTGTCAGTCTGTTACCATTTCACATCTACAGCATTTAATTTAATTTAGTACGAACCCTAAAAAAGACCCGAGACACTTTTAAATCGAAGAAAATTAATAGATACCCCACGATACCATCTCTCTAGTCATAACTGCAATAAACGTAATTCTACGCGGGCAAACCACGAGCGAAAAGCCAGTCTAATTTTTACATACCTAGTTATAAAATAAAATGAAGTCCATTCCGCTGTCTGTAAGCTTAGATCTTTTAAAGTACTCAACGGAATTTAATGCACTTTTCAGCAATAGATATAGTCCAAGAGGAAGGTTTACATCCATACTAATATTATAAAGAGAAAAAAATTGTATTTTTAACCGACTTCAAAAAAAAGGAGGAGGTTCTCAATTCGACTGTTTTTTTTTTTTTGTATGTTTTTTTATGTTTTTTGTTTGTATGTTACTCGATATCTCTGAGAATTGTTAGGTAACCGATTTCCATAATTCTTTTTTTATTCGAAAGGGTTTACTCCCGAGATGGTCCCATTGCCACCAAGTCAGGATCTGATGAAGGGATCCCAGAGTTTATTTAATAAATAAACTCAAAAACTACTGTGCCGATTTCAAAAATTCTTTCACCATTGGAAAGCTACATTATCCGGAAGTAACATTGGCTATATTTTATCCCCATATTCCTACAGAAACGGCACCTATGCGCATGCAAACGGGGCGCTGTTAGTGTATAATACATTCATTCACACACAACACTCCACACTTTCCCATATTAGTATCCACATTGCACCCGTGCGAAGCCGGGGCGGGTCGCTAGTTATCTATATAAATCACCGACATCATAATTTCGTATCCTATCATAACAACCTCGTAATTATCGCATTAAAAAGGCGGCGAATCTCGTATTAGCTACGCGTGTCACTTACGAGCGAAATTGCCGTGATTGAGATGTATCTTCTTTAAAGTGATCAGGATTTTTTTTTAACCGCCGGGTGTGACTAGCAGACAGAAGAACGACTGCTTCAAACGAGACGCTGATGAGAATGATATAACATCGGTCAGTAGAAATATACAATCTCGTAGGTATATACGAGTGATTCGTTGAAAACAATTGCAATGGGTAACACTACTCGTAGAGATTTTATTATCCCAACTAGCTTCTGTCCGCGGCGTTGCTCGCGTAGTACATCGATGAAACATAGCTTATGTGTTATTCTAATGTATAAGCTATACTATTATAAAGTTTCATTAAAATCCATGCAGTACTTTTTGCTTGAAAGAGTAACAAACATCCACACATCCATCCATCCATCCATACAAACTTTCGCGTTTATAATATTAGTAAGACAAACGTTGAAACAACTTTTTATACATGTTCCCAACGATACTCACCTCCTTGGAAGGTGGTTAGGAAAAACATATTTCCAAACTGTAGCAATATTAGATACTTCTTGAGACAAGCGCTTGAAAAGCAATGAAATTCTCAGGCGGCATTTTTATTTGGTCACCCATTTAAATATTAACTCAGACCAGAGCTACTCTGGTCTGAGTTAATATTTAAATCCGACTACTTAACTTTTCATAACTTGGAATAGTAATAGAAATTGCGCTAACCTCTTCATCATATACTTGATCATAAAAGTTTTAAGCAAGTACTTGTGGCTAATCTATCACGTGATACGTCCAATATTTGTTGCCCTATGCGTATCTCTCAAGATGAAGCGATGCGACGTTCATAATATCGATAGCGTGTCATCCAACACTCGTGAAAGTCACCACGAACGCGCGATAAAAAATACTGCACCTATTTAATTAAAAATGATAGCGTTTGATATAAATAAACCACACTCGGCTGAATTTACAGTCACATTTTGATTACCGAATATCTCAAATTAAACACGTTAATGCGTCTCTCGCCGTGACCGCATTAACAAGTTTAAACAATTAGCTATCTAATTACTTAAATGTTCAAATAGCGGGAAATGAGTTTTTGAGGAATTCGTATAAAAAAATGCCGTCATTAGAATAATGCACCTATTCCACCATCCTAATGCATACAGGATAGTGTTGCAGGCCTATCGATAATTTGATTATTATCGATATTTCGCATCGTGCAGTATCGATAGTAATTGAATAGTTATAATGATGTCGTTACTGGCATTGATCGTATCGATGATATATACTTCTGCGCTGTACTATTCAGTAATGGAAATGCTACCAATATTATTGGCAGATTCGTTCGATAATATCGATAGAGTCATAAAGTAAAAAAACATAACTAACAAAGATTGCCAACTATTAATAATGTCGACACGTGACAATGAGACCGATAAACTACCGATAATAATCTCTAAACTATCGATAAACACATTCTATATTGCACCGATATGCACTCTAGCACAGGACTGCAATTGACTAGGGGCAAACGACCTCGCATCCAGTGATTGGTGCAATGGAGTACTAATTAGCATAGCGGTAGGATATGCTTACGACGTCCTCCTCATAAGTATTTTAATTGAACGTCGGGTCACATTTTTTGCAATTAACTATTCATTTAGGTACCTTTTAGATCGTTTAGATGGTGTTTTTTATCGTTCGACGCATCCTGACTGGTTTTGACAAACAAAAATCGATTATTTTCGATGAATTTAATTGTTCAATGTGAATATGCTAATCGATATCCGGAAATATTCGTAACTATCGTCTTCCTGTGACTTGACCTAAGTAAATTACGTATGTCACAGAGTCACAGATAATCACCTCTGGATTTAATGGGGGTAAACGATTATGAAATATATTGTATGTATAAGGTACAGACTGGGTCTATACTAGATTGTAACAAATCAGTTCGGCGATTCTACTTAGAAAAAAGAACTAAATCGTAATGAAATTACGTAGAGTATATACTAATCTACGTACCTATCAGGCGATGTGCATTATTAAATTTGATTTAATGAGAAAAATATAGTCCATTTTTAATTTCTTACCCAAAAAAAAACGCACATCCTTTTATTAACTGCGAACTCGAATCACGAAATAAAAAAAAAAGCCTAACTATATCCGCAAACGATCTCTTTAATGCAAATTGCAATCCTATCTAAAAAGTTACTTATCATAACCTTGCAAAGCAGAAGTCTCCAAGCATGACGAACGATGCACTGATTAAAAATTATCCCTAGTTGCACTTAAAATAGTTGGGATTACGGGGAACTCTGATTAGGTATTAACACGCTAGCCGGTCTGAAAGGGTAGGGTTGTGAAAAATAAAGATTTCTCTTCAGGGCAACATAACGCAATAGATAGACAATAGAGCACCTTATCTATTGTTTAAAAAGGGAAACAAATAAATGTTACGGTTACTTTGTTCAAGTGAAACAATTCTGAAGTGTATTTCTTGAATTTAAGTTTGAATGTATTTCTAGAATTTCTATACTGAGCCAATCGATAAAGGGGGATTTTTGGTCTTGAAATAAACATTTTCAACAGTCTGTATTATACGTTAATAAAACTAATTATTATTTTAGTACAGCTGTTAACGAGTAGAATAAAGTCTGTTACAGATATTATCACGCGTCTCGGGTCCCCGGGATCAATCATTAATTTCGGGATAAAAGGTAGTATGTGCCCTTCCTTTAGGTTAAATCTTTTATCGTGCCGCATTTTGTCGCGATCGGTTAAATAGTTTAATCGAAACAGATTTTAACACTCATTTTAATAGCAACGGTACTTGACAACCCTATACGGAGGTGAGCTACCGATCCGCGTCACGGATGGCAAGCCACAGGAAACTAGCCTCTAGGGCTCTCCTACAAATTTATTAGCCACGGTCCAGAGGGCCCGCTTATTGATTGCAAATTAGTTTCATCTTCGCTTTTTATTAAGTTACAAACATTTACATAGCTACGGTATTGTTAAGGTCAGACTTGGTAGAATATTTTTCATATACTTAAGTATATCAGTATTATTATACTTGACAGCCCTGTTGATGCAGTGGTTACGACTTCGGATCGAGCTCAGAGGGGGCGGGTTCGATCCCCGCATTGTGTTCGGTCTGGTTCTAGTCATTGTCAATAATGTCACATTGATTGTTGTTGTTGTCTAATATCATATTTAATACTAGCTTTTAACTGCGTATTCGCTCGAGTGTAATTCGGTTTGCTGCAGACTTTTTAGTACTTTCTGGATCTACAATTTTACCGGGATAAAATCACATCCTGGATTCTTAGGGTTCACGATTTGCGTAAATATTATCATTAACAGATTGTTTACGGAGAGAGACAGTTACTTTCGCATTTATAATATCAGTAATTACTGCGGTGTGTAAGGATCGTGCCATATAGCGTTCGGTTCTCTCTACCTACCCCGCTAGGGAAGTGGCGTGAAGTTTAGTTAGTAAGTAATTACTGCGTCTTATGATTAAAATTATTAAATCTGACCTGATACTTAACATTTATATTGCTGCACTTACACATCCACACATTGATAATAAAAGTAATTACTTGAATCTATGTGCATATCGTTCTGTGGCTTTTGATCCCGAAACAAAAATATGCCACCGCAGTATCGTGCGCAAACTTCACGCCCGAAGTGTTTTAAGTCAACCATAAAAAAAAGCTAAAAGCTTACCTTTTCAAATACGATAATATACGATCTCATTACAATAATATAATGAGAGTTTTAAAAAATCATTACAACGTAAAAAAGCTATCGTAATGAGTATACCTTTAGAAGGATTCCAGATTGCAAAAAACCGTCTCGCCTGTGTATGCACTGCACATATTGCAAAAAAAGTGGTTAGAAAAAAATCACAGTTCATTACCGTTTCAGATTTTATTACGCGAACTATTGACTCATACCCACGGTATATTTTTTTGATCTGTGCTCATACCGCACGATTACTTAAAAAAAAAAAAACATAAATTAGTACGGGCGAATTGAGAACCTCCTCCTTTTTTTGTAGTCTGTTAAATAAAATGCGCTTTAAACGCAAACCTACATAACTTTTGAAAGTAAACTACTTTTTTTACTATAAATTTTGTGCTATATTGAGGGCTTAGTTGACTGGCCCGTTGGTCGAGTGGTCAGAGACCCTGGCCGCGAAACCAAGGGTCGCGGGTTCGAATCCCGCTAGGGGCAAATGTTTCGTGTGATGAACATGGACATTTGTACTCGAGTCATGGATGTTTATAAACGTATTTAAGTATGTCTATCCGTTCACCTAGTATCCATAGCACAAGCATAAGCTTAGTTTGGGACTAGGGAATTGGTGTGTCAGGCTGAAGAAGAAGAAGAATTTATTTAGTATTGAAGTTATATGTACTGCGTCTGTTTCTATGAATGTCGTATACACTTCTCAACTAAAACGTAAAACGTTTTAAAATTGGATTTGTAGACATATTCCTAGTGTGCGCATTTCTTGTTGAATAGATGTTACGTTTAATTAATTAATTAGACTTTAGAGTTAGTTATATTTTTTACTGTAAATAATTTCAATTATGTGCAAAGATATTTCTAGATCAAAATTAACATATGGCACGAAAAAAATCCCAAGAGATCAATGCCCGTAAATCATTAAGAAATTTTATTAATAACTTTCTATATAACACCAGCTCTGCACGTCCTACTATTGTCGTATGCGTAATAACACGTGCCATGCAAAATTTCGCCAGCCTATTAACACATAGTACAAATAGGAATGGTAGAGCGGTGGTAGCTCAATGGTAAGGACCCTCGCCTCTTAACCGAGGAGTGCGGGTTCAAACCCGGGCACGTACCTCTGGATTTTTCAAATCTATGTACGTATTTATACCACTAGCTCGACGGTGAAGGAAAACATCGTGATGAAACCTGCAAATTCAAACAACTTTGGATTTGTAACTATGATCCAAAAATTGTCTGGTTCCCCTTTCTTAGGGTTACGAAGGTCAGATCGGCAGTCGCTTCACTGTGATTACCAGACTCGCTAAATCCTGGATCATGGTCCAAGCGGACCCCGTCTAAACACGGGACATAACGCTAGGAAGATGATGATGACAAATAGGAATGGTGGAGCCATCCCAACAAATTAGCGCAAAGCATAACATTCATGAACGCTATTGAGCTAATGTGACAATTATTATGTCTGACCAAAACGTCTTACAAATCCTCCCTCATAAGTTTAAAATGTATACATTTTCAATCAACATATTTTATAATTAATTATCAATGCTCAAATCGGCGGATTCTCGCAACGGTTAAAGTAGACATTCGCGTTTAAAACGAGTCTTAAGCTCACGTTATCAATACAACACTTTAATTAAAGTGCGCGCTTTCAAATCAATTACCCTCCGTACGCCCTAAAGCCTACACTTAGTACCACTAGGCTAAGCTCGGCTGGCTTCCTAACCAGTTTAATAATGTACAGTCGGCCAAGCGCAACGTAGCTGACCATATGAATTGCAAATATCTACCTTTGTTTACACGGGCCCTGATTTAATTATCTTTCGTTAATTTTGCTACGAAGGCACGGTAATTGTGTAGTATAAAAACTACCAGTGAGTTACAACAGAAATAATTTATGTTTATAATGAACTAGGTTTTTGCCGCGGCATCGTTTGCTTTTAGATGATATTTCTGGACAAAATTTACCCCATCTAATTTTCTACATTCCCGAACAGGAGCATGAAAAAAGTTATTATAATCGGTCGTAGTAATTAACATGTGAAAGAATAAGAAATAACCAAAATATTTTTTTCATAAATAAACAATTCTATTTTAAACGCTATGCACAGACATGACTCGTTAATTATTGCGAAATGCTACCACCATACATAGGCATAAGGTAAAATAAATAACTCCAATTCGATATTCCCTCAAAATAAACAATAGGTTATTTATTATGCGCACACAATAGACATGTAATGAGTCAATATAACTAATATTAATATACATTCACGTCATCCCGTTTCGTAAACACAAACCATTTCAATCAACAGTATCCGCTTGAAAATCACGTTAACTTACTGTTATCACTCGTATTGCGTTAATGTAATTATGTGAGAGCAAGTGGCATTCTGGCATGGTCTACGCTCATACAATCTTGGGATGGTTTTAATTGTTCCTCTTGCACAATCCGGTAAAGAATTTCGGTAATTAGACAATAATGAGACGAGCGCTGCATTATAATAAAATATACTATTTTATATCTATGTGTTAGGGGTTTCGTAATGAAACACTCATGGTAGTTCAATGAACGTAAGAAAATGCATGGCACGTGTGACTGTAGATTTTGGTTAAAGTTGTAAGAAATTAGTTATACGTAGGTATATGGAGAAGGTAGTTATTTTTATTATTTAGATAAAGTTATTGATTCATTTTTTAAGCGATTAAAGATGATCTAATTGAATAGTACGTATGAAATGGTAAGTTCGTATGAAATAGACACGACTTGTGTGTCAGTAGTCAATAGTTGTTTTATGAAAATTGGTCATCTAGCAAATTGAGAACATTCATCATATCTCCCTTTTTATATTGTAGTTTAATATTATGATATTAGCTATCGATAGTAAAAATCTACTTTCGTATGTCTACTTCGACATCCGATAACGCGGTGTACAGATGATTCTGAATATTATACTCGACAGACAGCCGCGATCCCAGCTAAAAACTATTACAACATGCCGTTCACCGCAGCTACCGTGATAAAATTGATAAAACAAAAAGTAGCAATTCCATTTTTTACCTTACCAACGTTTTCCAAATAAATTGACTTGCCGAAAAACTCTTCGCCGTTAGCTAATTTCAACTACAATAGCCGAAAATAAGAAAAATAAGAGCATCGCGCGGCGAGCAACCCATCATTACGGTCATTTGAAATTTCAGCCGAATCATTGTCATTACGTTTATTAGGCAGTAGCCGGCAAAAGGCGAAGTTTAGAGTATTGACGCGATATTGATTGATACACTTCTTTTTATTAGCAGTCATTACTGTATTAAAGATAATCATTAGTAGATTGAGCACTTAGCTTCGTCTATCTTGTTGCTCGTTCTATGAATCGTTACGTAATCGCAATAGTTAAGAACATTATTGTAAACAAAACATGCTTTTAGGTGCTTCTTAAGTACGTTGGCATTAGTAAGAATATGTCGCCAAAGGTGATAGGTTGGTTTTAAAACCATTTATATGTCACTTAATAAATAATTGTCGATATTATAAATCGGATGTTATATTGGCAAGTGGTTGGTTGGTTTTTACGATAGTAAATTTATCTTTAGGTCAGACTCGCATTAATTCCTAAAAATATGGAAAATGACAAAATCACTTTTACTTAAATAAGTACTTAAATCATATAAAAAAAATGTGAAATTTTAAAAATAGGGAAACTTTTTATTTTAAGTAATATAAATTACAGATGTAATCACTTGTTTATTTGGACAGAAGCGAATTATTATTTGTGCATGTATATCCACATTTGTTCATGTATATGCATAAATAATAACAGTCCTAGTAAATGTAAAAAGCTAGCTTACTTCAAGTCTGTACTATGCCATTAATCAAATTAGTGAACCTCAAATTCTAAGTTGACCTTGTAAGTGGTTGTTCACTCTATGCAATCCCTGAAGCATGACCAATTTGGTTAGAACCATTTTTTGCTGGACAAATGTTGGACTAGGCAAATGTGCTACCTCTGGCTAAGAGGACAACCATATGAAATTGGCTTCATTAGCTTAAATTAGCATATTTTGTGTAACTCTGAAAGAGACTAGGTATTTACTCTTATAATTACATAGTTAGCTAGGATTAGTCTAGCACCAATAACAAAAAAATGCAGAGAGATGAAAAATGGAACAATTTAATGGATTTTACTAAAACCTCATCCGGGCAAAAGATTACCGTAGATTATGTAAAGACCTGAATATGCATTCTTTATAAAAAAAATTGTTAAGTTTATGTTAGTAATTGTTATTGACACAATTACTAACATAAACTTAACAATTTTTTTTAACTTAACAATTAGGAAAAAAATATGAAAACTTCCTTAAATAATACATAGGTAGGTACATATCATCACACCCTCAATATGCAGAATCTAAGGGGAAACAGCTAGATCCTTTAACCACTTTCAGCCAAAAATAAAAATGGGCTGGGTTAGATGGAAAATTGTAAACATAATAATAATAAACAAACATGTTTTTTAAACTCAGAGGGAATAATAACACCAAAGACTCTCTATGACAAGCAAACAGAACTACCTTAAATAAACAAACACATAGATATCATTTATAGATAACTAAATGGAGTATTTAAATAAAAACAACTACAAATTTAAATTTTGAACATTCGCTAACTAATGCTATATTGAGTATTGTCTATCTAGGAGGTGAACTATACATAGAGTACATAACTATTATATAGAAAGAATCTAATAAAGAGGGTAAACTAACTAACTAACTAACTAAACTTCACGCCACTTCCCTAGCGGGGTAGGCAGAGAGAACCGAACGCCATATGGCACGATCCTTACACACCTCACTCGCCTCTTCAACATTCATAATCCTTTTCATACAAGCTCTACGATTTTTATGACTCCTAACATCACCTTCTTTTAATACACGACCAATCTGGTCGTGGTAGGTGAGGTGGGTAAACTAAGTTTATATTAAAAAGTATAAACTGTTAGAAGTGAAATTGTTTGTATTTTAACCTCCATTCTGTACAAAATGTCCATTCACATTGCCATTACTTATTAGATATTTCATACAAACAAATTTTATTAATCAACCCACCACCAAAATAGTAAAATAATTGTGAAATTTTAAATGCAGTTACTATTTGTCATACAGGTCATAGACCTATATATTTACATATTTCACAATGCATACTAAGTTTATTTGCACATTGTCAGTTCATCTTTTAAGTAGTCATGCGATGGAAAATTTACGGCTTACATGAAATGATGAATTTTAAATTGAACCCAAATATCATGATCTTATGAATGTTAGTTCATTGCATCATCATAATTGAAAAAAGTGGTGCTTTTGATTCTTAATTTCAAATTATGGATTCATATTAAATGTAATATTAGGGTGATTTCATTAATTTTACTCGAGGGTACTATTGAAAGTATGAAACAATAGTATTAACATAGACAAGTGCTTTCAACCACTTAATGAATTATATTATAGTTGCATCTGCAATGGACTACTCCATGTACCAATTAAATTAAACCGGATTTATACATGCAAAATGTGATGTTAAATTCAAAAACTAGTCCTATTCCAAAGTATCATACAGGATCTCATAAACTCATAATCTGCTTTTAGCCATAACAGTTATTAAAATAATATAAAAAAATTTAACAACGAATCAACCAATGGCAATGTTGCAAAAATTTTATTATTAAGGAATAATAACAAAATATAAAATATTATATATAAGTAATATAATTACTACAAATATTTCTACTTATTGAACTCATTTTCGATTTGTAATGATAGTTTTTAACCATTTTACTTATTAAATTGTTAGCAAAATTATAAAAATAAATACCCGACACATTAGCATCTAGAATTTTAGTTGCTTTTACGTTGAACACTTTTCAAATAGAATAGAATAGAATAAATGTTTATTTGTTACGTTACAAAAATACAAATACTGAGGTAGATTTAAAATTCCTAGCTAAAACGTCTCACATGCATCAACTTTTCTCACAAATCAAAAAGTAGAGTTTAGACTAACCTTGAAAGCTTGTCTTCCAATTGTTGCCAACCCGGCACGGTATGAATCTGTCCATATGCTCAGGCTGCACCAGCACCGGCTGCCTCTTGCTCACTGGACTGCACTGCTGCAGCAAACGTCTCTCATACGATTCACTAAACATTTTCAGTCCAAGTCCTTGCACCAACTGACAAAATTCAAAACCCCTCAAAACTAACGAGGGTAATGGAAGAATGAGACTAGAATATTTTTCTGTTACGGGTAGTACGTCAACCGTGCATGCTTCTATGTTTATGTAGAAATATCACGGCGACACAGAAAGGGTGCTATCACCTCCGCTACTGAACACCATTTGACTACGTTTGCTACGGTCGATAGCGCAAGAAACCAAGGCATTGTTCACTGTCGCATAAAAGATAAGAATATAATGTTACAATCACAGGAAACTGGGTATGCAAATAGTCTACAATTAATACAAATTATCCTCTAGAATTAGACAAAAAAGCACAAAATATGACTAAAATAGAAAATTGATAAAATCATCGAAAGCGTGACATAAATAAACATAGTGTTGCTATAAAAAAAAATAACATTATTATTTGAATTGTGAAAAACCGTTGCGAACATAAATATAAAGCACGCTCTACACTCTTTGATGTTTAAAACTTACGTTTCATATTCAAGATTTAATTTTATTCACTTAAATGACTAATGTATAATTGAAGTAATTTATAAACTGTGTTTTCTGTTTACTACCCTTCCATCCAACTCTTTTATATTTTTAGACATATCACCACATTGTAAATTATGAAGAGAAAGGATTTGTATGTTTGAAACGAATAAATTAAAGACTTTAAGTCTTTAATTTTATCTTTAATAAAAATAATAAGCGAAGGCTTACTTACTTAATTAACTAACTAACTAAACTTCACGCCACTTCCCTAGCGGGGTAGGCAGAGAGAACCGAACTTACTTAATTACTGAATGTTTTATATTAACAATATTTCATAACATTGCAATCGTCATTATAAAATTACAATAAGTAATTATTAAGGACGGTGTAAAGATTCACAATCTCTTTAATTAAACGCTGAGGTGTATGTAATATTATTGTCATAATCCAATTGGATATCATAGCATTTAGCGTAATATTCCTAGCGGCCCAGCGTCCCATGTTGGTCTGGGACTTGGCCCATGTTGATCTGGGACAAAAAAAAAAAGAATGTGCCAACTGTGGTTCTTGTCTAGCATGTCGTAAGAGGCGACTAATGGTTTACGGGCTTTTGGGTATGTGACTGAGTAGGCGACGAGCTAGCCACTTGTCACTCCTTTTTCATAGCTTTCCATCCAACCCAGCCCACTGTCCCATGTTGGTCTGGGACTTAAAAAGAATATGCCAACTGTGGTTCTTGCCTAGCATGTCGTAAAAGGCGACTAATGGTATATCGGGTTTTGGGTGTGTGATTGTGTAGGCGACAGGGTAGCCGCTTGTCACTGCTTTTTCACAATTGTCCATCTGACCCAGCCCGGCTTTATTTTTGGCTGAATGTGGTTGAAGGGGCTTGCTGCCCCTTCGACTCTGCCAGCCCCTTCGGGGATCATGGGCGTGATGTTATGTATGTATTCCTAGCGGCGATATTGGCTTAATTTTAATGCAAGATGTCATACTCTTGCTCTTCTCCCAGTTCATCTGGGCTCGGTGCAACATGTAAATAAAAGAATAATAATTATATAGTCATTAGAATATCAACATTATAATAAGTGACATTTTGCATTATTATATATGTGTGCAACATGCTTAGCATTTATTTCATAGTAGTAAACTGTATGGCAATACCTAATATTTTGATTCTGTGATAGAGATTAAGAAAAGCCTATGTGACGTTGACATGTTATTTATAAAATGGCTGCGCTCATGTTTGGGGTTTTTTCTCAACCGAAAAAAGATTTTCATCACTAAACTTAAAATTATCTTATTATTTGAAATATATCGTACGTAATCATACGTAATCAGGACATAATATGATAAGAGTAATATTGTTTTTAAGGTTCTTAAATAAATTAGAGTGAAAGTAGGTAAATTGTGGTTGTATAAACTGTTCTTATTTACTAGTTTTACAACACTAAGTTTTTAGAGCGAAATAATCTAAAATGGAATATCAACATAAATATTCTCGACACAATGAGCCATCCCACGACTCTCCCACCTATTCCAGGTTATTTATTGTTGGTGAAAAATGTACATCTGGAGACCAATACAGAGAAGCGTTCTCAAAATTCGGTACCATAGAGGATATGAGAATACCCCGAGATCATAGTACGGGTAACCCAAAAGGTATAGCTTTCATTAAGTATTCAAAAACATCTGAAGCTGCAAAAGCGTTGGAAGAAATGAATCTAAAAACGCTTCCTAATACACACCGCTCATTGAAAGTCATGGTCGCTGCCAATCGCTCTGATATCCAAATGGACGATGATGATGATAGCAAATACAAGAGACTATTTATTACTGTCCCCCGTAAAATGGACGATAATGCCATAAAAGAAGTATTTATGGCTTACGGTGATGTTGAGCAAGTACGTATGCAATTTGATCGCAATACTGGGGAACCAAAAGGCTTTGCTTATGTTAAGTACAGCAAATTTTCCGATGCTGCTAAAGCTATTGAAGAATGTGATTCTAGGTATAGGGCTATCTTTGCTCAACCTAAGTCCCATAACCGACGCCAGGAGACCTCCTATGAATCTAACATCAATCATTTAGCTGAATCAACATCTAATATGGGAAACTCTCTTCTATCCGCAATGAACACCCGTCCAGAAGGCTACACACGAGTTGATTTCATGTGCAGCCCATACTTAACTCAAATGCATGTTGAGAGAATATTTGACCTTATTCCGGGAATGGTGAATTGTAAATTCATTGTAGATATTATGGGCAATTTTGGCTCGGGCACAGTCACTTATGCTAATCCAGTTTCTGCTGCATATGCAGTGCAAAAACTACATAAATTTGAGTATCCACCTGGTGTTAAGATTTTTGTCAAGCCCAACAGTTCTAAATTCCATCCTCATGAGCAAAATTTCGCCAACATATCGAATGCGGTAAAGAACTTGAAAAATGCTATAACTTCAAGTGAAAATTCTTCTTCCCCTGATTTAGCGCAGTTAGCGGAGGCTATTGCGGAGGCGTCCAAGTTAATAAAAAAAGCCACTACTGGAGTGATGAATGAGGATATTCCTGACAGCACTGACTTAAACTATTGCAGTGTAAAATTGCCTGAACAACAACCTTTAGCAGATATAGATAGCCCTGTTGCTATGAGGTGTTTTTTGGTTTGCAAACCTCAGCCTCCACCGCTGACTGTTTTACGTGATGTGTTCTGTAGATTTGGTAACTTAATTAATGTTTATACTTTACCTGGTAAAACTGTAGGTTACGCTCGCTATGCTTCTATGGAATCGGCAGAAAATGCTATGAAAACTTTACATGGAGCTGAGATTTGTGGGGTCCGCATGAAAGTGCTAGAGGCAGATGATGAAGCCCCACCAAAGAGAAAAAAATATACCGACTGACAATTTTTAAATACATTTCTCTGGTCTTCCGACGAATAATATGAACTGACGACTTTTTTTGACAATTTGTAGAATGGACTAATAAATGAATTTACCCAATACAGCCTTATATTTTTACGACATAAAGTTATTTTGTGGCTGAAAGTACATAGTCCACTTTAGAGCACAGACAATACAAATACCGACGACATTAAGTTGACTCTGTTCTTCAGTCATATGATCAGCTTTATGATCATCAGTCCTACCCCTGTATAACCACACAATCATTTTGAAAATTCACAATTAAGTACTTACCCAATTTTGATATTCTAAAGACTGAGCAATACGATATCTGTTACAGACGTGATGTTAAATGACAGTGAAAAAATTTAGTTATTTGACTCCGGTGACTCCGGCCAGCAATATAGCATCCAATTCTAATCACTCACACATGACACTTGTGACTGAAACAACTCTTAAACATAAACAGGCTGCTGATTGCTGGCCTGATTTCTACACTTATTTAGAATTTTGTTATCTGTCTCTTCCACGCAAATAATAATACATGCTGTGGCAGCTTCTAATTAAGGCAACACTGTAAACATGTAAATTCACAAATGTTTTTATACTATTGTATGTGTATGTCTTGTTAGCTGTCCTTAAATAAATAAATAAATTTGAATATTTTAGCTTGTGTCACATACAGGTTAAATTTTTTCAAATTAAAGAAATAAGAAAACTAAGAATATTAAACTTAAAGTAAAATTTATTGCACACACAGCCTTGTTACTTAATTAAATAATTGACAATGTAAAGAAATATTGGTCGAAACTGTGATTATACCGATTCGATCATGGCTTGTCTAAGTAATGGCAGTAACTGTTCTTTGTATAAGGGATGTTTATCTCCGTGTGTTATCTTCAGTATCTTTTCAGACAACTTGAAGTGATTCAACGCTTTCTCCAAGTCCATTTGGTACAGCAATATTTTTCCGTACTTCAGATGCAATAGCCCTAACAATGGATGCCGCTCTCCGTAATAGAATCTGTAATAGAAAAATAACAAAAGATTACATTGGACTGAAAGCTTGTGCGCGGCATGGCTGCATAAAAATCAATCTTTACAGAGATTTTCTTTTTGACTTAAGTTTATAGCAAGCAAGTGTGGCCCCGGCTTTTCAAGTCACGGATCAATGGATCAAATAGTCAAAAAGTCTAGGCAGGATATGGCTATACAATTACAAAAACCATATCAAACGAACAGTTGCGATCTGTCCAATTAGACAGCCAAGACAAAACTAAAACTAAACTAAACTTCACGCCACTTCCCTAGCGTGGTAGACAATAAGCGTAAAAGCCCGGATTTTGAACACGGGCACATCGACAGATTGAACCTAAATTAAATCCGGACTGTAAATGAAAACTTGAATGGATGTTCCTTAGAAACCCCCTAAACTAAGACAAATCTGAGGAAACGCGATCCGATAGCAACTCTAACTATATATATAACATACCTCTGAAGACCCAGCCTTGGCGAGATCAGGACAAATCCAGGCTAACCTAGACGGGTGGCGACCCTAACCCTATGGACCCACCATTGATAAGAAAGTTTATACTTGCCTAAAACACGGTATCAGTAAGTCTGCGTAGACGCACGCCTTCTGCCACATCTGGACCTGTATGAGCGCGTCGAACGCGTGGTCCAGAGTCTGCGCGCGCATCACGTTTAGCGGGTGCAAGAGACCCTCTTGTCGCTCCAGACAATACTTGCAAACGTCTACATCTGGGTTGCGGTAGTCAAGGAATCTACCTATTTATATTTCCAGTACTAGGATGTAATTGGATCAGTCTGTCATAAAACTGCTAACAAAAAAAGGAAATCAAAAATCAAAGTGGAAGGAGACCGAATTCACTTTGAAGATGAAACGGGTGAAAGAAGTACCGACCAAAGTAAGGGAAATTTCGAATAGATATTGTCAGTTGTACAGAAAATAATATCCAGTGCTTCTCTTTCATCAATAAATAGTATTCTTCGCAGGGGATGAAAAAATCTACATCAGAAATGAAAAAAAGAAGTAGGGTTAACAAAACAGTTACTGAGGACTGAGTGAAAACAATCCAGTTGCACTTATCGAAAACGTTAACGTTTCGGTAAATTCTAAAACTGTATACTTATTGCGGATATTCCAGATGTTGGTATATAATACCCCATACAATATACACAGATAATATACACAGATAATATAGCTAGATAATCATCGTTATGTAAAGGATACACGCCACCGAAGCCTCCTTCATATTCTGCAAATGCAGTTCCGTAAACTCCATCGCCTTCACAAAGTCTTCCACGTGCTTCTCAGAATACTTCGTCCCACATTCGGTGCATCTTACGCCCATCGATTCTGTATCACCATTAAGTCGCTCATCAAAACCGTTACAATGGTTCTGTCCATTTCCTTCCGTGTCCTCATTGACCTCAGGTTTCCTGACCAACTGGCAGTCTTCCTTCCGTGGAACCACCACAGTATTATCACAGGATGCGTTCAGACACTTTGCAGCGTGCACCATTTTCAGTTGCGTCTCATCTGGAATTTATATACCTATTTGGTGAATGTTATTTGTTTGATATGTAAGAAATAGTTTGTTTGAGTGTACAGTTAGGATGATCAAGTATTTATTTATTGGAGATGGACTTAGTATGGTTATGTAAATTCTTTACAAAAACAGATACCTACTTCCATCCGTGCAGAAATTTATAAATAAACAACAACAATGTAAATTGGATTCACAGGATAGCTAAATATGTATATGTGTAAATCATGCAATTTTAAAAGAAAGAAATTAATTTATTTATTTATTTAAATAAATAAGCAAATAAATCTGTTTTTTAAAGAGAGAGGATACTTGGTTATTACACAAAATTAAGTGTTCTATTTTCATTGTGGTGTGTGTGATCATTAGGGATCATCCATACGTCTCAATACACAGGCGGTAACGGTCTAGCGTGTCAGGTGATAAGTTCTCACTACTTTTTCAAAATTTTCTAATTAAGAAGCTTTATTGCTCCTTGTACTCAGCCTACCCTTTTGATGATTGCGGGCATTATGATATTTATGTATGTGTCACTTAACGGTAAGTAATCACTGTCGCCCACACAATAGGCTATTTGACTCAAAAAAAATTAAGTCCAATAAAGAGATTACAAAAATATTGCTCACGTATTTTTTCTCTTATTCAGCAAAACTGATGACAAGGTGCGCGTGACGTCACTTGTTCTGTAAAATTTTCGTAACAAGTGATGTAAAAGCGCCCCACTCCAGATCTTTTAAGTGCTGTATCTTTGTTATTTTTCGAGTAATTGATAAAGCAAAAAATACGAATTCAATATTTTTTGATATAATCTAACTTACGGACTAAAAAAATAATTTAGTCAACTAGCCCATTGCAACAACAGAGGGATCGCTTGTCTTTAAGAGCCGTCGGCATTCACTCGCCGCATGTTTATCGATTGCTTATATTGATTTGACAATCCGGATCAATATGGATGACCCCCGATTATTAAAGGCACATCTAAAGCATTACCCAAGCACCTGTCACACTGGCACAAGAAGTAGTAGTTCTGCAGGAGTTCCGTTTGTCGCTCGTAGGGAGTCTTCATCAGGTCTATGTATGATATCCGAATCTGGAATAAGATAAATAGTACAATTAATATCAATGATATTAAGGGTAGCTAGCTAGCTGCTACTTTGACTCTGCCTACCCCTTTGGGGATTACGGGCGTGATGATATGTATTTATGTATGTATCAATGATGTCACGGAAATATTATATCTGGATTGTATTATACTAATTTAACACTGTGTTACGGAGTGTATATTGCCATCTGGCAACACATCTGTGTCAACTCACTTCTACAAAATAGGCTATGTGGCGCACGGCACACTGCACAGAATCTTCCTAATGGGAAAAATCAAACGTAACGCGTACCTTACTTACGCACGCGTCCTAAGATTTTTTTTGGAGTTAACATTACCGTGTTGTTATAGCATATCGTTAAAGGCGGCTAACATACTCTTTTGTGTACATGTAGGTACATACATAGGTACGTAACTTTATTCGTTTTCTAGATTATACAGTGTGTCCGGTTGCCGGTGTCGGAGTGGAGTGACAATATTGTCATACTGCGGCAAGATTGTTTAAGTCACCTGTGACCAATCCAAACACGGCAGATCCTGCGTGGCTCTAATATTGATAGTCTTCCCGTCGAAGGTGGCCACCGCGTTGGGGCTGCAGCTGTGGTCCAGGATCGACGCCGCCAGGTAGATGCCGGTGCCGATCGAGTTCATGTCGATGTCCAGGATCGTGAAGCTGTTGATCACCATCTGGAATTTGATGACAGAAGATGATATTGGAGTATAGTAATTTCAAGTAGTTTTTATTCCTTCTAATATATGGTCCCGTTCATAGTCGGGAGTCTACATTCCTTTGCTCGTCTTGCAGGGTAGTAAGGCAACTAGAACTTCAGTCGTCACAGACGGACATTTTCTGTGGTATTTTTTTTGATCGGGCCAACTTAGTCATTCCAGTGCTTAGTTAAAGCATGGCCCTATCATCATTCATATTAGGTCAAAACTTAAATGTTCAACCTAACAATAATGTTATAATGCAGGCGTTCCCAAAGTGTGCGGCGTGGCGCCCTAGAGAGCATAGACGGGCGCCGCCAAATTCCTTTTTATCTTCGAAATCTACTTAATACCACATATATATCTTACACAAGCTGGGTAAGGGGTGCCGGGACGAAATAATAAACCTGTAAATGCGCCGTTGTTTGATAAAGTTTGGGAATTCTTGTTATGTAATTAACTTTGAGAAGCGTAATTGTTACTTTTTCTTTAAAGGGTACGGTACAATACTACTGGTTTTGCTCCCAAGTTTCTTTGGATCGGTTTTTAATACAGCACAATTTACTGAAAACATGTATGCAGTAAGTGCTTACCCTACCATACAGTCCCATTAGTTCCACGGTGTTGGGCAGCGACAGATCCTTCAGGAACTCGCAGAGCACTATGCAAAGCGTTGTGAAGTGATCAATTCTCTTCTTGTCAGCTTTTAAGTCGGAGTAATCTGGAATTCAATTAATCGACAATCAGTAACCTCATGACAGTTTCGATCAAAATTTGAAGGCATGGTTTTATTAACATTATTGTTCACGGATCCTGCAGGTACCCAGCTCCCCCCAAAAGCTTGGCCACCGGATCATTCCAGGATAGCAAAGTCCTTGTAGCCTTCCCAATTTAATAAGCTAAAGTAAAGGTCGCTTACAAAAAATCTCAACTCCTGTCTAATTACAGTAGCGAAGCTTTATATCCGTTGTCATAAGCAATCATCATCCTCTTGCCCTTCTCCCAGTTCATCTGGGGTCGGCGCAGCATGTCTTCCTTTTCCATACGTCCCGGTCAGCCGTCATCAAGCTATCCACTCCCATTTCTCTCATATCATCTTTCACAAAATCCATCCATGTCATAAGCAATAGTAAATGAATATAAATGTATGGGTTGTAACTTGTAAGGGTTCGCAGAGATTGAGTTTGTTGAAATTTATCCATAGGCTAATCCGGTGCAGGTTGGTCGTGGGCGTTCTTAGGGTACCTCCCAAGTAACACACAAGCATGATAACAGTACTAATGCGACTCATAACACAGTTAATAGTTACGTAACATTTGTGTTACAGTTAAGGAAATAGCTAAATTCTGACTAACGTTGTATTACGGCTATTATAATTTTTTAAGCTTAGTAAAATTTGTATAATTTCGGCTTCTTTCTTAAGGCTTAGTAATAACTTTTATTCTCAATATTACACAAATGTTTCTAAGCTTACAGAGTTTCACATAGCTTTAATTTGCATAACAGTAAGCTAAAAGATAACAAGCTGAATAAACGTAATGTACAATCCTATTATACAAACATTATTAAGCTTATTGCTGTTAAAAATGCTATATTCTGTATAAAGTACCCTCAGCAACTAGATGCTGAATAATAGTGTTAAAATTCGGTTTTAAAATGCTTGTATCTGAATAACAGCTTTAATATTATTTTGAAATCTTATAAGGTTCTTTATTTTGCGAATTATTCAGCTGCTGATAAAAAGTATTTTCTGGGTTCTAATTAAGCTTATATTGGTATAAAAGAAATGTAGACATAGTTTATAACTCTCTTACACATACTTCTATTCTTATACCGAAACTGGCAGTTTTAAAGTTAGTTAAACAGTATTTACACAGAAGAATGCTGAATATTGCTTTATTTGTAGATATTTATTAAACGTTAGTTGTTGTATGTTGGGCGTAGGCAGCATAGTGTTTAGTAAACTAGCTGTGGAAGAAAGCGGTCAAGCTAACCTTAACAGTCAAGTGCGATCGTACGTAGAAGAGTGTTCCGTACCCGCAATTTCATATACAGACTGTGTGGGTGACGATGATTACACATCTAGTGGAGATGAATCAGATGAGAATATTAACGAATTCAAAAATACGCGCGGTCCGAATCATTTTATTCTAGCGTTTTGTATTTGTAGTACATTCAATGCGGTAGTATAAATCTACCTTTTGTTGTGTCCGAGGTTTTGAATTTGTATAGTATACTCAAATTATGTGTCATTATGATATTATTAATAAGTATCTTAAAATAAAAAAACTAATGTATCTATACCTATCTATATTGTAATGTAGTATGTAGTGTGTAGGGGGTAGTAGTATGTAGGGGGTTTCGGGGGCAATTAATCTATCTAGCTAGGTTTAATTTTGTTTTAGGTTTCCGTTTATCTATACTTATAATAAATCTGTAGAGAGGTCAATTCTGTACATGAAATATATTTTCAAAATAACTATCAGGGGGTGATTAGTGATCGATACTGATGCCAAAAATGCAATCAGTAAAATTTTTGTCTGTCTGTCTGTCTGTCTGTCTGTCTGTATGTCTGTATGTTCCTTTTAGAAACAAAGACTACTCGACGAATTTTAACGAAACTTGGTACAATTATTCTTCATACTCCTGGGCAGATTATAGTATACTTTTCATCACGCTACAATCAATAGGAGCAGAGTAGTGACGGGAAATGTTGGGAAAACGGGAGAAGTTACTCCATTTTTAAGCTTCCGTCGCGTGTGCAGCCTTAATGGTTAAAGTTACATAGAAATCATGTATGACGGAAATAGTCTATATAATATTAACCATAAACCCGGGTGACACCGCTGGCACAGCTAGTGTAGGTATAATATCCGTTTGTTTTCAGACAATGAAAAATTGCTACATTATCATTAGAATAGATGGGGAACCAAAAGAGACCTCGTTTCTTTTCCCTTTTTAGCATTTTAATAAGGTATGCAGTACATACGAGTAGTTAACTCAAACTAGACATAGGTACGTAAGTTGAAAAAAAAAAAAACATGATTACCACAGCTTTTTTTCTAAATAAAACAAAATAAAAAAATATTTTACATCCTTTTTACGTTAGATTGGTATACCTAAATAGCTTTAATTCATTTGCTTAATTTTTTTTTTTTTTATTTAAGTGAAATGATTGCATTATATAATAGTTAAATAATAAAGTTCGATCGATCACCTAATCTTTATTCCACGAAATTCTAGTTTTTGATTGTTCTGTTTTGAACCCTAATAAGCTGTTTAATAAAACATGTGAACAAATACTCAACTGTTATTCAGAAATTATTCCGCCATACCGCGCTTTGCCAAATAAAGGCTTAATATGTGACGAGTCAAAACTATTATTCAGCAGCAGCTCGGTAAAACAGCTCCGTGAGCAGCTAATAATCAGATTTATAGGAATCGCCATTATAACCTCCAAAAAAAATGTTTTTGGAATTGTTTTTGCTATCAAATGCTGTGTTTTATTAATTCAGATACAAATTCGAGTATTATACATAAACTAATTATTACTTTTAAAACACTAAAATAAGGAATTACGCTAAAAGTTTTTTTTTTGCCTTATTTCTGTCTTGTACATTAACTTATTTCTATCATTAAACTTCGATATTGAAGCGGCGCGTAAAACCAATAGTTACAGGACATACGTTATTGACGACAAAATTACTTGCGCAATATTATTTCACTTGTGTAATAGCTAAAACTCGTATTTTTAAAAATTACTTAACAATTCCAAGTATTCATTCCGTCCACATTAATATCTTAATAAATATTAATGATGTCAACAATTTCTTGAAGGAAACACACATTTTGTTTGAAATAGTGTGGTACAAATGTGCTTATAGCTGAGTAGTTTTTGAATATCACAGCCACAAATATTTATCTGAATAAACATGATAAAACATCTGTGTATAAGTAACGACTGCCGTTTTTCAGACGTTATCAAGCTATGTGGACAATTACATTGCTACTACTCAGATTTTATATTGCTATTATTCAAATTAAAGCATTTAAAAGTGTGCCCAATTTGCTTGAATAAGAGCTGAGTACACGTTTACTCAGACATTAATCAACAGCTTTTTAAGCTTATCGCTCCCGGGTTTGCTGTTACTAAGACCTTATACTGCTATCTGTGTTACTTGGGCTATGCTTACCTACCTAAGGCTACATTGTTCATTTTTCATTCCAAGCTTCTTTATTTGTCTCAAATTAACACTCACGCGACATGAGGTCCTTCCACATCCGGAAGGCTGTGCCCGTGTAGAAGGCGCGGTAGGAGTGGCCATCACCTCGGCTCAGCCGGTTGATCAGCTTGGCCAGCATGCGCGCGCCATCAGGTATCACTTTGGGCGCAACACGCTTTATGTTCGCGCATTCCCACTGAAACACCGAGATGGATATTTTAGCCAAATAAATCAGCCCTTTTACTGATGGGCTAGGCCGTTTACGAAACGGTGCTGAGGGACACCTCAGCCGCCTTTTTAACCGACTTCAAAAAAAAGGAGGAGGTTCTCAATTCGACTGAATGTTTTTTTTTATTAATTATGTTATAATGCGAACTTAATCTATGCATCATTAAAGTAAAGTCACTAGGTCGAAGACTTATTTTAAATTATTTAGTTCATAACAAGGATAAGGGCGGGGCCAGATTGTGTTTCGATCATTATTAGCTTCGATCATAGTCTTTAAAATAAAAATAATTCAGACTCTAATCTGTATTATGTATGTATGTTATCTAGCTACTAATCATTGGCTATGTAACTTAGAACCCTGGGCCAGTATTGGTAAGGTCATTTCATCACAGTTTTTCAGGTATCAGTTCGTCTAGTAAAGAACAAATATTACCTACCTATAGTAAGTAAGCAGTACTGTTTAGGAAATATCAGTGTCCGTATCACACGCCTCCTCGTTTAGAATCATAACGATTACGATCTCCCATATAATACGTAGAGGAATGACCTAATCACTACAATGTATATTGAACTTGAACTAAATCAGCCGTTTTACACCACTATAGCTCAGGAAACGTTCCAAAAATAACGGTACGTGTTACGAGGAAATGGCAGAGCGCCACGGAGCGTATCTGGTGCACGTCAGGCGCGCAACCCACGACCGTCAGGTCGCGAGGATATTTACGAGTCCCATTTGTTACGTGACGGAATCACATCTCGTTTTAAAAGTTTTGTTTTACGTTACGTTTGAAATACCGCAGAAGACTGACAAGATAAGAAGCTTTCGATTATTTTCTGTTCAAGAATGGATCTATATATGTTTAACTACACCAAATATAAATTTAGCGTCTTGTTGATATTGTAAACTTTAATTGATTTTGCATTAGTAACATAAAATTACTTAAAAATCAGTTATGTACGAACATAAGTACAACTCAAATGAGTGAGACTTTCGAAAGGTTAATTTATTTTATGTATGCCTATTAGGTATTCAGATATTTTTACTAAATTATGTACTTAATATTGTATCATAATACTTCCGTCTTAAAAAGATTTTTTGTACAAAATATTTTTAGAAAAATAAGCTTACGCTTTACCGCTTAAAATCGCAATTCAATCTACAGACTAAAATAAAACAGATCGGAAGCGAAGAGAAAAATATTTACATAACTCTAAAATTATATCATCGATCGTTGGTTTCTCGTTTCTAAACGCAACACTTGGCTCTGCTGCCAAACGTAGCAAAAATATGACGACGTTTTGTGATTTATAAATCTTATTTATTGAGTACTCGAGCGCATCGCCGAGTCCACAAATAAACCGAGCAATTAGCTACCGGTCTTTCACACCTCAGAACTATGAGCATGTATTATTAGTAATGGGAGCATTTCGAATTTCTAGCTCTTGTAATGTAACTCTTGTAGTGTTAAGTGTGTCTGGCTTCAGACAGGGGATACATTCGATAATTTTTTTATGATAAATGTAGTTTGGAAACCTGTGATGAAATTATGATTTTTTTAACCGACTTCAAAAAAATGGAGGAGGTTCTCAATTCAAATGTTTTTTTTTGTATTTTGTATTTTGCAGTGTCTTAGAAATGGCAGGATTTTTTTGTGATAAGAATCTCATATCAAAAATAAGATAACATTATAGTTATGTAATCTTTTATACCATATAAAAAAGTCGTAGATACACATGCTTTCCATAAGATCTCATATTGAGAACATAGGTCCGGAAAGAAGAAACTTTTATGGAAAAGGGGTCGGATGAATGAAGTAATTAGGGACATTGTTGCGAAATTTTTTTTTACTAATCTTCCAATTATTGTAATTGAGAAAAACTTAAAGAATAGACAAATGTTTCTTACTCTACCATTCAAAAACTAGCAAACAATTTTAGTTTTATTATAATGTAGTTTACTTACATCAGATTAACACATGCTCCATTAATTATAATTAAATTGTAAATCATTACATAAATTTCAGACAAATTAATACTATCATTAAGAATGTAAAATAAAATCAATGAAATTGTTAAATGGAATTTTTTAACATTTTCTTTTCATTCTCATCAAAAAATTATATATCTTCATTATATATTGTCTTTTTTCAAGTTCAGTAACCATGGCAGTGAAAGAAATCTAGTTCAGAACAAAACCTTGATAGTAACATACTTCTGCACACTCATGCCGCTGCGCATACCTTGTGATCTGGCCAAGCATCTCTCTGGCACGATTGGCCGCAGTAGTGGACGAACTGGCATCCGGAGCATTTTAACACCTTGCCCCTGAAATGTGTCACTGTATCATCTGGTCATGTCTATAAGCAACGTGGGAAACAAAACAAATGGTATAGCAAGTGCAAGAAAAATAAACAAATGATTATCTTTGCTGAACTTAAGCACAGTTTTGTAATAACTTATGATAGCTTAATGGCTACTAGCAGCATAATTTAAAGAATATTAATAACATAGGTTACATATAACAATGTAAATTAAAACTATTATAACTATTTTATGAATATACTGTAACTCGGTAACTATAAGAAATTGTTCAATAATGTTCTAAGATTAAATACTTCAGCAAGTTTTAGAAATGAGTAGATAAAATCCAGAAAGACTGATGGAAATTTGAATTAAGTGTTTAATTTAAAAATTATTAATTAGAATATTGAAGTTAAATATTAAAAGTAATATTATATTTTGTTTTTCTAATAAATCATGAAGAGTTTTAATTAATAAAAGTAATAAGGGTTATTTGTTTGTAAAAACATAATAATAGAGGAAGTACATAAAACTGTCAAGTTTTCTATCACGAAAAACAAAAGTTTATGAAAGTTAATAACTGGACCGGTACTTACTTTTCCAAGCAATTGTCGCATCGGCTCCCTTTTTCCTTAGACGATAAAACAAACACAAAAGGTTGTTCCGTTAATATTAAATCTCCGGCTTTTATGGCCGAGTCTGTATTTCTATACTTATTCTTCATGTCTTTTATTGCTTTTATTACTGAGGTAGGACGATTCCCCTAAAACTTATCTTATGCTAATATTGAACGACGTATCGAAAGTGAATGTGAGGGGAATGTAAGTCAATAGTAGAAGTTACGTGCGAATGGTGCGATTCTGAAAATATGTGTTGGCCTCGCTACCTGGCTCCAAATAAACTGCCAACAGTTACATTATTTTTAGTTAGGACGCGACCGCTGCGGAACAGCGAAGCATAGTGGATAAAAACAAACAAATTGTGCCCTATTATTAGATATGCGAGTCCGGCATTTATTTATTTAATTTATTTGTCGAAGAGAAGCAGCAAAATAACATCACAAAGCGAGCGGAGTATTTTGACAAGTGCCATTTTTGACAACTCTGGTGATTGTCATTTTATTACTGTCCGAATCGAAATAAGTCACATAAAAATAAATGTGTGCTTACATAATTCATACGTATAAGTTACATTTTTCCATGTAGAATATATTGAAGAATCATTAATGATGTTAGATATGACCTTATATGAGAAATTGTATGAGCATACTTAATTATAAAACATTGAGCTTGAGATATTATGATATTTACATACAGTTTCGGACATCCACTTAATGTATTTTTTTTATAATAATGGCTTCGGAATGCAGTTATTTAAGAAGAGATATCTATCGGAAAAATAATAACTTGCTTTGATTGAACTGCAAAGTACTCAGAGGTTGTGGGCGATATTTGTTTTGAGGTTATGAGTGGGTAAATTAAATAAAAAGTTAGAACACCATGTCTCTAGTGTTGACAAAAGCTGCTCTCGCATTAAAGAATGCACAAGAAAACTTTCAAGTTGTAAAATTCGAGGCACACAAGCCGAAGAAAAAGCAAAAAGCTGAGGAAACTGAGAAAATTGTTACCAAAACACAACCAGCCCCTTACGCAAATAAAGACTTAGAGCTGAAGAGGATTCGGCATGAAGTAGTAAAGTTTGGCATGTCCGGTTTCGATGCTACAAAGAAGGAAGAAGCTAGAATTGCATTAGCAGTCAGCTTAGGTAAGTTTTCTCGTATAGTTACTTCCGCACATAGGTAATGAGTTCCTGCTAATTGATTCTATTCATGTGAATTGTTACTTAACTATGTCATTTAAAGGTACTAAAATCTTGATTTATATATGCTTTATGGATATGGTACAAGTACATTGATTTTTTAAACAAGACTAAACTAGCCTGATCATTCAAAGCTTACTTTACTACAATTCTGATTATAATAAAAAAATCGTTCAGAGGGTAGAAAAAATCACCTTTATTTTAATACTACCTAATTTATACTGAACATAATTACTCTGCCTACCCCTTCGGTGATTATGGGTGTGATGTTATATATGTAGGTATGTATAATTATTTTTTATGACTTTAATGTGCACATAGGTACTTAATAAATCACTCATTTACTAATTAAGATTTCATTACTAATTTACAGGGGCAAAACCGCCTAAGCGGGAATATGTAAACTACAAAGAGTTGATGCAGAAGAGAAAGCAAGAGAAATTAAAAGAGAAGGAAGAAAAACAGACTATGGCAGCAAAGAGCATACTTCAAAAAGGAGGCAAAAAGAAAAAGGCGGCTAATAATGATGTTGGACATTTCTTGAGTGGATATGGCAAGGTCATTATATTTTTATTTAAAAAAAATAGCTTAATTGATTGTAATTTTTTTTATGTTATTATTTTTAAACACTTTATGGTGCAACACTACTTTGACAGGCCCGTTAATTGAGTGGTCAGACCTTGGCCATATAACCAAACCGAGGGTCACTTGTTCAAATTCCGCTAGGAGCAAATGATTTGTCTGATGAACATTACTTAGTACTTTAGTCATGGAGTCTTGAGTTTATAAATGTATTTAAGTATGACTATCCATTCACCTAGTATCCATAGGACAAGCTTATAGCTTACTTTAAAGTTAGGGAATTGGTGTGTCAGTCTGGAAATTTATTATATTTTATTACTAATAATCAAATTAACATATTTATGAAATATTATATTATTTATGAAATATCAAAATATGAAGTATCAATATATTTTGTAGCATTTAATAACTAGCTCATGATTATATAACAAAAATAAAAACCGACTTCAAAAAACCCCGCAAAAAATGTTTATAAAAAAACACAAGTAAAAACTGCCTTAATAGCTATTTAAATGTCTAAACACTAAAAAGTATAAAATAAATTCTTTCGACTGCTTCAATGAAAGTATTAATCTTTAACACGTATTTAAATATTTACAATAATCAGTTAGTTTTGGAGTCGGTGCCAGCCCGCGTAATTATATCATCATTTCGGAATTTGCAATTATTTGTTTCTTGGTGAAGGGTGGTAAAATAGATTTTGAATATACAAAATCAATAGTAAGTTAATATACTCATATTTTAACTAATTTGTGTCATATTGTTATTAGTAAGGTAATTTGTTATTAAGTGTCTACTTTTTTTTAGTTTGGCTGGCACCGACTCCAAAACTAACTGATTATTGTAAATATTTAAATACGTGTTAAAGATTAATACTTTCATTGAAGCAGTCGAAAGAATTTATTTTATACTTTTTAGTGTTTAGACATTTAAATAGCTATTAAGGCAGTTTTTACTTGTGTTTTTTTATAAACATTTTTTGCGGGGTTTTTTGAAGTCGGTTTTTATTTTTGTTAAAATTTAACTTATTTGTTACTTTTTAGTGAAATTTATTAATAGGTAGGTAGGTAGACCAAATCAAAACGAGCTGCTTTAATGAGACAGTGCCGGTCTTATGAGACTAAAGACGAAAAGGTATAACGAGCCTTTAATGTTTAAAGAATTACTTAAAACTACTAATCTTCAAAGAGTTATACCTTTCATCATCAGCTAAGCAACATAACATGATGAGTACGAGACGCAAATACTGGAATCGTTATAGAAAAAATAAATAAAACACTTAACATGTCGTTAAAATTTAAGAGTGGCCCTCGTTTTCATGGAATCCCATCACTAGACCAAGACTTGGTGAAATTGAGACTATCTCGAGAATAACACTCAATAGGGCCCTATAATATTGAAAGAATTATCCACGAACTCCTAATCGTTAAGGAGTTACACCTTCCATCATCAGCTCAGCAACATGAGATTATGAAAATCAGACGTAAATACTTGAACTGTTTTAGAAAATAACTAAAATAGATTGTACGCGCCTATAATACTTGAGGGTTTCCCTCGATTTGCCTAAGATTCCTTCATCAGATCCAGATGTGGTACCAATAGGGCCAACTCCAGGATATACCCTTTTGAATGAAAAAAAGAACCCTAAAAATCGTCTTACGATTCTCGAAGATATCAACATTTAAAGAATCATAAACGAATTCCTAATCGTTAAGGAGTTGTACCTTCCATCATCAGCTCACCAACATAAGATGATAAGTACCATGCGTAAATACTTAAACAATGTTAGAAAATGTCTAAAACACATTGTACGTGCCTATAAAGTTTGAGGGTTGCCCTCGATTTTTCTGGGATCCCTTCATCAGATCCTGACTTGGTGGCAATGGGACCAACTCGGGAGTAAACCCTTTCGATTAAAAAAAAAATTTTGGAAATCGGTTAACAATTGTCACAGATATCGAGTAACATACATACAAAAAAAAAAAAAAAAAAAAAAAAAAAAAAAAAATTCAGTCGAATTGAGAACCTCCTCCTTTTTTTTGAAGTCGGTTAAAAATTAAAATTTATTGTTACAACTTAATTTATTATGGTTCTATTTTAAGGCTTTTTAACATAATTTCGAACTAAGTACTTATATAAAGTTTAAACATGCCTTTAAATAATATATATTTATTTATAAATACCTATAAAATATATCATAAATTAATATAATTTCATTGGATAACATCAATAAATTACATGCCTAAATTAAGTTTATTTTCTAATATTTACAGGTTCAGAAAAAGGATTTGAAAAAAGATGATGGTGGCCCCAAAAACAAGAAAAAAAGAAAATGATGTGTGTGTGTGTGCTATATTGAGCTACGTCATATTATTAAATGAACTACTTTAATTGTAATGTATATTTTTTTATTTGACAATATTATTTTTTCTTGACTTACAACAATATTAAGTAAATGTGATATGGCAACAACTTATTAAATAACTGAATTTATATTACTTTTATAAATGATGGTAGTAGTAATTACATAGTATTTGCATGTTATATATATATAACATCACGCCTATGATCCCTAAAGGGGTAGACAGAGTCAAAGTGGCAGCAGGCCCCTTTAACCACGTTTTATTTCTGGTTGAATAACCAGAAACAAAACTGGGCTGGGTTAGGTGGAAAATGTGAATAAGTAGTGAAAAGTGGCTAGCTTATCGCCTACCTACACAATCACATACCCAAAACCCGATATACCATTAGTCGTCTTTTACGACATGCTAGGCAAGAACCACAATTGGCACATTATTTTGAAGTCCCAGACCAACATGGAACAATGAGCTGGGTTAGATGGAAAATTGTGAAAAAGTAGTGACAAGTGGCTAGCTCGTCGCCTACACAATCACATACCCAAAACCCCATATACCATTAATCGCCTTTTACGACTAGATTTATTAATGGCCATGGGTTGTAACCCACCGACTTAATTGGCATATGCATAGAACATGTATGTTCTATGCATATGCCTAGAACATGTATGTTCTATGCATATGCCAATTAAGAGAATGGCATATGCATAGAACATGTCATTATCTTTTGCCTTTGGCTCTGCTCTCGTATTACGGCATTTATTAAGTTTCCTCGGATAAAAAGTAGTCTATCGTCGCATAAAATTTGACTAATTAAGTATATGGATATTTTTTCATACTGCAATTTGTACAATTGATTTTAATTGAAAAATATAATTATTAAAAGTTGTATCAACAGAAATAGAAAAAGCCTAAAGCAGAAATCTAAATAGTTAAATTATCTAAAGTTTTTAAAATAAATAAATAAATAAAGCACCCTTAACCGACGAGCGTGTATGAAAATACTTATGAATGTAAAAGAAAGCAAAAGGTGTATGTCAAGATCGTAGCAAATGGAAGTGCGTGATCTCTGCCTACCCCCATGGGAAAAAGGCGTGACATTATGTATGTATGTAAATAAATAAATTCTTCAGACTGACACACCAATTCCCTAGCTCCAAACTAAGCTTATCTACGCTTGTGCTATGGTTACTAGGTGAACGGATATACATACTTAAATACGTTTATAAACATCCATGACTCGAGTACAAATGTCCATGTTCATCACCCGAAACATTTGCCCCTAGCGGGATTCGAACTCGCGACCCTTGGATTCTGACCACTCGACCACCGGGCCCGTCTAAGTCTAGTTTTTATTTATTAAATAGGTATGTACTCATTTCTTACTTTTTAATATACCTACTTTCGATTTATCTACTGTGGTAGGTTACATGGATAATAGATTGTAATCAAAACCATAGCAACAGAAATCACTCAAAATATTTGTTCACAATAACCCAAAAGTTAAAAGTGGTAACATTCGTTGCTGATACTATCGCAATAATGTTTTATGTGCCTTCTAATTTAATTTAATAGCCAAGTCATCAGTTGATTAATTAGCCACACTAACCCTTTAACGATCTATTAAGAATCACCTCTAATTAATCGGCGCCTTCATTAGCACAAGTTCGGTAGTGACTACCTGTCTAATTTATTAATCGATCGATTATTTAATCGAATGTGTGATTTATTAATTAGTTATTTAATTTAGTCGCGGGTGGGGGTGAAATTAGGAATCCTTTATAATGGCCTTGCAATTCGGTCAGTGCATCACTCGCTGATTACCTTTCATCGACTACACATCTTTGTAAACGATAAAATGGAACTGCATTTGCATTTGTCTGCTCATTTCCGTGCTTTGGACCGGAAGTGGGGTTCACCTGTGGACCTTGACTCTGTTGGTGGAGTCCCATGTCTGCCTGCTGCTATCGAGAGGCCGACAGCCACATTCTCTTCGGAGGATTACTTGAAGACTATCAAGAGGTCCCGGAACCACCGACCGACGCCTTACTCAAGAGGCGAACATTTGAAGAGGAGGGACAACGTGAAGAGGTGCGATTCGTTCTCGAACATCTCCATTTCGAGGTTTCCTTCGAGGAGTGACTTGGGAGGGTCAGTCTCTACCCTTGACTCGAGCTCCGGATACAGTGACTGTTCTACGGATTTAGAAGACCTTGCACCGGACTGTGTAGAGTACATTGGTGCTTCTACTGAAACGTTGGATTCAGTATTGGGGAAGAAAAAGAGCAGTAAACGATTTTTCAAGCAGTTGAAGAATACAGCTGTTGCCTTTGTTGAAAATAAGCGTTGGAGGAAGCTTCCAGAGTAATAATTTTAGTTATGTTATCGTTTTTGTTATGTGAACCTGTTTATATCGAATTGTAAATATGTAATTAGATTAGGGTATTTTATTTAAATTATGACACCTGCTTAGCTTTAACTATTTATAAATATCTAGTTATAAGAGCCTTTTAAAAAAAAATTGTATTTAGTATGTAAAATATTTGTTGACTATTTATATCTTATAATTTTTAATAAATACTTTTTAATTCTAAATATTTTGTTTTTCTTATATTCTTCCTCAATATTTTTCTTAAAGTAGGTCAATAAGAATTAAGTATTTAAGTTTAAAGAGTAAAATTTTATTATTTCTCAAGTTCTTAAGACTGCCTACATATTGAATTCAATAAATTCTAGGAGTATAATTACGTTTCTGTCAATTTCTATGGAAAAAGTTGCTAAATATTACCTACTATGTACTTTAAATGTATTTAATTTTTTCAAAGAGTAGGTGTTTAAATAAAACTTTGGTAAATGTTAAATAGTTTATAATTGGAAAATAACTAAGTATAATTATTAAAATAGGTATTTACAATAACATAAATACAATAAAGTAATATTATGCAAGGCAAGTTCATTTTTTACAATAAATAAACATTTAATTTCTACAATAACATTACACATTTCATTGTAGCAATTATTAAAATTTCATTATTATGCTTAAGATTACACATAGGGTTCAAAATATTTAATAGCAGTCGTCATAGGTTTATCGTTGATTTTGTTCGTTGTAAGAGAGTTTTTCACTCGCATTTTTATGTCTTTAGGCTTCAATACATTCTTGTGATTTGCACTCGGAGGTCTCGTGCCAAGGAAATTCTTGCTGGGTGTAAAGATAGACTTAGAACTAAGACCAGATGTCTCTAGGAAGAAATCGAATGATCCTTTAGTCTTATTTCCGTTTACCTCAACATTATTATTCATGATCATCCTCGGTTCGCACTTAACCGTATTGTAAGAGCCACTGTTGCTTCCTGAAGAGTTGCTGGATTCTATATCAGAGTTCCTTACAGATTCAGTCTCTAAATTCTCAATATTTGATAGAAGATCAGGTTTGTTAGACAGCTTAGCGTTTTTCGAGCCCTTGGTCAGGGCTGTTTCATTGTCAAGAAAGTTATCGCCCTTCCCATTGTCAGCGTTGCTGTTAGAAGCGTCTTGTGTGTTTTCTTTTTCAGGTACAACGGTTAGGACATGTTCGGTCACCACATCGGACATGGAACCATCGCTGCTTCCAGAGCTTATGCGATATTCCTCAGCTACAATGCTGCCGAGCTCATCGTCAATCTTGAATTCCTCAAAATTCTGCGACAAGTCAAACTTGTCCATGTCGTCAAAGTATTCAGCTTTGTGTAACTCAGGGTTACTGGCTTGGGTCTTTTCGGGCCCATGGTTGAATTGGTTGTCAAGTTCAGTTAGATTGATCTGCTTTGTGCCACACTTTCCTCCTTTGTTAATTTCTGATAGTATAGAAGACACTGTGTTACCCATTTGGATGGAAGCACGGGGGTCCAATTTTGGTTGCAGGGGATGCATGTTGAAGTTTGTTAAGTAATTTTCAGTGTTGTGTTGGAAGGAGCGAGGTTGATCTTCATTAGGCTTCTCGTCTTCATCAGGGATGATGATCTCTGTGACGTGTGGAAGTTTAGGTATATCTTTGTCACTGATCTTATTTTGTATCCTTGGCAAGGAAACGACTTTTGCCACACTATTTCTCTGGCTTACAGCATGTATAGGATATTGCTCATTGTGAATTTCGACCGTTGGCTGTGTAAGTAGCAACTCCCTCTTACCATTGCTGACTACTGGAACATTTATCTCTGAAATGGAGCAGTAGTCCGGTTCCACATTGTTAATAGTTGCTACTTGTCCCACTTTTCTCATCTTAACATCTGCAACCCGTTGATTGGCCGCAACGGCTTCAGAGTCTAACGGTTCTGTTGCTGTTTTAACAGTGTTCTCGACTTTCCACTTGGCGGAAAGGTTCTTTGGCTTCGGTGGCAACGCAGGAGGAGTTCGTGGCACTTTTCTCTTATTGAATATCTTCATTGACCCAAGATCGTTGTCAATTTTTCTCTCCGCATTGTTAGTGCGGTTTTCTATGTTAGCGGCAAGGTTCTTGACGATTGAACCTCTTATCTTGGGAACATTAGGTTTACTTTCAGTAGGCGGCACCGATCGCGGTAATGGCACTGGTTTCGTCTCCATAGATTTAGTAAGAATTGGCTCGTACTCGTTACTGTATATGCTCTGGATTTCATATTGAAATCCTTGCGCTGTATTTGGCACTTCGTAACTGTGCTCAGAGGCAGTCTCTAAGCTAAACTTGACTATTTTGTTTGCTCTTTTGTCAGTTCTTGGCAACGTATGATTGTTACCAGTAGGTCTTACTTTGTCATCGTAAGAAATACTATTTAGAGTAGAAAATTGAACTCTCTTCGTTGACGATTTAGGGCTCGGAGCTTCACTAGACTTGGAGTTGTCATTGCTGCTGTCATCCAACGAATTCTGAAGCAGAATTTGATTAACACATTCTAGAACAGGGTTGTTCTTATAAATTTCGTTTGTAGGCGTATCTTCTGCGTCGCTTGTACTAGCGTACCAGTTTTCGTTTATGTCATCCGTAGTTTGTTTATTTGAATCGACGTTATTATTCTTGTCATCAAATCTTGGATTGAATCTCTCGTTATTTTTGCTCTTTAAAATATTGTTGCACAGTACTTCATTTTTAGCTGAAACAATATTGTGAGCAATGTCATCATGAATAGTATTTTTGAAAACCAAGAGATCGTCGGTGGATTTAGATTTATTATTATTCAATATACTTCTTTGGTCTAGACAATCTCCATCCTGTTCAGGATCGCTTACGTTACAATACCAAGGCTTTTCATTGCCTTCTTCGTTCAGAACATTGTTCAGGAACTGTTGTCTATTGGCTTTTATTTCATCTGACGCTTGTCTTTTTATACCATGCAGCCGTTCCATTTTTGTCGAATAAGTTTTATTCGAATCACTAGTACTAGTATCTAGTTCCTTCTTAGCTGCTTCTGTTATGAGCTGATCAATTTTTTCTGACGCCCTCCTTATATCTTTAGCAATCTGATTTTCTGTGACATCGTTATCGTCATGGTTAACTTGATATCCCATGCTCAAACACTCTTCAGCGCTGCTGCTGTTGTTAATTTGATTGTTATAATTCTTCTGCTGATTGTTCTTTCTTCCCGAATATTTTCTGGACCTTCGGAACACGTCCCTTCTCACGAATGCTTGTTTATTCTTAATAAACGTGCCCTTAGTACCAACGCTAGCGTTGTTCCCTTCCTCACTGGAACTTGTGTTGCCATAAATAACGTCATTCTTGGGCAACTGGAAACTTTTACTTAACCTAGTATTTTTTTGGAAAACCGGTGGAGAATTTCTTTCGCGATAACTGCAGCTCCTAACGAAGTTATTTTGGAACCTGGAATCGGTGCTCTCTAAGCTCTGGAACTCTGGATCAGTCTCGATGTTGGTTTGCTCGCTCGTGAAGCCCAAGAGTTGCTGGCAGTTGCTGCAGTAAGACTTTCTGGCTTTGAGTTTTGTTATTTCTTCCTGTTGAGACTTGATTATTTTCTCTTTTTGCTGGAGCGCCACGTGGATTTGCCTCTGTTCTCTCGTGAGGCGAGACTCGAGGAGGACGAGGGATCGCAGGACTAGTGCCAGCTGGTCTTGCCGAAGCCGCCTCTCTTGCGTAGACTGCTTGTCGCGGGCGACGAGGGCTTGTCCTGCCTCCACCAGTTGGTGTCGCTGCTTAAGCACTGACTCCGATTGCTGTTGAAGCGCATTCCGGACCGCATCCAGTTCACGCCGCAGCTCCATAGCTTCTGAACTGCTATCCATCTGTAATGAGAAAACGCGCACATTATTTCAGCTCTAACACTTTCATGGCAATAAACAATACACGTGAGATCGTCGAACTCTAAGAGTCAACTTACAAGATGCGTTGTTGGAAATTTTAAATGTCAAGTACGATTGATACACGACTCCTTTTGAATGTTCGATGAAATTAATGTCACGGAATAACGACTCGATGCGACGTTGATGAACGACTGAATCCTAATGTGTTATCGATGCGGACTGTCTCGAGTTGTAAATACAAGCTGTGTATGCTATATACAACTGTGTCTTTAGATCAAAGTCCATAAGTATTGAACGAGGTCATGGGTCATTAAGTGTATCAATGTAGAGCTATCGAATACGGAATTATTAGTATGATACATTTATTTTACTTTTAAATTTGGTAATAGTTATATGGAAATACTTTTATCGTGCCCATGTTACAATTGATTAAATGCCAACCCAAAACTGATGATTGTTTCATTCTGTTCTGAATTATATCTATCTTTATTTTGCTTTAATTATATCCTGGTCTTTCCATCCATTTGTAAATAAGGTTCCCCTTCAGATTTCTCTTTTGCAGTTATTTTAGTAAACAAGTATTACGCAAACCCTATGAATTAGTTTGTGCGCACATTTGAAATGATGTTGTTTATTCAAAATGAACCTTTGCCCTGTAACACAACATACCTAGGCGTAGTCAGCGGTTTGAAATGACATTGCAGACTTGCAATATTTTATATAAGTAAACACTATACAATCGCCTATTCAGGTATCGAGTTGTGTTAGGTCAAAGACCAAATTGTTGTAATAGATTTGTAATGAAATCGTTTGTATAAACATCGTATGCGTATGTGTTGTTTAATTGGATTTTGATAAACTAGATATTATTATATTTATGCAGTTATTTACGCAAAAATATATTTAAACTTTGTATTATAGAGACGTTAACGTACTTTCCGCGGATCTATAAAAAATCCGGGATAAAACTTCCTATGTACAATTATATATTAATATTATTCTATAAAAAAAATCTTATTTAAAATAAAATAAGATTTTAAATATTTCAATTGTACTTAAAATTTTATTCTCTTGGTGTAGCAAATTCCATTCAAGTCAGACACTTAAGAATGGCCATATTCTCCGATAAAAATATTTTCAAATAATAACTTTCTAGCTAGATTGGTACATAACAAATACTCATTCCTGAATTTAGGTAGGCCTGCACAAATAGATATTCTGATAAGCCGAAAAATAAATTGGACTTTTACGTGAAACCGGTATTTCCCCGAAATTTCGCTACCCGATTGTACATATTAGCTTTGATAATTCCGGTGAAAACGAATAATCTGAGTGTTACCGTTCAGTTAACAGTACAGGCAAACATGTGAAATTACATTACATTGAACCTTATATCGTGGGCTTTAGTTCGACTTTTAAAGGGTTGAATTGAATTTGGCGTGTGGTACCTACAGTAAGTAAAAGTCAACATGTTTTTAGCCACGTGCGACGATAAGCTACCGTCAGTTAGTATAACACAGAGATGGTGAACCTTTTTTTAAGTTTCTAGCATTTAAACAAATTTGGTTCTTCAAGTGACTGGGGGAGCAGTTGCTGTCAATGTTATCGTCAACCGTAAGATTTTGTAATATCACAGAGTTGTGCACCCAACATTTTGTTGTAGATTCCCTTCATGACACATATGCCAGTGGTTTGCGATCCCTGGTTTACCACCTCTGGCGGTAGTTCCGACGATAACGCGACGATAAAATGCGATTACGGTTCGGTAATGGGCCCCACTGTTAAAAATAAACAGTTTTTATTGTGTGACTACACTCGCTAGTCAGGTAGTAGTTTAAATTGTAAAGTAGATAGTTATCGCGCAAAAATCTAACAGTAATGGATAGCTGTGCTTTTTATAGTCTAAATTTAAATGGTTGTTAAAATATTCTCATATTTATCTAGATTTAATATCAGGATTTAATATCACAAAAGACAATATTTTAGTAGTCAGTCCAGGTAAAATAAATATGTGAAGTGAAATCTTAAAAAATAGGTGGGTCCATTTCCAAATGTGGAGGATAAATCCTGTTTACAAATATGTAAACACAAGTTTCGTGTCTGACACAATCCAGTCAGGTGGTTTAAACAAGTAAATAGCGTAAAAGTTACATTGTGTCAGTTCTTAGATTGGGCTGGAATAACACATTAACAAATATTTCTATTATCTAACAAAATCTAGTTGGTGCGAGCAAACTCTCGAGTTATGTATATAGTCATGTCGCTAATACAGTCATAAATACGGCCTATAATGCTATCGAAGGCAGCCGTTCCTAGCAAAAATGCGTTATACATTTCATCACTGAATACCTTAGTGATCCTGATAGCTTAATAATGCCATTGTTCGAAGAGGGCCCGGTCTCATTATTTGCTACGGCACTAACTTATAATAATTAATGTTAATATCCAATATAGCATCTAGGAAGTCACGGTCATTGACTCGCGATAAGCGAGCGATAGCGTCGCTTATGTGGATACCGGCCACATACCGAAACATGTATGCTTGGCCACAGAGTAGAAGAGGTCAGTACGGACTTGATATAGCCGATTGGGGGGCGGAATGGAAGCCATTACTGTAAATGAGGTCCTATACAATATCCTAGTGTGCCCAATCCGGCAGCAATTTCTTGTAATAACAAAATATAATTGAAACCGTGAGCATTTTCCATTAAAAAATTACTACAAAGACAATGAATGGCTTCATAATCAAACAGTTTCAACTTTCAAAAATGTAAAATCTAATTAATACTATTGTGTATAATGTAATTTAATTCATTGGTTATTATCAGTCTATTTATGACCTTATTTTGCTAAGTCGAGGTTATTTTAACATGCCGTATTAAACAAAAGCAGATTTTTCGAGGTTGTAGAGATAACAAAAATAGGATTATTTTCATTCGAAATAATATAGGTAGGTATACTAACTAATTTTCGGCAAAATGTCATTTACGACTATTGCAATTTCCGGTATCGATATGTTTTTATTATATTTTTCCAACCTGAACCAGCATAATGGAACGTCGTAATTATAGAATTGGGTGGAGACGCCTCACTGATATTTAATCCACTGTACACATATAATTATATAGTACATCGCAGCGCACATAGTGCCAGCGTCTCGAATAAGCCCGTCTACAGAACTTGATTTAGCATTAGTCACATCCATCATTTGGTACGTTTTATGGGCAACCTCTTATCACATGCAGTGATAGCTGCCAGCACCCTGCTTATTAATGTGGCCTGACTTATGAGCCTGCTGGCATAAGCGCATATGTATGTGGAATGGACCTGGACACCTCATTTGTCTATTAGAAAATGTAAATTTCTGTCTTGCTAAGCAATGTTGTGAGTAATATGGATCTGGACATCGCATTTGTATACTCGAAAATGTACCTATTTCGTTTTCCACAATTACACCGAATACTTTCTTTGCTTCCGTGTCATCAATATGATTGTCGAGGTGTACCTAATGATGGAAGTCTATTGTGGGTGTATGGAAGTTTAAAAAGAAGCTTGTCAAGTATTTGAAGCGGACGTTAAATAAATTCGAATGAAGCTCTGACCAGAAACTGCCGGTTTATACGTTGGTGTGTTTGTTATTACTGATAGTAGAGGATCCGAAGTAAAGATCGATCTTTACCTATTTGTCAACCGGATAAAAATAATAAAATAAGTTTCTAAATGTAATCAAAATAGGTTGCGTAAAAAATTTTTCATAAAAATAAGAAAGCCAGGCAAGAGTTAGTTGGTTGGCATGCATACTGAAGAATAAAATATTTATTTACTTCATTTATTGATTAGATACTACATTATGTTAATAATGTGCAACTATGTGTATTTAAATAATTAACGACTAGATTATTTATCTATGATCAAATATAGATTCGTGTAAAGGAAAAAATGTGTAGCGTGGTGAAACCAGTATGACATCATATTTAGAGTCGGCATATCTAATTAGCTATATTCATATTTTGTGAAATACATTGGCAATACGCGGAACTGTTTGTGTTAAGAATAAACTTAATAAATATAGTTCAGGGACTATATAAGGCAATACTTAATGCAGAATAGTAATTTTGTAATAAATTATCCTAACAACAAAAAACTAACATATACCTATTACTTACATTTATACTATTCATTTCATACTTCAGTAATATTCCATTATTTATATTATTTCTTTTAATACTATGTTGATATGGGTATACAATTTTGAACCAGTGGCATAGGGGTCTTTCAACGGCAGAACATTGTTAACTTTGTAACTTCTCATTGTTTAACATTGAAAAATCACCCGCATATCTTAGTTAGACGCTAAATACTAAAACAGCATTCGTCGAGGCGTGACAACAACGCCATGATATCTAAACATGGCTCAAAACTTTCGCTTTCGTTATAGTCAAAGATATAGATTTACATGTGTTAGCAAGTCATTGTCTTGCTTTCTTTGTTTATGCTGGCCTTGCTACTGATGAGGATTGAAAGCAACAAGTATGTTGGAGAGTATGTGTAGCACGTTTGACAGTTTAAAGCAGGGCTGCTCAACCACGGACAGAGTTTTATTGGCCAGCGTGAGCCAGGTTCAAATCCTAAGGTTTTAATGCTCATAAAAAATAACGGTTTATTGTCTTTTACATAAAAAAAAAAATACGTTCATATTCTTACAAAGTAAAATACAAATTTGAAAAACAGACAAAAGGTGGAGATGCAGCTCATGCTGACTTGGAGCAAACACCCTCATCTGCGCTGGTTTTCAATTGATTAATTAATAATACTTAGAGGAGCCATAAGTGATCCAACAGAGGATTTTCGTCAATGGAAAATTAAGCTCTCAAAGTGAAACAGTCTTTGTTTAAAACAGGATTCATGTGTAAGTACCTATATCGTAGTGGGATCGGAACGAAATACGTTTGCTCAGTTGTGTTATCTTACCGTTTGTTGTTTTATGTCCTTTAAGAAGTTTCTAGACTGAACTATAGTCGTTTCAAGTGCTGACAATTGTACCATGCCCACTATACAGGGTTAAATACAACAGCGATTATTTTAAGGCCACTCGAAACAATTAAGGGTTTGTAAGCTACTCAAACAATACAGATAAGGACACATGTGTTTTTGGTTGGTTGGTTGTAAAATAGACCTTCATTAATGGTCTTTTGAATAACTCCAATACAACGTAAAGAAACGGGTCTCCAATAACGTTTAACGACTTACATTATTGTATACCTACCTCTAAAAGTCAACTACAAGTTATGTGAAAACGCATCAATTCGGAAAACAGTTTTCAGGTCGTAGAAAATAGAAAAGAAAGTTAATAGAAACGAACATACCTACGAGGTTACTACTTAAATAAACATAAACACTGGCGATGTGCGCCCACGCATCGGGATCGTGGAACTAGCGTAAAATCGAAAGCAGACCTCTCCTTATAGGGAAGGTTTGATTTGTTGGCTATTGATCCGAGATTTGGACTTGCGTTTCAATTTGTGAAGAATTCGGATGCCTTAATCATTTGATGATTTGTTAATTTTATTATGCCAAGTGTTAATTAATTTGTGTTTTGTGATTGGTGTTTCTTCCGATGTTAAATAGATAAGGTTGTCACTTAAACTATTTATATAATAATACAATACTACATTAAGTTGTATCAAATATTTTAAACTCTATTGCATGCACTAAGTATTATTTATTCGGAATTACAGTAATATCTAACATTTACAATTATTAGACTATTCTTCGGACTAGGTTACCTAAACCAAGCACTAACTTAAACTTGTAATTAAAGTGATCTGGTTTAGGTATATGTACTGTTTTTAGACTTAGGTATCAATTTACATTTATTTGAAGGTTAACTGTTCCGACACTAACTTAGATTATGAATATTTGAGACAAATACTTAATAGATAACTCCTTGAATTTATTAATTTATTTTTTATTGTTAATTGTAAAAATGAAAAGACTGTTTTCATTACATTTTTGGAACAGTAATAAAGTTGTTGGACTAACAATTTGGTTTTAGGTGAATTCGATAAAAAAGAAAAAAAACTGAAGGTAGACCGCATGGTGGAACGCCAGCATGGTCAAACAAAAGATCATGTGGTATAACTATTATTACATTTAAAAGAAGTATACTTTTTGTAAGCGTTGTAAACGCTTTACGGCATATTGCATATTTCCTTGGACTTCAAGTATAGTCGTAAAACTTCAAGCCCTTTTTTGTGGGATTCGTTTTTCGGTTCCTTTTATGTTTTTACAAGTCGAAACTTGTAAAATTTGTGAATTATTACTTTATGATCCCGCACCTCCAAGTTTTAGCAACAATAACCCTGTCATACATAATAACTTAATATATAAAAAGTTATATATCAAAACTATATTCAGTGGATAACCCTGACTCCAGTCATTATTGCTCACATACACATGTTATTTCCGGAAACGTGATATCCCAAGTTTATTAGAAAATCTTGCGAAA
This sequence comes from Glyphodes perspectalis, assembly GCA_951394215.1. Taxonomy (NCBI): domain Eukaryota; kingdom Metazoa; phylum Arthropoda; class Insecta; order Lepidoptera; family Crambidae; genus Glyphodes; species Glyphodes perspectalis. The sequence continues at coordinate 15,711,988 of OX596201.1, read as the reverse complement.
CGCATTCACTATTTAGAATAAACGTGACTAGACGGCCGAGCGGCGTTATAGCTAGACGCTGCTGGGGTAAAGCAATATCGCTAGGAGGGATGTGGCACAATCGCAGGCGCAGCTAACTTAGGGCTGACTACCTCGATAATTGCCTTTTAACCGAACTCCTGCCAATACCATTATTATGCACGTAACCCCGCTTAACGTGCCCTGAGAGACAAGCATCAAAGCAATCTGAGTCTCGCTAAAGATGGTGGCTGGCCGGTATACTTCCACGACCCTGCAGGCCATGTGAATCTCGGTTTCGAGTTGGCCTCCACAACATTTCTAGGGGTCCAGAAGTTTGTAGAAATTAGATTTTTCTTAGGTATAACCATTTCACTTTATGTCGTGCCCTATCCTGTTGTTATTTTTAGGTAGATATGTCTCAAAATTCCTTTATCAGGAGACGCTTCAAGTCATTTGCCTAGATTCTATAATAACGAATCCGGCATTGCCTAGGAGAATTAGTAGGTTGTGCCAGACTTTAAAAAAAATTCTTGTTTTATAAATAACGGTCGATTAATTTTCTTTCTATTTAGTTTTGTTGGGCGTCCGAGCCATAAACCGCTGTAGAACATTCCAGTCTATACGATGCGACACTTTTTCCTCTTCGGAACTGTTCTAGAAATACCCTAGATTCCTGGAGCGTTGGCATCCATAACCACACCTCGGGTAATCTAGACTAGAAACTGCTGTTCATCGCATCTTGAGCTTTCTTACAACAGCTTAAAGTTCATAATGAAAACTATTCCGAAGCGTTGATGATATGGCCCTAGAATGCCGTTATTAGTTGACGACACGGTGAGACTTTTTCTTAATTGCATAGAAATGTTTGAAGAAAGACTGTTTTAGTGCCTCAATGAGATAAACCTTGAGTTCCGTAATCTTTCTAATTAACAACGTAGATATACTGACATTGAATCAAGGTTTAAATAAACTTTATACATATATGCATCAAGCCCGCGATCTCCAAAAGTTAGGCAGACTACAAGGAGCAAGAAGTACCTAACAAACTTTTCAATACGTCCATATTTATTAACCATATAAAATATATTAAAGAGCTGTATTTAAGTATATTCGACCATGCGAATATCAAGTTTCACGATTGACAAATTTTCACAATGCAACGTTAATCCCTTTTAAAATACTTACGTAATCCTAAAAATGTATCACATAGGAGTCAGATGCGTGCCTCACTCGGGTTAATGGGCTACCGCGGCAGATCAGCTATTCTAGATGACCTCATCACTGAGTCGGCTTATTATAGCATTTAAAAACATGGTTGCTTTCCGTTCTACGACTTTTGATACAACTCTGATCACCATAGTAAATTGTTACGATGAACATAAACTGACCTTTTGAATAGAGTTATGGTAATAAAAGATTTGTCACGCTAGACGTACTTAAAATTCATGACAGGAGGAGTCCACTTGACCATGTTTGTTACATGACCATTTTTGTCCAAAGTCAGATTAATATGCCACTGCACCAATGGTTAGTATTGTTACAAAAATCATTCAATCAATCATTCATCAATTTGTCAGAAGCCGTCAAAAGTTAAGAGAGAGAAAATCAGTTTTTAAATTAATAATGTATCTTTATGTTATATGCACTACTTAGCAAATTATGTACCTGCACAGATCCTCCGATTTTACAATCCCTTATAAATAAGTAAAGTCTCTTTCCTGTTGAAATGTTTGTCATCTTGATCTCGAAGAACTATTATAAATACTTACTACCTATATCAACGGTAATACGGTATTTTCATTCTGATCTTTAGCAACTACCACTATTCGTGACAATGTAAGTTTCTTGAACAGTATACCCATTGCACAACTCATACTTGAGCTGTAGAATCAGCTTACTTTATGGCGAACACAAAGTTATGCGCAGACCGTTTTGAGGAAGAACACTTTTGTCGCCATAAATATTGTTGGATAGAAGTTAAGGTATGCGTAAATCTTGCAAATTTCTTACGACCTATAACTTACGTTCGTACGTGCCAAACGGTTTTGAACAAATAGCTGTACACTGTAGGTAAAGATATGAAGTTTCAAGGTAAGTATTGAAATTCGCGGCCTTCATAATTAATGTACTGTATTATTAATGTTGATTATATTGTAAATGCATGCACGGATCAGAAGTGTAGGAAAAGCGAAAATTTATACATTTCACCCGTGTCGGTCTGGGACTTAATAATAATGTGCTAACTGTGTTCCTTGTCTAGCATGTCGTAAAAGGCGACTAATGGTATATCGGGTTTTGGGTGTGTGATTATGTAGGCGACGAGCTAGCCACTTGTCACTACTTTTCACAGTTTTCAATCTAAACCAGCCCAGTTATGGCTGAACGTGGTTAAGGAGGCTTTCTGTCCTTTTGACTCTGCCTACCCCTTCGGGGATTACGGGCGTGATGATATGTATCTATGTCATACTTTTGCCAGGAATGTAGAAAACGAAGACTATGGAAAACCCAGCCTACGACCTATCACCTTGGTAAATATGAATGACTTAATGTTATGTTATGCTATTGGGGGGTACTAGCATAAAGACTAAGTTTGCTATAAAGGGCAGATAATCTGTCTACACTTTAGGCTTTGTACTCTTGACCACCCTAAAGATCCAGGGACGGATTTTGAATGTGGGGGCCTTGGGTTAATCCTATTAGGGGCCCTAAATGGTTTTCTTCTAGTTACTACTGGTGACCCTAATTGACATGTGTATTGTCCTTTACGGTGGCATTTTTGTCCACAGGGCTGCAGTCCAAAAAGCCGTAGTAGATCCGTCCCTGTGATCGTTTCGATGTCGAAGATGGTAATGTGAACTATCTAAGAAGTTTAACTAGAGATAAATGTTGTTGTCCATTATCAACACTATTACGAATAGCTGTTTCAATTAGTATAATTGCGTTTGCTTTTATATTACCTATACATCGTATTCATTAACCGGCCGACAGGAAACGATTCGCGTTGACGCCTACAGACGGTTTGGAGTCAAGAACATCCGCTCAAAGGTCAAGTTTACGACTTAACGTAAATTTATTAAATACGTTAACTTAACGCGTCTTCGTTGAACATAATGGTGGTCAGGATAATGATATTACATCGAAGTCATTAGTTAATTTGCAATATTTTGAAAGGTGCTTCCTTAAAGTTCGTTAAACGTCCAAAAGGTCAGAAGAATAACAAAAAAATTATGCAGAAACTATTATTGGATTTTGTATTTGCAAGATGGTTAATAATTTCGGATCATTATGAATTCTATATATTAGTACAATCTGAATCCCACATAAAATAAGTTTTGATCTGACTTTCTAATAAAGGAGAGTTCAACTAGTGAATGTCTGATTTTAAAAATTGGTCCATGTGTAATGATGAACATTAAAAAAAGAGAAGTGAGTCAATTCTGTCAATTAATAAAAACTATGCGATCCCCTCTGTTTCATAATTTAGAGTGCCACAACTTGACTTCATCAATTGTACCAATTATCTTACAGCACGCTAAACAACTGGAGTTTATAAATTAAACTGTAACATCCGTTAAATAACTCCACTTGGAGTCCAATATTAGATGATAAAGAGTCTTGATACTTTTTGCAGTACAATGACATTAACTGCCCACTTGGCTACGTGTTTTAAAAATCTTTCCTCATTCCGCGAAATCTCGAATCATGAACACAAAAGTAGTACAAGGTAGATAAGTATCTTCAAAAATCATTTTTCCTGCTGTATTACAGAAGAGAAACTTGATATTCAACTAGTTTAATCGTAACTATAGATTGCGTTTAGGGGAAGTGACCCGAGGAAATGGAATGTAGAACATTTTGGACTGCAATACATATAACATCCTCCTAACCGATTTCGGTCACGGCAGCCAATCTCAACGAGGATCTCATTACGTAGGAGATATTATTTGCGCAAACACAGGTGCACCCTCTATTCCTTCTATCTCTAGTCCAGTGAGACGGCAACCCGATATGACCGGAGAGAGGTCAAATCTTACTAGGAGCCGCCCAAGACTTTAACTACAGATTTTAAGTCATTCTGATTGGGATGTATTATACATAATACCTATATTTTTTAGTAGATTCTGAGTTGACTTGAGTACAATTACTCATATTGCAACCATATGGTCAAGCACATTGTATGTAAGTAACTTGTCTACCTTGAAATCACTCTGAGCATTATTTAATTGCTATTTAATAAATTAAAAAAATATATATATGTGTTCGAACCGGTATGGAGACTAAATGATCTGAGTTGGATCATCGATATCAGTCCTACAAACACTTTAAAAGCAGGATTATTTATCAATTTTAATGATTGTAGAAAACTGTACACTTATTTCTTTTTCAATTTAAACTCATCGAATTTATAAAGAAAATTCCATGTCGCCAATGAAAAACAAATGAAACAATCTTATCCCAACCATATGTGCTTGTTATAACAAGAGTGTTAACAAAATAATAAACAAGTCGTTGTTTAAACTAACAGAATGTGCTTGACAAATTACGAGCTTGCTCAGTACAAATACGGCACATATACCTACAGTCGGCAAAGAAAGAAGCTGAACATTTAAACCTTTATTACAATAAGCATAAGAACAAATGTGTTTAATAGTGAATAGGTAACTTATTTTGCCGACTGGACTGGTGACGTGACGAATGTCCGCAATATCACTTTCATTTCCAATTGATTAATCTATCCGCACTGATTTGTCTACAGAGCCATTATGTTTATCTTGAGCTGTAGCTGACATGACAGTTTTTGTTTTCACTGGCCGACACAGTACTAGAAACACATCCGTACAGACACAACTAAGAAATATATTGCCGGTGATGTGTCGCCGCATAGTTTGTTTGCAGTAGGTGTAATTGTTTGACGAAGATGACAATTGTTTAAGAAGCCTGATTTTCTTAATGCTAAAACGGAGGGGGATTTTTTTGTTATATTAGAATATTAAAGTAATTATTTCACTTTTACAACACTTTTTAAATATGTAGACTATTTACATTTTAGTCCCATATTTTGAATCACCTCAATTTATGATTATAATAAAATATTAGGTAGCTCATCTAAGTTAATAACAAATATTCGTTAAAATTCGTTACACAAGTCAAATGTTACTAGGAACCGCCCATATGACTGCTTCGTGTGTCAATCGAATGATGTTACCCAGTTTTTGAAATAATTACAGTTAATATACACACACATACCTCACTGTATTACCCGACACTGTACCAATGGATAATATTAATGGCGATGCTTTCACCGCGAGATTGTCTTGGATCGAGCCCCGGTTAGGTCATACCTGACAAGTTGTCAACATTCAATTGTGGTCTGGCTTTGATGAATGGCTGATGAGTTCCGGTAAGCAGCCGGTATTGTAATATAACTATTCCCTGCGGCTGCGCTTGTAAATGTTCCGCAGTGATATGAAGAGAAATCCGCGTGTGAAATGGGGATACGACAATATGGTAGTCATCAATATGGTTACGACATGGTGGTCAGGTTTCTTTATATGGGTCGGAGGTCATATAAGTAAAAATCGTTTAAAAAACTGATAAAAAACTTTCATAACCTGTATTGCCTATTTTTATTACTCCATCTGCATGAACATATTATGCACAAATTTATTTCCTTAAATAAAATGTGCTTATAAGTCGTGTACATATTTGCTGTGTGCCTGTGTGTGAATCCCATGTTTTAGTTACTAGGTAGGTAATATATTTTTGGAACTTTTTCAAAAATTGCTCTGCACCCTAAGATACTTCAAACCAGTAACCTGGTCGCTCAATGGATCGTCACGTCAAAGTAAATAATAATAATAATAAATAATAAATTCTCCAAACTGACACAATTCCCTAGTTCCAAACTAAGCTTAGGCTTGCACTATGCATACGAGCGGATAGACATACTTAAATTCTAAATGCGAAAGTTTGTATGTATCGATGGATGTTTGTTACTCTTTCACAAAAAAACTACTGAATGGATTTTAATGAAACTTTAGAATAATATAGCTCATACACCCGAATAACATATAGACTATGTTTCATCGATGTACCACGCGAGCGACGCCGCGGGCAGAAACTAGTACGTTTATAAACATCCATGACTCGAGTACAAATGTCCATGTTGATCACACGAAACATTTGCCCCTAGCGGGATTCGAACACGCGACTCTTGGTTTCGTGGCCAGGGTCTCGACCGCTCGACCAACGGGCCAGTCAAATGTCTCTTCGTCCCGTTTCCACTAAGACAGTTACGTAGTATGAAAGGATGTTAACGGGGATGAAATTAGCAGATGCGTCTTTGTTCAAGGTCTACTTTTTTAAACACAAAGGCGTCGAATTGTTCGAGCCCATGCCGTGACTGGTCATCATCCGCCGTTTCGTCAGCTTTGGGAAAACGGAATAATGGCGAAAGTGGCTTTCCGTGGGAACCTCCGAACCAAACGTTTGTTACGATTATTATAATTATAATTACGATCGCAACGTAATCGCTCTGTAATGTAGCGCGTGAAATGATCGACATTTCGTACGTTAGAGATGATATAGTCGTCATACTATTAGTATAATAATAATCTATAATAATACTGATATTATAAAGAGTAAAACTTTTTATTGTTTGTTTGTATTGAATATGCTCCGAAACTACTGGACAGATTTGAAAACTAACCTTCACCAAAGGAAAGCTACCTTATTAGTGAGTAATATAGGCTATATTTTATCCCTGCATTCCCACGGGAACGGAAATTACGAGGGTGAAACCGCGGGGCGCTTCTATATTTTATAAAGTATCGCAAGAGTGTACTTAGCTATAAATATAATTAGGTAATTAGAGTGTAATTGTTATTTGAATTATTAGAATCGATTTCTGACGGTTTGCCAATTAAATAATTGCAGGTGTGTAATGAGCAACCCGTTTGGTACCGGAATGAAATTAAGCATCTCTATAGCAGGTAGGATTCAGCTGGGTGATCATCGGTATTATAATGTTGCTGATTCCGCTATTTTTCGTAAAGTACGATGTATAAATAAGCGGGCGTTTTATTAAGACCGTCAACTTATGTTGAAGACTTAAATAAGAGCGTAAAAACTCTGTAAGTAAGTTAACCTTGACAAAGGTTATCAGCACGAAAGAATGGAGCGGGTAATTAATAGTTGGAGCTATTTCTGTCGCTAAATACCTTAGATATGTTTATTAGGAACGTTTTTGCTATTTTGGTAATGTCGCATCGATGTTGGTGGATGGTTAGCATTTAAAATTAACACTGCCATGACATGTAAATTTTTTGGTTAATGTTATAGTCAAGTACGATCATCTTTCCTCGCTCGGCGATGGAGAATAATCATCTCCGATTTGCTTAAAGCAAGCGAGTTACAAGTGCAAACTATTTTGAGCTAATCATGTCTAATATCGACGCAGAAACTCTTAAGTAGTAACCTATTATACAATTATGACTTCATTACTGTAATTTTTACTTTTATGGAGCTATTTTACTTTAACGTACATAAAAGATCGCGCGCGTCTAAGGTCAAGTTCCTGAATCGAAAACTGTTCATTACGCTCTTAAAAATGCTCCTTAAGCCCAAACATCCAACTTACCCTTACACGAGATCTTGGTCTCTCTGACCACACATAAATGGACGTACCTACGCAACTTTTGGTTCATGGCAAATCAGAAATTTGACAATTTCTGTCAGCCCCTCGAGAATGAGATTGATAATAAGTAGCCCTACCTTTGTATATTACTAGAAGGCTTGCCCCCTGCGTACACATATTAACAAATATTAAACGCGGATACAACTGGTCCGTAAAGTCGCTCGTGTGTCCTCCGGCGTACGCGCACCCATTAGCATGCGGGCGTGACTCAGCGTGGTCACGGTCACCATGTCAACGGGACGTGGATTGCTTAATGTTTTTCACTTGTCCGATAGTTACCACGACTCGATATCGTTACAGGAAGTTCGGGTAGGGTTCAGATGTTATTAGGGCTTATTCTTCTGAGGGCATGAAATAGGTTCTACTATATAGTAAACCTTGTTCTGTTCTTTAGATACTTGTACTGTCTTCAACGGGAGCATAGCATAGGCTGCAGCCCAAAACGCCGCTATAGTAGATCCGGCTCTGGGTGTAGGTGTAGGAAAAGTGGTGCTTGTTTTAAGGGTTACTAGTATCATGTAAGCTCAGTAAATGTGTTTGCTTCATAAATAATAATAATAATGTTCCCTAACCGATATCGGTTACGGCAGCTAATCTCAACGAGGATTAGCCATCAGCGCAGGAGATGTTATAGTGCACAAGTGTGTGCGCTAACACAAGTGCACTCTCTATTCCTTCACTCTCATAGTCCGGTGAGACGGCAATTCCACATGACCGGAGAGAGGTCAGGCGCAGGACCAACGGCTTAACTTGCTTAAGAGGCACGGGGGTGATTAAACCGCCAACTTCCTGACTCCGGGCTGTTACTGAGTAATTTGGATATTGAAATACCCGGCAACAAATTTTTGGCCCGACCCGGGATTTGAACCCGGGACCTCTTGGTCCTTAGGCGGCGCATGCTACCACTAGACCAACGAGGCAGTCAATTTGCTTCAAGACAGTAACTCAGGCGTAACTCTCTGCGTCAACTCTTTCGAGTTAACTCATTGCGCTCCGGCGCATTACAATGAAATGCGCTGAGTGAAGTATACGAAGTGCTGATGGCAGCACGTTTTAAATCTCTTGGATTATGCGCAGTGCGCCACTATACAACTATACCATATCTGGAATGAATACATGGATTTTTTGAGGTATGTATGTGTCCCTATTTGTCAGGTTGGGTATTGTTTTCCATAACGCCTTTATAGCAAGTAACAGTTCTTAATGTTATAGGTTTTGAAGCTAAAGATAGATAAGGGGGAAAGAGTTTTGAATTTGTTCATGAATATCGTCGTAGGCATAGTATGAAATAATAAAAATATTTTAGAGTAATAATTCAAATGTGGTGTCGAAAGGTCATTAAATCACAATTTGTTGCTTTTGATCTAGTTGTAGGTATGACGTAAATTGCGAGTGTATGATATTTCTGATAATTGCTGATTAATTATTTCGAGTGCAAATAATGGTAATATTCAAATTAATTACGCAAGTATGGAAGTGAATAAATTGAAAATAACCTAAGACACTAATGATTTCTTATTGTTTTTTCAATTATGGTTCGAAATGAGTTTCTACATTTAAAATAGCATGTCATAATATTTGAATATTTGATTGCATATCCCATTAGACTGCAATATATTTGAAATATTATATTGGGATATGTTGAAAGAAAATTACTATCAGTATTAATTTCAAATTCAAATTATTTATTGCATGTCACATTATAATTAAATGACGATTTTATTATAATTACTTAAACAATCTAACGACACTAAAGTGAAGAAAGCCGTTTGCTAAATAAAATTTTAACAATTCATCAAATGTTTAATGGGCCTGGAAATTATTTTCATAAATACATTTACTATTGTAAAACGTCAAGTAACTTAATATAAACGGATTATAATGGTAACAAGTAACCATATATGCAGGTATAGGAAAACCACAAACCGCAAAAGGTTTAAATGTTTCCAATGATTCATATCATCGTGGGTAATTCACAGTAAACGATATACTTACATTACTTATACAATAAAAATAATTGTGGCCTACCTTCACTTCAGTTCTTTACTATGTTATGGCTATATAACTAGCCTTTTTCTGTAGAATCCTTCCGTAAATGAAATGAAATGAAATTATCTTTATTTACGTAGGCTCAAATAAGCACTTATAAATCGTCAGTACATACAAATGAAAATAAAAATTTACCACCGGATTCGTAATAAATGTAGATTATTCTTTCAACAAACTTATTTTATGTATAGAAGGTAGGTAGCTTATATTAGTTTCATTAGGTATACTGTTTTAGAGCCATAGATAAATGATAACTTTTCGACGGGTTGACCGCTAAAATCTACATACGAAAAAGGAATAATTTTTTTTTAATCCTTTTATCTGTGTTGGTTTTACCGTGTCCTTGAGAATTTTACAGATATCGGCATATGACACACCGTTCTTTTATGGACTTTTCCCTGACTCACGATAATTACAGTTGCGTTTCACTGTGCAACTTAATTATTTTTTCCTAATGAAATCGGGAAATAACCCACGTAAAACAAGCAAATTCGTGTAGGTACATATGTTTAAGGAAATGATTAATCTCATTGTTTTTAATGCACTTTGGTATTGTTTAGGCTTATAGGGTACGGCGACTGCATGCCAGAAGTATAAAACAAAATTTGTTGCAACTCATGTCGTTCTGGGATATATAAATAATGTATTAATTCTGTTCCCTACCTAACATATCGTAAAGGGCGACTAATAGTGTAGGTATTGAGTTTGTGATATATAGCCATTCGTAACCACTTTCTACAATTTTCCATCTAATCCAACTACCATATTTACTACTTTATTTTTGTCTAAATGGGGTTTAAGATGCTGCTTGGACTCTGCCTGCCCCTTCGGGATAACGGGCGTGATGATAATAATAATAAATTCTGCAGACTAACACTCCAATTCCCTAGCCCCAAACTAAGCTTATAAGTTTGTGCTATGGATACTAGGTGACCGGATAGACATACCTAAATACGTTTATAAACATCCATGACTCCAGTACAAATATCCATGTTCATCACACGAAACATTTGCCCCTAGCGGGATTTGAACCCGCGACCCTTGGTTTCGTGGCCAGGTTCTCTGACCACTTGACCAACGGGCCTGACACTGTATATAATATGTATAGTTGTTGATATATAGTTTCAACAACTGACAACATGTGTCACTTGAGCCCACTCTGATGTGTCTTCCCATGTCAGGAGATCTTAAGTTAACAGTTTTAAAAGAACCTTCATGGGTTCTTTCCATTCGATGTTCTAAACCCATTGTTAGGTAACTGATAAGTGTAGGCATTGTTGTGTAGGATTTTCTTAATTAACACAATTAGCAAGCGAACAAAGAAATCTAATTAGGGATTGTTTCGACGCCACGAACTAAGTTCACGAAACAGATTAGGTGGAGCTTTAGTGAAGAAGACAAGACGCTAATCTGATGTCTGTTAAAGTAGCTTGCTTGAAGTATAAATTAATTAAAAAACTAATTAGTTAAATTCAGTTTTCATACATACATACATAACATCACGCCCATAATCCCCGAAGGGGTAGGCAGAGTCAAAGAGGCAGCATGCGCCTTCAACCACATTCAGCCAAAAATAAAGCCGGGCTGGGTTAAATGGAAATTTGTGAAAAAGCAGTGACAAGCGGCTAACCTGTCGCCTACACAATCACACACCCAAAACCCGATATACCATTAGTCGCCTTTTACGACATGCTAGGCAAGAACCACAGTTGGCATATTCTTTTTAAGTCCCAGACCAACACGGGACAAATATCCACAACATATATCCACTACATGTCGACCACACAATTGGGTCACCTCGCAGGGATCACGTCAGTATAAGCCAATTGATGGTTATGGTTGGCTCATTTCGTTGGGAATTTGGGAAACCTCAAAATGGATGATAAATTCCTCCCGTAAGCACAATATCTTCTTGTCTTAAATTCTCATCATGATTGATGTAATGGTGACAAGAAATTTTGATAAGAAAGCCTTTATTTGTGTAGCTTATTCACCCATTTCAGGCTAGTCCCCCTTCCATGGGAAGGGGGACTAGCCTGACTAGCCCAAGTATTACCTAGTGCCATGGCACTAGGTAATACTTGGGCGCTGAATGAGCACGAAGAAGACTCCCAATTATCACAAGATTTATCAATCATTTATCAATTATCATATTATATTTATCAATTATCGCTCCAAAAAGGGCGTTGACCTTATTGTTTACAATCCGCATTACCGGATGTGATTGCACCGACAAAAAACGCGTGCATAAATTAGGAAATAATTAACGTTATTCAAGACAGTTAATGAAAGGGCAAGTAAAAGGTAATCGGCCGATTCTTCCGCTATCGGACCAGATATGGAGTGTGTTATGCACTTTGTTGCATAAACCGCGGCCGAAATGCGACTTTCCTTTGGTGTTTCTGTGATGTTGCGCAACGTTTGCCGCCTCCGGTTCCGATGTGCAAATGGGCGGAGACAAACTGTTGTATTACGGATGATTTGAAACAGGCGTTCCTAACCTTTTTTGCTGGGGTTGGGGCTGGGGATATTCGAAGTCTGATGATTTTTTAATTTAAAATGTTGAGATTACATTAGATTTCGTTCTTTTAAAAATTGTTTCTGTCACAGTCCAAAAATGTGTTGGTTTTATTTTTAATATTTCACTGCAATTTTTGTTTATTTTCGACTCAGTCTAGCCATATAGATTAAATTATTCGTCTATTAATTATACAAAAAATAGTAAACTATTATAATAAAAATGTTTTCGTTCACATAACGCTATTAAACTAACACCTCTATTTACCTTATGCATTGTATTCACATACTCACCACTCCCGTTATATGTTACATGACCAATTTACGAATTACCTAAACAGTAATGAAGCTGTTTCGTTAACTTCTTGTGAAGATTTGAACTCATTGTTGCTATTTTAATATCGGTCTCTGTGACTATCTTTATATACCTACCTCGTAGGATAAATAGTAGGTACATGATAATATTATTTAATATCAAAACTTTATTATGATATACAGTTTATTAATAGTTATCAAACAATATAATATACATATAGATGATATCACACAAACCGACCATTAAATGACTCGAGCTATTTATAAAATACGTCGCAACTATGTCCATGTTGGATAAAACTCATTATTTCGAACACCGCGTATAAGCCCGGCTAGCTCAGTCGGTAGAGCATGAGACTCTTAATCTCAGGGTCGTGGGTTCGAGCCCCACGTTGGGCTCAAAACTTTTTTGTTTTTATTTTTTACTTTTTTATGTATTTATCTCCATATAAAACTACTATATATAAATATTATTTTAATACAATTAACATGTATTATTTTTGTTTACATTTCGCTTCGTATAAGATCTCTCATTCTAAGGCAAATCAAATTATACATGCTATGATATATTTTTTTCATATTGTGTGATGGCTTCAAGCTGGTTAAATTTCACTTGAAGCAATTATAATGCCCCTGTCCAACTAGGCACATTTGGGGAAATCGAAAAACGTATCGACAAACGATGACTCATGCGCAGCGATCAATTGAAAGTGTACATCCATCAATTAATGATAGCGACCTGGTTTCCCGAAATTAATGACAGATCGCCTTCGACACGCATCATTAGTAATCGTAGATTAACTGTGTTCGGAGCGTTCGAGTCAATGTCACGAGGAGATTAGTTAACGGAGTGAAATCAGAGACGATATAATCCGTGTGGATTATTTTTTTGTTGTGAACGAATAGTATATTATGACAACAGTTTTGCTTTTGTTGTTGTCGAAAGGAATATATTGCTTGAAGTCGTTGGCTTTCTAAACTATATTTATGACGTATACAAAATTGTAATTGCATACAACTTAAAACTACAGTATTAAAAAAAAACATGTTTTTTAATACTGTAGTTTTAAGTTGGTCCCAAATTTAAAAATGTTTATTTTATAAAAATATAAACGGTCAGTTTACATTGCATTACTATACTATCAGTCTACATCACATACATTGATCTGACTCCGAGATAAGTAGCTTAAGCACTTGTGTTACAGATATCAGAATCAACAGTGGTATTACAAATATATACTTAAATATTGGAATATTAACACCCAGAAACAGAACAAACACAAGTATTCATCATACGAATATTTGTCCTGGGTGGGAATCGAACCCACAACTCTTGGCGCATGGGGCAGGGTCACTACCGAATGCGCCATCGAGCTTGTCAAAACATATAGCAGCACAGACAGGTACTTATTAATAGGGTTAAATTTACATCCTTTATCACTTATTTAATCCCAAAAGCAAGAAACGGAAAGCAAATCCAAAGCACCATTGAACAAGTTGCATAACCAGGATTTAGGATACCATTCACAGCAACAAAAGGCTTGTTATTTAATTTGTGGTTCAGATTAAGCCCATAACAATAACGGTGGAGTTATGTCTATTATTCACAATCCCATCAAATTTAATGCGGTTGATATCCATCTGCGTGTGCGCAGCAGGGAGTATCTTTAATACACTTCTTGTAAGAACGACATTAGCTTTTTACGCAACACTATAATCGTAATCCGTGGTTTACCCTGTTATTTAATCGGAGAACACTAGCCGCTTTGTAGTGAAGCGAAAAGTGCAGATTTAAATATAAGCACTCGTTCAAAACTTTTTTCAAAACAAATATAAGTGCCTAAGTTTTTTAATTTTGGGGATGCCTTAAGCTTAACGTGTACTTTCCGAAAGTAGTAGTAATTCGTACATTTTAACTAACATCAATTTCTATTTTAACATTTAGTTTACGAATTCGTGAGGAGATAATTAAATGGATTTTTTCCGATAGGTATACTGTGCACAAACCCAAAATGTTCTATATTCACTTAAAATGTGATTGAGGTATAATAATATTTTAAGTAAATTTGTAACAAATCAATATTTGGATATCACGAGAAATGTCGCCATCCCGGTCCTTGGAAGACTTGCATGGGGGCATAGACCCAACATGTAGAAGACCCCTTAAGACGTTTTAATATGAATGTGTGATGAATACTATTATGATTAATTGATGTTGTAAATATGATAATAAGAAGATTAATCATCATCGACAACTAATAAATTAGCTTCATAAGGACAACCAAAACATAGACTTTAAATCTCTGATTTCAAGTTTATTGTAACATCATCACTCATCCTTAGCATTTTCAATTCCTGGACAATCTCGGTACCACGAGTCTCCAATATAATAACGCACATTTATTGCGTCACCGCTCTTCTTACCATCTTTCACGGCTCTTTCGAGCGTTGTGTAATTCTATTTGTGTCGTCGCATGGTTCTATAGGATTTACCGAGAGGTTTTGCTCTTTTTAATGTTGTTCATCTTATTGTTGCCTGTGTTGCTTAGCGAATGAAAATGTCAACATCATGCTGTAAGGTGTGACGCTCTCTTTATTTTATAATATCCATATTGGATTCTGTTGCCGACTGCTTTTGAATAAGATTAAAGATGACATGCAAAAAGTAGATTGTAGACTGTGTTGGTATTGTTTATTCTTTAGTCAGTGGCTTTTATTTATGTTACATTCATATTGTCTTTTTCTTCGTTTAAGTTAGCAACCTTATTATAACTTTAACATATACTATTTACTTATATTAAAATCTAAAACTGCTATCCCTTAGGATACGTCTTTAAGTTTGTTATTTTGTAAGTATTATAATTTATAAGTGCAACAAAAAAGTATTTAGGATAAAACAGCATAAGCACTTGCACACAGAAACTTCTGTGTGCAAGGGACATAAATGTTAACCCCTATGGTTATCTGTCGAACGCCCAACGTATCTGCGAGGCACGTACGTGCATTCCAGCTACTAGCCAGCCACCCTAAACGACATGCCGTGACTGAGGTCAGTAACAGCCACTTCCTTCAGAGTCTAAAGTACCGCTTGCCCGATAAAACGTCTACAAATTGCTTCATTTAATCCCGAAGGCGTTCTATGTACTATTGATGATTCGGTGTGAGGTAAGCGAAGGGATATTTGGGTCTACTTCATTTTAATTGTTTATTTGAGCATTAATGTACTAGGTATGTGCTAGACTGTTATTCTTTTCGAGAACCTTAGAGTTCATGAAATAATAAATTTATCTTTGACTATCCATATTATATTGTTAAAAGAAAGGATAAAGGTTTACTATTTCGGAAATATTGATAAATGTCATACGGCGGCGCGATTAAGTGTCTCTGTAATAGACTGAATCCACCGGGAGCTTCTTGTGTTTACTAGATGATCTTGAAAATGAGAAGCTATAATAAATCAAATCAACGTGTATGAGTCACTTTGCATAACCATTAATAGTGATACTTATCGCAATCATCAGTCTAAACAGCTTTTGTTCTCGGATTTATAGATCATAAATACAGTACATTGTCAGGAAATTGAATCATTAATCAGGTTAAAAAATCATTATACAAACTTTTTGAACAGACATTTTTTAACCCTTATTCATGGTGACCATGTGTTCTCTATGCCAGCTCATATACGAATTTGCAACCAGTAGATTTTTATCCCAGTACTATAGTTGAACACATCACAACTCAACATTGTATAATTCATGTTCTTTAACGCGTGAAAAACGTTCCTGACAGTTCTAACGAAGTAATTCCCGCCGCCATCCATTTCACACTCGCCATAGACATCCAGAAAAACGTTACCCAACAGTTTCTGTACATCGATTGGAGCATTCCTGCTCTAACCCTTAAGCCCTAACATGGCGTGACTGTGGTTAGTAAGGCCTAAGCACCTGTGGTACGATAACCCGGGTACAAATTGCTTTATTTAAATTTCTTGCGATAGACCGCCTTGTTCCGTTGCTCGAGGTTCGGAATGTTAATTAAAATCCCGACTGCACCGGGCGCAAAAAATAAAAGGTCATGTTGGCACGCGTCTTCAAACGACTGGTGTAGGGCTGACCAAGCTGACGGGGCCAGTTTAAGCCCTTAGGCATGTGTACTTTGATAAACTAAAGCAAGATGGTAAGGGAGATATAAAATAATCTGTTTATGAAACAAACAAAGATAAAAAAATCGATTTTTAAACAACCTTGAAGAATGTTGATGTGAAATCTATGATTGTAGGTTTCTATTCCCTTTGAGAATCTTGAGAATCTGATATAAATCTACCGCCCTTTGGAATTTTATCACAACTGTGATTCAGTTAAGTTTTTAAGATAAATATATAAAAATAATAGGTATGAGCGTGGTGCCTTGAGGTACCCCATTATCATTGTTATTAGGATTTACGATTTATTTTCAAATCATAAGAATATTCATTGTTTGTGCTATACAATTTTGCAAATTGATGATAGTTTTTCAGATATGAATATTGTAAAACACAAAAACATTAAGGAGGACTTGATCAAATGCCTGAGCCATATCTAGAAATACAAAGCTAACGTAACCCTAGCGATTGCCATTAGAGGGGTAAAGTTTTTGCGCTCGGAAAAACGTTGACTACGATGCTACGAACGAGTTAGTATTATGTTATGACTAATCGAGACGGGGAATCGATTGTTGCTAAGTGACGCTGTGTAACCGAATGCAACGGTCGTCGCCCCAAATGTCACGCACGAAATGCTCCTTATGACTTATGTTTTAGGGGAAAATGCTAATATAAGAAATAGAGGACGTTTTTGTCAAAAAAATAAAACTGTACAGTTAATTTAAACTAAATTTAGAATCGAATGATAATTCACGACCTAAAGTAACGGTTATTGTATAGTAAATAAATAGTATTCCTTTAAGTATTGGTTGATAATACGTTTGGATTTATTAAATAAAGATCGTGAGATATGACTGCATTGACCGTGACAAAATTTACTTGACATGTGATACTGGCGATCCCACACAGCTTATATTACTTCAGAACTTCAGACTTACAGATACTTCAGAACTAGACTTCAGTCTAACAGATACTTCAGAACTTTAGCTTTCTAGACCTAGTAGTTCAGCCTACGCTTTGAGATCCAACAAATTTGTGGGCAGGTATGGTATGAAAAACGTAATTGAAAATTGTGTAATAGTTGTTCTTGCATTGAACGTCAGAATATAATCATAATTACAATAGCGCATCTAAGCAGTTTCAATCTTATTACATCAACACAATTCACAAAGGGCTTAACTTTAAAGTGCAATGTAAAGCGATACCTATCACTCATTGTTCCGAGTCTAATAGAACATATTTGTGAAAATCATCTGATCCAATCGGCCCGTTTCCATAACTCAGTTGCCCCATAGCTGTAAAATTTGCGCAAAACGGTTCACGGTAGAGAGCACGCGAGGTTGCGCAGACGCAGCCGCCTACATCCAGGCGCGATACGCACAGATACAATCGGGAAATTGCATACGAAATGCACTAAGACACGCAATTCGAAGTACTCGCCACTACTGGGATCTTACGAATAGAAACTGTTTGGTAATCACGGTGTTTTGAGAAGTTTTCCACAATTTCGCTACTGTAAGTATATTTTCTGGTTCAACAATTAAAATCTTGAAGCTAGAAACACAGGCAAGCTAAGTTAACTGTATCCCTGTTTCACTTCAGTTGGTTTGACGATTTTTTTTATATGCCACTAATATTGTTGGTTGTCAAATAAAATTATTTATTCCACTTATTTCTTTATTTATAAAGTTTCTTCAAATATACACACAATTTTATTTTAACAAGCTCGATGGCGCATTTGGTGGTGACCCTGCCCCATGCGCCAAAAGTTGTGGGTTCGATCCCCACCTAGGGCAAATACTCGTATGTTGAATACTTGTGTTTGTTCAGTGTCTAGGTGTTAATATACAATATTTAAGTATATATTTGATATACCACTGTTGTTTCTGATATCCGTAACAAAAGTGCTTTAACTACTTCCCTCGGCGTCAGATCAACGTATGTGATGTAGTCTGATATTTATTGAATCAAGTTTTGTGTCGATAAATTGCCAACGGTTTCTAGAGGTTGTTACGATTATCAAGTCTGTAAAACCAATGTGCCTTTTGCATTTTAGACATTTAGGTATTATTATTATGGTAAACAAGGCTAAAGACTATTTTCCATCTAGCTCAGCCCGGCTTTATTTTTGGCTGATTGTGGTTGAAGGGGCATGCTGCCCCTTTGACTCTGCCTACCCCTTCGGGGATTATGGTCGTGATGTTATGTATGTATGTATGTACAAGGCTAAACATATTGTCGTTAGGTATATTTACTTCTCTAGTTTATATATTTCTCTTTCCAGTTATGACATTGGCACAATAACATAAATTTGATTCTTAATGACGATTCAATTAATTGATTAGTTAAATACTAATCAATTACTTAATCGCAATTAAAAGTCAGTAATAACAATTTCGCACAAGTTAATTAAAGTAATTATAGGAAAATAATAAGCGTATAAAGACTGTAAAGGGTTAAATAGTTGATGTTAATATGAGTCATAAAATTAATTATCTAATATTCTTTTAATGACTTCAATCTGTGGTCAAATAGTTAATATCTCAAGTAATTTCATATTTAAGCCAAACGAAGTTTTTGTTGAAGAACCATAATAGACTAAAGAAATCGCTTTAATATCCTTCAAGGACCTTACATTCTCAGAACATGCAATCGATAGATAATTTTTCGGGTTAAACGTTTGATTTAAATAAACAAGACGATGACAACTTCATGAATTACAAAACTAGTTTTGTTAATATCAATACTTTTTATTCCGGAAAAATGATTTTTGTAATGTTCTTAATAACTCCAATATTTTTTAAGAGATGATTAATTATAAAACGGAAATTGTACTAAAATTAATAGTTTGGGCTTATTCACAGTTGAAGCCTCCTGGTTCTTCTTATACGTTAATTTAGATTGTCTCCTTATATTAGGGGGTCATGTGCCAAGGGCGTGCTCGTCGCGACTCCTGCCAGTCCGATTTCGGATTGCAACCTTGGACCGATCTAATTCCGCAGAGCGGGGTAGGGCGTTCCCCCGATGCGACGCGCACCGACGAGCCCTCGTCGGTGCGAAAAGTGGCGAGTGCGGCGAAGGGGGCCGCCACCCTTCACGCCACGCCGGACACTGCGGAACGAGGAGAACAGAGTGCCGTATAGGCACGTGGAATGTAAGAGGTGGAATGAAAGATAAGATGTATGAGATGATTGACGTAATGAATGAGAGACGCCTGGATGTTCTGTGCTTGACAGAGACTAAGCGGAAGGGCAGCGATGCAGATGAGCTTCCCGGTGGTATGATGGCTCTGTGGTCTGGTGTGGAACAGAATTGTCATGCCAGCGGTGGAGTTGGAGTAGTGCTTTCCTCTCGTTTAGTCTCTGGTGTGAAAGACTATGGATTAGTTGGCCCGAGACTCCTCTGGGTTCGTATTAAACTGGGTATTACGCGAGTCTTTCTGGTTGCAGGCTATGCGCCAGTAAGCTCAGCCAGTCCCCAAGAACTAGAGGAGTTCTGGGAGTCTGTTAGAGAGATTCTGGACCTGACTGAAGGAAATGAGAGGATAATTATGTGTGGAGATTTGAATGGTTGGGTTGGCACCAAGCGATCTGACTATGAAGCAGTCCTTGGCCCATATGGAGACAAGAGAGTGAATGATGCTGGTAAGCAAATCTTGGAAGTATGTTTGGAACGGAACCTCCTTGTGGCAAACACTATTTTCCGTCATAAGGATATTCACACGTATACTTGGAGACGGAATGACCAAAAAAGTGTGATTGATTTGATTTTAGTTGATAGCCGCCTCCGCAATAGTATATTGGATACAAGAGCCTACAGAGGCCCTACTCTTGAAACAGACCACTACCTGGTAGTATGCCGGTTTGCTGGGCTTTTCAAGAAGTGGAGGCACTGGCGAGTGCGTACTCCATGCGGAGGCACTGAAAGGATAAGGAATGAAAAACTGGAAGATGAAAGTGTAAGGAGTGTGTATGTAGGATTAGTCAATGAAAGACTTGCGAATGCGAGTCTTTCTGGCTTAGATGTTGATGATTGCTGGAACATTTTGAAAGAGAGCATGGTGGACAGTGCAAAAGAGGCATGTGGATGCGCAAGGAGACGTAGAACAATGAAAGGTGACGCATGGTGGGATGAGGAGGTCAAAGCCTCCGTAGCGAGAAAGAAGAAGGCCTGGCTCGATTATGTCTCATCTTTGCAAATGGATGAAAGTATGCTTGAGATGAAGAAAGAAATATACCGTTATTGCAAGAGTGAAACCAAAGCTTTAGTGAAAGAGAAGCGTGAAAGAGTAGCTATGAATGAAGAAAGGAGACTGACGAATAGTTTCGAGGCTAATTCCAAGCTCTTTTGGAGGGAGGTTAAGAGGTCTCGGGGATGTTCGTCGGCATCCGGAATGAGTAAGATTAAATCTAAAGCTGGTGACATTCTTGCAAACCCGAACGAGGTGTTAGAACGGTGGAGTGAATATTTTGGAGAAATGTATGAGTATGTCTCTGATGTTGGCACTGAGAGTGAGGCTATGTCTGATTCTGTGGTGCCAGCGTCTGATGAAGACATCACTATGAATGAGATTGAATGGTCGATACGAAGTCTGAAAAGTGGAAAGGCCGCGGGAATAGACAAGGTATCTGCGGAGATGATCAAGCTAGGTGGCGCTAGCGTCCAGGACGCTTTCTGGTTCTTGTGCAATCTATGCTGGAGAAACGGAAAGGTCCCAATGGACTGGAGACGGGCAGTTATCGTGCCTCTGTACAAGGGTGCTGGGTCACGTATGGACTGTGCCAGCCATAGAGCCATCAGTTTGATCAGCTTAGCAGCAAAGGTGTATGGCAAGATTATTGAGAGGAGAATGAGGGTGAAATCTGATGGAATGTTGTGGGAGGCACAGGGAGGTTTCCGGAATGGTAGAGGATGCACGGATCAAGTTTTCTCTCTTCGCAACATCGTGGAGAAGCATCTGGCCAAAAGTCAGAGGGTTTTTTGCGGTTTTGTGGATATGGAGAAGGCCTTTGACAGGGTTGTACGAAAGGACCTTTGGGACATATTGCCGAGATATGGGATTGATGGAGCATTGCTTCGTGCTGCGCAGTCCACCTATGTGGGATGTACGGCATGCGTGCAAGTGGAGGGCAGCCTGTCACCCTGGTTTGACGTCAATATTGGTGTCAGACAAGGATGCGTGCTGTCTGCTCTGCTGTTTATCCTATATCTCGACCATTGTCTCCAGAGGATTAGATCTATGAATGTTGGAGTGCGTATGGGTGACCTGGTTGTGAACTGCCTGCTTTACGCGGACGATGCCGTACTTCTAGCAGAGTCGGCATCGGATCTGCAGCAACTAGTCACAACATTGAAAGATGATTGCAAGGAGAGAGGCTTACATTTGAATGCGAAGAAAACAAAGATTATGGTGTTTGAAAGAGATGAAACCAGAACGGATACAAGGATAACGGTTGACGATGTAGTGCTGGAACAGGTGAATGAAATTGTATATCTAGGATCTGCATTTAGTAGAGATGGAAGGTACTCCGCTGATATAGAAAGAAGAGTGAATGCAGGGAATAGGGTGAATGGAGCGTTAGGAAAACTTTTAGGCAGCAAAATCTTAAGCCAGAAGGCCCAGCTCGCCATACACAATGCGGTGCTGATTCCTACGCTAACATATGGAAGCGAGAGTTGGGTATGGCAGAAAGAGCATGAAAGTAGAATAAACGCGGTCGAGATGCGTGCGCTGCGGAAAATCTGCGGTGTATCGCTCACAGACTGCGTTCGGAATGATGATGTAAGAAAGAGAGTTGGTCTGAAGGACAGCGTCGGAGTCAAGGTAAGAAGAGGCATGCTCCGGTGGTTCGGACATGTGGAAAGAATGGATGACGAAAGATTGACTAAACAGATATACAATGCGAATGTGGAAGGATGTAGGAGCCGCGGAAGGCCCAGGCTCACCTACCACGACCAGATTGGTCGTGTATTAAAAGAAGGTGATGTTAGGAGTCATAAAAATCGTAGAGCTTGTATGAAAAGGATTATGAATGTTGAAGAGGCGAGTGAGGTGTGTAAGGATCGTGCCATATGGCGTTCGGTTCTCTCTGCCTACCCCGCTAGGGAAGTGGCGTGAAGTTTAGTTAGTTAGTTGTTTCCTTATATTAGCATGTCAAACTAAATCGCATTGTAAAGACGATTAGCAAAGCAGAAAACATCATAAATAATGATAAGATGTTCACAACACACGCTGTCATAATTATGACGTAAGCTTCGTCTCATCTTGGGCCTAATCTGTTGTGCCATTGGTGAAATTGCACCATTTAGCTTGCTCAATGCTCCTAATTATTCTCGACGTTACATTCAAGTAATGATGATGATTAATAAAACAGTCTTCATTACAATTGCATTGCGGTAAGATTTTCTCAACATCAAGTACCATAGTACTTGTATTAATGTCTACTGTGATGTTTTGTTCATTATGACATCTTCATTTGAGAACAAATATTGTATTACGATTTTTTAGTTTCTAACAGATTTTCCCTATTACAGAAAGTCTTGATCAAATCATTGCAAGGACAAAAAAAATATCATTTGAAAATTTTGTACGTAGCTATTTAAGTTCCTGACCCCACCCGTCTTTTAATATCTAATACTGTAGACACTTAAGTATATAAGCGTGTTAATAGATTCAGTAGTTCATCTTTAGTAAACTAATTAATATCTTTAGTAAACCATCTTCTTAAAAGGAGAGAACACATTTTTGTAAAAGAAAGTCAGGTGCGTTACGAAATTGCATGATCGATGCAAAACGTCGGCTAATAGATGTCGATACATATAAATCACTGCGAGACATCCTGCTCTCGTCAGGCATTTCATTAATCACGCCGGTTTCTCCCGGCGAAACTCATAGTTTTGCCTAGGCGCATTTCTTGGGTGCAAGAGATATTGAGCTACATCACGAAATTTCTTCAATGTTCGCTCATTCATTTGACGTTGATCCAATTGTGAAAGCCACTGTTTCAGTGGAGATAAAAAACATAATAATCGATACAAATTTTATAAATACGAAAAAAAATCTCTTAAGCTACTTTATTCCCGGAAAATTATTAGATCCCGGGGAAAGCACGATAAAGACTATGTTGGTGAACACAGGTACAGAATCCAGGTTAAAAAAGCCATTTATGGCTAGTGACTATTTTAGTATTGTCCAGGCTATATCAATGATTGCATTGTTTCAGACATTTCAAATTTTTAAGCTCATTAGAATGGATTTAAACTTACATATTTGAAAGAAGTTACAAGGCTGTTTACTTTCAATTAACAAAATATGTTTATCCATGTTGCATGTATGCTGCACCTTTCAAGGTCTTTCATATGTCTTTGTCCGCTGATTTATTTAACACAAAGTACGATTATCATCAAAAGTTTATTAACATTGAGCGTGCACGTTTCGAGACAAAAAGACAGGCTATTTTACAAAAAACTAGCAATGTTATTGCCATACAGGTCTGGATAAGCGTTTAACGTGTTTTTGGCGTCGTAAAAAGTAAATTCAGTGACGGAATTAAAATAACACGAAATGAAGTAATGTGTCAGAAATGCGGATAGTGTGTCGTGACTTATTACAAACCGATGAGTTTATGATTGATATCCATCATTTTTAACGAGCGGACTTTGCTTTATTAAACTGGAATTGGTGTAATGTTTTTGAATTACGTTTATTTTTCATATCTGTTTTTAAAATAAGAATGAAATATTACAACTTGCTACCTATATTGTGTTCCACTTTAGTGTTTGAAGTTGCAACCAGTAGAAAATACTAAATTATCTTTGATAGACTCCTAGCTCGTGCGAAATCTAACGCCGTGGTTTGGTATCCCACATTAGCTTAGCAATTGTGCAAACCTTTGGCTTTGGCTACGGGGCCAGCTACTTATGATGATTAATAAGCATTATGCTTATATGCCACTTTCTTGAGTATATAAAAATTGTCCCGTATAGGTCTGGGACTATAAAAGAATTTGCTAACTATGATTCTTGCCTAGCATGTCGTAAAATGCGACTAACGGTATATCGGGTTTTGGGTATGTGATTGTGTAGGCGATGAGCTAGCCACTTGACACTACTTTTTCACAATTTTCCATCTAACCCAGCCCAGTTTTATTTTTGGCTGAATGTGGTTAAAAGGGATTAATGCATTTTACGGTACGGACGTCTATCCAACAAACTCTTCGATGCTCAGACGCTTTTTCAATAACAAACGGATTGTATCTTCCGGAAGACCGTTAGCATCTCAGAAATCAACAAATCAACAGCGAATAGATACGTGTCGGTTCCAAATAATTGGAAAGCGTCCAAGTGTCGCCAGCTTCTCGGCGCATTGTTCCAGAATGGCGGACTTTACCGTTAGCACGAATTTTCACTCGGCATCGAGGTTAATAAGCCGGCGGACGTCTATGGTGACCCCTATTAGCGTGGAAATAATTAAGCATTTTCTCTGAATCGTGTGAAAATATGGGACTAGCATAAAGAAAAATTTTGTAGGCAATGTGTATTGTGCAACTTAGTCCACTTATTAGTGTTATTATTCTATTTTTATAAAAACGTTAAAAAACCATGTTCCATGAGGCCGGTATTTATTATGCCGGCCTTATGGAATGGTTAATTTATATTTAGTTTATTTTAAGATACGAAGAAGTACCTTCTAATCGAAACCATAAATTGAATACTTCAAAATTAACAAAAGATTGTTTATTTCCTGTAAATACGTAAAGTTATTACGAATATTTTGACTTCTGATTAATATACGTAATTGAGGTCGTTCGTCAATAACCTATATTATCTGTAAATTATTTGCGCCATCATGCTTTATAGAGCGTTATTTATCATAGTCGGGTGTTTCAATTCAATTTATTAAACTCATCCATTTCCCTATTCCAAAGATTATTAATTCTATTTCCACAGATAGCTTCAT
The DNA here is from genome assembly GCA_951394215.1 of Glyphodes perspectalis. NCBI lineage: Eukaryota > Metazoa > Arthropoda > Insecta > Lepidoptera > Crambidae > Glyphodes > Glyphodes perspectalis. Next base: position 15,686,311 of record OX596201.1, on the reverse strand, counting down.
TGCTTACATTTAATGTATTGAAATATTTTTCTTCAATCTTCCGTATTACGTGGCGTCAAACACAATACTTGTAATTTGATTCGTCATTCGTCACGGTCAAGACAATCGGACCTATTAGCGTGTCAACAAATTAGCACTGTGTCGTAACAAACTTGGCAGACGGCCATTGATTAATTCAATGAGCTGTCACCGGCGCTGAGAGCGACAAGGTGGTAACTGGTTTTCGCGTGGAGGAAGTTACGATTTGCAATTTTGATGTTATCTTTGGTCTGTCCGGGCGAGATGTAGAGGAAGTAGCTGACTAGCTGCGTCCGCGCAAACTGACATGGCAATTTCTGCAAAAAATTAAATAAGAAACCTATCTTACTTGATGTTTACATCTTTCATACATACATAATTACATACCTTCACGCCCGCATACCCTGAAGAGGTTGGCAGAGTACAAAAAACATTTTAGTAAAAATTTAGTTGAGTAATATTAAAATTGTGAAAAAGTAGTGACAAATAGCTAGCTCGTCGACTACATAATAACAAAGACATCATTAGTCGCCTTGTTAGAGATATTAGAAATATAGTTGGTACCACAGACTAGTAAAAATAGAAGGATTCCACGCCGTCCTACTATGGCGTGAAGTTACGTTTATGCATGTGTGAGTTATGGATACCAGCTAACGGATATGTCATTTGGAGCGTTTATTATTTCAATGTGTAACGTGAGTTACTTGTGAAGTTGGAGCACTTGAGGAGCTTCAATGTCTAGTTAGTGGCGCGGAGTCCTTATTTTATTACTCGTTCGTGGTTGGTACATTATTTTTGTCCCAGACTAGTATAGAGAAAGGTTACATGTTAAGATGAGAAGTTCCAAGTTTCAGCTTTTAAGATTTAGTAGTCAGTTGCATATCTACATTGAGAGCGAATCAGAACTTCACAATAAACAAATCTATACTTATAATAAATCTGTAGAGAGGTCAATACTGTACATGAAATATATTTTCAAAATAACTATCAGGGGGTGATTAGTAATCGATACTGATGGCAAAAATGTAATCAGTAAAATTTTTGTCCGTCTGTCTGTCTGTCTGTCTGTCTGTCTGTATGTTCCTTATAGAAACAAAAACTACTGTCTGTATGTTCCTTATAGAAACAAAAACTACTCGACGGATTTTAACGAAACTTGGTACAATTATTCTTCATACTCCTGGGCAGGTTATAGCATACTTTTCATCACGCTACAATCAATAGGAGCAGAGTAGTGAAGGGTAATGTTGAGAAAACGGGAGAAGTTACTCCATTTTTTAAGCTTCCGTCGCGTGTGCAGCCTTAATGGTTAAAGTTACATAAAAATCATGTATGACGGAAATAGTCTTTATAATATTAACCATAAACGCGGGTGACACCGCTGGCACAGCTAGTCTATAATATTACTGTAGATTGCTCAATATTGATATAAAGCAGCTAGACAAAATAAAATGATCTAATATCATAGTAACATGTTTGGTCGCAATTATATCATAATCGCCATAACATTTGAAGGTTTTCGTGATCCTAAACACAGCTTTCAAGTTATTTCAAGTTAGTAAGGAAATTGCCATTAGAAAAACAATTAAATGAATGAGGTCGCCTTTATAGTATTTATACGTGGTTTAAATTAATTTTACGACCTAAATGGTATACTTAAGTTTCATTGATATTCAATAAGGCAAGATTATTTACTGTTTACCATTATTATTCATTTTGCGAGACTCGTTTATTGGGAAGCTCGTATATTAGTTACAGCTATGGACCATTCGAGTAATTTATGTAATTTAGAAGACATTAAATAGTGTCCTTTGAATAATTATGGTTTAAGATCATTATTCTCACAAGAATTACAAATGTATTCACTTACGTGAGATAATTACAATTATGAGCTTAAATAAACGTAGAGAACATAACGCAGGTTACTTGTTAATATTATAGCTTCTGCCCGCGGCTTCGCTCGCGTGGTACATCGATGAAACATAGCCTATGTGTTATTCGGGTGTATGAGCTATTTTATTCTAAAGTTTCATTAAAATCCATTCAGTAGTTTTTTTGTGAAAGAAAAACAAACATCCATCCATACATACAAACTTTCGCATTTATAATATTAGAAGGACTATGGATAAAGGGCAAAACATAGCAACATTTGCTAAATGATCAAAAAATTTTATAAAGCTGAAGCGTTTATATGTCTGTTTGTTTGAACGCGCTAATCTCAGAAACTACTGGTCCGATTTAAAAATATGCTTCAGTGTTAGATAGCCTATTTATCGAGGTAGGCTATATATAGACTATACAATATTATATTATCTACTTATAAACGCGGGTGAAACCGCTAGCACAGCTAGTATAATATAATAGGGAGCAATAAATTGATAGCTATACTTATAGTTGATACCCAAATGAACGATAATACGACCCCATTAAGACGCAGCGTGCTATTACTACATGCTAGCTACATGAGTACGAATAATCTTTTATGGCTACGATATGCAAGTGGGTCTTGCATTTGTTGCGGCGTCACAGGCAGCGGGAAAGAAATTTATTTACTATTTGACAACATCATAAACATCGATCCCATTCCTTCAGCATTTGTTCTTCGATTATGGAAATAGGCAGTGAAGGTTTCACAAACACAATTTATAATTATTTTTTTTAATAAAATGAAGTATAAAAAAGCTAAATTACGGACAAAACCTATTTTACACAAACTCAAAGAATAGGTGCTTCATAATTTGTAGTTCAGTGTATTATCTTTGAGGCTCGAAATTAATGTGCCAACTGTGTTCCTTGCCTAGCATGTCGTAAAAGGCGACTAATGTTGTATTGAGTACGGGTTTAAGATTAGGTAGCCGATGAGCTAGCGACTTGTTACCACTTTCTAAAATTTTCGATCAAATTGGTTTCAGGAGCTCATTGCTTATTGGAAGAGTCCCGAAGGGGTATGCTTCTGTCCACTCCTTCGGAATTGCAGTCGTGATTATGCACGCTAACACAGTGGCGGAGTAACCGGGAGGCGGAAGGGGAGGTCCGCCCAGGGCCTCAGGTCCTGGGGGGCCTCATATTATCTCAAAGTTCCTGCAATTATCTAATAACAAACAGTGCCCAAGTAGTACCATTAAGTATAAATAAGTATATATAAGTACCATTTTCTTCTCTTTAGTAGTTCACATTCAGTTCACTGGTGATCTCTAAGCATTAATATAAGAAATATGTGGTTCATTGGCTGTATTAAAGTGAAGAAATCAGCTTACATCTGCTTACGGCATGTATAGGAGCGTAAAATTGGACTAATAAGTTACTTTTGGTGTTACAATAGGATACCATTACTCTTTTAGTCAGCTTTCAATTTAAGAGCTGAACAAGGGCATTTGTAGGTGGGTCGAATACGTCATTGGCTGTTGAGAGTGCCACATGTACGGTGCTTTAATCCCCCCCCCCCCCCCTCCATTTCAGGCAAGCAACACTGCTCGTATCTCTACTAGGGGCCTCGTACAGCTTTTTGCCGTCCCAGGCTTTAAACAGGCTTAGTCCGCCACTGCGCTAACCGCTCCGCTTATCGTTCACATAGCGACCGCACCTCGTTCCCGCCTTAGCTGGTTCTCGGAGCGGAAAATGAGATGGACGTTCCATCGCGCCGACGTCAATGGCTTCCACACAATCAGTTTTATTAGGCCACATGCAGAATTGAACATATGCAAATTTGCGTGAAATCGCTTTGTAATAAGCTAAGAGATCGCCCCGCTAGTTCTTTGCGTTTAGGGTTGCCAGAGAAAAAAACTGTGAAACAAAACAATTGAGAATCATTCGTGATTCTTAAATTGTGACAGTGAATTTTTCATATGTAATGATCACGAATATAAACCAGAACTAATCATTTCTTACCACCATAATAAATATATGTAATATTGTTACTTATCAGTGTATATATCTTAAAATAAGATAAAAAATAACAAATAATAAATTATTCGTAGTCATATTACTAAACATAAGCATTTCGGTTAATAGGTAGTTTTAGGCACACATGCAAAAATTCTACATAGGTACAATTCTCGAATATTATTGGCGTATTATCAGATCATTACTATAATTAAAAAGAATAACAAACTATTTAGGACACCGCCATACATACTTAATTACAAACCACAAACAGAAAACAAATAAAACAGCCCGCATAATTCCAAAGTACCAGCCCTAAGCCAATATCTCCACTCCACAGAGCAATATTGTAAACGCTTGCAACCAATATGTATCTAAGAGAGAGTTCCATTCTGTGTCACGACTTTGAAATAAGAGAATGCTTTCTATACAACTAATACACTCACGGGTCAAGATAAACACCTCGGAGGGGCTATAAAAATGCGCAAACCACCAATTAAGTAGACTAAGGCAGAATTATGTTCATTATGGAGCTAATTTATGGTCACGAGTAAACAGATACAAAGGCTTAAGTGCCAGTAAGATATGGCACTGCGATGCGAGGTACGAATCTTGAGGTCCTACTTAATGCGAAATTCTGCAACCAATTAAATATTGGATTACGTTTGAAAATAGAATCTAAATTGATCAATAATTCAAAGAATTTTGTTTAACGAAAGATTTGCCATATATGGTTTTGAATGGATGAAATAGTAAACAGCTTATTAGCTAATTATTTAAAAATACGGACCATAGAGTACTATGATGTTTGTTCCTGGTATGTACCGTTTCTAGTCCATATGGGCCACAAGCCTGAATATAGTGAGTAGGTACAGACCATTCAAGCGACTGTTACTTAAATGTATAGCGTCCCTAACCGTTGTTACTGGAATACAAATCCAGAGGTCGTGAATCGGATTTGACCCATCACGTTTTAGAAGCGCGCCCTAAACATTACCTATCACTGACTAATGAGTACTAGGGATTGCAATGCAGCATCCAGCAATCCAGCTGGGCCCACAATAATTTTAGCTGTGCTGAAACCAGTGACATGTGCTGGTTCAATGCCGCTGGATTTCAATCCCTACTAGAGACTAGAATGCTGGATCAGGCAATTCAGCTGAATCTAGTACAATTTTAGCTCTGCGGGATCAAGCTAAAAATACCGCTGGATTGCAATCCTTAATGAGTACGTCAGAATCAGAAATTAAAAAAAAAATATGTTCGAATACGCTTCTACATCCTACACACGTAAAAGCTGGACAATGTTTTGACCGATAGTTAAGAGAAATGTCTCAACATTAAAATGAGACGATAGGACAAGGCTATCTTCGTTCACAATAACAAAATAAACGCAATCACAACATTCGCAACCCACCTACAATCGAAACTCGTTCGTCGGCCGGCCTCGCGCTTGTAAGGAAATGTTATTCAACATGCATCCAACTAACCATTGTTGCTTGACAATCCGGATAGCGACAAGTATTGTTTACCTATTCGGGCGTCATGGGCGACCATCTTGCAAGTTATAATAAATTTTAAGTCCTTTATTAAACGTTTGCTGCAAAAACTAAAAATTTTTTTTCGTGGGTCGTTATTTGAGTTCTTTTTAAAGTAAATAAATTTTAAGGATATGGCCAATTTTACTTAACCACATCATGATGATGATGATCCCGAATTCCCGACATATGATAAAATGGCTGGCCATATTATTAGTGACAAATTTCAAGGAGTACTCAACGTTTCTTCCCCAGTTCAAGTGTATTTAGGCTTCCCGTCTAGATTTCTCTAGATACAGGGTTCAAAAATGCTTAAAAAATCACTTTCAAGTTTAGCTGTTTTTAGTAAGATGATAAGTCATGGACAGTGGCGAATTTACAATCTTGGCCGCCCTAGGCCCCAGGCCATAATTCTCAGAACCAAAGAGTCATCACTTAATTTTTATCACGATTGGCCGCCTCTAATATCTAGCCGCCCTAGGCCCGGGCCTACTGGGCCTTAGGGTAAATCTGCCACTGGTCATGGAGGAATTCTTCTTATAAAATTTCAGATTAATACGTTGCAAGCGTCGACGAGTCTGACTCTGTTAAGTTTACTTGTGTCAATACGAGTAGAATAGATAATAATAAAAAAAAAGTTCTTGACAAAAGACGTGAACCTGTTCTGGCTTTTGAAAACCAATTCTTATTATTTGTAAAAACCCAATTTCTAAGTAGCAAAGGGCTATTGTTGAGGGCTCTTCAAAACTAAGGGACCAATAAGGATTGTTTTACAGAGAACAGATGTAGTATTTATAAAGACGGCAACTTTGAAATATGGGGAAGGCGTACACTTCACGTTAAGTAGTCAACGCCCAGACTGGATTGCTTCTGATCAATAAATCACTTTCAAATGGAAAGCCCGTTACAAGTTTACGAATATTTAAATATAATTGTAATAGGCGTTGCGTCAAAGTGGCGTCTGTGGTGTCTTGTGGGCAGAGGGCAAAAAACAAAAACGGTTGAAATGGGAATAATAGTACAGTTTGCAGAAATGAGTTTAAGAACAAATAAATGCTTGATCATTGTTAAGAGAGACGGACATTTATTCGGCATTAATACAAAGCGACTGGTAAGTCAGGGGGTAAACCCACTTTGTGTCGTGTCTAAGGGCCGTTAGGAATATAATTAGTTTATTATTGGCTGGCGCCTGTAGTTTCGTTTGTGTACAATTTTTTTTATAAAAAAATACAAGCATTTTTTTATCCTACTGATCGAAGCTATTTATTATTATGCGATAAAATTTAGCCAATATTCTAATTTGGGTCACGATTAATGTTTAAGGCTAATTCATTCATTATTTTATTACATAAGGTATTTTATAATAATAGGTAAGTGGTTATGAAAATAGTGATAGTAGAGTAGACTAAGATAATTTTGTTTGTATTTTCCTTGTCAATATTTGCTTTAGATTAACAAATATTAATAATCATATAATTGATTTTTTATTACGCGTCTATTCATAATGGATAATATAAATTCTGCTCAAGATAGATAAGTGCTCATAAAATAAAATTGATGACTTATTAATACTCGAAGTATATCTATTTCTTTCTTACAGTTTCTTATTTTATTGCAAGTATTAACTTGATTACTTAGATATTAGATTTCCCCTATACCATAAACGGATAATTAGAACTTTGAAGGCATCATTTCAATATATTTCACAGTTACTGTTTAACAATCATTGAAAAAAAAAAATTATAGATATAAATAATTTAATTATTTGCCCCAGTTTTAATGTTGTCCATGAAAAGCCAAAAGGTCTGCCTACCCCTTAAATATTGCAGGCGTGATGATATGCATTTATGTAAGTAGAGAAATATACATTTATAATGCATCTTTCTATAAACCTGTCAAATTTACTGAGCCAATCAGAGCGCAGTAACTGCAATATCCTGGTACAATTATTCTCAAACTTCGTAATTATGTACGATGAGTCGACCTGCACTAATTAAAAGTCCAAATTGTATAAACAGGCTCCAAGATAATCAAAGAATTCACACATTTAGTGATAATCGGCTGCGAACATACGCATGTATTAAGCAAATTAACAGTCGACAACAAACAACAAAGGTTTTCTAAATAGTGGGCAGAGAAAGCGTAATCATAATGGAACTGCGCACACGCCGCTACATGTAACGTACATAATAAAGACTGTCACGTGTGCTCCGATAGGGCTGCCTATGACTAATATGTACTTAATGGCAAACTTGATGTCGAACGCGGCTCAACACGCGTTTAATTTGTTGTCAAAAGTTAGTTTTTTTTATTTTTATTATGTGTGTCTAGTCTGCTCAATCCATCAATTCTTTACGATAGAGTGTTCTATGTTCTTTGAGTTAAAACTTTAGGAGTAGGTAGGTTCCAAATTTTATCACAATCAATTTAATAGTAGTATTAGTATTAAATCGTAAATTACTTTTTATGATATTAGTGAGGAAATTAAGTTAGTACGGAAAATAATTATGTCACTTAAAAAATAACTGACTAACTAAACTTCACGCCGCTTCTCTTGCGGGGTAGGCAGTAAAAACCGAATAATAACTAAGAAACTGGACAGATTTTATGTTTGCGACAGCCCTGCATCACAATCAAACGAAACAAAGTAATGAACTGCGCCGAGGTCGAGATGAAAGTATTGATAAATCAAGCCGGAGGGAAAGAGATGCGCCAACAATAGTACTAATAAGTCATATTTTACATGCAATCGGCCCTGCTACAAGCTAAAATGTTAGAACAAGGCGTACAGTTCGCCTCATGATGGACTGGCACTTAAAAATATAATGCAAGTATTATTTATTTATTAGTTATTTTTTGGTTAGCTAAATTTTCCTTCGGCACTGAATAATGGCATTACCTGAACACTAAACTTACTTAACCATTTACAAAAGTTAGTACTTAGTTAATTGAACCATGTCTAGCAAATGTAGTGTCATTTTTATTTTATTTAGATTTCTAGTGTTAACGTTTTATATTGTTCGACTTATCCTATCCTAAGACTATAAAAAATAAAAAATACTTTTATTTCTCTGATGTTAAATTACAAGTTAAGAGATGCCCCAGGATGTAATAAATACTTATATTGGGAATGTCTCGCTCTTTCCATGTAATTTTCTCATATTAATCTAAAAGTTATAAACAATAAATTAAACGATTTCAATCTAGGATTAACTTTCTGTATAAGGTTTTATCAGTTTATATATCTATAAATAAAACTATCGCATAGAGTTCCGAGACACGATAGCACTCCAAGAGTCCGAGGCTTAATGACCAACTATGAATATGAAAACAATCGTGACTCTACAAATAGAAATAGTACGGAAATAGAAAATAACTTACAATAAAAAGAAACTGGTCACTAGGCCACTAGTCAATTAGTTGAAATATCATACGAGTTCCGGAAACTACATATGTATCTGACTGTACATTCTTTCAGCCACCACACATACGCCACAATAGTACGGGTGTTGGTGAAAAATGTACCATGGGAATTGTTAGACAATTGGTGAAAATGGCGTAAACAAGTTCCCGAAGAGATTTCGTGGTACGCTATGGCATTTGTGAGAGGCTGATGTAACTAACTGGGAGAAAAATAATCGTGCGCGTGAGCACGCTCGTGCAAGGACGGAGACTGACGGCAGGGCTGTCTGTCTGTATGAATTTAAAAATCTATACTAATATAAAAAGTCCAATAGTTTAGTTGAAAGCGCTAATGGAAATTAAATGGGTTAAATGGAAAATTTAAAAAAAGTAGTGACAAGTGGCTGGCTCGTCGCCTACACAATCACATACCCAAAACCCCATATACCATTAGTCGCCTTTTACGACATGCTGGGCAAGAAACACAGTTAGCACATTCATATAAGTCCAAGACCAACATGAGACATTTTGTAGAATGTATTTTTTTTATATTTTTATTTTATTTTAATATTTGTCATATATTTATATGTCATGTCATATTTTAATATTTATTTTTTGACTGATTGTAGTTAAGGGGGCTAGTTGCCCCTTTGACTCCGTCTACCCCTCCGGGAATTACGGGCGTAATTATATGTTATAAATAATATAAATAACTAATAATTGACGACATTCAATATTATGTTGATTTTATTCTATGGGTATCTATTTTCATACTACATAATTTTATTAGTAATCGTATAAAAATTAAAAATTTTATTACAATTTTTATTGCAAGCGGAATTAAAAATAAGATAAAAATATTACATAAATGAACCTGCTAACCCTAGACAGCGTATCATTACAAAACTAAAAAGCTTATTAAAATAATGGTCAGATAGGTGGATGGAATTAGAGATTACAATGAGGAATGCCAACATTCCTGTTTCGCAGGCAGGTGCGAGCGGATTCCTGTACGTCATTTACGGGAATCATCTACTTATGTTATTGAGATACTATTTCTGTACTAACTCACTAGGAGTAAGTAGTCAGGCGATGCTTAGGCTAGCTATTCATTATTTCACCGAAATATCTTTTCTACTTATACTATCAAATATATGATACCTATATACTAGCAGCCCGCCCCGGCTTCGCACGGGTATACATTTTTTATCCAATTTTTTTCTAGAAATACGTATGTTCTTTTATTTAGGGATAATTTAGAATTTTAATGATGAAAGAACTTTTGAAATCGGTCTATTAGTTTATGAGTCAATTCAATACATACATAGAAATCTTTCTTCTTTAAAATTTTATTGTAGGTTTCGCATAAGAATAATATAATTTTTCAGAAAAGTAATGCCAATAAAAAAGAAACTAAAAAAAATAAACGACTCTAAACAGCCTAAATGATGATGATGTTAATACTAACATAAAGATCGTTGTTTAAATATTTAAATATAGGAGCAGTAAAAAAATATTTTGCTGTTTGAATCCATGCGAGCGTAGTTGCGGCGCAAACAAGTGTATTATGCTAGTGCAGTTATAGTCATTTGCACGAAATTGTGATTATGCACGATTTCGTGAAAATGATTAACCTGATATGTTGCCATAGGAAACAGACATTCAATTGTTCTGATTGAGATTTTGCAACAAAACAATCCCTTTTGTTTGGTTTAATATGATTTAAGGTTTTCATCATGACAATGTGTTTAGCGAGTTCTCTCTAGACTAGAGATTGTAAACCTTTTATAGTTGAAGATAAGAAGCCGGTCCGGTGTATTCTGACCTAACCATTATTCCAGGAGTTTCATTTTCCAGGAGTGTTTTTTTGGCGACGTAAGTACCAGCCATGTATACTAAGAGAAAATAATTCCTCTTTTATTTTTAAACAACTGTGTAATTTAACATAAAAAAGCAGTTCCATTTAAGAGTAACAACGTATCTGGCGACGCAAGCACTATCAATGAGGAAAATAAGGATTTATTTTTTAATTTTCTGCCTACCCCGCTAGGGAAGTGGCGTGTAGTTTAGTTAGTTAGTTTAGTTTTTTTTTAATTTAAGTATAACTGGGTTTTTATATTTAACACGAGGGACCCGGTAGGCCGGCAGTGAGCTTGACAAAAGAAAACCGTTAGATTAAGCCAACAGGAGAAACTGCGATCCTCATCAGTTCCCCTAACACGAACATACCCTACGTATCTAAAACCTACAAGTATTCTTGTAAGGCGTGTAACTTTCAAGTAGTGTTACCATCCGTCCGGATTTCCCCGGATTTGTTCTAGTTTAGAGGGCATCCGGGGAGCGTCCGGGCGGGGTTTCATTTGTAGTCCGGGTTAAAAATTTAAAATCATGAGCTGCCCACGACACATGCACTGTGCCCGCACACCGCGATCAACCGACGAACCGACTCGCTAAATTCACCATTATTTTCAACTATTTTATTATACTGATTTCCGGGGCCTGGGCTCTAAAATCCGGGGTTTTCACGCGTTTTGTCCTGGTTGTCAAATGAGAAATGGTAATTAGAGATGGTAACCCTACTTTCAAGCAAGGAAAAAAAATATGTACACCGTCGAAAAAGCAAATCGATAATCACGAACATTCCGCAACATTATCAGCAATCAAGCTCAAGATTCAGTAGGTATCCTAAATTATCTAAACAGCTGATAGCTTTATCGCTATCGATAAAACAATTTGCGTGTGCTGTGCCGTACTGACGGCCCGTCGTGATATAAAAAAGGATGGACAACACTGTATAAATGTATATCTTTAGGTACTAATATTATAAAGAGATAAGATTTGTATTTTTGTGTGTGTGTATGTTAGTAATGAATAAACTCAAAAACTACTGTGCCGATTTCAAAATTTCTTTCACCATTGGAAAGCTACATTATTTGGAAGTAACTTATGCTATATTTTATCCCCATATTCTTACAGGAACGGGAACTATGCGGGTGAAACTTCGGGGCGCTGATAGTCTATTTATAAGTATAATATATAATATCTCTATATAATATCTCTATATAATATCTATATAATAACTAGGATGTATACTATAGATATTGCAAATACGAAAGTTTGCACTAGAAATAAACACAAGAAGATGATAAGCGCAAATCAAAAACATATTTTTGATGTTTATCTTTGCATCAATACATTTGAATACCATTTTATTCCTTGACTAATGAAGCCAAAAGAAATTAACATTCGTGATTTACTTCTATAATCTCCCAACATCATTAGCAATTCTTCTATCACGCCCAACCGATCACGTTTAACTAACAACGGTGTAAACACAACACCGCATAAGGCGGCTAGTCCTAACCGCATTGTGGCTGCAAACGCATTCGTATCAAATTACTATAAAATAAAAGGAGCGTGTATACACAGTCCGTTAAACAACCGGAACAAAACTGAGGTCGCCGTGACGAAAGCTAAATCCAAATTGGATTTTGAAGTTGTAGCTTGAAATGTAAGAGCATGACGGCGACCCTTTGTGGCAACGACTCACGCATGCATTACACGACAAGAGTGCATTGTAATGGCTATCGTACACAGACAACATGCTGGTGACTTACAATACGAGGGCAATGGTAGCACGCAGCTTAACGTACGTTAGTATTGTTCAAGTAAATTGACTTTAAAATGGGAACTGCGAATGCAGAATTCAGAAGTCAGAATTGTGTAGTAAGTATTATTCAATTAACAATGGCGTTTAGTCTAGTGTAAATCGGTAAATTTTATACCGCAATTCATTTGTATGGAAACGTCGCATCTTGCATTATTTACTAAAGTATGTTAAAGTTATTTGCATTTAACAAAAATAATTACTTATTACTGGAAAAGACAATGAGAGAACTATTTGCTGTAGTCTTTGCAACATCAACGGCTGTTAGGCCGACGAACAAGACCTCAATGATAACTTTTGTTTTAGATTACCATTATTTTGGAGAAAGTAGACAAACGTTTTGTAATAATGGCAACACAAGGCTAATCTGAAATTTCGCCTCCACCATTGACCATGAAGGTTGAAAAGCCGTCTGTGGGCGTGGGTTTAGTAAATATCTTGCGTAACCAACAATAAGGCGTACACAAGCGAATTTGTTATCCATAACAATCAATCAGTTTTCTAAATTAACATTATTAAGAGCTACTTTCATATAGGGCTGCCTGATGATAGATGGAAAATAATAAATAAATAAATAAATTCTCCTGACTGACACACCAATTCCCTAGTCCCAAACTAAGCTTGTGCTTGTGCTATGGATGCTAAATGAACGGATAGAAATACTTAAATACGTTTATAAACATCTATGACTCGAATACAAATGTCCATGTTCATCACACGAAACATTCGCCCCTAGCGGGTTTCGAACCCCCGACCCTCGATTTCGTGGCCAGGGTCTCTGAACACTCGACCAACAGGCCAGTCAAAGAAGAATCAATCAATATCAAAAGAAGGTTGATTTGTGATGATTTTCCAGCGAATTATTTTTATGCTTTATTGCACTTATGAAAAGTATAATTGGCGAAATTAATGCCGCTCGATTTATCCTAAATGCATCTACATTTGGGATAATTCAAAATATAACATCACGTCTACAATCCCCGAAGAGGTAGGCAGAGTCAAAGGGGCAGTAGGTCCCTTTAACCATATTCAGCCAAAAATAAAACTGGCCTGGGTTAGATGGAAAATGGAACAAATCGACCATAGATTATATTAAATTACTGGCCAAGAATATACTAGCATATTGTTATGATTTAAACTTAGTATGATTAAGATTTATGCATATGTCAGTTACATCGAGTATTGTCATGTGTGTCAAATAAAAATGTCAATGTCAAGTGTTTCTCTAATAATACTTTCAAAATATCACGACCTCGATCATTCAATAATAGTACTTGTTCTATTCCATTCCGGTGCTTTGTTGTCTCTAGTTGGGGTATAACCTTTCGACCATGAACTTAAAATTGGTAAATCTGGTTAATACATAGAAACGGCTGCCACTTGACCTCAGATATTGCAGCTGAAGATTGAAAATGTTAACACCTTTGTTCTCTTAATAAAAAGGAAATATTAAGTTTTTAAAAATTTCCTTCTGTCAACCCTACTTTCATCTAATATTCGTCTGGTAAAAGTTCATCAACCGCAGCCACCTGAACAATAGGAGTACGAATTAAATTCTCTATCCGTTGATTGAACACCTACGCCAGCGAAAGTGGTCGCTGATTGTCGTGTGCGATAATTGAATTTTTGTCCACTGGGTTACGCCCGCTCGATACTCGAGATAACAACACGTAGGCTGCATTGTAATGTAATCTTAAGTTACGAGATATCTATGAGCAAATAATCGACTCTCTTAGAGACATCGAGAAGCTGGTGCGATAACGCGTACCCGAAATCAGTTATGCATTTAGAGAAGTCGCTATCGCAACAGACGGTGAGTACGCAATAATTGATCATAAATATTGTAATGACAGTAATAATGATGATGCCGAAGAATCCGAGGCATACATTGCAGCTCAAAACGTGAAAGTGCAATACGATCGTCACGTGTGATAGTTAAGACAATAGCCTTGACGTGTGATGACATAGAAGACGATTCTCGCAACAGTCTGGTGCACGATAACAAACATGCAACATTCGTTCAATCCACGAGGACATAAACATCATTAATCAAAAAACAAATCGTCTTATTGTCATATTTCACGCACATGACTCAATGCCTTATTACGAACCAGAAGGTCTTCAATTACCGATGAATGCAGTTAAATCATCGCAAATTCAAGGTCATTAATTATATAAAGATGATGCTGCGACTTGCTTTCAGATATTTTTTATTTCGTTGGCACATATGAAATGCTCAAAGTGAATAATTTTGGGGTTATTATTGTAATTTATAAACTGGGATTGTATGTACACAATTTGTTCGTGATATTTTGTGATTAGGTACACTGACGATCACAAGTGAAGTTTAACAACTACACATTTTAGATTGAATTTCCGAGGAATATAATAAAAACATCAAGGCTAAAGGCCAGGTGGCGTGAAAATTTAAATGAGAATTTATCTGTATGTCCATATAAGAAGCGGGTGGTGAAAAAAATCAATATTCAAGGTGTTGCCAAATAATATTATTGAGCCGGCTGGTGGCTCGGCCATGGCAGATGACATGCCACTTTCTCTCGAATGAACCGAACTCTCCAACCCGGACGTGCGGCTTTTTGCATTGTTTTTGTTAATGTGATATTATTATTATCGTTGTATGAGATTGAAAGTTAATGTACTATACCCGCTTGTGAAAAATCGAAAGCAAATTGCCCAGCTGTTGGGTCTGTTAAGGTTACAACCTTATCGGCTACTTTCCCTTTTTGCTTTTATGGTGCAGGCCTAGTATAATAAGCGCGTTAATTTTACGAACAACACACCACGGGGGTTTGCGAGATTGCTTTTACATCGCATTAGAGGTTTTTATGTGGCTGATAACTTACCCTTTCGCAGGGCGGCGGATGGGGGGGCGTGTCGACCTCCGTGTAGATGCAGAGTGTTGATTTCCTGGACAGCGAATCGCTCGCTAAGCTGCTCGAACTCGAGCCTGAGGAGAACTTCATGGTGCCTCATTCAGCAGGCGTTGGGGGATCAAGTGATGTCGAGTTGCACGTTTGCGTGGTGTTGCCGGCACATCACACAAGTGCTCGTCTTCTGGGGCCGACCTCGGTCTCTCCAGCCCAGTTGGGGTCGTAGGTGAACCACTTGCGCAAGTGACAACTCGGTTCGTTGAAAGTATTCAAAGTCAGCTTCGCGTTCACAAGGTCTTTTCTGGTAACTGAACGCTACTGGAATCTATAACGCCTTCGTTGGCCTGCAACAAACGAATAATAAGGATATTTAATATCAAGATGTTACCCAACTATTCTATTAATTACACAAGTTTATGAGACTTTTTGAATCTAAACATGTAGTAAACTGCTAAAAATTCGAGCAGTTTAGAACAAAATATGCAGAAAATTTCCAGTGTAAACAAGTTACTCAATTCATAGCGGTAAGTGTACTCGTAATCTCAAAACTGTGAGGAAACACTTACGCCTAAAATCATTACAATTTCCAATTAGACATTTAAATGAAGTCTTCACGTGTTCGCTCAATTAACTCTTTAGGTAAATTAATTACATGTTTATGGCATTTGCGACAGAGAATGTGATCGCTCTAATTTATTTACCATTGGAATGCTCTTGAATAGTATTTATCTTACGTCATCTACGTTATTTACTTTCATTGAAATTTATATCTAATACTTTGCCCCGCCTATTGTGGGGCACTGCTTTGTTTTTGTTTACAGTGTAGATATTTTCATTTAGATTTGATGTAACGAAATTAGAAGGCTTAGCGACTCACACAGTAATCACATCAAAATTGTTATGTAACTTGAGAGTGTGCAATGTAAAGGTATGTTATTGTTTGTTAAGCTACTACTATGTATTCAAATTAGGTGAATATTCTGCAGTTAAAATGCTAACACGAGTTGCAGTGATCAAGAATCATAACAGGTGATTCTGTGCGATTTGTCAACAAGCTTGTTTCAAAATTAGCGCAGCCGTGCAAGATTTCGATCGCGAATAGGAATGCTATTTCGTGTTTACAAAACATTAATTCCACATATCTTAGCGTTGTCTTGTCAGTCTGAGATTTAAAAATAATGTGTCTACCGTGCCTTGCCTGGCATGTCATAAAGGCGACTAAAGGTATACCATGTTTTGGATACGTGATTGTTTAGGCGACGAGCTAGCCAATTGTCACTACTTTTTCACAATTGTCCATCTAACCCAGCCCAGTTTAATTTTTGGCTGAATGTAGTTAAAAGGACATGCTGTCCTTTTGACTCTGCTTACCCTACGGAATTACGGGCGTGATGTTAGGTATGTAAGTATGTATATCTTAGCGTGTTCATATAAACATATAGTCTTGCTAGATAATGAACTGTCGTAATTTCGTAATATGTGACCTGCATCACACATTGTGCGCGATTGTGTTATCTGTTGATGACTTGCCACTTCAAATAAAGTAAAAGAACATGATAATAAAAGTTGTATTTTCTTCCTTGGCTGATTTTTAGGGTCGTACCCAAAGGGTACAAACTGGACCCTATTACTAGACTCCGCTGTCCGTCCGTCTGTCACCAGACTGTATCTTATCATTTTGACAAATGATGTATTTTCTGTCCCTATAACAACAAATACTAAAAACAGAATAAAAAAATATTGAAGGGGGGCTCAAATACAACAAACGTGATTTTAATGCCGTTTTTTGCTCGATATTGGTACGGAACCTTACGTGCGCGAGTCCGAATCGCACTTGACTGGTTTTTTGCAACTAATATGATCGAAATTGTTTTGTTTGGGTCTTTGATATAATATATCGAAAGATACTTGTGAAACCTATCGACTTGTTTTAACAACAAGACCCTATGTAAGCTGTATAAGCGTTCGCTTATTGTTAGGAATGACAAACGATCATCAATTTCAATTTGACGTTAAGTACGACTTTATTTAGACATCAGTTAAATGTGAGTTATAAAATAAGTACCTAGTTTTCGTTACGTCATCAATATTATTGTCATGCAACAATCATAATAGCTTCAGTTGCGAAATATGAATGCACTTTTTGCTACATTACATTGATCTAGTTTAACCATCGATTGAAGTGGAGTGTCGAAACCAAGGACACGGCAAGATAGAGCGATATGAACGAGCCCATTATGGAAGATCATGAGAATGATATCGATGACTTTGTATAGGTTCTTAAATGTTAAAAGGCGTTGTTGCAGAAAAACGATGACAATCAATATTGGCGCATCGTTGCGAAAGTCATTATAGGGTTTACACAACAGACAGATGCTGGTTTTAATAAATAGATAATTTGTATAGAGCATGAATAGTGATAGCAACATCTGAAATATATGTGCCATATTGTGTAATAGTGTACGTTTAAAATATAAAAGTAAATATTTCTTCCAGATAGCATTAATAAGGTATGAATCTGTATAATGTAAAAATTTCGCAGTTATATTCTCTGAATGAAAAATTCTAAATCTTTTTTGTTCCTTTTTCGATTTCAATCTATATTTATACGTCATTTTGAAAATGACGTACCTATAAATATCATAAATTTAATCTTTAACTATCTATAGAGCAGTGGTAAGGACACGCGCCCAAATCTATGTACGTATTTATACCACTAGCTCGGCGTTGACGGAATACATCGTTATAAGTACACCATTTGTATTTTTAAATGCGAAATACAAAAAAATCATCCAACACAACAGCTTTTACATAACTTTACAATTCACACGTTTTATAAATACATTTTAATACTATTCTCTCACGGCTTTATCGCAAAACATTCGCAATGAGTAATTTAAAAAAATGTCATTCATAAGTAACTAATTATCATGTCCAAGCAATACTACAAACAAACTTAAAGCGCTGAATATTAAGGGGAATCAAGTCGTGATGGGCGTACGCAGCTTTTGGTCCAGCGGGGGGCAATACGATATTGTAGAAAGTAAATAGTAGTATCGCCGCTCGATAGGCCAATATCGATTGTCTATCGATAGCTAATCGATAGTTCAACTATCGATTCTGAATACTTTCGGTGAACAGCAATACTATCGATAATCGAGTATTGCTCTAACAGAGACATACAAGTAGTTGTGTAGGTTCGAGATAAAATTTAGACTCCTCGTTTCTCACCGGACCGTTTATAAATTACTCTCACCGGGATTAGCTCACCTCTGGACGTCAGATATTCGTAATTGTGTTCTTTGCGGAGAAAATTGCACTGGTGTGCTTGTATTTCTGTCGTACTAAGGCTCTGGATTCAATTTAATATCATAAATTAACATGTTCCAATCTAGGTTCACGTTAATGTGTAATTTTATTACATGGTTATGGTAATTTTGTCTCGTGGGAACAAGAGATGGCATAGAAAATTTTAGACCAAATCGAGCGAAGCCGCAGACAATAGCTAGTCTATAACATCAGTAGGAAGCAAGATGAACGAAAGTTCACAAATGTGCTACCGGGAGTATGTCGCAACGGTCGTCAAAAGATCTATAATCGATAGTTCTTTAAAACTAGAACTGACAAAATTCACAACATCGAAAACTGTGACATAGTTGCAGTTGCATAATTGGAGCACGCGTCACAAACTATGAGATGAAGTCGATTTCTTATTAAGATTTCCCAATGAGACTTCTTGTGAACATTAAACACTGTTTGATAAACCTATGTGATGTGCAACTAGATTGTATAGATAGATTGATGACAATAGCCTCCTAATAATTAGGAGCAATTCACTGGCAACTAGTATTTGATCTATTTCATTGATCGGATATTGACCTAATAAATCCAACCACTTAATTAAAATGCGATCGAAGGAAATCTAGAACGTAAGAATACACTTGTAGCAACATCGGTTTATAAATTCAACTTTTCACCTCGACTTAATCCATCTTTCATTAGGTTGTTTTCTTCTCTTGTTTTGTGAACTTGTATCATCAGATTGAAGGTACCAAACAATAGAACGACGACCACCAGCTGATTCAAAATAGTCAAGTTACGAAGGTATTGCACAACGATACATATTTCACACGTGCGCCCTGCGCGTGCGCATAGCCGCCATTTTAAACTGTTTAAATGGAGTTTACCGTAACCGTTTCGGTCAGGCTTGGGAAGTTGAGACATGTTTAGCACTTAGACTTTGCATAGTGAGTCACGCGTTTGTTGGATTTTTATGCGACACGCTTTGCTGTTATTTAATGGTTGACTCGTGTAAATTACTGTGCGGGGTCAACACATCAGCTGTTCCTGGGACAATCAATTGAGTATTTCACAAGCTATCGAATAAAATACAAAAAAAATACGTATTAAATAAACGCTTCTTCAATTAATTCTATCTACCTAGGTCAGGTTTTATAATAAGCTCGAGGTTTTATCTAGAGACTACAGCATGGGGTTTTTGAAAATGAGTTTACTAGGAATCTGGAAAGTCTGTAAACCTCTGGTGTTGCAATGTGAAGGTGTGATTACTTCCATTAGTCAGGCCGTACGCATAGTAGCCACCTCTAGTGGTTTGAGATAAAAATTACAAAATTGTGCAACAACAAAATTTTGAGAAGCAGTTTTCTAGTCAATTTTGTAGTAATAACGATATTTTAAGTAAAAACTAAACTTCACGCCACTTCCTTAGCGGGGTAGGCAGAAAGAGAACCGAACGCCATATGGCACGATCCTTACACACCTCACTTACTTCTTGAAGAGGCGAGCTCTTCAACAAGTAAGTAGTTTAAGTAAAAGCTGCCGAATATCCCTTTTCTAGGAGTTCGTACATAATGAAAGCCGAAGGTATTATTAGAAAGGATATGTAAATAAATACTACCATCTTTAAGTATTTTTGTAGTGATGACTAAACCAGCATGTATCTTTGTTATTGGTCACAAATAACTGACAAAGAAATATCAAGGAATTTATTGAAGAAAAACAACATACCAGTTATTTTTAAAGTATGTACCTTCATGTATATTTTATGTTTTTCATTCTGTTTACATTTTTGTACTGTACAGAAATAACTTGACATAGGTACTGTCTGTTAACCCCAGAGTTTTTTTGTAATGGTTCATTGTCCGTTGTTATTTAATTTTTTATTTGATAGTATTATGTGTGGTTATAAGTATAATGCTGTGGGATCGGATAATGTAATCTCTTTTTGATCTTCAAATTTATTGAGTCAGTCAGAGATAAATGAAAGTCTTCAAATTATCTCTAGAAATATTTCATCGCCCAAATGCAATTTGGCAACGGATTTAGCGTATGACCTAAATCAATAATTTGAATTTTGAACAGTTGAGCACACTGATAACAATTTTAATATCGATTTATATTTACTTAAATATTAAGATGAGTCATTGAGCAAAATCGTAAGATGTATCCTAAGATTTTTAACATTGAAAGTAAAACCGCGAATGCAGGACAAGCGAACACATGTAACGCACTTCGAACAGATACCCGCGTCCTTCGGCTGAACAAAGGAAAGAGTAACAAAGGCGAGTGTGAGAGAAAAACTGCAGATTGCGACAGAGCGAGAGCCTTACCGTCATTAGGTAGGGTTGCTAGATCATTGACGACATAGACATAATTTCAAATTCAAAATATCTTCATTGACATAGGTTTAAAAAGCACTTATAAATAGTTAATATACAACAAAAAGAAAAGATATAATACTACCACCGGTTCGAAAAATTTATTCGAGAAGAAACTCGACAGATGCTAAAATTTGATTAAACTAATGCCGAATGATGAACCAATTATTGCAGGTTTTTTTCTGCTTTAATCCGAGTTAATATACTTAGTTGTTTTATGATCGAGCTGGCGAGTCACTTAACGTTATTACTACCGCCCATGAACAAATACGACTTCAGGATGATCAAAAATTATATAAATTATAATATTGTTCATTGCGACTACTTCAGTTTTTCATATATGTACCCAATACTAGGCAGTAGGAATCCGATGATATGGGATTGGTTTTAAATATAAGCAATATTTAATATACCCGCAAGCTTGACATATGACGCAGACTTAACAAAAGATAAGAAAGATGTGTTGAAACAACGGTTATTTTTCTTAAGGATGATGAGCGCCCAAAGAAGCTTAAGTATTTAGGTCAGTTAGGTATTTAAATGTTATTCTTTTGGTTTAGTTATCTTGACTATATGATCCTCCGGACTTCTAGATCTCTTATGAAGATAAAAAATGACTATGCATTTATATCATTTAATTCTAGCCTATGTTTAAGGCGGTGTGTCCCAGAAGCCCCCTCTGGCTTCGCCCCCGCCGCTTATGAAACGTTCAATTATAGTGCTAAAATGCATTAAAGGTTTATAAAAGAGATCTTCAAGTAAATGTTTGATTATTTAATCAAGTTATCAACATAACATAACGTCACGCCCCATCAGGTGATTATTACCGGTATACACTCTAAAATATTTGCCAACCCTTGTATATACAATACATATATAAGAGGTTTGGGGAATTAGAATGAAGTGTGGGAGATAACCGTGATTATAAGAAGAATTAGCAATAAAAATGATGTTGTGTAAACCTCAGACATGTACATTTATAATTCAAGCTATGATTGTGGGTTCCACTGATCTATTGAAGGCGAAAGAAAAACATAATGGCATTGAGCTCAATTGTCTAGGCAGATAGAAGGTATGTAATACACTGTCGATGTCGGTAAATATATTATGTTTCCACTATTTGTTATTTAGTTGCGTTTTTCTTGTTTGTTTATTTGCTGGAACAATGTTTGATAATATGTAGGTATTTGTTTTTGTGATATTCTGGATTGATTGTGTTTTGAAGCAATTTTTAGAACTTTGCACCAAATAAAGAAAGAATTTTCGAAATCAACTTGAATAGGCAAGAATAATCCTATTATGAAAAAAATATATATACGGTCGGATTGAGAACCTCCTCCTTTTTTTGAAGTCGGTTGATAAAAGAAAATAAGTGTCATTAATGTTAGAATATTTTCTCTTATTCTTATACAAACATAAAGTTTACAAATAAAACAAATAGTTAACATACTAAGTTAGGTATGTGACCTAAGCACAATATATTATGTAGTTAAAAAAAAATCGAACTACGGCCGATTTGTATGCCATTATATAATATTTGTATGCTATTATATAATATTAAGTTAATTAAATGAAGTATATATAATATACAACTCACGTTGATTACTCCATGGATCTCCTTCCATTCCACACAAGTCACTTAAGACCATAACTACTCGACACCCACGTCATACGACGGCACAAATTAGACTAGCTGTTCCCCGTTTCCTCGTTTGTATAAATATGATAATGTCCTACTTTCGTATCAGGGAAATGTCTAGCACGCGATGTTAGGATATTATTAGTGTGAATGAAGCGGATCGGTAGGAAATAGGAATGCATCAATGGTTCAGTAAATGTTAAGTAGGTTTTGGTTATGCTACTAATTGTACAAGCTTGAACAAATGGAATCGCGCCCTAAGGATCCCGATATAAGTAAGGATGTAGTTTGTAGTCGGAGTATTGTATGTTTTTATGCATACTAGTTTTGGCCTGCGGCTCTGTCCGCGTGGGATTCGGTCTGTTAGTAGAGAGAGTTACTTTCGCTCATATAAATTTTGTTAGGACAAAAAATGGTTAATCTGTATAGTACAGCACGATATGTTTCTTGCTTTTATATCCTCTTTACGTTTTAGGTTGACTTTTTGAGAAACAAGAGTTTGGGGATGTGACAAAAATGACCATATTTCTGTTGATTTGGAAATTTGATATTTACAATCCTTTGGTTGACACACATAATTATACGGACAATGAAGTGAACATTCAGGGGCTCCATTTTCTTTGTTGACATACGAAATCCTTAATAAGGAGTCAAATGTTCTGATCTCTTCAAGGCTGAACTAAAAAGATTATGTAAGTATGAGTAAAGCAAATATTATTCTAATCCACATCATCACTTATCGGGATTTGTATTTTGATAAACTTTTATGATACTTAAGTACTAAATATATTATTATTACAAGACTTTTAAGTCTTAAATTTTTATATTTAATTGTATTGAACTATTTCGAATTTTTTTTATCCTACTTGAATTCAATATTAACAATAAAATTTTATAAAATCGAGTGTATTTACTATGGATATCCTATTACACATAATATCCATAGTTAAAATTACTACGCAATATTCAAATGGAAATTAATAAATATATAATAAAATCACATAATTGGATATTCATGCATATTATTTTGTGATAATTAACTATAACCATTTTGATGAGGTTATTAAAAATATCCTTGAAACGGATGTTAGCTTCCTTTAGATCTTAATCCGAAAACCGAGAAATCAGAGTTTTGACGATAATTTCATAAGATTTTATGAATATTGATATACCGAGAGAAACGCCGACGAAAATTTCACAAAATTATTGATTCTCACAATAAACAGATCTATATCGCTATGAACGATAGAAATCTAATATCGAGATTGTAAATTTATTCCGATATGTTTTGGAAACCAGTAAAGTCGATCGAAACAATCAAGTAGGCGTTATATCGCTAACAGGTTTCAATGATTTAATGGGTTATAATCGAGCTGTCACGTTCAGGTTACTTAGAAAACACGAGACTGGTAGAAAAATAAAAATAGGAATAGATAATTGAGTGGTAACCATTATTATTATGGAACTAGCAGCGCAAGTAGGTCCCGTTCCTATAGGAACAGCGGAGATAAAATATATCCTATGTTACTCGCTGATAAAAAATTCTTTCACCAATGGAAATAGCTTTCCATTAGTGAAAGAATTTTTCAAACTGGTCCATTAGTTTCGGAGCCTATTCAATGCAAACAAACAATGAATCAAATGTTTCCTCTTTATAATATTGGTATAGATAAATTTGCATATAAAGGACAAGATTTATGAGGGAAAGCTGAATTGGCATCCATAATACTGTATCATGCAATAAAAAAAAATAAATGTTTCCTAAGCATATTACATAGATATGAAATGATAGGACTGAAAATATAAAAATAAACGGGTAAATAATGTAAAACTTAAATCATTGCAGAATAATGAAAAATCGATAAAGCAAACTCAGATACCTGACGTAACACAACACAAACACAATACAACTAAGGAAAGCATGCAACTACTTGCCGATAAGAACATCGATATAAAATTTTATCAACAACCAGAAATAATCCACGAACAAACATCGGTAAGTGTATCGACAAACATGAAAAGAAAGAACACCTGATCACACCACGTATTATTTGCATGTCCTAAATACCCCTGTACCGTTAGCAAAAACGCAGCATGCATTACTGGGACTGATACCACGTGTATTTCCTTCATTGAGGCTGAAGGTGCGTGCAACCAAGAAACCGTGGCGAAGAGAGCAATCAGGTGTGACAGCACGCATGCCCCAACAGTCGTTTTACACGCAAATTATATTGATGAAACTCAAATTTACCAGCTAACGGGGTGTCCGATAAAATTGTTAATAGCCTCGTCAATTAATCCCAAAAGCAAAAGTGGGACACTCGAATGTGAGACTGGAAAGATCGGAAAGTGTTTTGGTACGATTTAAGCGATGTAATTCTTACTTGCATCTAAAGAGAAACACAAAATTTATTCAGATCTCATACCGGGTGCAAGACCAAATGCTGATAAGCCTTGCGCAGGAATATGTACAAGTAAATTATACTTTGCAACACGGAGATGTTACAAAGATACAAAGCATGTGGTAACTAAGCCGTATCTTTCATTTGCTTAGTGATACTTAACAAGTGCAACGAGATTTGCAGAAAGATTTATAGAGTAGTGTTATTCTACATACCCTTTCTCTTTGAACTATTAAGATCTTTCCAGATAATGCTATCCTTTTAAGTATAGTGTTTCAAGATATTAAGATAGACAATGTAACGTAACGTTTAAGGTCAAAATGAAACAGAAACGCAGTCGTGAAATAAAAGTCGTGCTGCCAGGTGACAGATAAATCATTGAAGGATAATGAGTAAGCCATGATGCAGCCCGACAGACGACACGTTACGAACACAATTAGAATAAACTCTAGTGTTTCAACAGTGGATAAGAAAAAACATCAAAAACGTGAAAACGATAAGATTGTACAGATAAAAATCAATCTTTAAGAAATCGGGAACAGTAATCTCAAATTGCACGTGGTAAGTAAGTTATTTAAACAAAATACCTACTGCGTCGCGGCGTAAAGCATTAGCTAGTCGCAACTAAAAATAAAACCACGTCAGCCACTGATAAGACCTGCATAAGCCTTATTATGAAGAAACCATAAAACGCGCGTTATATAAACGCGAGAAATGAATTCATATCTCGGTTAAAACAACGTTCGAGATAAAATGGCTCGCAATTAGCCACAACAGAACGATGGGTAGAACGAGTTGCAATGAGATTACTGATACTCATGTAACGAACTAAAATGAAGAGTGGGTACGCAGCAATTTTCTGGTTAACTTAATTCTAGTTATTTCTTTTCTGAATGATCTCAAACTGAGTGGATGATTATTTTTTTATGATAACCGACCGCCGGAGCGTGACGCAGCGCCGTTCGGTCTACGTAATGCGCAAGATACAGGCGGGACCAAGCCCAAAGCTTTCGGTTCAACGACCAAGCGGTAAGGTCAGGTGCGAGATGAAAAAAAAAAACACTCGCCAGTTTCCGCAATATCTAATTTTCGATCGTAAACATTAATTGGGCTTATTACACGGGCGAGCCGCGAGCCCATGCTGATGGTTTTAAGCTCCAGAAAGTGCGTAAATTGAAAAAATAAACGATGTCATAATATCACAACGTGTGCGTATCAAAATTCATTATACAATCTTCATCTCCTCTATCTATCTTCGACGCGTTGCTAAGTAATTAAATCTACTGCAAATCGTACTACAAGTTATAGCTAAATAATCTAACAGTATTCTGAATTGTAATCCATTCCCCGTAACAAACAAATAGTTAAATGCTGTATAAATTGGTGAGAATCAATCATCTTTTATGATACTTGGGAGATACCGCTATGAATCAGCGCATAAGTCTTTCGAGCGAAAAGCGATCTTCCCTACGATATGACACCGAATTCAAACACAACTTCAATATTAGAGTGAAATATTGAATACAAACTAAATGGATCAGTAAGTATTTTCATTTCATACTTATTTGTTTGCGTAGCTGGAAATAAAATATTATAGATTGGACCGTAGAAGGGGTTCTAGATCTATCATATGTAATGCCAAGTAGAGCGCAAAAATTATACTATTAACGGTTAATGGCCATAAAAAGAATAATGAATTTGATAAAAAAATATATAAAAGATAATTATCTCAAAATATGAAACATTTTTTTTGCTTAACAATGACTGGTTAAGCGAAGCGATTAAATTCTATACAACACTTATTAAAGCATTTCACTATTAGATACTATTAAATTTTGATTTACCAGCAAAACTTCCGAGATTAGTTCATTCGATGGGTTGATAATTTTTTCAGTAGGTAGTTTATTAAAACTTTTTGATTGTTGTGTTTCTTTAAATCACTAGATTCGCCACTTTCTGCATCGGAATTTCCTACATGTAAACAATTCTGAGTAGTTAAAAGACTTAACCGGCAACGCATCCATAACAATCCTAGTTTTCAAAGAGTCCACAGGAGTCTTAGTGCATAGGCGTAGGCTACAAACGAGTGTCCTAAAACGAATGAGTAAGCTAGCGAAAAAACTGAAGAACAACCGCAAGGAAAGAGTGTCCCTCTCTAAACTTTTTTTTGCTCTTAATCGCTCAGGCTCGCTAACGTGCCCAACTCGAGTTCCGCATGGCTGCTCGTCATGGCACAGGGACTGCATTCCTCGTGCCTTGGATTTGGCGTACAATAAAATCGCGCCTACGTGGCTTTTGTGCAAAGCCGCTCCTACTGTATCGGCCCACATCTTTCTCTTATCAGTGTCGTTAAGTGTCGTGTCGAGGTCGCTATGCTGGAAGGTTACTGTATGGTATGAGCATAACAAGGTATACCTTGTTTTGTTGTCGATGTTATGATGTATTTGAAATGGAAGGATTCCATGCAATATTTATGTTTTCTATTCCAAAATATGTAGATTGGTAATTCCTGGCAAATAGCATGTGTATTACTCATAACAATAACATTATCGTATAGTGAATGGTAATGATGGAAACATCTGTAGTACAAGATACTTTTTAATTGTGTAAAACAGGGATACACTTTATAATGAGTTTTCTTTCTAATTTGTAACATTCTTAATATATTCCAGAGAACTAGCAAAACCAGGTACGAAATCTGAGTTTTACGCAAGCTCAAAAAATAGGTGGTACTCATTATGAACAGTTTTTGTTTAAAGCACGTGATAAAATATTTGGCGCGTGGCTGACAATGTGGCTAGTTTGTAAACATTTCGATCGTGTTATAGCGGTTTTTGATCCCACGATCTTATTATTCAAATCACAGCCAACAAAAAACAGCTCGAACCGAGCAGGAATTTTGTTTCCATTTCTATGTTTTTATAACCAGATCATACGCACTGGAATGTGCAATGTGTGCGGTCTGAATCGTAGATTCTTATCGCAAAAGAAAAAAAATGTCGCAAAAAGTCAACGCGGCCGCACTTGTCGTATGATTTGTGGGATCTCAGCGGATAAAGCTATTAGGTCGGTGTTCACATTTTAAATGCCTTGTAATACTATCGCGAAGGTTTTTGCTAGTCCCGTCCCATTATACTTATCCTTTTTTAAACGCTGAATGACTGTCATGTTTGTAATGATTTTTTTTTCTGTTATCGTAAATCATAAGCGAAAGGAAATAATAAAAAGTCCTTTTGATGTTAAATTGCTTAGTCCTTTAGTGCAAGTTAAAATTTGAAATTTGTATATTTAGGATTTTTATCGATACTTTTTGAATTTTTATCACTTTATTCACTTCTCAATTTTCATCAATCGTTAAGTCAGCTCTACTGACTTTTGACATGATGAAATTAAAAAAAATAATTTGTTGTTGCGCTTCATAACATTTTGCTATAATTTGTTCATCGCCAAACAAGTGCTGTGCATTCCGTTTATAATAGACCAACCTTTACAACTGGCTAACATGTTTATTCAACTTAATTGGGCTCTTCATAGTCTATTGTGTCTTTGTGACGCACAATATGTCGGTACCACTTGCTTGCCATTTGGACACATACGTTCAAATGCCTAGGTCACGCTCGCCACGAAAAGGTAAGAATGTTGCCGGCGCCCTTGACTATGTCCTGATAGACTTATTGTCAAAAATGACTGACTTTTGTCCGGTTCAGTACGCCCACCTTGAGCGAACGGGCTGGTCACGACCAAGATTTATCAGCCAATTACTGCGGCCCGATTTGTAAATGTTATTGGGGAAACCTAATTTACGGCGCTTAGAAGTGTAAAAGTTGCAGCTGCGAAACTGCAGGGATTGTGTGGGTGCAGGAACTACTAAATAAATAAACTATACAGAAAAGTCAATTTCATAGAAGCCGTACCACTCCTACAGGACTATAATCAATAATGTCGCCCACTCACAACCCAGCTAATATGGAGTTGAAAGATTTAACGATTATTTCCTTGTCTCGCTATCAAAATTTAAAAAGAAATTGTCTAGTGCACCAGATTTTCTTATAAAATTTCAGAATCTTTAGCCAGCACTTTAGTTTTACTCTAGATCAAAGACTTTTTAATAAAGTCCATTATGTAATAACACAGATATAATTAGGAAACTCATCAAAACAAATGACACAATAGGTTTTTAGAAGCCGCTGAAGTTTTCCACTATACAATCTAATATAAGTACAGAGAAATAAATAAAGCTGAAAATGTTGACAAAGCAAGACAAAAGATGATGAGGATGATTCTATCAGATGCAAACCATCTGCTGTCAACAGTTGAGCTTTTGTACAAATATCAGAATGTTCTGTTAAATTTCCATTTAAAATCGATCATCAAATGTGAAATTCCAAGTCCGTTAATACAGAGGCTTGGTACGCGTTTGTACTGTTATAAAATTGTTATTGTGATACTATCGCGATACTAAATTTTAAATAACGGTTTCATTGGTTTTCCATAAACCGGTACTGTAACGTTGTTAATATTTTAACAAGTCTTGTATTGCCAATTGCTGCAAATGCAACTGCATAAATGTACTTAAATACATTCTGCGAATTCGTTACTGGGTAAGTAAAGTAGCACGGCTTAAGTATGGCTATGTAATCAACTAGAAATGTTAGTACATAGCTATTTCCACAGCATGAAAGAATACAAAATCAGGCTGTAGAGTAATTACATAGGTTTGTTTGGTTCTTAAATTAACCAAACGATTCCGCAGTAAACGGGTATACTTAGGTGGAAGCCGATAATTATAAAGCAATGGTTTTATTAAGTAGTGTCGGCTTTAATTTGCTACAAAAAAATGAAAAATAGCAATTTCGATATGATAGTGCGGATGGACGCAGGTGTTATAATTAAATTAAAGCAAAATTACATATAACTTCTGTCTAGTCAATAGTTAAGGCAATTCTTGTGCTATACTATTTTTTCCATAAATTGATTTTAATACAAAACAAACAAAAACATTACACAGATCCGATAAAAACAGTTCAAATTGCTATTTCCTTTCCAAAATTAGTTTTAAAACAGATGCAATAGTTTTCAAAAGTATGAAAAATTTCCAACACTAACAAAATAATTAAACATATGTAATACTTAGCGAAGGGAAAATTATAACGACATCACCTGCTTTCTCTACATAAGACTTGTGCAATACTAATAAAAAAAAGACTAAAATATCTGCCAAAAAAAATACACAAATTAAACAGACCTAATTGTGCAATACAGGTTACTACACAATGAAAGCGAACTCAATGCACCCCGCTAATCCATTGCACCCAAATAGACCAAACATGTCCCAATGAATCACCAAAACAAAGCCACTACGTCGACAAAGTGTGAAATACACATGTCAACTTTCTATCAAATCGATACTCCCCGGGCAATAAAAGCTGTCCTTTTAACTTATAAATTAGGGGTCCCCACAAAAAAAGAGCAAGCAAAACCAGTCGGGTGGGTTTCGCCTCTACCTGTACTGGAGAGTACATTCCACGCATTTTGGAGCCTTTCATCGATCTGCAGTTTGGTAAATCCGATATCATACAAATGCTACAAAAGATACACCGGATGATAATAGACGTGGCACACAATTTATCCATCAAGATAATAGATACTTTAGATATGTACCAATAGTACAATAGATACCATGTCTATAGATACCGATTCATGGAGTAATAGTTTCTGCCCGCGACGTTGCTCGCGTGGTACATCAATGAAACATAGCTTATGTGTTATTTTAATGTACAATCTACACTATTGTGAAGTTTCATTAAAATCCATATAATACTGTACTGTGCGTGAAAGAGTAACAAACAATAACATATCCATCCATCCAACCATACAAACTTTCGCTTTTATAATATTAGTAAGATAAAAAATATCGTTTGTGTTGTCATAGCATGTCCATTAAAATTCATAAAACTTTTGCTAATTCTAACATTCAACAAAACATATAAATGTTTTGCTGCTGCTATAATTCTTGTCAGCGGATGCACGATATAGATAAATTCATTTCCAAACATTTGAAAACATAAATGAATTACATACATAAAGAAATCCTAAAGCTAACAAAATATAATCACGTACTTACTTATTATTGTTGATCTCATTAGTCAACAAATGTAGGGTTTTATTTAGAAGTGTCACAAACACCAATCCAATTAAGATCAATAAATCTCTTGGGGCTTAGAAAACACAATTCGATTAAGGCGCATTGTATACGAAATGGACTCTCAACACAATAATAATATTAACGCATAACCTCATTTTGAATTTAAAATCTTAACCGTATAAACGAATTTTCAATAAAGTCGTTTGACAACGAAGTGACGCCATTTTAGCTTCCATCAGGATTATTCTATTTGATATTCTAATGAGCCCGCGTGACATACAATCGATTGTCTAGTCACCGACATTTTGAAGATGAAGACCAGATAAAGGTTTTAAAGGGACGGGAATATTTTAAACAAACACATTTATCGAGACGATAGCGAAATAAAAGTATTGTTGATAAAAATGAACAGCAAAAGAGTAAAATCAATGTCAATTGAGATACATTATCGATTCAAGAGAACTGGTTCCTTTATGAAGTCACGTAAGGTGCTGACATTTGAGATCGCGGAAGATTTATCTTTTTAATCAAACTCGATTTCAATTCAAACGATTTTTAAAGTTGGCTGACTAAGCTCGATTATATTTTTTTTCTTGACGCAGTTTATTTTAATTTTGTATTCCCGGAGGTGAATGTTATTTTTATATTTTTCGCAGATAGATAACCTTTCGTATTGTTCTCCACTCGAAACGGAATTTTCCGATAAATCATGACGAAGATATTCACAAATTGTATAAAATGATGACTTTGTTATCTGATGATTACCATTATTTTTTATCGCAATATATTATTATCAGGATTTGATCAAAATTGGAGTTGCAATAATTTCGCCTCCGGATCCAGTACGTGTCTAACAATAAGTAGTATACGTAAAGCAAATATCACAATAATTTTCGAAGTATAACTACCATACGGGCTTACAACACGTGCACGTATCAATTTCAATCGATGGCAATTATAGGGATTCCGTTAGCGAAATTGCTTTAATAACTCAAAACCTCAATAACAACTTTAGAAATGAAACAGTAAAGTTGAAAATGCCACGAGTAATACCAGACGTATCAAAGAAACCGGTCTTAGCCACCAGGTCTAAAATACTGTAGCATTTTTGTTCAAATCTGGCTTTTTCATAGCATTGTTAGTTAAATGCAAATCTTTATGTATTTCGGTCACTTGAAGTCTGCCAGCTCCAGATGTTTTACAACGATTCGCAGACAAAAGGTGAGATAAAATCTATTGCAGTTTTGCACCTGTTCTCTATTGGTAGGCATTACAGAATCCAAGGTCTCAATATGTGGGTTACTCAGTCTGCGTGCTATTTTTACAAGCACTTTTTGTCTCACTTTATCACGTGCTATTTCAAAAATACATTCTTTGTTTGAAGATTTTTTTATAAAAAAAATATGGAAAAGCGATAATAGGAAAACTGCGATTTATTTTCTTTATTGCACTTTCCCAATAAATCTTGATGCGTCGATATTGAAATATCACTTATTATATTAATAAAATTCTAGTGACATTCACTATATTAATGAAAGTCACGTAATCTGATAAGCAACAGGGCCAAGCCTGAACGAACGATAAAATTCTTTAATCAATAAGGTACTTAAACAGGAACTAGCTAATTTTACAAGATAAGTGCATTTGATTGTTACTTTATATTGACACTCACACTTTAGTGATATATATAAAGATTCTTCGAATTCAAAATGTTATTTTATTATCAATGTTTCAAAGATTCGAAACAATGTAGAATTTTGTATATTTGCAATATGCTCCTTCTTAGCTTCATCATCCGAATTCTCATATTCGTTTAAGTTTGAGACGGACTTTAACACAGATCTGCTGATTAACTGTTCTTGCGACCACTGCGCCATTGACTACGAATTATTTAATGAGTTTAAATTATTACTCACTGTAGGGCTAGATATAAAAGGTCCAATTAGTTATGACAAAGGCGTCAGTGGAAAGGCACGCGTATTTCGTCTCTTAATAAGCCAAGCCATTATTCTAGCGCGTAAGCCAACCGGATATCCATACATGTGGAAACGGGTCACGCGCTGGACTGCTGCCTCTATGGCCGCCTAACGGGTAGGGCTACCGGCAACCTGAACCATTCAATTAGTTAGTAGAAGTAAATAAATACATCTAAGCAGTTTTCAAAATCTCGAACTAGAAACGTTTTTGCTGTGGACATTAGATAACTGATGCTCATGTAAATAATTGGATTTTTCCCGTGACTTGAAGAGAAACTATCACAAACATCACACGAGCAGTATTGTTTTTACATAGATGTGAAGGTGCAACCATTCATTTTGTGTGCCTAAATTAAGAGACGTTTAAAAAAATTATGTAATTTAAGTAACATTTAGTAAGTGATATTTGAAGATATTTTCTATTGACTGCTAATTTACCTATTCCTATAGTTTCTAACTAAATGTTCAATAATTTGTCAGTTGGTCCAATAGTCAGAGACACTGGCTACGAAACCAAGAGTCGCGAGTTCGAATCCCGCTAGGGGAAAATGTTTCGTGTGATGAACATGAATATTTATAGTCGAGTCATGGATGCATATCAACATATTTAAATAAAGGGAATTGATGTTATTATTATTTATTTATTTATAATTGTCTTACTTTTCAATGCAGCTAAATTTATCCTTCATGAATAATAATCTTTCTTTTTTCAATTTCAAGCTAAATTGACTGGCTCGATGGCGCATTTGGTATTTACCCTGCCCCATGCGCTAAGAGTTGTGGGTTCGATCCCCACCCAGGACAAGCGTTCGTGTGATGAATACTTGTGTTTGTTCTGGGTCTAGGTGTTAATATCTGATATCTGTAATATTTGTATAGTATATATTTGTAATATCACTGTTGTTTCTGATATCCGTAACACAAGTGCTTAAGTAAGCTACTTACCTCGGAGTCAGATCAATGTATGTGATGTTGTCGGATATTTATTATTATTTAGTTATTTATATTATTAGGGGGTCATGTGCCAAGGGCGTGCTCGTCGCGACTCCTGCCAGTCCGATCTCTCGGATTGCAACCTTGGACCGATCTAATTCCGCAGAGCGGGGTAGGGCGTTCCCCCGATGCGACGCGCACCGACGAGCCCTCGTCGGTGCGAAAAGTGGCGAGTGCGGCGAAGGGGGCCGCCACCCTTCACGCCACGCCGGACACTGCGGAACGAGGAGAACAGAGTGCCGTATAGGCACGTGGAATGTAAGAGGTGGAATGAAAGATAAGATGTATGAAATGATTGACGTAATGAATGAGAGACGCCTGGATGTTCTGTGCTTGACAGAGACTAAGCGGAAGGGCAGCGATGCAGATGAGCTTCCCGGTGGTATGATGGCTCTGTGGTCTGGTGTGGAACAGAATTGTCATGCCAGCGGTGGAGTTGGAGTAGTGCTTTCCTCTCGTTTAGTCTCTGGTGTGAAAGACTATGGATTAGTTGGCCCGAGACTCCTCTGGGTTCGTATTAAACTGGGTATTACGCGAGTCTTTCTGGTTGCAGGCTATGCGCCAGTAAGCTCAGCCAGTCCCCAAGAACTAGAGGAGTTCTGGGAGTCTGTTAGAGAAATTCTGGACCTGACTGAAGGAAATGAGAGGATAATTATGTGTGGAGATTTGAATGGTTGGGTTGGCACCAAGCGATCTGACTATGAAGCAGTCCTTGGCCCATATGGAGACAAGAGAGTGAATGATGCTGGTAAGCAAATCTTGGAAGTATGTTTGGAACGGAACCTCCTTGTGGCAAACACTATTTTCCGTCATAAGGATATTCACACGTATACTTGGAGACGGAATGACCAAAAAAGTGTGATTGATTTGATTTTAGTCGATAGCCGCCTTCGCAATAGTATATTGGATACAAGAGCCTACAGAGGCCCTACTCTTGAAACAGACCACTACCTGGTAGTATGCCGGTTTGCTGGGCTTTTCAAGAAGTGGAGGCACTGGCGAGTGCGTACTCCATGCGGAGGCACTGACAGGATAAGGAATGAAAAACTGGAAGATGAAAGTGTAAGGAGTGTGTATGTAGGCTTAGTCAATGAAAGACTTGCGAATGCGAGTCTTTCTGGCTTAGATGTTGATGATTGCTGGAACATTTTGAAAGAGAGCATGGTGGACAGTGCAAAAGAGGCATGTGGATGCGCAAAGAGACGTAGAACAATGAAAGGTGACGCATGGTGGGATGAGGAGGTCAAAGCCTCCGTAGAGAGAAAGAAGAAGGCCTGGCTTGATTATGTCTCATCTTTGCAAATGGATGAAAGTATGCTTGAGATGAAGAAAGAAATATACCGTTATTGCAAGAGTGAAACCAAAGCTTTAGTGAAAGAGAAGCGTGAAAGAGTAGCTATGAATGAAGAAAGGAGACTGACGAATAGTTTCGAGGCTAATTCCAAGCTCTTTTGGAGGGAGGTTAAGAGGTCTCGGGGATATTCGTCGGCATCCGGAATGAGTAAGATTAAATCTAAAGCTGGTGACATTCTTGCAAACCCGAACGAGGTGTTAGAACGGTGGAGTGAATATTTTGGAGAAATGTATGAGTTTGTCTCTGATGTTGGCACTGAGAGTGAGGCTATGTCTGATTCTGTGGTGCCAGCGTCTGATGAAGACATCACTATGAATGAGATTGAATGGTCGATACGAAGTCTGAAAAGTGGAAAGGCCGCGGGAATAGACAAGGTATCTGCGGAGATGATCAAGCTAGGTGGCGCTAGCGTCCAGGACGCTTTCTGGTTCTTGTGCAATCTATGCTGGAGAAACGGAAAGGTCCCAATGGACTGGAGACGGGCAGTTATCGTGCCTCTGTACAAGGGTGCTGGGTCACGTATGGACTGTGCCAGCCATAGAGCCATCAGTTTGATCAGCTTAGCAGCAAAGGTGTATGGCAAGATTATTGAGAGGAGAATGAGGGTGAAATCTGATGGAATGTTGTGGGAGGCACAGGGAGGTTTCCGGAATGGTAGAGGATGCACGGATCAAGTTTTCTCTCTTCGCAACATCGTGGAGAAGCATCTGGCCAAAAGTCAGAGGGTTTTTTGCGGTTTTGTGGATATGGAGAAGGCCTTTGACAGGGTTGTACGAAAGGACCTTTGGGACATATTGCCGAGATATGGGATTGATGGAGCATTGCTTCGTGCTGCGCAGTCCACCTATGTGGGATGTACGGCATGCGTGCAAGTGGAGGGCAGCCTGTCACCCTGGTTTGACGTCAATATTGGTGTCAGACAAGGATGCGTGCTGTCTGCTCTGCTGTTTATCCTATATCTCGACCATTGTCTCCAGAGGATTAGATCTATGAATGTTGGAGTGCGTATGGGTGACCTGGTTGTGAACTGCCTGCTTTACGCGGACGATGCCGTACTTCTAGCAGAGTCAACATCGGATCTGCAGCAACTAGTCACAACATTGAAAGATGATTGCAAGGAGAGAGGCTTACATTTGAATGCGAAGAAAACAAAGATTATGGTGTTTGAAAGAGATGAAACCAGAACGGATACAAGGATAACGGTTGACGATGTAGTGCTGGAACAGGTGAATGAAATTGTATATCTAGGATCTGCATTTAGTAGAGATGGAAGGTACTCCGCGGATATAGAAAGAAGAGTGAATGCAGGGAATAGGGTGAATGGAGCGTTAGGAAAACTTTTAGGCAGCAAAATTTTAAGCCAGAAGGCCCAGCTCGCCATACACAATGCGGTGCTGATTCCTACGCTAACATATGGAAGCGAGAGTTGGGTATGGCAGAAAGAGCATGAAAGTAGAATAAACGCGGTCGAGATGCGTGCGCTGCGGAAAATCTGCGGTGTATCGCTCACAGACTGCGTTCGGAATGATGATGTAAGAAAGAGAGTTGGTCTGAAGGACAGCGTCGGAGTCAAGGTAAGAAGAGGCATGCTCCGGTGGTTCGGACATGTGGAAAGAACGGATGACGAAAGATTGACTAAACAGATATACAATGCGAATGTGGAAGGATGTAGGAGCCGCGGAAGGCCCAGGCTCACCTACCACGACCAGATTGGTCGTGTATTAAAAGAAGGTGATGTTAGGAGTCATAAAAATCGTAGAGCTTGTATGAAAAGGATTATGAATGTTGAAGAGGCGAGTGAGGTGTGTAAGGATCGTGCCATATGGCGTTCGGTTCTCTCTGCCTACCCCGCTAGGGAAGTGGCGTGAAGTTTACTTAGTTAGTTAGTTAGTTATTTATTTAAATTATTTTATAACCATCTAATCCACCTTCCTGAGAATCAGGCTATGCCTAAATCTAGGTAGTGAAATGACTCTTGGACAGCCCTGAAGCATACTGTCAATACACAGGCCCGTAGATGCATTACGGATTCTGCCCGCAAGCTACCGCCCACTTTAGACTGGGTGATAGGTGTGCGGCTATGAAAATTCCTAGAGGGCAAGTAGTGCACGTAATATTACCGCGCCTTTATGTAGACTGAGAAACGTATGAAATAACACCGACAAATAACGGCTGTAGATAAATTTTTCACAAGTTAAATTTCGGTACAGGTTTTTTTAACCAATATTTTATAAGTTATGTTAAATGTTTTGGCGCACACACACGCCCATAATCCCCGAAGGGGTGGGCAGAGTCAAAGGAACAGCAGGCCCCTTTAACCACATTCAGCCAAAAACAAAACTAGGCTAGGTTAGATAGAAAATTGTGAAAAAGTAGTGACAAGTGGCTAGCTTGTCGCCTACACAATGTTTTGGGGCGATTAAGCTAAAATAAATGTAGTTTAAATCGTTTTTTAAATTATAGCTCAAGAATCTTTAAGACAAGAGTATTACTTGTTGGGTCAAAGAAAAGGGAACAAGAGATATACAGAGTAGTGAAACGTTGCTATTTAGTAACATCTCATCTCAAGCAATGGGCCATAGACTAAATATCTTGGTTTCGTTAACATTTTTGTCCGATAGTTTGTGGTAAGATTTTATTGGGTAACAAATACTTATTTATTTCATGTCTTGCTCGAGTAGAATAAAGTACATAAGATTTATAATACCTCAGCCTAATTGCAACAAGAAACGGAAACTGAAAGTTAATTTGAATATAATCTGAATAAAATACCTATCTGGACAATTTGTTTTTAATTTCCTCGCTTTAACTTGTTTTTCATTAACCGACCTTCATCAAAGACAATTGTTTTTCCAAATAATTTCCGATTCTCAACACTTTATCGA
This sequence comes from Glyphodes perspectalis, assembly GCA_951394215.1. NCBI lineage: Eukaryota > Metazoa > Arthropoda > Insecta > Lepidoptera > Crambidae > Glyphodes > Glyphodes perspectalis. The sequence continues at coordinate 15,647,841 of OX596201.1, read as the reverse complement.
CATGTCAACGACATACTACGCGCCGTATTTTAACGAAAGATTCGATACGCAGACAATATGGCTGCAACGGGTAGGTATTTCTGGTTCTGCGCAGAAACCGCTGTTTAGTTGCGTTTGCGCAGCTGCTAACGCGTCACGGAGGAAAGCCTCTGTCTATTATTTAATCGGAAACAAGGCGCTGCATATTTTGGTTTATATGTACAATATTGCGTCCTGGGACCAATAAAATGAACACGCTAATTTCGTTTATACAAACTTTTTATTCAGTATCGGAACGTCTACCTGATATTCAAAAGGTTTTATCCAGTTAGGGGTTTCGGAACGCCCTGGACTTGGTTAAAGAGCAAATGAAATATATCTCAATATAAAGGCACCGTAGACGCATTACAACGGCTCCTGTTTTTAACACTTTGACTTAGAACACTTAAAAGAGTAGGTACTCATTAACCCTCTGTTTTGTGTACCATATCCAACGCTGTACAGACTTATTCTTACAAAGATCAACGTTAAAACTCAGTCTAATTAAGTACTACTTAGGTTTTCTATAAATAGAGAATGCTAGAATTCAGGATAGAAATCGACTCGCATAAATCCGTGAGGAATGCCGGCCCTACTCAATCAGGCGACATTTTGCGATAGCATTTAACACACTTTCCCAAGTTGTACGTATTAAATTTCCTGTAATAACCCCTACATGACGGGTATAGGATTTTAGAAAACTGTTTTTACTGTACGTCTCGTTTTAAGGTTCGCAAATGAGTCTTAGAAATTGGTGACATGCGATCAACATTTAGAGAGATGCTACCAATTTTTTAATATAACATTCTTTAGATATAAAATATTCTGAAATATATGGCATGGACTAGGTACTGCTTTAGATTAAAGACGGAAGCTCTGATGAAAACCTGGTCTGTGACACATTTATAAAATATTTGTTTAGCAAGAAGAAAGTAGCTTATATTGTAGGCCACATGTAGCGGACATTGTACAATATGCTTGTCTTAGGCATATTGTCTTAAGCCGCATCTAAGCTAATTACTCATAGGGGTAAAATAAGAATGCTCGCATGGGATTTCTGTATTAAATAAATAAATAAATTCTACAGGCTGACACACCAATTCCCTAGTCCCAAACTAAGCTTATGCATAGATACTAGGTGAACGGATAGACATACTTAAATACGTTTATAAACATTGACTCGAGTAAAAATGTCTATGTTCATCATACGAAACATTTGCCCCTAGCGGGATTCGAACCCGCGACCCTTGGTTTCTGACCCAGGGTTTCTGACCACTCGACTAAAGAGCCAGTAGGTAATTGGATGGAAAAGGTCAGGGACTACTGTCTTATTGATAGTAGTTGTGAAGAGATGTTCTACATAGTTGCAAGGGAGAATAGTTTGAACCGCTTACCACCCGCACCGCTATCAGCGTGGCCGCTGCCTCACCCAGCTGCTAATCCGCTTGTCGCTATTCGATAACGAAATGCATATTCACATAACACTGACGGATGCGGGCACGTGCCTCTGTATACACTGCACGCTTTGTTGATGTTACCAACTTCCCGACGTTCAAAGTAGTTAACTTACTACCGTGTCGCTAATAGACGTGTGTAACACTGCGCCACAAGGTTGCGCTAACTCAGTTCACTGCGCCGAACATCAACACTTTAATTTCAATTGTGTAAATAAAGCACTGCCCAGGAGCAGGAGAATTCGAAAAATACCGACCGCGCTTTGCACCTTAAGTGTAGCTCATCTGGCATAATATTGGCATTTTGTTGCCCAATAGCATAATATTGGCATTTTATGCCATTGGACATTATTTTTGAGTTAACTCAATAATCCGCAGTGACCTGCGCATCAGTTACGGAGTAGGCACAAAATTAATCGCTGAGATATCACACTATACGCAAGTAAATACAACGCGTACCATTTTACTGTGCCACAGCACAATATTGAGTTTCTTAATTCGACGCGTCGGAGCTGCGCTTGAGTTACTGACTTAACGCAAAGTTAACCGCAATGTTACCACTGTCGTTATACGCAAGTACATACACGAATTAGCTCATCCTTTTTTATAGAAAACATGACTAAGATCTAAATAAGTTCCGTGTCGTAACTGCACGCGACATACAAACGATTAACTATTCAATTACCCAAATATTTAACAACCTGAAACGCGTTTTTACGTAGCAATTGACGTGGTTAAGTTAACGTAAGCATGTGTAATTAATGCGCGTTTAATTATTGTGACGTTCGAGTCGATGCATTATTTTAACATTAATTCAATTTGTCGGTACTGTTATGCGGTCATGTTTAAAAGAATGTGCACATTTCGATAAGGGTAATAGAATTTGCATTTGCATGTGTGATAATCTTAAAATGCATTTTATATGTTGATCAGTAATCTAAACCCAAAAAGTACTGAGCGAATTTTTTAAGAGTTTAAAGTAAAAGCTCTTCTGTAAATTAAGACAATAAACATATGATCATGTCTGTAATCCCTGAAGGAGTATTCAGAGTCCAAGGAGCAATCAGTTCCTTAAACCAGATTTAGCCAAAAATCAAGGTTAAGTTTCATAAAAAAAAACAATGTTCAAACTATAATAACTATTCATATATTCATTTAAGCGTATTTTTAACTAACATACATTTAAATCTTATGAGTACAATGCCTAGTTTTATTTCCCCTTAAAAAGTGTGGATTTAAGTATCCATATCTATTGAAAAGTTAATATTTCTTACATAAGTTATGTAAAACTTCGTCACAAGATAATATTTAAATGCACTCCAATAATGACACAAAAGTGATGGTACTGTGAATATTTCTTAGTTACAGATATTGAATATTACATACATTAAGTAATATATTAAAACAGCTGTAGATAACTGAAAAAATAAACTATATATTATGTAATTTTCTTGACATAAATGCCATTATTACCATAATTAAATCAGAAAATTGGCAATGTTGCTAAAATTAAATTTTCAATAAAGTGAATACATGAGTAAATATAATATTGTTTAATTAATGAATCTATGAATATTAACACGCAATAATGGCCATTATATGTATTAAAACCAATATATTAGCATTTATAACCAAATGAACGCAATAGATTGGCTAACGTTATAACGCAATTTAATTTTTAGCAAAGCGTGAAAAAATTTAAAGAGTTTTTGTTCATCAACTATGCAGCATTGACCCAGTTATTGTTAACCATACATTTACGAACCAACTATAGATTATAAAAACAAATAAATGTAGAAAGGAAACAGACATTTACCGCTAGAATGGATTTTTTTGCAGGATTTTTGGCAAAGGATTTATTTAACAGTAAGTTTCTATTCAATTTCAGTCTTTTGTCTGTTCGTATTGTTATGGTTGGGATACGAGTACCTACGTCTTATCAACGCTATGTCTACAATGACAGAAGATTACAGATTCATCATTTTCTTTACACGGGACCCATAGATATCATATCACATGTTCAGTATATCATATCTCGGTTTCAGTTTAAAATGTCTCGTTTACAGAGATGGAGAGAAGATTTCGCCCATCAGATCGTTGACTGGGACTTAAAAATAATGTGTACCAAATGTGTTTCTTGCCCAGATATTCGTAAATGACGACTAAGTAAATGAAAGTGTATTGGGTAGGTGTTGAGCTAATTAAAAAATCTTATTAATGGCTAAAATTGTGTGTAATGTAATGTATGTGATGTCGTCATTCGGAATTTTAAAAAAATCGTACATTTCCATGTTGTTCTAGCTTATTTACATGAAATCGCAATAATTTGAGACCAGTCAGATAAGATGGAAATTTTAACAACGAAAACATTATCACTGAAACAACTTATGTAATTGAGTGCAATGCTCGTTTTAAGAGTTAGTGCGGTCTTAGATCACGTTTGTTTAAAGAGATTAGATTCGAGATATTTGCAAGAGACGTCGAGATATGGAAAGTACGACTTCATTGTTAGACAGTATGGATTAACAAAAACATGCATGAATGTTGAGTTATGTTTTTTCATACCCCACTGCGTTAAAGAACGAAAAGATTGTTAATCTCCACGAATCTATCAAATCTAAGAATTAATAATGAAACTCTATACATCCGTTTACTGTTTAAAAATAAGGTTTGGTTACTTTTAAAAATAAAGTTAACAACATACAATTATTAACTACTAGCTGACCTGCCAGACATTGTTTTGCATCTTTAGACTGCTGTTCCAATATTTATTTACCTAAAAACCTTGTTAGCATTGTTGCTGCCTCTGACTTAAACGTCAGCCAATAACGACAACAATTTTTAAGTGAAGCGTAGGTATACCAACTATGTAAGTAGTAGAATTTTATACTTATACATATATAAGTAGTTAAAGTAATACTAGTTGACCCGGCGAACTTCGTTCCGCCTAACAGTTAATGACACATAATCAGGTTAAATAAATTGAGATGTAAGCTATCCTATCTTTCAAGTTGGATCAAACTGCACACGGTGTGCAAATTTGATAAAATCGGTTATGTAGTTTCAGAGTCCATCGTGGACTAACAACGTGACGCGTAATTAACATATATATAGATTATACCGATTTTGCCCGCGTGTTGAATTCATTCTGTTAGAGATTCTTTCGTGTGTACTGTGGGATCGAATATATTTTTCAGGATAAAATTTAATTTAAAAATCAGATCACAAACATTGATCCACGGTAAGTGGCGTAAGCACTTGTATTACGGATATCAGAATCAACGGTGGTATTACAAATATATACTTAAATATTATCGCATATTAGCACCCAGACACAGAACAAACACAAGTATTTATGACACGAATGTTTATCCTCATCGAACCCACAACTCTTAGCGCATCAGTCAGGGTCAGTACCGAATGCGCCATCGAGCCAGTCGTGGTCAAAAGTGGGCCTATGTCCCTTTTTCCGGGATTAAACTCTAAGTGTTCCAAATTCCGTTGCAATCGTTTAAGCAGTTCAAAACGTGAAGACGCAACAGAGAGAGTTACTTTCGCATTTATAATGCCAGTAAGTAAAGATATCGATTATGTATCGAAGAGGATCGTCAATTTTGTAAGTCCGAGCGAGCGCGTTGCATTTAGCAAGCTTCCCGCTTATTCGATTAGTGCCCCAGTTGCAGGGGCCAAGGCTGCATTAGCTCAACTTCTTTGCTTACATTTTTGACGTAAGTCGAAGCCGGCGAACGTGGAACGCCATTTTAAAATGAATTATTCACTATTTTTGTGTTCATGCGTAATTTTAGAATGTAACGGAATATTTCGATTTTCTAATTCAAGATTAGCATAATCCTGTATTAATTTTAGCGTAATTAGTTAGTGTTACTTATTATAGAACAAATTTGTCTCTAACCGAAAACTAACTACATAATAACTATTGTTCTACTAGTCGTTTTATACACTTTCTTTTTTATTGCTGGTCTTATATACTTAGATAGATAGAATTGTAATAGGTATAGATATAATAAACATAACATAACATCACGCCCATAATCCCCAAAAGGGTAGGCAGATATAATAGATATTAATTAACTATAATAAAAAACAGTTAACTTGACTTTTTTATGATCAGTCAGTCTGTTAATACGACCTTAGTATTCGATTATCGACTTTTGTATTTTAAAGAGAGTACTTTGATCAACGGTATTAATAGTCTTTTATCGTTACTTGGAATGTTGTCATAAAAGTTTGCAAGCGGATCTGATACAGATTTCACTGTTGCATAAATATTTCCCTAAAGATTTTAATTGTCAATGCATTTTTTGGTTCAAAAAGGTCCGTGCTAATGGTGGCCAAATTTTAAAAGAAACAATTAAATAGTACACTTAGAACCAATGTCTGTGCGGTCAAAGCAATAAATGTGACTGTACATTATTGTGAATAGTTAGTTAATGCAATTAGGTAAAAAATGTTTAACGTAATTATGGCTTGGTATGTTTACAGCTTTGGCTGGCTTGTGCTTTAACTAAACTGTCATTAGCACATTGGTAAATAAGTGGAAGTTGCTGATGTTGGACGCTGAGTACTAAAAGCTATAAAACCTCTGTTACACTTTCATCTGTTTTAAAATACTTAATTTCATGGTCATATTAAGTGCTAATACCAATAAAATACGATTAATAAGGCTCTAAAATTGTTAATTTTCATATTATACTGTTACGAATGAGATTCAATATTATAATTGCTGGACGTAGATCCCTATTTTCTTTGCAGCATTCCGCATTGGCTCCGATCAATGATTGTATGATTTCTACAATATCACCTCTGCTTTGCTCTTGAATCGAGGTAAACGCCCTACGACCAGGCCACAAGATCACATCGTTCTGAAATAGATCCAACAGATAAGGTCTTACAAATCCGAGTGGAGGTTGCGCAAACGATCTCGATCGAATCGTGATCGATCGGACCCTGATGGGAGGTACACGTGTCTCAATGTTCACACTCGCATGCACTGCATTCTTATGTCGCAATGTTGCTGCGATGTTTGAGAAAAAGGTCCAATGCTATTCACAGCAATGCCTGTAAGTTAGTTCATTTAGTTAGAGGGCGACAGATATCAATGAGCGTAGTCTTTGAAAAACGGTTGACGACTAAACTGAACAACAGAGTTAACGGAAGGGAGGTGGTACCAGGCGCTTCGATGTATAAATTAAAGTGGGAGTTAACTAAAAGAGAATTGCTTTACATCAAGAAGTCTGAATCCGGAACTGTACCTATCTACTGTAAGTACATCATGAATTTTAACATCTGAGAATTCTTGTTGCACTGGAGAAAAGCTGTTGGAATCCCGTCAGTCCGAAAGCTGTAGTGTCCAAGACCAAGATAAAATCGAATACCACGTTAGTATGTGTCTTCAAAGAAAGTTACATTTTAGATCTTGAAGTCTTCTGGGAAAGTATCTTAAGTGTTGCACTGATTGATGATTCTCTGACGACATAATAGCTGTTCTATATTACGACCGCTAAATTGGTTTATACTTTCGTTATGAAATTGCGACTATTTGGATTTCGGTATTTTTATTAACATGTCCGTTTCTCCATAAACATGATTTGAATACCAAAACAGATTTAAAATCAATAAAAAATGGCTACCGTCTTTGTTTGCTTCGCTCTACCTTAACCCAATTTGAATTTCGCCAAAGGGTGAATTTAAAATTGAGGTCAAGATTGCACATAAAAAAAGGGGTCCTTGTTCTCACATTCCCACGGATAATAGTGCCCTTCTCAGGATTTATTTCAACTTTTCCTAGAATGGATGGACCGTAAATAATACCTATTTAAGATTTGATATGTATTTAAAGCTTTAAAAACTAGTACAAAAAAAATCAACCGACATATTCAACAAACGGAATTTTTTTAAACTACACGTTACCACTAGGCGAGTATTTAATAACTATTGGATCTATATGCATATATTGCAAAATTAGTAATCTTAACCTTTTAAAGTAAGTAGATATAATATTTTTAAATAGGTTTCGAAAAGTTAAGAAGAAACATAATTATACACTCAGGAAGTAACATTTAAAGGTGCAATAAAAATCCGTTTACTCGATTCACCTCGATGTTATTTGTAAATGTTAGTCGACACACAAATGCATTACCGAGCTGCCGAGGTACGAATGTAATACTATCGTTAGAAATTCAAAACCGTGTGATTGCTCCACATTTGAATGTACTCGCGCATGCAGCTACCGCGGCCTCACCGGATGCATCAAATGAAAGGGCATCATTGTTTCTGAGGTGCATTTCACACTATCAACAACGATAAGTGTTACACCAACATCGCACTTTTAGGTGAGATATGTCTTAATCTTTTAAGATAAGGTTTCTTTCAGATAGCACCCCAATTGTCGAAATAGATAAGCCACAGACTTGCAGAAACTAAAAGAAAATCAATTCAACGGTTTCCGGCTACTATTGTGTCTGCAACTCATTCAAAATAGAAGATGCTATTGAGATTGTTTTCCGGTACCTTGTACAAGACCAGTTTGGCACCCTTAGTGAGGATTTTGAATGAACAGGAAATGGTATTCTGAGATGTGATTGTACTTTCATACATTTTGTATTTTGTTGTCACAAAGTAAGTATTAATATGGCGTTTTCATTATAAAAAAACATTATTATAATAGAATATAATAAAAATATTTGTTATCGAAATATTACGCACTATTTATTACTCGAGATTCACTTGACAATAGCAAATTATTAGGTAAATCGTAAACAAAAATATTGCATTTAAAACTGACTGCCCATTTTTTAAATCTGCTGAATTATCATAACAGCTGTAATGAACAAATAAATCCGTAGGCGCAATGCGTAAAATAACAATAAATATTTCTGTGTCAATGCATTCGCTTGTCCAACACACACGTCGCCTTTTGTTACCGATAAAGATGTCAGACTTTTATGTTATTGAACTTTCGTCTTATTTGAGACAAAACATTTTCTTGGTTGAAGCCTCAACCATGGCTAAAGGCAATCTACATAATGATAGCTAGTTGACTCACGAAGCCGCAGTTTAACGCTTTATTCACCAATCCATCCAACACCTGTGCGATGTTTGCAAATGATTGATTGTTCGACTGCTATTGTTTTTGAGCAAATTCTTTCCATTATATTCAGTAAAGAATTTCAAAAGAAACAGTGATGTCAGGTTGTCATCAGCTCACTCATCACCGAGACGGGTAGAGCGAATGTTAAAACAATTTGGTCATCGACGTAAATACCTACTTATGATTTTGATATTGTTTCTTATTAGCAGTAAAACGTATTGAAATTTGCTTATACTAGTATAACGAATATTAATTTAACCGATCACGTTTTGCTAAAGCGAGAAATGAATAGAATTGCGTGAGTTGTAAGTTATAACTGATTGTTCCACGGCTCGTTGGACCACTTTTTATAAGATTCCCAGTATTGAAGCTTCCAGCGATCTGTGGTGATTATCTCTAAAAGTGCCTTGGCGAGTCGTGCGTTATTTCGCGCTATGATAATCGACTTTTTCTAAGCGTCTCGAACTAACCTGCGCCTCTTTGTGTAGTGGTAAGGTATGGCTACATTTTAGAGGTCAACGATATTTTCTCGTGTTCGAATAGATACTTGAAACGATGCCTTGTCTAGATGTTGTTCTTCAAACCCACTTACCGAGCATCTGTCTTGGATTTCTAATACCCACTTGCATAAATGATTACATTTTTAAGTTTCTGAAGACTTATAGTCTGCACTTTCGACGCATCGCTATCTGCTTCACCGCAGCGGTTTTCGTTATCTTTCTCGGAGAAAGTGTAACTTTTGCAAATCATTATAGTAACGTGTGAGATTTAAAATCGCACGTCATAAAAGTCTCGCATGTTTATCATCGAGTTCGGAAGACACCTGTAGCCGTTCTACTCAGTGAAATGTCTGGCTGGGCGCGTCACGCACTGGAGAAAGTGTACTACAAAGCGTACCTGCGACTGGTCCCCAATTGGGTTACGACCTCGAATATCAACTGCCATGGGTCTTCTTTTTTGGTACAAACTGACCGTCAGAACCGGTCCAGAGTTCTCCGGGGTCCCATGCACGCTGGGATCAATTAATTTAACAAAACCATTTAATTGTGTGCCCTAAGTTTTGGATTAAAATTGGAATTCCTGTGCATTTCCCGGCTTCCAAGTTATCATTACAAGTGGACCGTTGCTTGTCATTAAGTTTAAATGAGAGGTCCGCGGTGCAGCTCCTATAATTTACTTCTTGTCTTATCTTGAACAAAATTAACTGTTGAGCTATTCCAGAGCTCCAAAGCTTACTTGTGTTTTGTTTCCAAGTGTAGTGTATTCAACGGTCACACAGAATGTAATCAATTTAAGATACGAATGAATAGGATTAATAAAAGGACGTATTGAACGGTAAAGCCCTTGGATTTTCTAGCAGGTTTCACCTGAATTAACGCTTATACGAGATATAATAAGCATTACGGGGTTGTTAAGCATTATGTTAAGGGCATAAGGTGTAGTTTACGGAAGTTTCTCGGGGGTTTCATGTGTCTGGACAGCACGGCTGTTGGGAGGAACAAAACCTCCCGGTAACCAAACAGGATTCCTTTGAAACATTTTAGTAGACTCTGAATGGGTGCCTTGTTTCATTGTTTCTCAACGAAATGACTTCGGAATGGGGTTATTTTGTGTAGAGTTAATACTTTCAGCCTGTTGGTGCAATAAATGCTTGCTCATTTATTTTGTATACTAACTTGTAAGGACTGAGTAGGGTGACTTTTGTTTTGTCGTAATCCAAGTTTTTGTAGAAATGCGGCATCTTTGAAAGTTGTTTGCGACGAGATTATGATAAAAAGTTGTCGCCAGCATTCTCTATCGGATATCTAAACACAATTGCAGTAGACTGGTATTCATAAAATCAATGTTTGACAATGTAGAAATGTATCTAATATGTTATATTTATAAGGTTCTCTAAATCATGTTGAAGATTTTGACTATAAACTTCAACTAGGCAGAGAGACTAATGGTTTGTTAAACTTTTCACCCGTATAAGAAAGAAGAGTATTGATGCTTGAGGCGTGAAAGCGTGTTTTGGATTCGGGTTGATATTATAGGTAGGTAGGTATCACGAGTACGGAGTTTTTTTATTCCTAGGCCGAAGTAACTGTGGAGTTTTTTGCATCTTGCAACATAGTTTTAAGTACACGCATGTGCGTGATCAAGTAGGTATCTCAATAGCTATACTTTCTGCAGTGAAAAGGAATTACTTAAGTACTTATATAAGTGTTTTGGTTGAATTTTAGTCGTATAGTTAAAATTTTGGGTACGTATCTTGATTTTAGATTTTTCATTTTGTGATTTTTGAATTTCTTTTTTAAACTATTACTTAGTTTTCAAATTATCTCCGGGCCTTTGTTGTACTTTCAGGAGTTTCATATTATTTGTTATTTTATACGGAAATATACGTCAACATACATAAATTATTAGAGGGTGTTAGATAAGGCTTGGCAGGTACTTAAGTATAAACCCAGTTGTTTTATCGGTGGTAGAATTTATAGACTATTTACGATTGTTTTTTTATTGTAAAAGTAGTAAGCGGTTTTAGTAGTTTGCACAACAATTGCTTTAAGTGTTACAGAGACAGGCAACTTATTTTTTATTATGAAGTGTTTACTTAATGTTTTATAGTTGTAGTGTGTAGGTTTTTCTTTATTAAACAGTATTAAAGTGCGACCTTCAGTGAACGAATGTAAATTGTTATAGATTCAAAAATGCCCATCCATTTACTTACCTAGAATGTTTCGGCAATCCGCAACTATTTACAATAAGTTAACTTCAAAAACACAATTTTAAGTCCATTCACACTTCACACTATTGTAAATATTCTGTTGCATTATGTAAAAAACAAGTTTATAGTCCACCATAAACGCTTATAAACAATACTTGATAAGAATCAAAAATGTACATCGAACGAAAAAAAAATAAAGTTCAACAGACTCGGTGGAATGCATGCATTTCGAGTTGACGACGATTCGGACGAGTTCCGATTTGCGATCAGTATCGAGTGAATTTTCAGGTGGACACTGCACAGTTGTTGTCTGGTAACGGATAGACGCACAAAGTTTTTGAAAGTTATGATCCCATCGCTGTTTCGCTGTCACTTAACGCGAGCGGCACCGTCGCACATCCGCGCACGCTGACGGTCGGGTTCAATATGGCGGACGGGTGAACGAATGGCGACTCGGTGCAACGAACAGAACGAACGGAGCGGTCGTTCGTTCAATACGTTGAATACATGCATACGATACAAGTTCATATTGTTAGCGGCTTGTTTGGCTTGTAAACGGCTTCGCTGTTAATGTCTCAAAGTTGACTAATGCTTTCCATTTTATACGTAAACATTATTAACCTATATAGATATAGATAAAAACAAAGTTTGATACTTTTTTTTAAAAAAGAATTAGAAATCGGTTAGGTACTATCTGTTAGGTATAGAACGGATGGAAAACATAACAAGTCTACTAGTTTGGCGACTTAATGTAAGTAAATATGTAAGTAAATATATTACTTATTATATTATATTCAGAATAATAATAAAGAACCTAATGTTTTTCTATCCTTAGTTTAGGTATTTATTTCTTTATGTACATTGTGTCTAGGAAAAACAATAGAGTTAAATAACTAAAGCGACACCATAATTTTAGGTTTCTAGAAATCATTTAATCAAACCTACTCTTTTAATTTAAATATAGTTGCAACAAACCATGTCTTTATCCTACGTATCTAACATACGGTTAAATTACAAAATTTATTGTAATTTTTAAACTGGTAAGTACCTATAATAAAATAAAATCAGTTGAATTGAGAACCTCGTCCTTGTTTTTGAAGTCAAGTAAAAAGTAAAAAAAACTTCTCAGGCAAAAATGTCAAAATTTGACAATAGTCGTTGGCATCATCCAAATTGATCAAAATCAATGAATCAAAATTCCTAAATTCAAGTGCAAAACCAAACATTCTTTCTGTGTTTTGGGATAAAATTATGAGTCGGTCGTGATTTCTTTTAAAGCATCGTAACAAATTTTATTTGGCACCATGGCGTTGGATTTAGTCAGTATAGCACAGCCCCATTACATACCTGGGTTAGTCAGTATTTTTGTTAAAGCTTTTACCGCGACTGCGCTCGCTTTATTGTAGTTTGTTTGTATATTATTAGGTGCATATAGTCGGTAGGCAGTCCAGGCAGCACTTTTACAAGCTAAGTATAGTCGCACTACGGGTTAAGAAAGAAAGTAAAGTTTGTAGTTTTAGCTTTAATTACGTAATTAAGGAATTTAGCTCAATGGTAAGCATATGTTTTTCATATTAGGGATGCTGTTTCAAGCCCTAGCACGTACCTCTGGGTCTTTTAAATCGTAATACGGATATAAGCCACTTGACGGTAAGGGAAGTCATTATGAGGAAACCTGTATATTCAATTCTGTATATTCAACTATCTAAGAGTCTGATAGACAGACACTTCAATGTAATTACCACTCTCGCTAAATCGTGGATGATAGTCTAAGCAGACCCCGCCTAAGCACGGGACATTACCATAGAAACATGATGAAAGTTTACTTCCTACACCAATTTCGCGTTCGCCAACACCATTTCATTATCAAAAGATACACAGATATTTCACACGGCCATAATTGTCAGGCATGAAAAGAGGCTTTCTTAAGCCTAATACGACATATTTACGCCTGTCCACCGAGACGACGCTGGTTACATAAGCGTGGTTTACTTACAAGGCCCATATCTCATGTCAGAGTACGCTTGGCTCGTTAGGGACACCATAGTATTTTGTTCTGGCGGGATATATTAGGATTCGCGGAGGAGTCCTGTAATTACAGTAAGCAACACCAACAGTGCGAGTGAAATTGGGTGTTTGATACGAACCTGCTCTCACTTCTGCCTCGTCATTCTACCTATTCTTCTACATCTCATGGCAGAGTACGCCGTGCTTTGCTAGGGCACTTTGCTATTTGGTACTGTTGAGATATTAAAGGATTCGGGCAGGTTTGTATTATGCAGCGAAGTGAACTGCGCTTTAGCTTAGTCAGCTTGTGATTCCTGGGCCACTAAGACGTACTCGTATATAGGGTTAGTGGCTCCAGAGTGGTCCTTTAAGTTTTTTTACTACTTTTACTAAAAAGTAATCATTGCAGAATGCATTGGTTTATCAAGGTAATGTTCCATCTAAGGCTCGAACTAATGCTCACAGAGAAAATACTTTGGAGATTTTACAATGTTCATAAAAAATCCAAAAGTAATATTAGTAATATTAATAGCCATTAAAATACAAAATACAGACAGAAATTAGCCGCTGGCAGATAACATGAACTGTCTTATTTTCACATATAGTCCCCCATGTCTAGCAACGTCCTCCTCGAAGTGATGCGACCCTAGTTACACAAAAGTGTTATTGATGGTCATTGTCCGTTTTCGCACATTCGCGAGTTGATTGCGCAATTTTGTAACACTTTAGGGCGTTGCGTCGGCGCCGGGCTTGCAACATGCACAATGCGCCTCCGGATCGCTGTCGTCCCAGAAGCGTAATCGTTATTAATCGACCGGGTTGAGGGTTCACCTCTTATTGTTAATAACTGACGCGGAAGATTTCGGTAGGTACATGAATAACGGCTGAGCATTAACGTTATGAAGCAACTTTGCTTTGAAAAATTGCGAATTGCGCACGTCCTTCTCTAGATGGACATCATCATTAGTTATCGCTAGAGGCATCGTAGTAACCTAAATCTGTCTACAGGCGGAATTTGGTTAAATCTTGCTTTGGTTTTGAATTGTAGAGTACTTCACAAGGGTAGGGACTTCGGACTTCTCTTCGGACCACTATTTTTCTATACATTTTAAAGTAAATAACTATGAAATGTAAAGAAAAATAAGGAATGTACAAGATGCCCACACAATTAGGCATGTTCAAAGTTAACACTTTTAACTAAAATTTACTTATATGCAAAAGAAAAATCAGAACACCAATCAGTATGTTTCTGCCACTGGTTCGTAATGTTCATTTTAATGAGAAGATCCCGACTAGAAACTCGGTAGTTTTATTTTTATTTTTAACGTCGCACGTATTTTACAAGCATTTTTAACTAAAAAACCTCGCGAGGAAAATACACTAGTTGATGATACACTTGATACACGAGGTGCTAATTAGGGATTTGAGCGCTTGCACTTCTAAAAATACACTAGATCTATCGCCTGGTGCTTTTATTGCAACGATCGTCGCAATCTATCGCCTTCATCGGTGTCAGGTATTCTCAGTCTGTCGTCAAAGTGTCCATAGCAAATTGTATATCATATCGCATCTCGCGAGATGTGCAACGTCCGTCCATGCATGTCTAATGGCAGATTAACATAGATAGGCTTATTTGATTGGCATCGCAAAATTATATTCCTTACTTCCTTTTTCTACTTATTGCTGTACGAGGCTAATCATCACTTTGAGTTTTTCTCATCTTGATAAATAAGTCAGAGCTATATTTTTTATTGCTTCAAAGATCGAAATGGATTCAAGACTTTTTCCTTATATTTTTATGCTACTTATACTATAATAGAATAATATATAGAATCTTGGTTGGTGTTCCTTACTTGTAGATTCTACTAAAAATCATTAGATTTTTAGTCTTTTTATTTATTTTTTATTTACTTATTTCTAGATTCTAGATTACGATGAGCATGTGTAGCTAGCCACTTCGTATTTTATCTATTCGCGAGGGTAGATGCACGTTGTAACCAGCAAACTTATAACTGAAATATTGAATGGACCGTTCCCATCCAGTCAACTTGGTGGTACCACCAAGGATGTGCACGCTTACAGAAGATCTTCTACTTAAAGTAGCTGTATTTAGCACTCCAAGCCTACCCTTAATTCTGGAATTTCCGGAGTTGATTGACAGGCTCGATGGTGTATTCGGTAGTGACCCTGTCATATGCGCCATGAGTATAATTTTTTTTTTTAGTATATGTGAAATATATTTTTTTTTCTTTTCAACAGCTACACGGGCCATTGTCCAGAGTACAAATACAGGATCGGCGACACGTATGGCTCGACCACGCACAAAATCCTTCTGGACCCCAGTGTCCAGCATTCCGAGAGGCTGGTGCTATCTGACAGGACAGCTGATGACTTCCAGGTACAAACAAACACACTTAAAGAATAGGCTAGTTGACTTAAATATTTTGTTTAGTCCGTAAGTTAAACTATCAAAAAATATTGAATTCGTATTTTTTGCTTTATCAAATACTCGAAAAATTACAAAGTTACAGGGCTTCAAAGTTTTGGAGTACAACACTTGTTCCTAAAACTTTACAGAACTAGTGACGTCACGCGGAACTTTAACGCGCTGTATCTTCGTCAGTTTTGGTTTGTTGAACAAAAGAAAAAATACGTGAGCAATCTCTATAATGGACTATGAATTTTTTTTAAGGCAACTAGCCTATACCATTAGTAAACAGGTAGCTAACATTTTATTCCAAAGGTATTAATATCAGAATCAATTAAGGTGTCACCCAGATACAAGACTGCGTTTACCTGTTATATAAACACTATTTGTCCCGTCGCAGGTATTGACTAGATTAAATAAATAAGTATTTACTGTATGGCGATTATTGTTCGTCTCGCGGCATTTGTCAATTGTTCCGGAATAAAATGTACTTAGATTATGCCGATTTCTTAGTTCAAACCTTTGGCGTAACAAATAGTGTTACAATCGCTTATGGGCTATAAGTATGCAAATATAACAGATAAACAAAGAGTTACTGTCGTGTTAATAGGTTAAAGAAGTCTACGGATATTTTGCCTCTACGCTCCATATAGCTAGTCTGCTTAAGGATTCAATAGATTAAGCTAGGCTCTCCCAACTGCTGTTACCTACAAAAGCGGTTCAAAATCGTTTATACCGTTTACCCAACCCGATTAATGGTTGTCTAAACCAGGGTTCTCAAACTGTCCGCCGCAGCGCCCTGGTGCGCCGTAGAAAGTATAGAAGCGCGTTATGATGCGCTCTTCTTTACTTTACTATCTATAGGCTTACCTTAATTATTTCAAAATTAATTAAAAATGTGTATAATATTAGTAAGATTTTTGACTCATATGACCTACATTTTCAAGGAATAACTTTCGAAGCTCATTAATTTTTTTTTTTAATATAATGCCAAGGAAGACGTTGAAAAACTCACATGCTCAAAATCCACACATTTATCTTCTGCCAGCTGGATTGGGGGCGCCCGGGACAAAAAATAATCCTTTAAGTGCGCCGCGGTGAAGTTTGGGAACTCCTGGTCAACGTTTGTTCCAAATCACGGCATTATGTTAACAAAATTACTACTTGTACTTACGATGAAGGTTAGATTAGACGCTCGAGCCATTAGGAGGCTGTGCTAATCGCATTGTTTTGCGTTTTTGCGGACATTAAGCAACTCTTTTTTAGTAATGCGAGCTCAAATGTGATTCACTATAACAGTATTTATTACGTACGTATTAAGTGGAGGTACGTTCCTATATTGTTATTTATATTTATATGCCAGTAGCTTCTACCCGTGGTTTTGTCTATGTAGACTTCAGAATTAAGCCAAAGAGGTACCTATATTTTTTAAGTGGATTTTATGTAATACCAGCTATGCCCGCGGTTTCATTCGCGTTTCTGGTTAATGTTATATAATCTATAGCCTTCCTCGATAAATAGGCTATCTAATACTAAAAAAAATTCAAATCGGACCAGTAGTTACTGAGATTAGCGCGTTCGAGCAAACAAACAAACTCTTCAGCTTTATAATATTATCTAGTAGGTAAGTATAGATATTGTCACAACACATATTTGAAATGTCTTAAGCATATCCCGTATATCTAATTACGGCTAAACGTTTCAGGCTTTACAAACTGTGTAAAGTATGTTTTTTACAATTTTCCATCTAACCCAGCCCAGTTTTATTTTTGGCTGAATGTGGTTAAAGGGGCCTGCTGTCGCTGATTCTGCCTACCCCTGCGGGGATTATGGGCGTGATGTTATGTATGTATGTATGTATGTATGTATGTAAAGTATGTGTCAGATAGAAAGAACAAGAAATATAATATATTTTTTATTTATAATTGAGTGAGGTGTGTAAGGATCGTGCCACATGGCTTTTGGTTCTCTCTGCCTACCCCGCTAAGGAAGTGGCATGAAGTTTAGTTAGTTACTTAGTTATAATTTTGCCTATGTTATTGTTTTGCCTTGATGTAGTTTTTCATTTTCTTTAACGGCTTTACACAATGCTTGAGGTAGACAAACATTTTGCAAACCTCAATTTGAACCGATATAGCCACATGGAGATCTATTCTTGTGACGTCATATGTTATTACTCTTTGCAGATATTTCGTCCGCCGCAAACTGACATCGACGTGGTCAACGCCCGCTTCAGAAACGGTGATCCAGTCTACAAGCATCCCATGATACCAGGATATGAAGGTAAGTGTTTTTAAAGTAACAAATGAAACTGAGTTGGTATCTACCAACTCAAAATCGAAGGAATTAGGTTTCTATTGATTTGTTGACATTTTATCAATGACAAATCACTGATGTGTTTTGCATTTTGTCGCCCATATTACTAAAGGTAATCGCTTGTATGAGTTGCACGTACAAATTCAGAAAATGATGATTCAACCATACATTCAGGTATATTTATGAGTATCTATATAAACGGTATCTATTAAGGCAGGGGTGGCAAACTATTGGCACGCGTGTCATAGGTGGAAAAATGGTGGATACGTATTTTCTTTGAGACCACAAATGTATAAAAATGAGGGACAATAACATTAATGTCAAACACTCCTTGGTCACTTAAAAAAACAATTATATTGAAATTTTTTAGATGGGCCCGTTGGTCGAATGGTCAGAGACCCTGGCCACGAAACCGGGCCAGGGTCGCGGGTTCCAATCCGGCTAGGGGCAAATGTTTCGTGAGATGAACATGGCCATTTTTACTCGAGTCATGGATGTTTATAAACGTATTTAAGTATGTCTATCCGTTCACCTAGTATCCATAGCACAAGCATAAGCTTAGTTTAGGACTAGGGAATTGGTGTGTTAGTCTGAAGAATTTATATATTTGATACTTTTGTTTAAAAAGGTTCGCCACCCCTGTATTAGTGCATGTTTTCAAAGAAGAAATACATGATGGATATTTGGGTCTTAAACAGTTCATTTAAAATAAATTCTGTAGGTATATATTATTTAGGTATTGTCTATAGCAAATAAATGCAGTGCTCAAAACGCCCAATAAATTCAATAATAGGTACTTTGGTAGATTTTAGATAGAAGTGACAGCTCTGGTGGTGTAATTCAGACCTCGCGTTGAATGAAAAGGTCGTGCGTTCAATCGTCGTTGGGACGAACGATTGATGAAGAAACAATTATTTATCTCGGGTCTGAGTATGTATTATGTAGCAAATTCGTTCATTCTGATTGCCAAAAAAACAAATACCTTATTTAAGTAAGTAGTTACTTTTGAAGCATGTGAATGTACGTATGTATCCAACATTTATTTAAACCTATGTGTTTGTTTAGATTGACTATGTAAGTACGTAGGTACAGTATAATATACATGCTTAATATGTACCTAATTTGGGTTCAAGGCGAACTTTTAGTGTGTTTAGGTAATTCCGGATTTTTTCGTTGACTGAACATCCAGGTTTTGAGTTTATGAAGTCAACGGTGGTACTCATTTGAATAGTTATCGGTTCCGTAGCCAGTTTTCCTTTTTGTTCTATTGAATTAATTGATGCATGTTTTTAGACTTGCGCAGATAACGATTTCTGTATAAAACTGTGTTTTAAAATTAGAAGTGTAACTATAAAACAACTGAGAGATGATCTCTCTCAAGAATATTTATTCTACATACATATAAATACCGCATATAATACATAGGTAGATACAGTTATCATCTTAAGTCCATTTACACTTTGAGACTCTTGGAACTAAGTAGTTTAAAAGAAACTGCGTCTCACATTTCGGATGAGGTTAGGAGAGAACTTTATAGTATTGTATAGTACTTATACCATTTAAATTATTATGAAAGCCAAAGTCGTGGTCCCTGAAAAATATTAAATGTGAGAACGACAATGACATACCGACACTATACCCTAGTATTATAGTAGAAGATCCCTATGTCGATCTTCACCGAGCTGATAATAGAATGAATCATATTTAACCGACTTCTTTATAACAAATTTTGTATATTAGAAAATATATTAAAAATGTGTTGGCTAAAAAAATTCTGGACTGACTATTTTTTATTAATTAAAAAAATATAAGTATATTTTTAATTAAATGTTGTCTTCGCACATATAGTATCAGTTGCATTAAGGCACTTAGAATTTACATATATTGTTATATGTAACAATAGATTTTTTTTGAATAATTAATAATAGACAGTCCAGGATTTTTTTTGCCAACCCTTTTTTAATATATTTTCTAATATACTAAATATATTAGAAAATATGTTTAATTCTATTATCAGCTCGGTGAAGGTCGACTTATGTTCGGATCTTAGACCAATAAGTATCTATCGATGTATTATCTACCTCCAAACATTTGGCGGTTTACAATCAGATAGGTATGTATTCAAAAAGTGGTCCTTCATCCCTCAAAGGTTAAGACACTAATCTATATGAAGTAGTGGATCTTTTCGCAGGTATAGATTATAATCTAAAATAGGACGTAGGATATTTTTTTTATTTCAAGAATCGATAAAACGTACGTTAACATGTCTGGCGTAACAGACCGAATTCCACCCCCGGGGAAAGGAAGGTAAAAACTCGTGCAAAAAGGCAATAATACTTATAAGGTCAGTGAAAATTATCCGTAACCGACAAATATACATGAAAAAACTTATTAAATAAAACGTGAAATGTATGTCCCAGCATCACAGCGATGGAAGGATGAGATCACTGACTATCCCCATTGGAAATGGCGTCACGTTATGTAAAGTAATGGAATGTACAAATATATTTTAAAATGTATGACATCATTGCACAGCGGTGCATCAGCGGTGACCTTTGTTATGTTCAGTTACTAGGTATTAAGTAATACCTAGATAGATCGTTATTCATTAATAGCAGTGCATTAAGATCTGCCCACAAACAGATTGAGCGAATGAGTGCGTTCTCGATCTGATGATTCAGTCTGTGTCCATGAGTCACGGACCGGTCGGAGGAATGCCGGTAGTTTCCTGAAACCAAGCTCAATTTAGTGCTAAGACCCGAACTCCACAAAGCCTAGTTTACATACTTGATTGAGTGACTGTGTTTGACCTACTTTTCTGGATGCGTCGATTTGCTTTTGACTTTATTTATACTTAATTGAAGATTTTAAAGATACTTTGGTATGTCTTGTTTTTGACACCGATGTACAGTGGACGCGAGAACGTTTCCCCCTTCATTTAACCGACTTTAAAAAAGGAGAAGGTTCCCTGTTTGTTGGGGTCTATTAACTTCCTCACCTTCCTAGCGTTGTCTTGTTATTCAGGATCTATAATAACCGTAATTTTGAATTTAGCGAGTTTAGTCTTTGAAGTTACTGCTATTTGACTTTTGTACCTAACTTTCGACAGGGCAATACGACAAATTCGATTTTGATTGCATATCCACAATTATTTGAGTGTGGCGACTTCCCAAGTTGCCCCTCAGATACAAGTGAGTGATAATAGATCTAAGCATAACTTATAAAAATAGTAAGGAAGGAAAGAATGGAACAAACTAGTATATGAAGTGTCCTTACTTCAGAGCTACCAGCGTTTAGGTAATGTTGCAAGTAGTTATTGTTATATAACATTACTTAAATAATGTTAGCATATTTCGCTCAGTCATGCTAGTAGGCAACTAGTCTTAGTTGGTTCATTAATGTTTGCGAACACTATGACATGACCGCTGCCCGTTTGACGCCTCTATAATGGCGCATGTTTCTCAATAACCCAGTTGCGTCTGCGTGGGCGCTATACATCGTTAGTATCGTGAGATATTCCCATTGTTTGCTTCGGACTATCGGGCTGTACTGTTTTTTTAGATGAAGAATTCTTGTAATAGGTGTTAAGTTTAAGATTAAGTTACAAACAAACAAACAAACATAACATCACGCCCATAATCCCCGAAGGAGTAGGCAGAGTCAAAGGGACAGCAGTGTCAGCAGTCCACTTTAACCACATTCAGCCAAAAATAAAACAGGGCTGGGTTAGATGGAAAACCGTGAAAAAGTAGTGACAAGTGGCTAGCTCGTCGCCTATAAAATCACATAGCCTAAATCCCATATACCATTAGTCGCCTTTTACGACATGCTAGGTAAGAAACACAGTTGGCAAATTATTTTATAGTCCCAGACCAACTCGGGATAAAATTAAGTTTCAAAATTATGTGAAACTTGGTAGAACTTCACCTTAACGCGTTGTACCGTGTGCCAAAGAAAAGCGGCGTGAGGCTTGGAGATTCACCGATGATCCAAGACATGACTATTATCGCCGAAGCATCCCTTTGTCGCGTTGTGTCCTGGTTGCACTTTTCGCGAAAGTCCACGGGCACACCCACATAATATAATACACGTTCGTTTTAATTAGAACTGTATGTATTACTACACATAGAGAATCTTAGAAATAGATCTAAAATAAAATTGTTTTTTGTTCAATTATATACAACGACTTGGAAAATATATAAAAATCAAATACTAACAGTGAAAACAGAACCAAGATTTATCAAAAAACGAGCGAGATATAACAGTTTTAATTAAATAAATATATCCATCCATCTCTCTTACAAAAACGTTTTTATCTATGCACGTTGTATGGCGCCCATGGCAATTGACGTCACATACCAGGTACATCTCTCTGTCTAACCGACAAGTTTGTACCTTTATAACTTAGTCAATAATCAGGATACAAAAAAAATCTTCCAGTTTTGATTACCTGTTCTATGGTAGATTTATAAAAAAATAATGCATATTCCCTGTTTCTAAATTCATTCATTTTCATCGGACTCTAGATTCCATCCACAGATAACAGTCAATTTTACGACTCCAAAGATTAACATACATATTTCCGTAAGCTCGCTCACATAGGCGCGTTGTTCCAAATATCCCATTGTTCGTGTATTGTAAACGTTAATACTATTGCCTACTGAGATTGTTTGCTTTTCAAATGACATTAACACGATTCCGATCTCGGGAAAACGGTTGTTATCCTTTATCTGGCTCCGTTCTAGTTTCCTCGTATCAGATAGCACCAGCAAATAACGGTACCATCTCATTTACAATTATTATACCCGTGTATTTGTTAGTGGAAACACTATGCCGGACGGTGTTCATGAAATATTCAGCGCCGGTGTTATTCAATAATTCAAAATCTGAAACGGTTATTCAGATTAGGTATACCGCGGGAACGCCGCGAGAAACGTCGATTTAATTTGGCGCGAATTTGCAATATTTTGATGCATTATTATAATAACAATGACGTATATATTATCACGGACTAGTAAAAAAAGAAGGACTCCACGCTATCATAACTATAGCGTGAAGCCACGTTTATGCATGTGTGAGTGAGATACTTATGGATACCAGATATCGGATATCTGTCATGTGGAGCACTTAATTTGTCAATGTGTGACGTAATTTGCGTGTCAAATGCTTCAATGTCTAGTTAGTGACGCGGAGTCCTTCTTTTTTTACTAGTCCGTGTGTATTATAAAGAATTTGCCAATTGGGTTCCTTGTCTAGCATGTCGTAAAAGACGACTAATGGTATATCAGATTTTGAGTAAGTGAATGTGTAGGCGACAAGCTAGCCACTTGTCACTACTTTTTCACAATTTTGCATCTAACCCAGTACCCTTTTATTTTTGGTTGAATGTGGTTAAAGAGGCTTGCTGTCACTTTGATTCTGCCAAAGAGTTGGCGTGTATAAAGTTATATTATGCAAACAGTGAAGTAATCGCTGAAAGAGTACTTAATACATAAGTAATTTTCTTTTGCGTTTACATGACACGTGCCTCTAAAAACGGATTCTAGTGTTTGTGAAACTATGTACCATTGCATATCTATTACCTACAAGGTTATGTCCTACCGTACTTTGTAAGGATACCTATATATCTAGTCATCAACTAGATAAAATAACACGATTTTGTCATAAAACAGTAGTTTTAATTTAAACTAGCGAGCCTTATCAAGTGTTTTGACTACAAACCAACATAAAATTTTTATAATCTAATAACACTCCCGAAGTTATAAATCTTAAATCTAAAACTAGCAATCTTGTAATGATTTTTGTATCTTTTAAAAATCAATAATTTATCGAATACTGTAATCTTTGAACTGGTAAAGATTCAACAATACAAAATCACTAATTTACTTTTGCAACTGTATCTAATTCCGTATCATGACATACTGCACCCCTATGTACCTACATAGTTTTTACTTTCTAGATACCTAAGTAAGTGGCCTGCAGGAAAAGTGAAAGGTCTTCTAATCAGTTAAAACGAGAGTCACACACATGTCCTTAATAAAGTAAATACCTAAATAGGTATAGGTACCACAGATAGGATATTTAACATGATAGTCGATTTCGTTGCTTTTTGTGAATTATCAAAATGTATTACATACATATAATCGTGTTGAGTTATTTAGTTGCTTGTGCGTCAAAAGGCTGACTAAAGTTAATCCCACGTTGAAATTGAATAACAATTTTTAATTATGAGACTAAACCATATCATTATTAATTATTATGACGATGAAAATATTTTGTTCACTTTGTAGTTAAATGTTAAAGTGATGGTGTAAAATGTTCATTTAAAATGTCTCCGTGCTAATTTTGAATATTATATATTGTTAATAATGTACCTTTCTTAAGCATTCATTTTAAGAGGCATTTTCCGTCTAAGCTTAGGGAATACCATGATATTACATTTTCAAATTTTAAATTAGCCTTAGACGTTTATAACGCACCTATTAAATTTGTGTGGTAATAAATTTGTGATATTTACGGCACGAGTCTGAGAGGTGAGCAGTTTGGCCTTAGCCGTTTGAAAATTAAGGACGTGAATGTTTGAGATGTCATTCCAAGACCAAAGACCGAAAGACCTACCGTTTGGTTTTTTCGGGAGAAATCCTTATACACTAACCTTGTTATGTGGTACTCTTACTGGCCTTAAACCCCCGTCTTTAGCCCCCGGGTATGCCGTCTCTGTAACTGAATTTTAAGGGGCGACAGAGGTACGTCTGCACAATTCCTTTCATTAGCTCTTTCTAGTACTGCTAGAGTTTAGCAGCTCACCATGAAGCGCCAGTTAAGGCACCAGGAAAGAGCATGCAAGGCATCCGAAGAACCTGAAGAACCTCGTCCAAGATAACAAACGATTCAGACGTTCTCTTGTGCCTTAAATAGGTTTCCTACCGCGACTAAACGCCCACTTCGGCCAGAGGTACACAGTGTCTGCCACAGAAGCGCTATCAGAGTTCCAAAGGCTACAGCTGAATCAACGGGCAGCCCGGAACCAGCTGGAAAGAGTGGTAGATCTGCAAGCGGGCAAAGGACAGCCCTGGGACCTTGTTGACAGATTCGTAAGTGCAGATTTCCGTTCAAGCATCAAGAGTCGTAGGCCCAGTGAGTGGGATATCTGGACGTGGTACTATACTGCTGGAATTGGTTAAATGGAGACTGTTTTAATTGATAAATGAGTAGACGCATGATGACGCAGAACATAAAAAGTCATTAATTTGTCCACCATAGTGAAACGATTAAATTTTTTCTTTAAAGTAAAAAGGTGTTAATGGTGTGCGATTCGTTGATTGCGAAGAATGGAAGACGAAAGAAAGGAGATGGATGAAGAAAGAAGGACAGAAGCCGGTTGTTGTTCGGATGTTGATCGGAGGATTAAAGAAAGATACAGATAAGAGAAGTTACTTTGAAATTATCAGTTTGTCTAATTAAAACGTTTATTTATCCAGTCAGCAACAGCGGAATTCAAACTACCATTGGTAGTCGTAAGACCAGAATGCGCTGGAATACTGCGGGATCTGCCCATGGACGAGCCAAAATTATCACCGGCTTCACACTCAGTCAGTCCGTACTTTATGGAGAATGGCCATCCGGATAAGTTTATCAAGAAAGGTGAGAAAAATACGAGTTCTCATCATGGATTTTATACAACCTCCTTGTTATATTTTTTTATATTTGCCGATGTCATGATGGCTATGACATGAAAAATAAACTTGCCTTGGCGATGACAATGTCATTTTAGCTGTATATATTAATTTTAATATTTAAATGTTAAGCATTTTGTTAAGTTTCATAATCCATGTCGTATGCTAAAATACATTCTTCATTTGTAAGAAATCAGATTTGGGGATATAATCCGCAAGAATCTGTGCGTAAGTTGTTTGCTTGAATATGTTTGGCGCCGTAAGGTGTATGAGTTTTCTTTTCGATAACTATCTTCGTATATTTACCAAATATGTTTAGCGCGGAGACTTTGCACTCTAATTGACCAAAATTTCTGACGCATATCAAACCAATTTTAGTATAAAAATTAAAAATGTTAAGTTTTATAATGTTAATGCTTTGTTTTCACAGGTTTTGCGGGTCATGTGCCATATGGTTTCCAACGCTTTGGCGAATCGTCGAAAAAGCTTACGAACTCTGCGCTTTGTGACTTCTCTTCCAACTACAGAAGAAGGCAGAGCACTGAGTGGGCTCCAGTTAATGTAGTCAAGTAAGTTGATGTGACCTTATCTTGTTTAAGGAGATATATAAACAATATTTTAGTTATTAAATATGCGTATATAAGTATAAATTGTATAAGCGCGTATTCCTTTGTCCAAAATTAATGTGAAATTGCGATCATATAAAAAGTATATTGTCACTGTCAATGTCAAAAATTTACAATGCGTAATTTATTTACATTTGGTGTATTTAAAATCTTAAGAAAATAAAAAAGCTATTAAAAATGGCTAAGAAAAAGCTCTTACCGAACCTCTCAAAAGAGGAAAAAATGGTCATCGTTATATCAGAGATAATACAGGAGTTACTGGTCGCACATCGCCAAGGCAAAGATGTTAACCTCAACAAAATGAAGACGAGGATATCATCCAAATACGGCTTAGGAACGTCTCCCAGACTAGTGGACATCATAGCAGCAGTGCCCGCTGACGCTAAGAGTGTTCTCTTGCCTAAATTGAAGGCGAAGCCTATTCGAACAGCGTCTGGAATAGCCGTGGTAGCCGTGATGTGTAAGCCTCACAGATGTCCTCATATTAACTTCACTGGGAACATTTGCGTGTACTGTCCCGGGGGCCCGGACTCTGACTTCGAGTACTCCACGCAAAGTTACACCGGCTACGAGCCGACGTCTATGAGGGCGATTCGTGCGAGATACAACCCATACCTGCAGACTAGGCACCGAGTTGAGCAGTTGAAACAGCTGGGCCACAGCGTCGATAAAGTGGAGTTTATTGTGATGGGCGGTACGTTTATGAGCCTACCTGAGGATTATAGGGATTACTTCATTAGGTAAGTATTGTTTTTTTCATTCATTTGGTACCCTAATGAAGAGTAAATTCCAACAAATACACCAATATATTAATATTGGTCTGTTTGTCATGTGATTGCAATGTTTGGTTTATATATTTTTTTAACAGACATTTAACAGTGTTGTTAAAAACATAAATTTCAGCTTACATAGAAGTAAATTGTTAAATTTGTTGTTGATTTTTGTCTGTTATATATTTAAAACTCTGCTGCTTTGTGTTTGTAAATTCAATATCAGACTTTATTATTCTTTTCAACTTTGAAATATTACCTATGTGCATTTATTTGTAGGAACCTACATGATGCCTTGTCTGGGCACACATCAACCTGTGTGGCGGAGGCTGTGAAATACTCGGAGAGGGCGAAAACCAAATGCATTGGCATCACCATAGAGACCCGGCCAGACTATTGCCTGCAGAGGCACATGAGTGACATGCTCAACTATGGCTGCACTAGGTATGTTTACTGATCTAATCCTGAATATTTCATAATCAGCTTCTTAAGTCTTAAGTAGATGGCTTATTCAAGTTATATGCCAATTAGCTAATAACTAGATATTTAAAGAAACACAAAAACTGTTAACCTGGAAATCCCCTATATAAAGCAAATTATACATTCTGCAGTTCAGAGAACAAGAATTGCTGGGAGCATTGCCTCTTTGCCTTGCATAATGCATGCCTGACAAACAATTAACCATTACAAAAAGCAGTTTTAGAAATTGCAGATAATATGTTAATTCTTTATGGATGGATGAACGGTGTATTCTTCTAAAAATAATAAAAGGTATTAAATTTCTTTCAGGCTCGAGATTGGAGTGCAGTCCGTGTATGAGGATATTGCCAGAGACACCAACAGGGGTCACACAGTCAAAGCTGTTTGTGAGAATTTTAACTTGGCGAAAGATGCTGGATATAAGGTAGTTTATTTTTGAAGGTGTTAGTGTTTTTAGGCTATATAAAAATTTGTTCAAATCTACACTAATATGAAAAGTTATTGCAGAATTATGTACTTTTTTTTACAAAAAAAATATCTAGTATTTTAACCAATTTGATTTGAGTTTTATAACTTATTTAACAAGAGCTATGTTATTTATTATAATTTATGTTAAAATTTAACTCCAGATTGTAGCACATATGATGCCAGATCTACCCAATGTGGATTTTGAGAGAGATGTTGAACAGTTTATAGAGTTCTTTGAGAACCCGGCATTCCGAGCTGATGGTCTGAAGATTTACCCCACTCTGGTGATTAGAGGCACAGGGCTGTATGAGCTGTGGAAGACAGGACGGTACAGGAGCTACCCACCATCAACATTGATTGATCTGATTGCGAAGATATTGGCTCTAATTCCTCCGTGGACTAGAGTTTACAGGTGAGGCTGTTACCATACATTTTTTGGCAAAAATATTTTTTCTATTTCTTGAATATATTCCTGGTACATATTATAAATACAAATATTAAGATAATGTGTTTCATTTCCTTCTCTTATATTTTTTATTAAGCCTGCTTTCTTATTTGCAATAGTTTCTGAGATTTTTCCTTAATCAAGCATCTATTAACTATTTCAGAGTCCAACGTGATATACCAATGCCCCTCGTATCTTCTGGTGTGGAACATGGCAACTTGAGAGAGTTGGCTCTAGCCAGAATGGCTGATTTGGGGACAGACTGCAGGGACGTTAGGACCAGGGAAGTTGGCATTCAGGAGATTCATAACAAAGTTAGACCCTATGAGGTAAGAACAACATTACACTGTAAAGTTTTCTGAGATCTGATCGCATCAATGTCAAATACATTATGTACTTTTATTAAGGCATCCTTGATTTTGATATCATACTTTTTCAGGTGGAATTGATAAGACGCGACTACACAGCTAACGGTGGTTGGGAGACTTTCTTGTCATATGAGGATCCTGACCAGGATATCCTTGTTGGTCTGCTGCGGCTGAGGAAGTGCGCGTCAGACACGTACCGGCCGGAGCTGAAGGCCGGGCCTAATTCTGATTTCAAGCAGTGCAGTATTGTTAGGGAGCTGCATGTTTATGGGTCTGTTGTGCCTGTAAGTACTAGCTCCAGAAAATATGAGAGTTAGAATATTTTGAATTCATAACATTATCTAGTTTTAAAAAAAATATGTATATGTATATAATATTTTGAAGTTTAATTTTACTTGATAATAAAATTATGCATAATAAATAAACCATTAGTTATTTCGCCATTTTTAAAAAATAGCAAAACAACTTGTAGTAGAATATCGATTTATTTCGTCTTCAAAGTGAGTTTTTT
The DNA here is from genome assembly GCA_951394215.1 of Glyphodes perspectalis. Lineage (NCBI taxonomy): Eukaryota > Metazoa > Arthropoda > Insecta > Lepidoptera > Crambidae > Glyphodes > Glyphodes perspectalis. The sequence continues at coordinate 15,618,453 of OX596201.1, read as the reverse complement.
TAAGCAAGATTTTAAGTAATCTTGCAACAAACTAAGTAGTCGAACGGTTCCAGGTGAACGCCCGCGACCCCACCAAGTTCCAGCACCAGGGCTTTGGCATGCTCCTCATGGAGGAGGCGGAGCGCATCGCGCGCGCCGAGCACGGCTCCGACAAGATGGCCGTCATCTCTGGCGTGGGCACGCGCAACTACTACGCCAAGATCGGGTACCGCCTCGAAGGGCCGTACATGGTCAAGATGCTGTGAATAAATTTATTGTAGTGGGACTGACGTTTTTTTTTCTTTCTTCGGTTTCAGGTTACGGTTTACCTTTTTGAAAATATACGTGTTGGTTTCAGATCTCGAAAACCCTAATTGATACCTATTTAAATAAACATGCTACTATAAGTACGGTCTTACGGTTAGGGAAATTTTTAAAACGGTTTGGTTGTAACAATAATAAATGTTGTTCTGCGGTCTGGACATAATGTGACGAATGCGTTAGCGCGTGGCAAATCCATTAAAAACTTAAAATTATACAGCAGACCACATTCCTTTAAATAATTTGGTCTTCTGGGTTACTTAAAGTTTATGTAAAATTTTCATCAATAGCAATAAATATAACATGTCACCATGTTAAACCTTTATTTTTAACCGTTAGTGGTCATGGGCGGATAATAGCTAAGTTAAAATAGTTTAAGATCGACTATTGACTATCGACTTGCATTATTTTAGTAATAATAATACCGGGACAGTGAGATGCATCATGTTGCATATGAATAGACTACATACCTATTTAGAGAATTTGGTTTAATATCGCGTTTTTTGTTATTTTATTGTCCCTTCATACCTTTCTATTAAACGAGGAATTAATCGAAACGGCATACTTAGCCGTTACGATACAATTACTCCATCCCCTATTATATACCTACAAGAAAATATATTCAACCCTCCTCTCCAATGAAATACCCAAGTTACTCAATAGGGACGATGACTGCATTAAAAAACTATAATTCTGTTTAGTCCGTCAGTTAGATTATACAAAAATACTAGACATATATTTTTCCCTTTCACAAAGTAACAAAAAATCACGAAGATGAAGAGTATCAAAGTTTTGGAGTGAGGGCTTGCGACGTCACTACTAAATAAAAAATTTACGAATGCGTGACGTCACTCGCAACTTTAAATAAAAAAATCGTGTTCAATATTTTTTTATAATCTAACTGACGGACTAAACGGATTTTTTTAGTCACCTTGCCTATTGCTCACCCACCACGTCCCTCTTCCAGACCCGACCCGCCGCTGTCCATCAACCCGACGGAGTTGTACCACAAGCACGTGGGCATGCTGCCGAACTACGCGGGACACGTGCCCGGAGCGATGTTCAGGTACACTCCTGACTTTAGGGTATTGAGCTTGAAGAGGACTTCGCTCTTTACTTTGTGTGGATAGGTAGTATGGCTAACAAGCTGTAAGGCGAATTCGCCTTTTTTGCGCAAAGGAAAATTGATGTTTACCGTCATATGCAAAGGAAGGGTCGGAATCCTATTAAAGCATTTATGAGATGTAAGTATTTGGATAGGATTTGATAGATTTGGTAATGGAATTTTCTGGAACGCACTACGCAAATAGATACTTACCTATTAATGTAACTGTACCTAAGTAGTGTACTTTACAGATAATGTTTACTAAGTATAATGACGTACCTACTTACGTACCTAAAATCAAGAGTTCTTTTTTTGTTTATCGCTGATATATATCTAGAAATAAACAAATTGGTAAGACAACATTTTTGTTTGTAGGTGTAATGTGTATCAGAATAATCATGTTATTCCAACTGTACCACTAGTGAAGGTAGGGTCCCTGTCATTGTACGATTTAACTATCTAATCAATTTCCCAAACTTACACATTATGGTAGTAACACTTTAGGTTATGATGACATTCTTACGGTTTTGACAAGCTCGATGGCTCATTGGTAGGTACCATGCCCCATGCGCCAAGAGTTGTGGGTTCGATCCCCTCCCAGGACAAACATTCGTGTGATGAATAGGTAGGTACTGGTTTGTTTTGTGTCTGGGTGTTAACATCCAATATTTAGGTATATATTTGTAATACCGTTGTTGATTCTGATATCGGTGACACAAGTGCTTATGCTACTTACTTCGGAGTCAGATCAATGTATGTGATGTAGTCTGATATTTATTTATTTATTATTCTGTCCACACAACTCATTGACGATTTATACTTCCTTAAATCAATGGAATATCTCATAATAAGTATGTTGGTAGGTATTGTACATTTATACATATTATACATTTTAATAAAATTGAGAAAAAGATCGTCTCTCCTCTCTTTATAATTATACAAAATTGTATAAGTAGAGAATATAATAAGTAGATACTCTATTTATACAAAACTCTTTCAGATTTGGGAAAACGTACGGGAACGACACTCGGGATGCTAAGAGGTGGCTCCGCGGGGACTTCGCTTGAATATGCGCGCACGCAGGCTACTTTAACCGGAACCGCCTTCGACAATCACAAAATCAAGAGTACCATTACTTTGATGACCAAATTATACACATGTCTCTTAAACTTGAGGAGAATTATACACAGTTGTTAACAAAATAACTTATTTAATTTTTTAACATATATACACAGGTATAGTAAAATTGTATACTTTTTTAACAAATAGCCTTAGGCTGGCTTAGTGTTTGTTCTAAAAGAATGCGATAATCAGACTTTTTGTAACATTTGTCAGAGCTTTAAATAAAAATTAAGTGCAAAATGTATATGTATATCTAAATGTTATAGGCAGCATTTTCCCTTATTGGTTACTCGGCGTTTACTGATTTTAACTATTGTAGATAGTAGTAGATATAATTTATTTTATATGTGAAATGCATAATTAATTCGGGCTTTTTTATAAATGCTTCTCTGAACAATTATCACACTTCTGTTGACATAGTTTTTTTTTTTAATTTTAGAATAGATATCACATAAGTAAATAAAATCACTTCTTAGCGTTCCACTCTCTGAGCAGTTTGTCGGTAAGGGCGAGGTTTTCATCTTTCTGCAAAGAAAATTGTTACGTTAATTTTGTTAGTGAATTATTTTCCTTCCTTGCAACAAGTTTATAGTAGAACTATTGGTTTAAGCCATGAGTCGTAACTTCAGAATTTTCAAAAACGGATTGAACACCCTACAGTGAACCAGCGTGAGGAAACTTAGGATAACATTGATTAGGTATGTGGTTCCCTGTTGATATGTTATGATAAAATAAGAAAAATATTTTATTTAAGTACAGAAAGGTTTTAGCATTAATAAAAAAATACAAAATCATGTGACACTAAAAAGGCGACGCTGGTTTTGGACGTGTGCAGTGGACGCCTCCAATTTAGTAGTTTGGTAGCCTGGTTTCAGTCACGCTTACGCCGGCGCGGGTGGTAAGCGACGCGGCCCATGAGTTAGGTGTTGCCTTATACCGCTTCATAGTGTAAAACTGCCCGCGCTTACTACCCGCGCTGATTACAATTCAATTAAGAGACGCGCGGTCAGCATGACTCTGAAACCGGCCCTAGAGTACAGTTTATCTACTCGATGGCTAAATAAATAGAAATCTTTATTCATGTAGGCTCCACAAAAACACTTATGAATAGTCAGAATAATAAAAAAAAATATTCTACCGCCAGGTTTGGTTGATTCTACCGAGAAGAAACGGCAAGAAACTCGGTAGTTACTTTAAATCGCCATGTATATAATAACAATGCTATTTAATATCTACTTCTACAAATATATATAATTCAAATATAAACACAGATCACGTACCTTGATGAAGCAGAACCTGGCGTAGTTCTCGCCAAGCGGCTTGTGCTGCTCCGAGTAGAAGGCGGTGGGCGGAATGGTGAGAACGCCTGCCTCCTTCGCGAACTTCTTCGTGAAGCGGTAGTCCTTGTACCGGTCCTTCTCGCTGGACAGGTCTATTTTGTTGGCTGTTAACGAGAAATGAGGGGTTTAGAAAATAAAATCCAGGCATGTGGCATAGAACTCGAAGTCTTGACACTATTATGATTGAAAAAGTGTTTTAGACCTCATAAAATGTCATCGTTTGGCAATGCCTCTTGAAAATAAATTAATCGGTTGTCGGAAAACAGATAAGTATATGCAATACTTGCTTGGAAAACATTGTGAGGAAATGTGCTCATTCAAAGAACGACGAAGCGGACCCCAAAGGACATAATGTTATTAAGCTGACTTATATGGGTAATCGGTGTCTCACCCAGCTTGGTCCAGTCGGCGACGACGAAGTACCCGCCGTCGGGCACGGTCGGGTTGAAACCGTTCTCGCGCAGCGTCTTGACGAGTGCGTCTCGCTTGGGGCGAAGCTCGCGAGCCAATGAGAATAAGTAGCAGTCGGGTGACTCGTATCGGGCTAGTTCGTACTCGAACGAGCGGGCTACCGCTTCCTGGTGGATGAGAGAAACAGGTCATCAATACTAATGGGACAGATAGCTGAAAAAATAATGTTTAGCCAGTTTTCAATCACAGTACGCACCTGTATCGGCGTGCTGCAGGTGTAGACGCAGTTCTGGTGCACGACCTGCAGGTTGCGCATCAGGCCGGCCGGCCCGTACGCCCAGCCGATCTTCCAGCCCGTCACCGAGAACGTCTTGCCCGCCGAGCCGACCGTGATCGTGCGCTCCCACATGCCCGGCAGGGTTGCTGTGGGTTCACCCAATAGGTAAAACGTATGGAGACCACAAAGCACGTGCTAAGTTCCAATAAAATTTTAGGGTAGCTCTCGATTTTTCTGGGATCTTATCATCAGATTCCGTCTTGAGACCACCTCTTAAAAAAAATACATACTGTGGGACATATTGTAGAATCTACTTCGGTTTTCTCTGCCTACATCGTTAGGGAAAAACGCGAAGCTAATAATGTTTTTTTTTTTTTTTGGAGAGGACTATCGGTAATTTGCCGAAGGCGGCCTTTACTACCTACCGGGCTGGCGGGGGAGCGGGAAGCTCTCACCCCAAGCTAGTATAGTTGGTTTGTTCTACTACTTTTAAGTCGGTTTGTCTTTTTAGTCCATTAAGTCTATATGACGCCTGTGTCACCTAAGGCGATGGTAAGATGCCAGTTGTTTTAACAAAATAATCGGGCTCCCTAAGTTCCGGATCAGTGTCCAAGCGTCTCCTAACAACGAAGGGGATATGACGCTAATAAGATGTTGTAAATCAATTAAAAAACTTTTTTGTTACTGGAATATTCAAATTCAAGATTTCTTTAGTTTACATAAAACTTCAAGAAAACACTTATAAAGCGTCAAGTTTACGAAAGCTTTAAAGCAACGTGAATCTATCACTATAATCCACTACAATACTTCCATGTTATCCCCACTGTCACAAAAACTGAACTCACCAATCCTAATATGCTTCTGGGGCTCATACACCATCCACTCATAAACCTCATCGGAGATGCACAGCACATTGTGCTTCTTGCACAGATCGGCTATCACCTCCAGCTCAGCCTTGGTGAACACCTTGCCCAGCGGGTTGTGTGGCGTGTTCAGGATCAGCATCTTCGTCTTCGGCCCGAAGAGGGATGCCAACTCCTTCTCGTCCAGCACCCAGTCCGCTGACGTCATGTTGTCTTTTACTGTTTTCTAGGATGGGAAGATAATTGGTCAAGGAGCTACAAAGACTTCCCCAATGCCTAAAATTCCTATGTTGAGGTAAAGTAGGTATGCTGAAGTAATAATGTCCTAACTGATATCGGTCACAGCGGCCAATCTCAACGAAAATTAGCAAACTGCGCAGGAGATATTATAGTGCACAAGCGTGTGCGCAAACACAGATGCACTCTCTATTTCTTCAATCTCATAGTCCAGAAAGACAAGCAATTCGACATGGCCGGAGAAAGGTCAGACGCAGGACCAACGGCTTAACGTGCTAAAGTAAAGTAGAGCTGAACTGGATAGCAATTTTTTATAAGGAAAAATGTACCCTCCTCGACATCAATTCAAATTACTATTATCAATCAACTATCTTTTAAATGTAGTATAGTTGAGTATGCTGAGCCGTTACGTCAAACCTCAGTAATAATAAAATAAAAACTATGGAAGCATTGCATTATGACAGCTCATAAAAAGAATCTCAATCGATGGTGGTGTAACCTTACCTACTCTATCGATATAATCGATTATAAGTATTGCAAGTCATCAACAGCATTATTACACTGGGTTACTTACACACACTATCGTTCGTTTACCTCTATTTACGGATTATCGATAGATCCTCGATTGGGCTATATAACGGCATCTATACCTTTAATACTTACAGGTTTCAAAGCAATGAACTTGGAGATGCCACCAGCGGATGTGATCATGTAATCGTAGCAATCAAAGTACGGCTCAATCACTATCACCTCGTCGCCAGTGTCCACGTGGCCTGCAAATAATTATTACATACATAAAGAGAAAGATTCGTATGTACGTATGTAACGAATAAACTCAAAAACTACTGGACCGATTTCAAAAAATATTTCATTATTAGAATGCTACATTATCCCTGATGAACATAGGCTATAGAATATTTTGAATAAAGTTAGGTTAGGTAAAAAAATAAATGTCCACCCATGCAAAGCTGGAGCGGGCCGATAGTTATATTATATTATAGTGTGTTACATTGCATTACGCTTTTTTCACATAGAAGGAGGCAGAGAACTCAGAGTCCTATTATCTATGACCCTGGCTCAAATCTTAGCAAACAATCAGTAATTATTACCTACAAACCAATTATTTTATTAATGTAGGCATTGACAATTTTATGATCATGAATCTTCATGCCTTTGTATTATAAATAAAAACTTATTATTATGAATTATGATCGGGAATAAAGTACTAATGACAATATCATAAATTAACTACTCACATAAAACGAGTTTCTTGTACAATCTTTTATTTATTTTTTTTTAATTTTAGTATCGATTGTTAGGTATGATATCAATAGAAATATCCATTCTGTGAATTTTAACTGTCTACCTATTCATTACCAGTGCCTTGAGCAAGGAGCGTTCATCGATTACGATTTATATTACCTTAGCAACAGGCTTCTGCATGAGAGAATACATAATTTTGGGCCTTTTCGTATGCTGGATACCCCAACAAGGCGCAGACTATGTAGCATTTGTTACTAGTTGCTAACTATATGTTTATTTTGTAATGTCAGTAGGTACAGCTCATAAGATACAAGTATTCTGACATACAGACGAGCGGGTACCGGAAGCTTACTATATAATAGTTTGTCTTTGGAAACCATTGCTATCCTATAGCTGCCCAGTCGGCTTCGTTTAGTCAAAAGTTATTGACGTGTCGCGGTCAATAACTTTTGACTAAACGAAGAAAAAAAAAGTGTTGTTTTGACGTATTTAATCTCCATAAGAAAAAGTTCAGGAAAGCCTGATGCCTTAAGGAAAATATGAAAAAAGTAATCAGCCGAATTCGTCGAGTCGTTCGCGAGTTTTGCGCTTAGCAACAGAATTTTATTTTTATAGATAGAGTTTATAGATATTGTACAAATAAAATGGTCATTCACTTACCCAAAATGGCAGAGAACAATGCTTCGTAAGCACCGTTACCAACTAGGATCTCATTCATTGGGTCTATTGTCCTCCCAATAAGAGGAGAGTATACCTTAGACAAATTCTGAACTAGTCTGGGGTGGCCCTGAAATGTTTGAATTAAAGACATTATGTTTTACGCTTAATAGAAACTACTACCTATATCATATCACATCAAGATGAGTTTGAGTGACCTTGTTCTTAAAAAAAGTATTCTGATTCATGTTAAGTTACACCTTACGTTACGTCTAATCCCTTTTGTGCTATTGCCGTGGGCTAATATCATGCATACTATTTCTTTAGTTTACTTATAAGCAAATAATGTCCTAACCGATATCGGTCACGGCGGCCAATCTCAACGAGGATTAGCCAGATGGCTAGATGGCGCAGATGCGCAGGAGATATTATAGTGTGTGCCCAAACACATGTGCCATATCATAGTCCGGTGAAACGGCAATTCGACCTGACCGGAGACAGGAGGTCAGGCGCAGGACTAACGGTTTAACGTGCTTTCCGAGGCACGGGGGTGATTATATTATACCGCCAACTTCCTGACTCCGGACTGTTACTGAGTAATTTCAATGTTGAAATAATCAGCCACAATTTTTTGGCCCGACCCGGGTTTTGAACCCGGGATCTCTAGGTCCTTAGGCGACGTATAAACGACTTAGTATAGTTTTTATAGTTTTAGTTAAAAAAAATAATAATACGGCAATGGCTGTAACATTTCATTAGCCTATTATAATTTTTTTGTTACGCGAAAAAATACTTCACGCTCCGTCAATTAACGTATTATCTATACCAGTGGTCCCCAACCTTTTGATGACATAGGGCTCTTTTGATTTAATTATTGTTAGCAAGTGGTGGTGGTTAAAAATAGACGGAGTAAATTTGGAAACAACTTATTAAAATTTAAATCTAATATAAACTCTCACTCACGGGTTGGGAACCACTGATCTATACCATCGTTTATTCAAATTAACAACATCCTTTTAATTAATGCGACGCCTCGAGTTCGGTAGTAAACCTTTAAATTGATAATGATAAACAAAAAGCCGCTACGAGTACTATTCAAACAAAGTTATCTTATCTATTTAATATTGCAATTCTTTCTCAAGGTAACTTGCTAGTAACACGCTTATTTAATTGAACATGGTTTAAATAAGAAGTAAATTATTCAGTTGATCAACAAGCAAAGTATTGGTAATAGTTTTTATTGACATTTTTACTATGTTCGTTTTATCGTTTAATATTAATTTCGCGTGCTTTTCAATACGCCCTAGATCAGGCTGGCTTAAAGTGTAAAGCATTTACGAGATAATATTCATTTCAGAACGGTAGAACATTCTTCTAACCTATTCGAGCGATGGCTCGATGGCGCATTTGGCCTGGCCTATGCGCCAAGAGTTGTAGGTTCGATCCCCAGCCAGGACAGACATTCGTGTGATGAATACTTGTGTTTGTTCTGTGTCTGGGTGTTAATGTCTAATATTTAAGTATATATTTGTAATACGTGTAATACGCGCGTGACGTCACACATTCAATACAATTTTTACTAAATAGCGACGTCGCCGGTCCCCACTCCAAAATTTTGATGCTCTTTATCTTTGTAATTTGAGAAAAAAATTTTACAAGTATGTGTCTAGTATTTTTGTATAATCTAACTGACGGACTTAATAGAGTAATAGTTTTTAATCATCCCTATTGGCTAAAATATTTTTCAAGCCTATATATATATATATATATTATATATCAAAAAATTTATATCGCTTTATTCTCCGTTCATAAATAAAAATTACAGCACTTACAAATCCTCTAGTATACTGGTTGAGGAGGCAATTGTCGCCAGTGGCGATTTCAGCCAGTGCCTTCGTGACATGTTCAGGAGGGGGATAGTCGGGGAACCCTTGTCCGAGGTTTACCGCAGGCTTGTACTCCGCAGCAAGCTGGATATATTCCACCCTGATGAAAAGAAGTAAAAGTATAATTGATTGCATATGTTTCTGCTATATAGTTTGGTATAAAAGTATTAAATTCAATTGAGAAAAGAATTTCTTTAAGTGAAACACTTCCTACAAAAATAAAGTTATCTTATCTGTACAATATTGCAATTTTGGCTCAAGGCCACTAGTTTGAGATGGGAAAGGTATCTTATTTTAAAAGAAATATTGCTGAAAACATAATATTACTGGTTAACAATAGATGGATTTCCTATATAAATTAATTCTAAACCAGTTAAAATATTTCATGTATGTAGGTGTAGCATACAAGACAAGCATCATTCTTATTTAATGTTAAGAAAAACCATAATTATACAGGATTTAAATATTTTATTTATTGCGAAGGTTAGTTTCTCCTATCATTTTGCTCCTCCCCCTATGGTATTACGGACGTGTTGATATGATGATGACAATCATAAAAAAATTATATTTAGTTAAATTGTTATACACTAAAAATATAATAGCAAATTAATTTAAAAAGCATTTTATATGCAATGTGATTTCTCTAGATGATCGCCTTAATATCTTAACATTAGTTGTAAACAGAAGAAATAGTATAAAGTTTATTCATTATTTTTGATGTATAACTGTGTATGTTGTGCCCAATTTGTAGAATAATTTTTCTTGGTCTACTTTTATCAATGGTCTTGCATGAACTGATGTTTATAGTTAATTTATTATGTAGGCAATGATGTTAGATAATGAGGTCTTAGGTCAATAATATTATCATAGCGTAACCTAACTCATACATTCAAGTTATGTTTCTTGTTGTACAATCAGTATGCCCTGCAGACTAGGAAGTGAAAAAGAGTTTTATAAGTAGGTACATACAAGATTTATTTCTTGAAATTATTAAAAATAAATTAAGCATTGATGATTCTTTAGTTGCTCCTTTTTTATTCTGATCAGTAATATGTTAATTTAGTCACATGTTTAGTGCATTGAGGACAACTACCCAATTTCATAAATGGAAAAAATACTTCAATATAATTATCCGTTTTTCTGTAATGTCAGTCAAGCACCACATTTTTCCTTAGTAGAATTTGTATTGATTATGTAACAAACTCACAATATTATTTCCTTAACCTGAACACTCAAAATACCTACTTTAATAATGGTAAATTGTTTATGCAGCTGTTTATTATGTAATTAGCAATACAAATAGCTCACCACACGCTCTTCTCGCCGGCTCCATACCGCGCAGGTAGTTTAAACTTATCACCCATTGACGATGCAGTCCTAGACTGGTTTATCACGATATTCCTTATGTTACTCGGCCGTAAGGCACTCTCGCTGCCCCTAACGACAGCTAACAACGTTTGCCTCCAACTAAACATCGTAAATTGTTATCGTTACAATAAATAGTAAGCATCCGCGCGAATATAATCCATAAAACTATCTTCATGCGAAACGATATGACATGACAGAATTAAATCTGTTCTTACACTGTTTTGATCAAGAAAGCAACGCTATATGGCGGCTCACGTTCAAGCGCTATCTTTACTTACGTTTATTTAAATTAGCGTTGATGATTATGTAGTTATTTTTGGCGTATAGTATTTTGATTTAAATTACAGATGTTTTAGTTATCAAGATGACAGTTGTCAGATTGACATTGACAATTCTAAATGTCATTTTCGTTCAAAAATTATGAATGTTATTTTTGAAAGTCTAAAATTCTTAAATTCTAAATCTTTATTTGCAGAACATGGGTGTTACAAAATAAAAGATAGTAAAGAATGGTAAAGAAATTCTAAGTGAGTTTCGTGTAAAAGATATAGAAAACAGCATTTTTATGCCGACAGAATTATAGGGATCTACGATGGAAGGCGACTCAATAGGAATGTCGTCGTCGTCGTTTCTTCGCCCCTCAGGGGTGGCTACAGGCCTCGAGCGGGATACTCATTGCCCGGGCTTCTTCTTCCGTACTCTGCAAGTGTACGGGGTATTCTGTTTCTTTCGGCTGGGGGAGAGTCCTTCCCTCGCGCTATCCGGCGCACCCTTGGTCCGGTCGGACACATCGAGTGGAACCCGTTGGGGGAGCCTACTAGCGAGTCTGCCAGCGATCGGTGCGGTGCAAAGTACTCTCCATGTCAGGTAATGCCGGTCAAAGACACTTTTTTTCGTTTAATATACTAGCTGTGTTCGCAATTTCCCGCGTTTATGGTTAATGTTGTATAGCTTACAGCTACACTCGATAAAGCAAACAAACAAACTCTTTATAATGTTAGTAAGTATAGATAGATTGTTGTTGTTTTATCTTGGTTTTATGTTTTTAAGGTTAGAATCCTACTTATAGAGCATTATTAGTAAAACTCAATATTTTGTACTTTTATTCTTGTGTCTATTTTAAATGCGATAAATAAAAAGCAATTTGCTAAATGTTCAGAGTACCGTTTAAGTAAAATCATAGAAATGTTACTAAAAGCCAAAAAATACCGTACTTACCGTAACTTAGCCGCAAAAATCTAAAATATAAAACACCACCAAATGTGAATAAACCGTAGGTATTCAATATCAAATTCCTGAATATCGGATATTTATAAAAACGCAATGTATCACACACAGAACTGAAACGGTAGGGGGACATATATAACCGGGAAATGACGTCACGCACGCGAAATGTGTTAATTTATTCAAGCGCGAAAATGTTTGCGCAAACAGCCGTCAGGTGGGGCGGCCTAAGTAATTTGTTGGGCTGTAAATTTTTTGGAGCTGCTGTGAAAGATAAATATCCTTGCAAACAATATAAGTTTTATTGCAATCGTTAAAAACGCCTCTGAGCTGTTTATTGGGGCACACCTGCACCAGTCGGTCCGTGCTGGTTCGAGATAAATAGGGTATTTTCCTATAGCAGTTTATACCGGAAAAATTCTGCTATATAGGTTCAACTTAATATTAAAATACAGAATGTCATGTTTTAAATATGAATTTGATAATATTATCTGTAATAAATACATTTAAAAAAAAATACAAACAGCGCGTAATCATCACGTCACGTGGCTAAAAACGCCGTTTACGTCATGACGACTGTTAGTTAGTCGACATTATTTCCAGCAAGTCTAGCACCAAGTTCAACCTAATGTGAGTTTGACAGAATGAGTTTTTTCCACCGAACAGATCCGATTTTATCGTTATTTCGGCACCATAGTAGTGTGCATAGTAGGTATATAGTTTATGAAAACTGAAACGTCAACTCGTAGCGTTTAAGCGGGATTTTTTTTAACGTCCTTCTATCTTTAAATTAAAATATTTTGCTTACAAAATATATATAAATACTTTTTTATGTAAATTTTGTGCCTACCAATATCGTTCATATAAATCACGTGATTATGTATGCCCAAAGCTTCTTACTACTTTTTCACAATTTTCCATCCAACCAACTCAATAGGTTATTTTCTTTAAAAAAAAATATAGTCCACTATTTAGATTACAAAAAATATATTGCTTACTTATTTTTTCTTTTCTTCAACAAACTAAAATGATGAAGATACAGTGCGTTAAAGTACCGTGTGACGTCACTAGGTGTGTAAAATTTTACCGCCCTAGTGGCCTAAAACGCTAATTTCAGATCTTTGAAGCGCGTCATTTTTCGATATCAGTTAAAGCAAAAAATACGTAGGTATTCAATATTTTTCAATAATCTAACTAATGGACTAAAAAAATGTTTTATGGATAATACTCATTATATTTGTGGCTGAATGTGGTTAAAGAACTGTATCGCTTATTGTATTTTGCCTAACCCTCTGGGGGTTGTGTATGATATACCAAAACGATACTTTTTTGTTCCCGACGAGTAACGAGCAACGATAGTATCGTTACTACGGATATGGATTGATGATAGTGTCTCTACTATAGGGATCGGATCGACTAGCCAATTAAAAGTTCTAGTAGTAGTAGTACTAAATAAATAGTCTACCTACTCAACTTCAAAGCGCCATTACAGTTGAAAGTTAATAAAAAATCTAGTTCTCTACAGCAGTGACGAAGACTGGGGAAGTTAGATCTTCGTCTTCGGTTCTGGGAACTGAGCGCTCACCGCAAAGTCTGGCACGGAAACTAAGAATTTCCTGACTAGGTGGCGCTAAACGATTAAAACTTTTGTTCAAGTTCGCTCAGTCTTTTGCTGTCTCTTCTCTGTGCACTTTGAGCTTCTGATGAAAGACTCTTGGGAAGAAATGTTCGTATAGAGTGGTGATATGGATGAAAAGATTCTAAAAGGCCATTGGTAAATAACAATGTTGACGATATGCAGTGGAATAAAATAATAATGCTACCAATTACTTAAGAAGCGCCTTTATAATAATCCGTCAAACTTAGTGAGAAATTTAAAGCGCACACAACTAACTCAATCAAATTATTACAAACTATGTCCTTAAAAAAAAACCAGGTCACAAAATAAATAAAATTTACTGTGCGTTCGTTACGAAAACATTTTATATTAATATTTGAACGGAGTTTTTCTTTTATCCCGTAAATAGATATCCGTTGATTTAATAATAGAAAGCGTCCAAATAAAATTACTAAAGTAACAGAATTAATTAAGACACGTGTTTTCGTTAAACACTTGTCTATTCGTAATCCATACTTAGATACTTATAATAAATCTGTAGAGAGGTCAATTCTGTACATGAAATATATTTTCAAAATAACTATCAGGGGGTGATTAGTGATTGATACTGATGCAAAAATGCAATCAGTAAAATTTTTGTCTGTCTGTCTGTCTGTCTGTATGTTCCTTATAGAAACAAAAACTACTCGACGGATTTTAACGAAACTTGGTACATATATTCTTCATACTCCTGGGCAGGTTATAGTATACTTTTCATCACGCTACAATCAATAGGAGCAGAGTAGTGAAGGGAAATGTTGGGAAAACGGGAGAAGTTACTCCATTGTTTAAGCTTCCGTCGCGTGTGCAGCCTTAATGGTTAAAGTTATATAGAAATCATGTATGATGGAAATAGTCTTTATAATATTAACCATAAACGCGGGTGACACCGCTGGCACAGCTAGTACTTACTGAAGTTAAAAATAGCCTCAATATCGGGCATGTTTAAGTTTAAGTACGATGTTGGTCTGGAAATTAAAAAGAATATGCCAATTGTGGTTCTTGCCTAGCATGTCGTAAAAGGCGACTAATGGTAGGTATATCGGGTTTTGGGTGTGTGATTGTGTAGGCGACAGGTTAGCCGCTTGTCACTGCTTTTTCACAATTTTCCATCTAACCCAGCCCGGCTTTATTTTTGGCTGAATGTGGTTGAAGGGGCTCGGGGATTATGGGCTTGATGTTATTTTATGTATGTAATATCGGGCCATATAATTCGAATGCTGAAATTAAAAATGACCTGAATATCGCGGTCATATCCCTACGGATTGCTTGTCATTCAAACACGCCTAAAATAATTATTTCAGTTTTTAGTTATTACTTTTAGGGGAGTGTCGTGAAACACGAGCCACCCTTCATATATCAAGTTGCAAGCTATTAGCACTAGCCAAAGTAATTAATGTCATTTTGTCAATTTTTATTAAAAGGACTTTTAAAATAAGATTTCAACGATTAAAACAGGGCTACTTAACATTTTAGATTTATGCCTCGCTTTTTGATATATTAAACGCAGTCGTTTCGTTTGGGTAGAGCTCTCGCTGCTAGTTATACAGTTATAACTATATATTCGCAGCGAGAGCTCTACCCAAACGTCATGAGGTGGACCCACAATCACTTGGACAGCAGACCATTCCTCCGCCTCTTTCATTGCTTCTCCTGATCCCCATCTTTGCTCTGGGGTAAGTGATTAATCGCCATTATGTACGCGTTTGATAACTGTAAAGATTTTTTTATCATAATCTAGCATGAGGTATATGTACTGTTCCTAATAGGGGTAATTTTAGACCATCCTAGATTTTGTATACCGGGCTTTGTTGTACCACAGATCTGCTCTCTGTTTCGCTATTGCTTTTCTATTGAAGGAGTAGATCAATGCCGGTATACGTCTACTGTTTCCGGACACAGTTACCAGAGGAAACAACGTACAAGAAACCGTAACACCTCCCTTTGTGCAGTTTAAATCCACAAACTCGACGTTCCAGCGAAAATAAACTGGAATTTAATACGGCGATCCCACGGGGCGAAATTAATTTCGGGCCAGAAACACAGTCCACAAAATGACAGTACCTAAGTGACAGAAAGAATTCACCTGGAAAACTTGGTTCTTACCGCAGTACTTGGTACTTATAAATCACTATTTACAGTTATCATAATAAAAACACAATTGTAAATAATGTAAATGGTCTAAGACGCAACAGTGCTCACTGTAGTCAAATGAATTGTCAAGTAACAAATTTTGTGTAAGTGCTGACTAATTTAACAAGTGATTTAATCTTAATTGTCAACAATTGCGAAGTCACTATTAAGTGATTCTAAAATAATTATTTAGAATTCCTTGCAACATATAAATATAAATATGCTGAATACATCTAGTTATATCATAGATTTGTTCCTATTTTGAATATTTTTTTAAAAATTGATTCAACAAAAATCACACTCAGTCACGGAGTAGTAAAAAAAGGAGGACTCCGTGCTATCGTCATACTACAGCGTAAAGACATCCCTATGAATGTGTAAGTAAGACTTAAGGTACCAGATATCGGAGTTTTGGAGCGCTTGTCAATGTGATGTAAGTTGCGTGTCAAGTTGCAGCTCCGCAGATGCTTAAACGCCTAGTTATTGGCGCGGAGCCTTCTAGCGTTTTAACTAATGATTATTAATAGCTACATCATTAAATAAATAAATAAATAGCAGACTACATCACATACATTGATCTGATTCTGAGGTAAGTAGCTTAAGCACTTGTCTTACAGATACCAGAACCAACAGTGGTATTACAAATATATATTTAAATATTCAATATTAACACCCTAGCACAGAGCAAACACAAGTATTTATCACACAAATGTTTGTCCTGGGTAGGGGTCGAACCCACAACTCTTGGCACATGGGGCAGGGTCACTACCGAATGCGCCATCGAGCCAGTCAATTCAGTCAGAGACTGTTAAATTAATTCATTGCCACTTCTTTCAATTCCACTAGCTTTCTCTTACTGTCGTTCTCTTTACTATGGAGGGACAAACCCCTCACGTATGAAGGCGAGGATGAACAGGAACAACTTGCTCTGATGAATTTATCCAAGTTGCCATCTGGAGCTTACAACCTGGGACTTTCCGCCATCTCTAACTAACTTTGCTTGGACCAGAGTTTAAGCTATGATCTAAGTTATAATCAAGTTTGGTACGACAATGAAGAATTTATAAGCTGAAATTCAGCGGGATTTATTAAACTCATAAGTCAGAACCAAAAAGGTAAGTAGTTCATGTTTTAAAACCTTTCAAAGAAAATTAGTTATTTGAAATGTACATGTACATATATAACATCACGCCCATAATCCTCGATGGGGTAGGCAGAGTCATAATTTGAAATGTCGTCACTGTAAATAAATAACACACTGGTGACATAGATCATCTTAAAATAGTTGGATTTAGTTAGACTGGGTATAAATTTTATAATCTTATATAATTTTTTTTTTAGGATTAATGCCAACGCCCTGAATGTAAATGTGTTTAGTAACCTTAATTCAAACCTTTTTTTCCAATATGGTAATAGACAGGACTTAGTTCCTAGGTACATTCCATTGCCCTAAATGATCATCTTCATCTATTCTCAAACTAGTTTGAGAACTTTAAAAAATGTGTAAGATTAACAAACAAACGCCCTTTCGCACCTAATACATTAATCAGCACAAATAACTCTAATTGCCTTCGCAATAACACTCTGTTCATTTACATTTCCACTTGGTACAAGTCGGATTGTAGGGTTAGTAAATTCAAACTAGAATTCACCAATATGATTTACGGTAGCTTCGTAAATTGTTCCGTACGGCAAGTCGGAGTGCAGCAGAATTGTGGTTTTGAGCGAGCGCTTGTCAAATTCACACAATTTCAGTTTGTGTGTGTAGTCTCATTGTAGAGGTTGCTCAATGGTCAGAGACATGCCTCGGAGGTGTTTACGGCAGCGAAGGCTGTGCTGAGATCCCGGTCAACACTTCCACTCAGGCGATGATGGGTATTGCGAAGTTTTAGTGGGTATACCCCGGCCACTACCATATTAGCTGGAGCAGGGACCTTTTTATCACGATTGACCGCCTCTAAATTATCTGGCCGCCCTATACCCGGACCTAATAGACCTTAGGGTAGATCCGCCACTGTCCGGCTTTCCCTTCTAGCCGGAGCGGGAACCTCTGACTCAGATGCTCCTGGTAGTTCCACTCTCTGCTGCTTCCGTGACGGTATATAAAAGGCAAACTAGTACAACCGATGCGTTGCGGTGGGCGCGGCAGGCACTGGCACTCTACAGGGCGTCGCCCTCAATTTGGGTCGCCGGGTGGAAGGCGTTCCCTCCCGACGAGACACTCTCCGCATGTCCCTCTGGTATAGCAGCGGGTTTGAGGGTTGAGACGTGCTGGGTGGCCTAGCACGTCCCGACGTTGCGCGCGAGTTCGCTGTTGTGCATCCCACGTCTGACGACCGAAGGGTTTACAACATCGACCAACGCCGCACGAGGTGAACCGCGCAGTGCGGATGCGCACCACCGGATGATCTGCCGAATAGTCCTGGTAGTGGGGATACCGGCTCCTAAACGAATCGACTCAAATGTATCGACTAAAAGTCCCAAGGTTTTTTTTTAAATAAAGTTGATTTTAATATAATGAAAGATTTTTTTTACTTTAAAGGTTCGTTTTAAAGTGCTGACTTAACAAGATTCCTGCTAATGGATACAGGTGGTAGTACCAACGTTTAGAAACTCCACAGTAATATTGGCACACAGTATTCCCCGTCACATTTACATCGACTCTGCGGCAGCAACCGTATTATATTACAGCTCTTTAATTAAACACGTGAAATGTTGGTTGTAAAACTCGCAAAGGAATCTTTTCAACTGTTCTGTAAGTTATGGAGTTTCATTACAACATCGGGAGAACAGTTACATTCCCGCCATTGCTGACTGACGGAGCGAGTGTTGCCACGCTTTAATTAAACTGTAAACGGTAATAATGTATGTGCGTCTGTTACACGAGTTATGTTCCCGTCTTATGTTTTTTGGTAAAAATAGATTTGTTTTTAAGTATTATATATAAAAAAAACCTTTTTCCATCTACTTTTTGTAGGTATTGTATGCCTACAATACCTACAAAAAGTAGATGGAACAACATACTAACCACAACATGCCTGTTGTGGTTAGTAATGTGTAGAGGGCAGAACCAAAAAGTCAGAAATGAGAAATGAGAAAATTGAGCAGTGAAAATTAATATAAAATAAACCATCATCGACCATTCGGCATCTTGCTGTAAACTGGACAAATACAATGATATGATGTTAACCACGCTTTAAAAAATCTGCATATGCGGCGAAATAGCACATTGGAACATATTGGAGTGAATTGACAAATCTGCCACTGTGAAATTAGTTAGCGCAAGCCTGAACGCTGTGTTACAGGTCTAAATAGCTCGATTCTTTCAAACAGCACAGTCAGAGGCTTTCCCAGGGGATTTTTCGTTCGCCTGTTTATCTTCGATATCCTTGACTACCAACTTTCCCGCAGTTGCAAATAGTTTCCCCGGGGCCGTGTAGTTGGACGTCCCGGACAAACTAGCTCTATTCGTGAGTTGGAATAGAAAAACCGGTCAAGTGCAAGTCGGACTCGCGCAAGAAGTGTTCCGTACTAATATCGAGCAAAAACGGCATTAAAATCACGTTTGCTGTATCGGAGCCCCCCTTAAATTTTCATTATTTATTTTAAAAGTGAATATACAACTAAAATCCTGTGAATATTTTAAGCGTCTACCTGTTGCCGCTATTATTATAGAGCATAAAATAGCAAAAATATCACATTTATTCTATGGGAGCCCCCGTAAATATATATTTTTTCTGTTTTTTAGTATTTGTTGTTTTAGCGGCAACAGAAATACATCATCTGTGATAATTTCAACTGTCTAACTATCACGTTTCATCATGTACAGCCTGGTGAAAGAGGGACACACAAACAGACGGACAGCGGAGGCTTAGTAATATAATTCTATGGTAATAGGCATAGGGTCCCGTTTTACCTTTTGGTTACGGAACCCTAAAAATGGACAACATATGGAATAAGTATTCATTCAACTTTACTTCGTCTTTTGATGTGCGGACTGTGTTTTAGTTTTACATGTTTGATATTACTTATAGCATGGATTTATATTACGCCATTAATACGATATCTATAAAAAAAAAACATCACGCCCGCAATCCCTGAAGCGGTAGGTCAAATGAGTTGTAAATTGACTGGCTCGATGGCGCATTCGGTAGTGACCTTGCCCCATGCGCCAAGATTTGTGGGTTCGATCCCCACCCAGGACAAATATTCGTATGATGAATACTTGTGTTTGTTCTGTGTCTGGGTGTTAATATCCAATATATTTAAGTATATATTTGTAATACCACTGTTGATTCTGATATCCGTAACACAAGTGCTTAAGCTACTTATCTCGGAGTCAGATCAATATATGTGTTGTAGTCTGATATTTATTTATTTATTATTATTATTTATTATACAGGTCCTTGGAAGTGCACGTGTGTACTAAGGGTTAACTTATGCCCGAATATCCGTGAATACGTGGTCTTGTTTAATATTCGTAATGTTCTTGTGGAGTTTGTGCTGAGCTTCGTGAGAAATGCAACGTATTTGCGCTTTGCCGTCACATCTCTCGCAGGCGTTTCGAGTGAAATTGTTGAAAGGTGGAAATTCGTGGAAATCTCACATAGTGGACGCAAATATTTAACGTAGCTCAATAAACAGAGACAAAAATGGATTATGTAAATATTAATTGCCGTCGATTTGCACTGAATGAATAGTGAATGAATTAGCAAACTAACTACCTATAAGTAGATAATCCGCGATTTAATCACTTGGAGAGAAGGAAATTTGTCGAATCAAGGTGCAAGTTTTATTGCGTCTAATCATTTTACTACTTGAATTAGAAAAAAGTCAATAATGCATCCTTTTGATGTGTTATTTCATACCTCAAAAGAGCGTTCTAATGGCCATATTGTATTGGAGTGGTTTACGTAGCATCATACGCTTTAGTTTCTTATTGACATTATTGACATTAGTAATTATACATTTTTATTTTCTTACTAGCTGTGCCAGCGGTGTCACCCGCGTTTATGGTTAATATTATAAAGACTATTTCCGTCATACATGATTTCTATGTAACTTTAACTATTAGGGCTGCACACGCGACGGAAGCTTTAAAAATGGAGTAACTTCTCCCGTTTTCCCAACATTTCCCTTCACTACTCTGCTCCTATTGATTGTAGCGTGATGAAAAGTATACTATAACCTGCCCAGGAGTATGAAGAATATATGTACCAAGTTTCGTTAAAATCCGTCGAGTAGTTTTTGTTTCTATAAGGAACATACAGACAGACAGACAGACAGACAAAATTTTTACTGATTGCATTTTTGACATCAGTATCGATCACTAATCACCCCCTGATAGTTATTTTGAAAATATATTTCATGTACAGAATTGACCTCTCTACAGATTTATTATAAGTATAGATTTCACACCAGGCCCACTTTGAAAAATGGTTCAAAGTTAAATATGATTCTTACAACTTTGTTAATACTGTTGTTGAAAAGAGTAACTACTTACCGAGTTTCTTGCCGGATTCTTCTCGGTAGATGCAACATTCCAAATCGGTGGTAGAATCATATCTCTTTCAACTGTTTTTGACGATTTATAAGTATTATTTTTGAAACCTACATAAATAAAGAATATTTTGACTTTGACATTTTTGATTTTGACAATGATGAAGCTGTGGTATAGCGGATTTATAAGAAAAGTTTGATTGACAATATTTTGTACAGCAAATTTATTTTATTTTTGAACATTCTATTTATACTATATTAATACTAATATTATAAAGCTGAAGAGTTTGTTTGTCTGTTTGCTTCAATGCGCTAATCTCAGAAACTACTGGTCCGATTTGAAAAATGATTTCAGTGTTAGATAGCTCATTTATCGAGAAGGGCATATGCTATATAACATTAACCATAAACGCGGATGAATCCACGGGCACAGCTAGTGAAGGATATAATAGGGGGTGGTCTGTGTTTCACGAATATTATTATACTCGAAGGCAAATGACAGGTCTCTCCGACCCTCGTTAGGCCCTCAGTCCTCGGCGCTATCAGTGAAAATGAGGCATCTCGCCAGACAGGTAATGTCGTTTAATGGGGATTTTTTGAATGCAACAAAAAACATTGACTTTGTTTCTGATGGACATTTTTGAACAATTTACATACTTTTTCTTCTGCCTTTATGGAGGAAAAGTTTGGTTGAACAGGCCCTTTTGCTCTGAATAACCTTTCAATAAAGACTTTCAAAATATAATAAATGGTACAATCAAACGTATGTACCTATGTTTAGTTCTTTCAGTTGGCTGTCTTTCAGTCCGAACGGCGCTTGACCGTTTTTAGTAGATAGGTACATGAGATGTCGTTAGATTCGCCTCTATCTCTTTTATGTGAGTTCTAGGTAATTTCATTAAATCTAGCAGCCTGTCGAACATTGTAATGTCATTAAAAACGGAGGGTGGGGGGGTGGAAAATACTTTACAGCCTATTCTCATATCTAACAAAAACATATAAAAGATAATTGAAATCGATCGCCGTTTCGGATAAGTTCGACCACAAACACCGTGATACGAGATTTTTATATGTACATATATGTATAAGATAGCGTTTCCCATCAAAACAGAAAAAAATATTTCAACGATAACTCGAAAAATCCATAAGGTTAGAAATTTGATAGGCCCGTTGGTGGAATGGTCAGAGACCCTGGCCACGAAACCGAGGGTCGCGGGTTCGAATCCCGCTAGGGGCAAATGTTTCGTGTGATGAAAATTTTTACTCGAGTCATGGTTGTTTATAAACGTATTTAAGTATGTCTATCCGTTTACCTAGTACAAGCTTATAGCTTAGTTTTGAACTAGGGAATTGGTGTGTCAGTTTGGAGAATTTATTATTATTATACACGGACTAGTAAAAAGAAGGACTCCACGCTGTCATATTATTATAGCGTGAAGCCACATTTATGCATGTGTGAGTGAGATACCTATGGATACCAGATATCGGATATCTGTCATTTCGAGCACTTATTATGTCAATGTGTAACGTAAGTTGCGTGTCAAGTTGGAGCACATGAGGAGCTTCAATGCCTAGTTAGTGGCGCGGAGTCCTTCTTTTTTTACTAGTCCGTGTTATTATATAATGGGAGTGCATGCTTTATTTGCTTCATTCATTAGTGAAATTCCTAACTACAGGTTGTTGTACATTAAGACAATGTCTCTGAGCAAAACAATGCTATATACCATACATAACTTTATAAGTGAAGTGGCCGCTCTCCAAACAACAGTTTAGAAAGTGCCTAACTTAATTCAAACTGTTTATTTGAATAGGTAATTAAATAACTTCTAATGTATATGCAGAACACACAGAGAAGAGCAAACGAAAGTTTACAAGTTAATTTTAGGATAACGAGGTAGTCCAAGGTAGCCCTCAGAGAATTATTCATTGATAATTTGATAATACTAGCTTCTGCCCGCGACTTCGTATATAGGCTTAAGCTTTATATTATGGGAAAACAAAAAAGATGAAAGTTATCATATGTTCATACATAGGATAACTTTCATAATTTTTTTGTTATCTCAATATCTGTCTAAGTGAGTGGTCATCTCATTACTTGCAGCCGTCAAAGTATGACACCAGCTTTGGTATGCTGAATAAAGAGATGTAATTAGATATTTTTTTTTAATCCATTTATAATTGACGAATATCGGTGAACATACATAAAAAAAAAAAATTATACATAAAGACGAATTGAGAACCTCCTCCTTTTTTGAAGTTGGTTAAAAATATGCGACATTCCGAACCGGTGCTAGATTCAAATTGTACTGTTTTGTATTACTTGACGATTTATAAGTGCTTTTTTGAGGCCTACGTAAATAAGGATAGTTTGAGTTAACGGGTGGATAGATAGAATCGTCGTAAGTAGGCCAAGCTCCTGACCTTAGACAAGTATCTCGTCGAAACATAGAATCATAAACAAACATATTTTTCCATGCCTTTTAACCTTGACTTAAATTAATAAAGATTTATAGCGGTAAACATATTAGGCGTGTCAAAAAGTATAGTGATCTATAATTAAATCAATTCATAAAACTAAACTGGAGACCATTTCAATCTATACTCTTTATCTATATCTACTTATAATAAATCTGTAGAGAGGTCAATTCTGTACATGAAATATATTTTCAAAATAACTATCAGGGGGTCATTAGTGATCGATACTGATGCCAAAAATGCAATCAGTTAAATTTTTGTCTGTCTGTCTGTCTGTCTGTCTGTCTGTATGTTCCTTGTAGAAACAAAAACTACTCGACGGATATTAACGAAACTTGGTACAATTATTCTTCATACTCCTGGGCAGGTTATAGTATACTTTTCATCACGCTACAATCAATAGGAGCAGAGTAGTGAAGGGAAACGTTGGGAAAACGGGAGAAGTTACTCCATTTTTTAAGCTTCCGTCGCGTGATCAGCCTTAATGGTTAAAGTTACATAGAAATCATGTATGACGGAAATAGTCTTTATAATATTAACCATAAACGCGGGTGACACCGCTGGCACAGCTAGTTATAAATATAAATAAAGTTGAAGAGTTTGTTGGTTTGTTTGAACGCGATAATCTCAGGAACCGCTGCACTGGCCCGAATAAAAAAAAAAATATTGAATAGGCCATTTAACGAGGAAGGCATTAATATTATAAAATCACGCTATGAAACATTAACCATAGACCGCGGGCCATCGATATAAAGAAGTTGATCATAATCCAGAATATGAAAATGTAGGTAAACTATAAACAACCCGCCACTTCGTCATCTCGCTGAATTGTTGATGGTTGCGGTTGCGCGTCACGGCATCCGCACCAACTCGGCTATAATGAGCCAATTAGCTATTCTCAAACTGTTGCCGCTACTCAGACCGCATTCAGGGATTTCAATCGCGCAGTTGCCAGATCCCGCAGTGTTGATAGTTTAAAGGAAATACGGTAAAACAACATGCTCTTGACATTAAGAAATTAAATGACTCCCATTAAACGTGTCCCGTGGCTCCGTAGGCGATGAATTTGGAGATTCTATCGTGCGGTATTTAGTAAGCTCCCATTTATCTTCTATTCAAAGAAAAAAAAAGTTATTTTGGTTTGCCAAGAGAGTACCAGGGGATTTTTTTTGTACCAATTTGTTTGCCTAGCATGCTAAAAATGCTACTAATGGTGATTACTACTGAGTTTGTAATTACGTAGGCGATGAGTTAGTCATTTGTTAATAGTTTTTTATAATATTCCAGAGCACTCTATTTATTTACGTTTTTGCTATATGCGGCTGAAGGAGCTTAATTGCCCCTTGAACACAGCCTACCCCTTGCTAAGATGTATGTAAAAAGGAGTAATGAAGAGTAGCTAATAATCGTTTACAAAGTTCCATCTATCTCTATTCGGATTCGTTCAAAATTGATTTAGTGGTTTTAGGAACTGCGTTTCCGTTGGATAAATATTTAGGATACCTATCACTTTTTTAATATTGGTAGCTAGTTCTTTATAGTTCTATCAATTGTATATGTATGATAAACCAATTTAATTATGTCATACATTTAGGTCGTAATTAAGTTCGCAGCATCCGTGGTCCGCAAGCCGAGGAGGGTAATCTGCCGCCGACACTCTAATCTGTTGTTTCGAACAACAATTACATAGCTAATTGGGACATCCGGGTAAGGGTAAGGTTCTACGATATGCGGCCCTTAATTAGTCTACATATACGACTACATAATATTATTTTTTCAAGGCCAGTGTCGTATTAACACGCTGTATCTTCGTCATTATTAGGATGCTGGACAAAAGAAAAAATATGTATACAATCACGGACTAGTAAAAGAGAAGGACTCCGCGCCACTAACTAGACATTGAAGCTCCTCAGGTGCTCCACCTTGACATGCAACTTACGTACATAATAAGTGCTCCAAATGACAGATATCCGATATCTGGTATCCATAAGTATCTCATTCACACATGCATAAACGTAGCTTCACGCTATAGATAGTATATGCGCTATGATAGCGTGGAGTCCTTCTTTTTTTACTAGTCCGTGTATACAATATTATTTTTTGATCTCACTGACTCGGACGTGTACTATCTTGTGTCTCGTTCCCATATCTAACGGTTACGAAGGTCAGATCGGCAGTCACTTCAATACTTCATTACCAAACGTGCAAAATCCTGGATCATGATCGAAGCGGACACTGACCTTGTGCGGGACATAATGCTAAGAAGGCTGGTGTGTTTCATTGTCGACCTTTTTTCGAAAGAGTGGTAGCTGAATACTATGGATAGTAACCTCATAAGCGAGTATCTTTTTCAAACCTGAGTAATTTCAAGTTAATATCTTCACGCGTTCCTGTGAAAAATGTCTTTACAGGCAGAGATACAAACTGTGAAATGATCCTATGAGAGTATTTTTCCTCTGAGGGACGAAACTCTAAATGTGGAAGAGATTTCTACGTTTAACGTAGCGTTTTTAAAAAAAATACTCAGCTATTATCTCAGGAGGCTAATTGGAAAATCCGGGTAAGCGTAGCGTTATACGATATGATGTTCCTAATTATGAGGGTTTTAAAAAATATATAAACCGCCAGGTGGCAGGAGGGAGTCTCGTGGCCATTTCACTGTCAATATTAGCTCTTTGTTGACAGGATGTTAGCTTTCTCCGAAAACTTAGCAATGTGTGACAAACTGTACGTCACAGATACGCAATCTATCTGATATTTAAATAAAAAAAAATTACAAACATGTTTGATCGATAAAGGTTACAAACTTTCTAAGCACAAATACATAGATATGTACGAGTATATTAAGGTTAAATTTGTAACATGTAAGGACTAATTACTTAATTTAAGACGTCGTGTTGGATCAGGATGACTGTTAAAAAATGCTTTTAGTGATGATAGGTACAAAATAAAAAAGAATACAGTTGTCACTCTGTTCAGACACATTTTAAAGTGCTTACACGATAAAAATAACTAAAAGGTTGATAATCCTGCTTTATCTAAATATTTTATCTTAAGCTTTAATATTTGCTAATGTAGCTGCATAATATTCTTGAACCTTTTTGTGTTTGTGACTGGGCGTTAAACAAATCCAGTTTAGACTGAGTTGGATGAGCATATTATTAGTATATAATACCAGCGGCGTAGCATGGGTTTCCGTTGCCCGGGGTGGTCCTTAGCCTGTCCATCCCGGTGAGGTCAAGTACTGGTTCAAGTACTCGCCGGCCCACAAACGTTACCACTCATAGTTAATTTACTAAATACATACACACATAACATGACGCTCGTAATCCCCGAAGGGATAGGCAGAGTGAAATGGACAGCAAGCCCCTTTAACCACATTCACCCAAAAACCAAACGGGTGGGTTAGATGGAAAATTGTGAAAAAGTTGTGGCAGTGGCTAGCTCGTCGCCTACACTATCAAATACCCAAAAACCGACATATCCTTAGTCGTCTTTTACGACATGCTAGGCAAGGCATACCTACTGTTGGTACATTTTTTTAACCAACATGTGACGTACTAAATAAATCTTTAAAAAATTGTTGTTATTTCAAATTTGCCACCCCAAACAAGTGCTGCCTGAGGTGGACCGCCCCCTTTGCTTCCACCACGCTATGCAACTGACTAATACTGATTTTTACGACAAAGGAACTTCTAAAAATAGCACACCCTGAAAGTAGGGCTAACAGATACTTGTGTCAAATCAAGGTCATTAGGTACTTTCATTCATTCTGATTTTCTTAAAACGTGTGTGTGGCTTAGGCATCTCAAGATTCATGTTGACTGTGCTATATAGAGCTTAAATATTGACTGTGCTATATATAGCTCAATGGAAAGGTCTTGAGCTATAATCCAATATCATGTTCCGTAGACTTGACTAGGAACTGGACTAACACTAGAAAGTATATTTAGAACGAGCGTGCCCTTCTTATGGAGCAGAGGCATCTTAATGATAAGGACACGCACCTCAAATGTTAAGGTAGTTCGTTCAAATTCCTCGTGTTTGTACGAGTATGTACCACTGGATTAGTGGTATATCAGTGAGATGAGAGAAAAAATCAGGAGGATACTTGCACATTTAAGTAAATGTGGATCCACATCCACATTTAAGACTTTAAGCACCAATCGCCTCAATGACTAACTTACTACCTAACTAATCTTCACGTCACTTCCCTGGGTAGGCAGAAAGAACCCGTCATCATATGGCATATTACACACCTCAATGACTATACTTGTTAAATCCGGGATCACGGTCTAAGTAGAATGAAAACGACGCCACGAAGATGATAAGAAAATAAAAACTAATTTGAAATGAAAGAAAAGTTACGAACAAACGACAAGAATAAAGGTAAGCTAATAGTTTTAGACATCGATATCGATATAAAAATCGCGATTGCTGGTTAAGTAGCATCATTGCGAGCATGTGGGGAGTTCATTCGTTAATTTAGACAACTTTCAAATTGCCCCCGTTTCGGAAGAGCTGCGAGCGAGGTCCGGCGTTCCTTCCTTTCTAAATGCGAGAGTCCCATCACAAGGTCGGGCCTCGTGTCCACTCTTCTAACGCGTGGTGCAAGCATCGAGCAATGAAGTGGCATGCTATTATTTTTTTCTAGGAATTTAGCCTAAACTGCAGCAGGTTGCAGACTCTTCTGTGTGGCTCACCACATGTGACTGGATGTTGGAAGGTCGAGTGTTGAGTGAGTTTTGATTAGATATGAGTCGACTTTTAATAAAAGAGCTATGGCAGTCAATGGCAAGGATACGTGCCTCTCAAGCAAGGTCAGGCATGGTCAGTCCTGTTTCAGAACAGGTCCCGTAAGTCGGATTTTTCAAATCTATGTACGTATTTATGCCACCTACTTGGCGGTAAGTGAAGTCCTCGAAATGACACCTGCACGTTCAAATACATATGGAGCTTGAGCTGACTATGCTGCTTCCAGTATCGTTATTCACATCTTCATTGACATGTTGAGGACTCGCGACCGCTTATGACTCACACTCCAGGCACCAAAGATTACGAGCCATTCGCGAAACGGCTAAGCGTAGGTACAGTCTGGGAGTTTCCCACCATTGTGTCGGCGCCTTGGCCGCCTTCTGCGGTCAGGGGTCTGTCCGCGATCCCTATCGCCGATATCGGGTCGGCTCCTGTAATCTGTTATCTAATGTTCAAGGCAGGTTGTTGACAGACACTCTGATTCTATAAACATTATATCATTACTGTATTTGACGTCTCTAAAGGCGTACTTTGAAATCCAAAATGTGAAGATTCTAATTCTTACTATACCCCAATACGTTATCAAGTAACGTCACGTAAATTTATATGATATCAGTAAGTGGCCAATTTAGTGGCGTAGATTCTGATTCTGTCAGGATATTGGTATCTAAATATAACGTATTATGATAGTAAAATAATTGAAAGTTGTTGTTTTTGGATTTATCATTTTCAAACTGGCATAAAGAAGATAGTTCGTGATTATGTAGGCGACGAGCTAGGCATTTGCCAGAAATCTTTCAATATTACAAAATAATCCAACTTAACCAACTCCATTTATTTTTGGGCAAGAAGTTGAGGAGGCTTACTGCTTATTGAATTCTGCCTCCTTCTTCGGGGATGTAGACGTCATAATATGTAAGTACATAAAAAGAACTATCTTTAAAATATTAGTTAAGAAATGCATGCATTAAAGAATCAATCTGAAACAGAAGTATCTGCATAATCGAAATTATTCAGATACTACTGAATCAGATTGATATTTGTGAGGCCTCTATATGATAAGCCTCACAAATGAGCACGGATCGCACAGTCAGTCTGTGTCAAGGCAGGGCGTTCTCTCATGCAAATCTTAGTGTCAATGTAGAATGGGTCTGTGGCATTTTTACAAAGCATTTTTGGTTTTAGATATAGACTGGTTGGGGAATGGTCAGTTCTGAATGAGACTGATATGGGAATACTAGTCTAGTTTCATTAAGAGTCCGCTGTTCCGTTCCTGGAATGGAACACGAAATAGTCTTTGCACTTGTCTTAGAATAAGTGGTTATAATAATGTATACTGCCTCAAAAAAGTTCGACGAAAAGTTGCAATCTTCTTAGCTAATCTTGAGTTATGGAATACCCTCCTGCTGTGGGCAATGGATTTATGACACTTCTGGCCATCTAACCACCTCTTGTCATTAGGCACATCCTTCGCTGAGTTGACACCTCCAGTGCCCTGAATTGAGTCATCGCAATTACGCGGCGCAGTGTCATCGCGAAATTGACGACACCACGCCTCGAAGCGACTTCTCATTTGCGCGTTTGTTCCACTCGGACGACTATTATGCTTCTAAATCCCTGCTCCATTAATTACGCACCACGGGCCTCCAAATGAAAATTAATCGTCAGCCATTAATTAACAGGGTGTAAACAAAACGTCTGGCTGGCCACGGCTTTGTTGCTACAAACGTATCGTGCTGGGTAATCACGAAAACCACTGGTTAGCGATTTTCCGGTTAGCAAGTTTGGGTATTCTCCTGTTAATGTTGGTACCTAATGAAGACTATTCGGAGAATTGAGAGTTCATTAGCTAGGTAGCTAGATCGATTTGTGGCCTAGTAAACTTCTATCTAATAATACGAGTTTTTAGGTGTTTATGAACAATGTGCTTTGTGTATCTGTTGCTCGTCTAGTATTTAATAATTGAGAAGGAAATTGGATATTCGAGATTTTTGTGTCGGTAAAAATAATATCGTCGGTCTATAGAATATAATTTTAAACTTAAAACACACTTAAACTTATGCATTCATAAAAAGTTACAATGTGGGTTTTCCCTTTACTTCGTATTGGCACGGGTAGATATATATACTTGGAACTTAGATCTAGACTTTTCTGTTAAAAATACAAGACGTTATGGAAACGTCTTGGACGTTTAACAGAAAAGCGTAGATGTAAGTTTCAAGTTAATATTATCCAATAAACCTGAAACATGATTTTTAAACATCAAAATCACCATTAATAAAAATAACATCTAAATGCCTGTTAAAAGTCATGTAAAAGTTACCAATACTCCCAGGAATTAGTTTGAGCCAAAATTGTTCATAACAAAATAATAAAATGTCCGTTACTCAAACAAAGGAAACAATAGATTCGAGGCAATCAGCTGGGAACAAAGGAGTCAAATCAGGGCCGTATTTTAGCGCTGGCGGCTCGGGTTTCCAAAAATTCTCAGCTTCCAGAAGTCGCGTGTCGGCAGCTTTAGTGTGTATTGCGCTTTATGCTCTGACGCTTAAAACATCGACCTGGATGATATTGCTGGGCCGTGGCGATAGAGGTGCCCAGGGCCCATTTAAATGGTGTTCGTTGCGTTTTTTTCTATAGGATTTTACTCATTTTTTAACGAGAGAATTGTCTTACGCGCCGTCACGCCATTCGGGGGAACGTGTCGTGTGCGAAACTCCCTGGGTCCTTTTTCAGAAAGCCCCATCTCCGGCTGGGGTGGTGGTATATATTGAACTACTAGTTGGCTATTCTAGATCTGACATCGCTTAGGTTCTGGCTCCTTGGGCAACTCGAGTCGCCCACCCCTGAAGCCGGCTCTGACTTCGATAGTTATTATTGCTTTTAATTCAGTTTGGGAATTCGACATTCGGACGGTGAAAACATTAAATTTCGACAAAAGCTTCGCGTCTTTATACAAAACTGTACAGTACTGGTCGCGTTCTCTAGGGCCCATTCGCATGTAGTAACGGTAATAAAAATGGTAAATCTTAATTTTTTTTTCTTTATGCTCTATGTAGACAATCGAAATGACAAATTTAAATCTACACATATAATAAAAAGGAAAGATTTGCTTGTTTGTATGCATTGAATAGGATTCGAAACTATTGGACCGATTTGAAAAATTCTTTCACCAATTGAGATATAGTTTATCAGATCACCGAGCAACGCAGGCTATATTTTATTCCCGTGATCCCTCGGGAACGGGAACTACGCAGGTGAAACCGCGGGCGTTAGTGTCTACATAAAGCTAATGAAATGGATGTAATCAGCTAGGCATTTCTATTTTTTTATTGACTGTTATTTTTCCTCACTCTCCCACTGAACTCCTAAGTGGAAGATCCACTCAGATACCGAAATAGTTTAGCTAACTTGAGTGGGATATTACGACCCTCTTAGAGAAGCTAATGCCTTTTCGTTCGGTTATTCAGAGTACTGTAGGACCAAGCTTTGAGGATTCGCGACGGATGACGTGTACGTAACATAACTACTTTGGCCAAAAATAAAATGGAGTGTGGTTAGTTGGAAAATTGTGAAAGAATTGTGACAGGTGCCCAGCTCGTTGCGTATACACAATGGCAATTTGACGTGACCTGATGCTTAGGAACGGCAATGACATGAACTAAGCTGCTTATAGACCAAAATACATACAAAATCTATAATATGTTACATGGATTGTAATAAATGTAAAAATAAAATCCCCTTCGGGGATTATGGGCGTGAGGTTATGTGTGTATGTGTGTGTGTAAAAATAAAATGTACTAGCCTCCTTGGACTTTGCCTAACTCTTTGGGATTGCTCGTCTGATGGTATTCATGTAAAATTATTTATAAGTCTAGGCCGACATGGGTAGTAAATAGGGATAGCAATTCAGAGGCATTTTTGGCTGGATCCAGTATATCTAAAATTGTGCTGAACCCAGGATTGCTTGATCCGGCATTCCAATCTCTAGTAGGGATTGAAATCTAGCAAAATTAAACCATCAAATTATGTCACTGGATTCAGCACAGCTAAAATTGTCCATCCAACCCAGCCCACTGTGCCGTGTTAGTCTGGGACTTAAAAAGAATATGCCAACTGTGGTTCTTGCCTAGCATGTCGCAAAAGGCGACTAATGGTGTATCGGGTTTTGGGTGTGTGATTGTGTAGGCGACAGGTTAGCCGCTTGTCACTGCTTTTTCACAATTGTCCATCTAACCCAGCCCGGCTTTATATTTCGCTGAATATGGTTGAAGAGGCATGCTGCTACTTTGATTATGGGCGTGATGTTATGTTATGTGTTAAAATTGTGCTTGGTATAGTTGGGTTGCTGGATCCAGCATTTCAATCCCAAGTTACCCAAGTAGTAAACTAGTGACTGTATTAAACTGGCGTTTATAGCTCGACCCTAAAGCAAGGTTAACATTTGTGTATGTGCATTGTGCAGTGCATCCTCAGCCCAAGGTCGGCGAGTGCAGACGACTCGCGTCCAGTTCAATAAACCGCGCCTATAAACTATAATGGCCCTGAGTCTCCGGGTTTGCGAACAATTCGAGTGCTTTTTTGTTTGTTCGATGAGGAATTTAAAGACAAGGGAGACGACATTATTTGCGTATTTATTTGCAGTTCTTGTTGAGATAAACTTGTTTTTTTTATGGGGAATGTGTTTAATCATTCATAAACGGCACTCCTTTAAATTTTAATGTTCCGGCTGCATAGAATTTAATTCCTTAACTAACACATATATAACTTGAGCAATTATTGTTGAAAAATGTTTATTTTTCATACCGAATGTGTTAAATCATTCTTAAAAGGCACTCCTTCGAAATATTGTGTTCCGGCTGCAAATAAATTGATTCCATAACAC
The DNA here is from genome assembly GCA_951394215.1 of Glyphodes perspectalis. NCBI lineage: Eukaryota > Metazoa > Arthropoda > Insecta > Lepidoptera > Crambidae > Glyphodes > Glyphodes perspectalis. The sequence goes on along the minus strand of OX596201.1, from coordinate 15,584,996 downwards.
ATGATATAACATGATAAGTATTTTTTTATTTGTTTATGATATATTTATTTATTGCTTTGAAAATTGTGACAGTGGTTTAATTGTATTGCTTTGAAGAAAATGGAATTTGCTAACTAAGTAGCTTCGTCGAAATAATTTATAAAAAGTAGATTACCTATGTAGATAAAAGAACATATTTCTGTTTAGACAACTTTCATCATACTAATATTATAAAGAGGAAATATTTGATTGTTTGATCATTTGTTTGTTGGCATTGAATAGGCTCCGAAACCACTGGACCGATTTGAAAAATTATTTCAACAATAGAAAGCTACTTTGCGATGACAAGCTCGATGGCGCATTCGGTAGTGACCCTGCCCCATGCGCAAAGAGTTGTGGGTTCGATCCCCACCCAGGACAAACATTCGTGTGACGAATACTTGTGTTTGTTCTGTGTCTGGGTGTTATTATACAATATTTAAGTATATATCTGTAATACCACTGTTGTTTCTGATATCCGTAACACAAGTGCTTAAGCTACTTACCTCGGAATAAGATCAATGTATGTGATGTGGTCTGATATTATTATATTATTACTTTATCAGCGAGTAACATAGGCTATATTTTATCCCCGTATTTAAACTGGAACGGGAAGTAGGTGTACGCGGGTGAAACTGCGGGGCGTTGCTAGTGTGAAATAAATAAAATATATTCAAGTCTATTCAGCAATATTTTTATATGCTCATACGTAGAGATATTCTCGTATTCAATGTTGTTTTTATAAAGGATTTCTGGCGTTTTCTCGAATTTTATTAACATATTAAAATCGTAAACCTTATCCCGTCGTTGGGAGTAACATTTCGGGACTCCGTCTCCCCAAGTCGTTTGATGTTTTACGATATCATTATACTCTCACATGGCTTTATATGATTGGGACAATACGATGTGGGTGAACCGTCAATAAAATTTTCACACTGACGAAAATCTTTGTAAAAATGTCGATAATTCATTCGAGATATAATTTTTACAGAAATTAAAATTTGTCAATTGAAGAACATCGCGCTAACATTTAAACAAATACATTTCACACATATTCGAAAAATTCTTTTACATTCTATCACATATTTCAAAAATCATACCAGTTAAAAATCTATATTATAGTGAGATTAAAAAAACTACAAGGATTTTAATACTAATATTATGTAAATTATACTTTTATTGTTTTACCGTGCATTGTCATGTTACATAGTTTTCTCAAAAACAATATCCATTTGTTAAGTAGGCTAAAGTTCACGACCAGGGATTGTGTAAAACTTCAGAAAAAACAAAGAAAGTGTAAAAGTCTAAGAAGGCTAAACAATAAAAACGGTAATTGACCATTGAAAGTGAATATATAGATGCACTGCACTGTCGATTGGGCAGACAGGTGGTCCGTAGTCGGAATAACGACAGTGAAGGATGTTCGATCGAGTCTTACTAATGTAAAACTGACTGGCCCGTTAGTCGAGTGGTCAGAGACCCTGGCCAAGAAACCAACTTGAAAAGCCCAGCAAACAGGTAGTGGTCTGTTTCAAGAGTAGGGTCTCTGTAGGCTCTTGTATCCAATATACTATTGCGGAGGCGGCTATCAACTAAAATCAATTCATCACACTTTTTTGGTCATTCCGTCTCCAAGTATAAGCGTAAATATTTTTATGACGAAAATTCGTATTTAAAACTGTTGTTATTTTCATAATAAATTAGTGTTTAGTCCCTTGGTGTGTTAGTCTGGAGAATTTACTTATTTGTCCCTTGAACTCGAGTCCATTGAACTGTTAAACATTTTATTTGTTGTCGTTAAATAATTTATTATTTGCATATTGTTTATTTAATACTAGCTGTGCCAGCGGTGTCACCCGCGATTATGGTTAATATTATAAAGACTATTTCCGTCATACATGATTTCTATGTAACTTTAACCATTAAGGCTGCACACGCGACGGAAGCTTAAAAAATGGAGTAACTTCTTCCGTTTTCCCAACATTTCCCTTCACTACTCTGCTCCTATTGATTGTAGCGTGATGAAAAGTATACTATAACCTGCCCAGGAGTATGATAAATAATTGTACCAAGTTTCGTTAAAATCAGTCAAGTAGTTTTTGTTTCTATAAGGAACATACAGACAGACAGACAGACAAAAATTTTACTGATTACATTTTTGGCATCAGTATCGATCACTAATCACCCCCTGATAGTTATTTTGAAAATATATTTCATGTACAGAATTGACCTCTCTACAGATTTATTATATGTATATAGATTGTCAGCATTGACAGCTAGGAATGTCAATAAATTAGGTATTCCGGATGCATACAAATTATAAATCAATTTTGTAAGTCTCTCAATAGTTATGTTTTACAGTTGTCTAAGATAATTGTGAATTTCAAACGAGTATTGACTTATATTTTCGATCTGTTTAACGGGATAATTTCATATGGAAAGTATCCACATGAACCTTTTTAATTGATCAGCATCAACATTATATAGATAATCTATATTCTTAAGTCAGCAAGGTCATTCGAATGTGAAACAAACCTGACCTTGTAGACGTGAGCCCTAGTTGTTGCGTAGGTACGTAAAGGAGAATATTTAATAATAAATAAATAAATAAATAATAAATAAATTCTTCAGACTGGCACACCAATTCCCTAGTCCCAAACTAAGCTTATGAGCTTGTGCTATGGATACTAGGTGATCGGATAGACATACTTAAATACGTTTATAAACATCCATGACTCGAGTACAAATATCCATGTTCATCACACGAAATATTTGCCCCTAGCGGGATTCGAACCCGCGACCCTTGGTAGGGGCTCTGACCACTCGACCAACGGGCCAGTCAAATAATAATAAATGAAAAAGTTAATTAAAAAAAGCAGTAGTCACTGCAAAAACTACATATGCATATAGAGACTGGTCCTATCTTGGACTTTTTATAATATGATCCTATGTACACTTACTAGATGAGCCATACAATGCAGCCATACAAAAACTACGATAAGCATACATGAATTATACAAACTTACTTCTTTTGTCGGACTTTTGGTTTCTGATACATGGGATCTTGCCTTCTCTAGCTTTCATATCATACTATAATCCCGTATACACTGTAACCAGATCAACTACCTATACAATAGGAATAATGACTGCATTAAAAAACTATAATTCTATATTTTAGTCAGTCAGTAAGATTATACAGAAATAATAGACACATATTTTTCGCTTTTTGAAATTAGCAAAAATCACAAAGATAAAGAGCATCATATTGAGTGAAAATTTACGAATGTGTGACGACACACGCAACTTTAATCCGTTGTATCTTCGTCAATGTTTGTTTGACAAATAAAGAAAAAAATATGTGTTCAACATTTTTTAATAATCTAACTGACGGACTAAACATAATTTTTTAGTCGCGTTGTGGTTTTTGTATGACCAAATACAGTCATACAAAAACTATTCGTAACATACTTTCTTTTGTAAGTTTTTTTTATTTTATCTGTATCTTTGTTTTTCTTTTGTTTATGTGAATATTTTTTTTATATTTTTCAACATAATTATGTATAGTCAATAATTTTTTGCTTTCTTTCTTTCTTTTAGTTTTTGCCATATAGGACCTTATCCTCTTCAGCTCTTTTATCATACTGTAGTCAAATATACTGTGGCTAGATGAGCCATACAATGCAGCCATACAAAAACCACGACACGAGTGAAGCATGACAGCCTATACAAACGGACCGCAAAGTTCAACGCTCAAGACTGATGGTATACCCCGCCAATTTGAGGAGGCGTTCGACCATTGGCAATAAGTTCTCAGTGTTGCCAGAGTTAATGATTCTATGTTTCCAGTTGGTTAATAATAATGCAATTAGCGCTAGTGAACTCTTTAATAGAGTCTAGTTAAGTTTAGTCGGGTGGGTGGGTCGGTACGTTATAAAAATGGATTTAGCGATTATGGCTAATGTATTGAAGCGAATGCCATCAAATTGAATGCAGATCTAATGGCAGTTGCTTCCCTCAGGGCCTATACAGGGTAACCCGTATAAGTTTAGTAACTTGAATATTTTAATTTACATTTTATTTTTAACATGATGGACGCGCCTTTACTAAGTTTGCTTTGGTTTCTAAGTATTGAGCGTGATCGAGCAATGTTACATCTTATACTTTAAATTAAACTACCCACTTCTGTTGTGATTCTGTATGAATAGAATAGAATAGAATATAAAACATTTATTGACCATTAAATAATATAGACATATGAGACAGGAACATACATTGAGTTATGGTCAACAAGGTGCGAGCCTCAGCATGTGTTGCAGCAACCCGAGAGTCGCCACAGCAGCACTGGTATTCTGGCCGCACCTTTTGAGTATGAGTCAAATATTTGATAGATACAGATTATTATTTTTGTAATTTTTTTATTTCTCGTAATTGATTTGTAATCTTTAGAGGAATAAATAAAAATCTTAAACCTTAACTTGTCTATAATAATCTAAATATCTAGCGGGATTTTTTTTCTGTGGTGGTTTAGTACACCAAACTTGATTTGGATTGCATCAGTTGGGCGAAAAAGAAGTCGAGGGGTTTAATGGTTATTTTTGTTTAAAAAAGAACGTACGAGCGAATTTTAATTACTAATTTTATTCTATACAGCTTTATTTGATTTTGTCCTACTAAATACACTTGGCAGTGTTTGTTACTCTATCACGTCTTACCTATTTACCCGAATTTCATTATCAGGGATACCTATAGAAATTTGTCTGCAATGTCTGTGATCCATACATATTTGTGCCCTATTTAATTTAACTAACTAACTTAGTTAAATAGTTAATTTAATTAATATATTTTTGGTGAGTGATTGTTTATGACTCTACCATTGAGGTAAACAATGTTATAACATGGTAGTAAGAATAGCAATTGTATTGTATTAAATAGACGAAGAACTTATTTACAAAAAATGTAAAGAATACATCCACGTAGCAACACTATAGTCGAGTGCACTTCTCAATACTAACACTAGCAAAACAAGAGTGGTAAGTGACGTTCACATTCACCTGCGCTCGCGCCGATCCGCAGTCGCGCACCGCTAACGGACCCAACCGCTTCCATTTCGAACGCGTTCCAAATTCGAATACTTTTGTGTGAGTTGCCAGTGCCGACGACGGATCAAAACTGTGAGTCCCCCCAATTAATTTTTAATTGTTCATCGCTTTGGAAAAAGCACTTTCGATTCAGATACCGTAATTAACAAGCTCCATATTAAATTCAGCTGCAATAAACTTGTTAGAAGTTCATGCCTCTGTGGAAGTTACTGGAAACGAGCAATTCTTCGACAACTTTTGAATATTTAATTAATTTCTCGTCCTTTTTTTTTATATACGAAACTTCTACGAGACGCTATGATCCCTGTATGTGTGTATGACGTTATGTCATACAGCCAGTACATAGATAGTGAAAGTGGTATAGTGGGTCCAATTCTTAACGTAAGCGAAGATGTGAAGGAAGATCTTAATGGGACCCGTTTCGTGAATATTGCGAGACAAGTTACCATATAAACAGGGTCCAGGTACCGTACTGGGCACGCACCCAGCGTTCGGAATATTTATGACATTATTTATATTCAGACTGTGTTTGGTCATTGTACAATCGAACATAGACAATTTTGAATGACTTTTATTAGAAACGCGGCATGACTGATTAAGTACAAAGATCTTGTAGCTGTTAATAGGACCTCCTCCTACTTGAATAAAAGAACATTTTTATTGAATTTTCCTTGGAAACTTAACTACGTACGATCTGAATAGAAGATTACTGGCGTTTGCTTATAAATGTGTTCCTTTTAATATCCCATAGCTCTAATATAATACTTTTTTTTTTAAATTAATCCACAGCTGCTTGTCGTGGAATATGATAACAATGCTACGTTATAGGGTCATTAATCTAAATTGGTTTGAGCAATGATAAATATTATCCAATCTTCACTTTTTATTAATATAAGTACCTAGTTGCTCTACTCTTGACAGGTAGAGTACCTAATGTCTATGTCATTACGCCTTTACAATTTAATTTGACTCATCTAAATGTTGGACCCTAAGAAAAAACATATATCTCATCCCGAAGAAAAATTATATATTTCATAAGACATACCTACACGCCACAGATTCTACTAGTCTGAATTGTTTCTCGGAATCTAATAGGAAAAATTTGGTTATAAAGAAATAATATTTACGCCAATTGCAAACTGTGAACGAACGACTTAATTAATAAAAATTACCTTACGGAAAGTTAAGATTAATTGCGGTGAATAATGTCTATTTTTATCACAATAACGAGGACCTAATGATACATTTACCGGTTTTCTAAGCAAATAATAGCTTGAATTGTGTACGTATTGCAATACTTACTTATTTTAATTTTTACCTAACTCAATTTGAATAGTCGGATTTGACGTTTTAGGGCCGATTTTTCAATGGTTAGACAAGAATTAACCGACTGATAAAGTCTAAAGTTACCAATTTGCGGATGTCATCCGGTATTTTACTTAGGAAACAGGCAATGACATTTTACAATCATCCGGATTGTGATTGTGTGTTATCTTGTTACTGTTATCTTATAACTGACTGTTGAAAAATCAACCCTAAATCTGTTACATTTTTATATATTAAGGGTTGTATACTTCTCGGTTTGGTTTAAGAATATGTATTACAATAACGGAAAAAAGTTAAAAGTTCGTGTAGATAATTTACTTTTTCATATATTTCACTATATAATGGGTTATAAAGTGATCTCTATGTACTGTAGGTACTGCGATTCATCTCTTCACGTATCAAAAAAAAACTCGTTTTATTTTTCTGTGCCTGCGTTAATTAATCCACTACTACTATTAAAGTCTGTAAGTATATATAGTTTTCTATATTTATCCCGTGTATACACCTAAGAACGCAGGTATGAAAAGTTTCAAAACATTTTGTTTACACAAAAGCAATGTTTAATTCGGTTGTGACATTGCTAACCAGTTTTACCGAGTATGTTGCTTCGCAAAAAAAGGTCTTGCGGATTATTACTGGTTAGCATTTCAACCCAATAGTTAGTAAAAGAAAAGGATGTTTGTATTCGTTAAAAAACATATAGGTACGTTAAAGTTTACAATGGTTTCAATACATTTCTGCAGTAATAAACTTCGCGTATTTTTTTTTATTATAAGCAAGGTATTTGTTTTACATTTTGCGTGGTATTCCGACATATTTTTTTATTCTAAATGTATTTTTCATAAAGAATAAAAATGTTACCTAAACTGTTTTCAGCCAGTGTAAAAAAAAGTATTATTATTTTTTGTTATATGTACTAGCCATGGAATAACTGTCTATCATGAACATAACATGTTTGTAGTGTCTACTTCGAATTGGACAAGAATCAAATGACTGTATGCCTCATTCCAAGTACAGTCTTAATTTCGTTTCGATCACTGACTTCGCAGGTACCGCTACTGCCGTGAATCAAAAGGCTTTGGAGCAAACTTGCTTTGGCTGGTGCTCGTATTGAGCGTAATATTCTTTGAGCGCAGGCTTTGCTTCCTCAGCCTTTATTCTGTCACGTGGTGAAGCCGGCTTTCACCGGCCTGAGTGCAATGCCGATACGTACTCATAGGTGCCTGGGACAGATTCAGTTATCTTAGCTTTGAGGTGAGGCAGCGTCTTTTCAGTAAAATATATTCTGTAGGTTTTGGGTATAGGGGTTCTTTAAAGCGGTGGTTTGAAGTTTCGTTATACATTTTCAGAGCTTTTCCCTTACTTTAGTCCACCTGAAGGTTGAATGTACGAATATGCACCTCTTTCATTTACGTTGAAATATATAACTTAAAGACAACTATTTCAATTACATAATCTAAAAAAACATGCTCTTAGCACAAGTAGATACTCCACTGAAAACAAAAGGAATTTTTATTGGCACCTTTCATCACAGTCTTCAAATCAGCTCCACTATAACTTTGCAGTCTCTGAACTTACATAAATATATTAGCTATTAATTCAAAAATAGTGTACACAGTAAATTTTAAACGGATAACTTGTATACTTATACACCAAGTCAAACCAAAGCTTGTAAAAGCAAAGCAATCACACGCTTTGGTAATTCAATCAGTTAAAAATTATTTAAAGAAACCATTAGCCAACATGTCTTTGAAAGACTTCTCAGGAAAATTTTAAACAAGCTCAATTCTACGAGTTCACTGTTAACAAAATCTAAAGTTTATCTTCCAACAATGAGGGGTGTTAAATCAATTCAGAACTTTAAACGTTTAAAAACGAACCTTTTAACTTAATAAGTTCAGTATTGTCTTTAACAATAGAGGTTTTTAACAGCCGTTTTGAATGTTACGTTGATGAAGAAGATATTTCTATGCCGCTATAGCAACAAATAATAATGAAATTGAATAATACAAACAAATTATCGTCAGAAATTTAAAGAGTCTATTTACTAGAGACGTGTATTCTGTAAATTAGTTAAATGTTGTACAGATATGTAGCTAGCTGAATACTTTAAGCCTTTCCTGATCACATAAGAATAAGTATTATGTTGCTGACATTTTAACCCTTCGTGTGTGATTAGCGGGCTTTTTGGACTATTTCAGTCAAAAAAAAATTATAGTCCACTATTAAGATTATTTTTTCTTCTGATCAGCAAACTATAAATGATGATCATTCCGCGCATTAAAGTACCGCGTGACGTCACTAGATGCGTCAAATGTTACCGTCCAAGTGACGTAAAGCGCCCCATTTCAAATCTTTGTCATTTTTCGAGTGTTGGATAAAGCAAAAGATGCGTTTGTAATATTTTTTGATAATCTAACTTACCGACTATAAAATTATTCTGTATAATATACTCCAAAATTTATTTTCTCGTATTCCTACATGTTTTGCTGTGCTTGATTAAAGACTTCTTCTATTAAAGACTAGAAGATTTACGAGGCTTATCGGAACGCCAACAATGGAATCAAAACAAGGGCTGCTAAGGGCTATACCCTCACCAACCCAGATCGTAAGCGTTTGGTGAAAAAATATGTTTTTCCACTACATACCTGGGGTAGATCGATTTATTGCTAAGGAAATTGGACAGAGAAATGGTGTGCTCGGGCCTTAAGCACCAATTACCGCTGAAATATGTTTCAGGAGTCTCATTACCCCATTTATTGGCTACTCATTAGAATTAACTGCGGAACTTGATTAATTGCAATTTTGTTCTAATTATGTATTGATCACTGGTTGTAAAATAAACATACATACTTAACATCACGCCCATAATCCCAGAAGGGGTAGGCAGAGTCAAAGGGGCAGCATGCCCCTTCAACCATATTTAGCCAAAAATAAAGCCGGGCTGGGTTAGATGAAAAATTGTAAAAAGCAGTGACAAGCGGTCCAAAACCCGATATACCATTAGTCGCCTTTTACGACATGCTAGGCAAGAACCACAGTTGGCATATTCTTTTTAAGTCCCAGACCAACATAGGACAGTGGGCTGGGTTGGATGGAAAACTGTAAAAAAGGAGTGATAAGTGGCTAGCTCGTCGCCTACTCAGACACATACCCAAAAGCCCGTAAACCATTAGTCGCCTTTTACGACATGCTAGACAAGAACCACAGTTGGCACATTCTTTTTTTTGTCCCAGATCAACATGGGCCAAGTCCCAGATCAACATGGACCAAGTCCCAGACCAACATGGGACAAATAAAGATATTTTAAATTGAACATTGGTGGTATATTAATGTCTGATTTTTCATCGGTTAAACATGAAATTATCTACAGTCAGCTTTTTTTTATAAGAAAAATACACTCGCAACAGAACGAAACCTATTGGGTACTTTACATAGACTTAGAACTTAAAAATTTGAGGAGAAGCTATCTTATGTAGCAAAAGTAAACGAAAACATCCGTAAACAATAAAATTGTAGTACTATCACAAAAAAACCTGTAATTTTATCTAGACTGGTCACGATTGAACTGTACTATGCCTTAAATATAAGACCTCAAGTAAAGTTGGTCCGTCATAGGACTGCACTGAATGTTCGATGTTTTTATTTCTACGATAGACAAGTTTATACGGAACTATCCTATTCGCACTTGTCTATGTATATTCGTTTCATTTCGCAGCTTCACACAGGTGAACGCCTCGCTCCGTCAGAGAGGTGGTGACTCTTTCCATTCAACTTGGATGTTTTATCGGCCATCAGAGAGGAAAAAGGAAACCTTTTCATTGATTTAGATTGACGCCATCTTTGGTCATTGAACTCCATGTTATGTCGTTTTCCCACGTACTTAATTTAACACAGGAGAAATGCCTAACATCGCTATTATGTATCAAATAGGGATAATAATAATATTATTATTCATATGATAATATGAAATTATCTACTATCTAAAAAGTTGATTAGCATTACGTTACATTTCAGTATGTCTATAAAATGTCAATATGGAAGAATTGCGTTTTGACAACTCATTAAAACTATGTCAAATGATTGATGGTGTCTTATATTCTATTTTGCAATTTTTTACAAAATGCTATTTAAAAAATCTTTGCTATTTCAAAATGTGCAATTATTTATTTAGCACGCGATGTCACTACACGCTTAGAGAAATTAATGACACAACCCTTAATGGCCTTACTGTGAAATAAAAATTTATCGTGTCCAATTTTGTGTGCAAAAAATGGGTGTATGCTAAAACATACGACTGAATAAGCAATCGAGGAAGTAAATAATATTTAACTGAGATATGTGAATTTGAGAAAACGATTTTACTTTAGTAATTACTTAACATTTTATTCAGTATCAAATTACTAGCGACAAAGCATTGCTTTACTCAGGAAATAGACTCCCCTTCACTCTTTAAAATTAATAAATTTCATCTAGCTACCGCCGTTGGACTATCGTAAGTCTTCGATTAGGAACCAGACAAGTAAGATCATGGTTACCGTCCAGCTAGTGAGATCTGTCTTCTCAGATTTTCGAAAACCCTGAGATCCATGGTCAGATTTGAACCAAGATCCCACGCAGAAATTCGTTTGTCTTTACGATTAAGTTACCAACGCTATTGAAAGAACAACAGTAAATTACTAACGGAGATTTCCACTACCACAAATGGAAGCGACGGAAAGAAAAATAGGCTTCAATATTAGAAAAAGCTTTGGAACTTAAGTTGAACGCTACTTTCTAATCCACATAGCGTCACCTTCTTAGTCAAGTTCCATCTACATTGTTGTTCCATTATGAGGTTAAGGAATGGAAAGTCTGCGGTCCTTCTATAGGCATTTAAATATTCAGCGGGTCACACGTTGCGAGAGCTGGGCCCGCGTTGTGTAAGCCCGGTCATCATTACCTATCATGTTACGTGAACTTAATATAATTAATATTCCATCAGGTTTTTGCGCCCATTGCGCCACTTGTAGGGGAATCTGCCACAAATTGCGCTTGCGATTGTATTAAAAAACATCTTGTGTTTATTATATATCTTCTAGAAGCAATGAGGTCGGATTGATTTTGAGCAGATGTTTTTTCAGATTACCGATAAGATAGTTTTTGGAGAATTCAAAGAGGTATTGGCTTGGAAAGAAGAAAAACATGAGCTTACAAAATGTTCAAGAACATTTTTTTTTACCTATCAGCCCAATAGCTGCGAAAGATTAAATAATTATACTTTAAACCCGTTAAAATAACAAGAGATTTAAAATTTCTTACGTTTTTTGGTATTTTAATAAACTACAATTACAAATTACTTATACTCGTTAGTAAGAATATCGAAGAAAATATGGTTATCTAATAAAGATAGACAAGTTAATGAAACTATTATGACACATCTGTGTCTGACGGTGGATCCAGACGCATCTTGAATTCTCAGGTGGTCTATTTGCTTTGTGGTTTTTAATAAGCAAATATTTATGTCTATCTCCAGCAGTTCTTTATGATATACTATTTGCAAATTGATGCAGTGAGGGTTTTGTGTAGATTTCTCCTGACAGCTATAAATTTTCGATCCATTTAGGCAAATATCGAAATATGTTGTATGGCTTTTGGCATTTCAAAAAAGTTTGAATATTATTTCAAAATGTTTGTCTATGACCATCTTTTATAATATTTTTTCCGGCATAAAGGACCAAAAGTAATCGTATCAGATCCGTTGTTGTCCGTGTTACAGATACCTAGACGAAATAGAAAACACACGATTTGCCTATCCACAGATTTATACTAGTTTAATTTTTAATCTAGACATCATCAATTTTATTATTTATATATCATAATTCTATGTAATGTAACACAGAATTTATAGCGTAATTAATATTTAATCTAGTGGCCTATCCGTTTCCTAACATTTCACCTGATATTAAGCATTTGTTTTAATAATAATAATAAATCATAAAAAATATTACGTATGTCACGTACTTTAGTCAAATTCTATTAAAATATCCAAAGCACTTGTGTTATGGGAATTAGAACTAACGCAGGAACAGAAGAACGGACGAAGGAATCCAGACCGCAGATAAATGAAGCTGTTTCTTCAATATTTTCATGTCCCGTTGCGGGGTCTTACTTAATTAACAGATTTAGATTATTGTTGCTGCTAATGAACAATTTAAATGTATGTCAATGTATTTCATTCTTTCGTTATACTCTAGTAAAACAGATTGCGTGCACAATACAATAATAAGTGTACGGATATCTGCTTTTCATTAATACCGAGTTCCTCCTCATTGCATGTTAGCGAACTATAAGATACGTCTCGTTTTACGCATGCATTTATTATCTCAGCTCCAATACACTTTTACCGTTGTAAATTGTTAATTTTTGTTGTTATGTATAATTAACGTAGCGTGCAATGGCTCTCTAAATTTCAAAGTATGTATTTTAAAGTACGAATTTTGGTAACATTGTTGTTGTTAACTGGGACAAACGCATGCCGAGTTTATGTTTTTAGTGATATGTTTTGTTATGTAATAGTGTTAGAGCTAATATTTTTTACATCATAAACTTTTACATAATTTTAATAGGTACTTTGTTTCTTTAAATATCTTATGTATGCATAATTTTGACTTAATAATCAGGATTTTACCTTTTTACAAGTACTTTAAATATAGCATTATATCTAGTCCCCAATTGGAGTCCGCTTGAAAGACTATCCTAGATTTTAAAGTGACTGCATTTTACCATCGTAATCCTTAGGTAATAGCTACCTTATCTAAGAATCACGATTAGAATGGGATAATAGTTACACTTCAATAGATATATCAATAGGCAGATCTGCTCATGAGGTTTTTCTCTCTGCCAAATTCGTAATCGAAAACTGTACGGCCGTAGTCCGTTGGTTTTTAAGTAAGGAACCTCGTATTAAAGTGTCTGTTTTTATCCATTCAGCTACCATGAGTTTTCCTGCCTTATCTCTCTTAAAATCGTCTTTGAAAGTACAATGTTATTATATTCATAATTGAATTAGAATTTTAATAATACCGAAATTTTAAATAATACCGAAAATATCTGCAAGAGGCATAGTGCTATTACATTGGTCTACATAGATATGTACATCTATAGAATTTTTGAGGAAGAATAGCTTTATCTAGTATTTCCTCGGACTATGGTCATTGCCAGTGGACAAATATGGCCGTCAAAGTCGGTCACCGTATTTTTCTTTGAGTAATCTGTTACGTAAAGCCTGATTGAATGGCGTGGAACTTGAATGATTGGAGGCGTGACCGAGAATCGGTGTTGATTGATGAAGATTGCTCATCTTACCAACGGTTAACGAAACCGGCCATGTTTGTGACACGCGCCGTGTAGGGCTTAAAAAAAAATGTGTCGGACAAAAAAAAAAAATTTACGGATCCCCATAATGGCTTCCGCAGAGCAGCAGTATTTTTGAACGAATCTATATGTACAGAACATTTTATTTTCACACTTTTCGTGTATGGAAGGTAAATAAAAGAAAAAGAATTGGTTTTTAAGCCGATGACAGTCCGTAAAAATAAAAAGATTCCTTAAATACTTTAGTAGTAGTATACCGTGTTGTATTTTTAGGGTATATCTGGACAATTTTAGTTACCGATTCTGATAAAATAGCTAAAATGTTTTGTATCTACAAAGTCGTGACTTCGTTTTTGCATATCTACTTTTATTAATCTTGGAGTAATGTCCGGAACTCGGAAAAAAATCAGGATCTTTGTCACTCGCTTTTTATCAACGATTTATCTGATTATGAATTCAACTAGTTTGCCTTTATCAGAGATACTGCAAATATTGACAGGTAATGTTTGCGACTCATTGATTAAATCAATCGCGCAATAATCGGACGTACCTACTGATTGTTAATTATAATGTTGACTCATAAATTAGCTTCAGTGCAGGTTGCAGCAGTGTTTTTCGGCAAAATGTATCATATAGATGCATTTTATAGAAAAATGCATCTATATATGATATATATAGATAGAAAGTAAAATGCATCTTTATATGATATACTAGCTTTTGGCGCACACGCTGCGCGTGTGCTTGCCAAAACCCAGCTCTGCGAGGCGGAGGGGGACGCTCCGGGCTTCGCCCTACGCGGAGCTCGGCCTTCGGCCTCGCGATACGCAGCTCGGCCTGCGGCCTCGCTTAGATTACATGGCTGGGTTGGACCGTTCGCAATGGCATTCTTATTCTTTTTTGATGCCCTATGTTCCATCAAATGGGTCCTAAAGAACCAGGCCTCCGGCCTCGCATACGTGGTTTGAATTGCGGTCTTGCAAAATTACATAATTTATTTGGCCGCTCCGGGCTGCGCCCTACGCGGCGCTCCGCTTATGGCTTAGCAATATAATATCACTTATTGGGCCGCTCCGGGCTACGCCCTACGCGGCGCTCCGCCTAAGGATTTGCATAATAGCACAACTTAATTGGCCGCTCCGGGCTTCGCCCTACGCGGCGCTCCGCCTAAGGATTTGCATAATAACATAACTTAATTGGCCGCTCCGGGCTTCGCCCTACGCGGCGCTCCGCCTACGCATTCGCAATATAACATTTCTTCTTTCCGCTCCGCCTGTGGCTTCGCAAAAATACATTAACTCTATGGCCGCTCCGGGCTTCGCCCTACGCGGCGCTCCGCCTATACATTAGCAAAATTACATCACTTGATTGGCCGCTCCGGGCTTCGCCCTACGCGGCGCTCCGCCTAGAACTTTGCGAAAATTAAGGCATAATAAATGTGCTCCACCTATGCCTACGCAAAGTTACATAGTCATTTGTATGATAAAGACAGTACCGCAATACTATGCAACCGTTTCCCTATACAAATTCGTACAAACTTATCTTTGCGGTCGGCTCCAGTACAAAATGTATGGGAAAATCGAGTACCAATATGACATGGAGTTTTTCATTTTTTTCTTTTGACTGTTGATTTATTTTTCAAAATTGGATTGAAATGGAAATAAATGGCCAATTTTCACAGATCCTCATACTTATTTTCTACCAAAAGTCGTTATTTCGAGTTTTTACATTTCGGGGTAAAACTCGAAAATTACCCCGAAAATTGGGAAAAAATTATAACCAATCGATAGGTCTTATAGTGCTCTACAACAAAGGTCATTATCAAAATTTAGCTTTGCTAACTGCAACTGTCCCAAAAACTACTTTGAAAATTCTGAAAAATTCACATTTTTACAAAATGGCCGCCACTTGGTCCGCCATTTTTATTTTTTTGAAGCCAGTATTTTTTAGGCATTCTACGTTATATACCACATCGAACTGCATTTTTACTTTTTCCCTCCAACGTATAATGAGTCCTCCAGAGCCTCTGGAAGTAGGCCATACCTCCGGAATTCACCTCCCTACCGCTCCGAGTGTTGCCATGCGAATTAGATAAAAATAGTCAAATGTCATTTTAATGGACCCGCCCTCTAGGTACCTGGCAATGAATTCACCAAAAAGTCGTTATTTCTACTTTCGACCTTTTTGGGCCCTATCTCGAAAACTACCAAAAACTATCGAATTTTTTTTTCACTTGGCAACACATCTTAACCAGACACACATCTGCCTAGTACATTAGGAAACGCTAAAGTGTCGCCATCTGACCGCAAAATTGAAAATAAAATTTCGAAAAAGTAAAATTTTCACAAAATGGCCGTTAGCGCGTCCGCCATCTTGAATTTCCGAATGCCCATATTTTTCCCATATTCTGGGTCGTATACCTCACCAACCCACATTTTTCGTTTTTTCCTCCCGTGCGTCCTCGGACCCACAGAGAGTTTGGAAAATGACCATGTCGAAAAAATGTTTTGGTCCGCTGTCGCCAGTGTTGCCAGAATTTTTTAACAAAACTACCATGAGGCCATTGCGGGTCGGAGTTGCCATAAATCTGCATACTCGATTTTTCGCAAAACGTCAAAATTTCTTCCCTACCATTTTCTACCATGGCTCGAAAACTACCATGAATTTGGTAGAAATTCAAACGCATGGCAATACTTGAATAAATTGTCTACCCCTACCCGATACAACGCAATTCTCTAAAATGTTGCCATCCATGCGAAAAATGAAAAACAAATTTTTCGAAAATTTTACGTTTTACAAAATGGCCGCCTGCACGTCCGCCATCTTGAATTTTGAAATGCCTATATTTTTTCCTTTCTCTGGATCGTATACCCCATCAACCCTCATTTTTCGTTTTTTCCTCTGACGCTTCCTCTGACCCACAGGGCTCCTAGAAGACGACAATGTCGAAAAAACGTTTTTTACCGATAATTCCCAGTGTTGCCAGAATTTTCCAGAAAAACCACCAAAAGGCCCAAGCGGGTCGGGGTTGCCACAAAACTGCATACTCGATTATTCAAAAATCCAAATTTTTTTTTTCCTTCTATTTTCTCCTATGGCCCGAAAACTACCATGAATTTGGTAGAAATCGTCACGCATGGTAACACTCGAATAAATTCCCCACCATAGTTTTCTTACAAGCGATTCTCTAAAGTGTTGCCATCCACCCGAAAAACGCCTTCAAAAACTGCCAATTTTTTTCTCGGGACAAAATGGCCGCCAGCGCCGCCGCCATCTTGAATTTCTATAATCTATGGATGGGGTCGTCGAGTCGACTATACTTGCAAGAATTTCCAAAAGAAAGTTTTCCACTGTCTATGCGCGTCCCTTCAGTACGACTGCGCAAAAATGACTCTAAAATTTTTTTTCAAACTTCGATTGCACCGCCGCCATCTTGTTTTTTTGTCATTTTATTTTTTTTCCATTCCCAACTACCAAACACCCATCTTGGACAGTCGAGACCGCCCCCCCATCCCCTACATTTTTTTTCCCCCGCGCCGCCATACTCGGCGGCCATCTTGAATTTAAAAAAAAAAACAAGAAAAAGCTGCGTTGATTAAAAATCTAAACCCACCCCCCATACGTCAAAAAGTGCTAAACCCCCTCCTTCCCCCCCAAAAACACCCCCGATCAGTGAGTGAGTGAGTGGTAATTTAGCTTTATATATATAGTAAGATAGTAAGACTAGCTTTTGGCGCACACGCTGCGCGTGTGCTTGCCAAAACCCAGCTCTGCGAGGCGGAGGGGGACGCTCCGGGCTTCGCCCTACGCGGAGCTCGGCCTTCGGCCTCGCGATACGCAGCTCGGCCTGCGGCCTCGCTTAGATTACATGGCTGGGTTGGACCGTTCGCAATGGCATTCTTATTCTTTTTTGATGCCCTATGTTCCATCAAATGGGTCCTAAAGAACCAGGCCTCCGGCCTCGCATACGTGGTTTGAATTGCGGTCTTGCAAAATTACATAATTTATTTGGCCGCTCCGGGCTGCGCCCTACGCGGCGCTCCGCTTATGGCTTAGCAATATAATATCACTTATTGGGCCGCTCCGGGCTACGCCCTACGCGGCGCTCCGCCTAAGGATTTGCATAATAGCACAACTTAATTGGCCGCTCCGGGCTTCGCCCTACGCGGCGCTCCGCCTAAGGATTTGCATAATAACATAACTTAATTGGCCGCTCCGGGCTTCGCCCTACGCGGCGCTCCGCCTACGCATTCGCAATATAACATTTCTTCTTTCCGCTCCGCCTGTGGCTTCGCAAAAATACATTAACTCTATGGCCGCTCCGGGCTTCGCCCTACGCGGCGCTCCGCCTATACATTAGCAAAATTACATCACTTGATTGGCCGCTCCGGGCTTCGCCCTACGCGGCGCTCCGCCTAGAACTTTGCGAAAATTAAGGCATAATAAATGTGCTCCACCTATGCCTACGCAAAGTTACATAGTCATTTGTATGATAAAGACAGTACCGCAATACTATGCAACCGTTTCCCTATACAAATTCGTACAAACTTATCTTTGCGGTCGGCTCCAGTACAAAATGTATGGGAAAATCGAGTACCAATATGACATGGAGTTTTTCATTTTTTTCTTTTGACTGTTGATTTATTTTTCAAAATTGGATTGAAATGGAAATAAATGGCCAATTTTCACAGATCCTCATACTTATTTTCTACCAAAAGTCGTTATTTCGAGTTTTTACATTTCGGGGTAAAACTCGAAAATTACCCCGAAAATTGGGAAAAAATTATAACCAATCGATAGGTCTTATAGTGCTCTACAACAAAGGTCATTATCAAAATTTAGCTTTGCTAACTGCAACTGTCCCAAAAACTACTTTGAAAATTCTGAAAAATTCACATTTTTACAAAATGGCCGCCACTTGGTCCGCCATTTTTATTTTTTTGAAGCCAGTATTTTTTAGGCATTCTACGTTATATACCACATCGAACTGCATTTTTACTTTTTCCCTCCAACGTATAATGAGTCCTCCAGAGCCTCTGGAAGTAGGCCATACCTCCGGAATTCACCTCCCTACCGCTCCGAGTGTTGCCATGCGAATTAGATAAAAATAGTCAAATGTCATTTTAATGGACCCGCCCTCTAGGTACCTGGCAATGAATTCACCAAAAAGTCGTTATTTCTACTTTCGACCTTTTTGGGCCCTATCTCGAAAACTACCAAAAACTATCGAATTTTTTTTTCACTTGGCAACACATCTTAACCAGACACACATCTGCCTAGTACATTAGGAAACGCTAAAGTGTCGCCATCTGACCGCAAAATTGAAAATAAAATTTCGAAAAAGTAAAATTTTCACAAAATGGCCGTTAGCGCGTCCGCCATCTTGAATTTCCGAATGCCCATATTTTTCCCATATTCTGGGTCGTATACCTCACCAACCCACATTTTTCGTTTTTTCCTCCCGTGCGTCCTCGGACCCACAGAGAGTTTGGAAAATGACCATGTCGAAAAAATGTTTTGGTCCGCTGTCGCCAGTGTTGCCAGAATTTTTTAACAAAACTACCATGAGGCCATTGCGGGTCGGAGTTGCCATAAATCTGCATACTCGATTTTTCGCAAAACGTCAAAATTTCTTCCCTACCATTTTCTACCATGGCTCGAAAACTACCATGAATTTGGTAGAAATTCAAACGCATGGCAATACTTGAATAAATTGTCTACCCCTACCCGATACAACGCAATTCTCTAAAATGTTGCCATCCATGCGAAAAATGAAAAACAAATTTTTCGAAAATTTTACGTTTTACAAAATGGCCGCCTGCACGTCCGCCATCTTGAATTTTGAAATGCCTATATTTTTTCCTTTCTCTGGATCGTATACCCCATCAACCCTCATTTTTCGTTTTTTCCTCTGACGCTTCCTCTGACCCACAGGGCTCCTAGAAGACGACAATGTCGAAAAAACGTTTTTTACCGATAATTCCCAGTGTTGCCAGAATTTTCCAGAAAAACCACCAAAAGGCCCAAGCGGGTCGGGGTTGCCACAAAACTGCATACTCGATTATTCAAAAATCCAAATTTTTTTTTTCCTTCTATTTTCTCCTATGGCCCGAAAACTACCATGAATTTGGTAGAAATCGTCACGCATGGTAACACTCGAATAAATTCCCCACCATAGTTTTCTTACAAGCGATTCTCTAAAGTGTTGCCATCCACCCGAAAAACGCCTTCAAAAACTGCCAATTTTTTTCTCGGGACAAAATGGCCGCCAGCGCCGCCGCCATCTTGAATTTCTATAATCTATGGATGGGGTCGTCGAGTCGACTATACTTGCAAGAATTTCCAAAAGAAAGTTTTCCACTGTCTATGCGCGTCCCTTCAGTACGACTGCGCAAAAATGACTCTAAAATTTTTTTTCAAACTTCGATTGCACCGCCGCCATCTTGTTTTTTTGTCATTTTATTTTTTTTCCATTCCCAACTACCAAACACCCATCTTGGACAGTCGAGACCGCCCCCCCATCCCCTACATTTTTTTTCCCCCGCGCCGCCATACTCGGCGGCCATCTTGAATTTAAAAAAAAAAACAAGAAAAAGCTGCGTTGATTAAAAATCTAAACCCACCCCCCATACGTCAAAAAGTGCTAAACCCCCTCCTTCCCCCCCAAAAACACCCCCGATCAGTGAGTGAGTGAGTGGTAATTTAGCTTTATATATATAGTAAGATAGTAAGATAGATAGATATAGATGCATTTTACTTATTATAGCTGTGCCCGCGGTTTCACTCGCGTTTATGGTTAATGTTATTGTTGCCGACACTGGCCTCATTACTTGTATATTCATACTTTTTATACCTTTTATTATTTTTGTATTCAAGTTTAGAATACTAATTTTATTTTGATATAAAGTACCTATTGTTTTACTAGCAGTCTCTTTGTAAATATACGTCTGTTCCCACCTTGGCAGTCTCTATCATTTATGAGTTATAAAGCCTATTTTTATATAACCTTCCTCGATTAATGAATTACATTATATACAAGACAAAAAATACTTTTCGATTCGGATCAGTAGTTCCTAAGTTTAGCGCGTTCAAACAAACAAACAGTTCCGCTTTATATATTAGTCAGTATATATAAGAGTATGAGATTAACACCTCAACAATCTCCCAGTAGGAATAAAGACCGACTATAAAAATAAATTTTAAGTGAAATTTCTTTAATAAAATGGCTATTACAGTGGTATTATGAATATGTTAATTGTATACTCTTTATTGCGCAAATGTTTACCCATTTAGGTAAGACAGAGAGTGTTATGTTATCTAATAACAAGTGTATATTGACATAACGTTTAGGTTCAACGTCAATAAGTCAACTAGAAATTACGTTGAAAACCAAAATTAATAGGTTAGATGACTAAAAAATTCTGTTCAGTCCGTCAGTAATAAAATACGTGTTTTTTTTTTATAATTTAATATAAAAAAATATTGAACACGTATTTTATTATTTATTTGTCAAACAAACATTGACGAAGATACAATGCATTCAAGTAGCGCGCGACGTCAGGCTTTCGTAAATTTTTTACAAAAAAGTGACGTCGCAAGCCCCCACTCTAAAACTTTAGGTAATGCTCTTTATTTTTGTGATTTTTCGTTTATTTGATTAAACAAAAATATGTGTCTAGTATTTTTATATAATCTAACTGACGGATAAATAGAATTATAGTTTTTTAATGCAGTCATCATCCCTATTGTGTTGCGATTTCTTGCCCAATAAAAAGTACTTAAATAGAAGAACTGTTATTTTCATCTGTGATATTACATTATATCTGCAAATACATAATGTGCTAAAAATAACATGACTGATAGTCACACTTTCTCTTCCTGATCTAGAAAACGATTACAAAATAGCAACCTACTCGTCAGATGTCAGACATCCTAATAAATTATACGTAGACACGGCCTAAGGCGCAGCGAATATTATAATTCTGTCGATAGCCCGGGTCAAGGTGGCCACGCAACTTTGCCTATTACATAAAACCTATCCGGTGCTTGTTATTCAATAGCGGTAATATTTGGTAACGAAGGCATTGTGACCGGTTTTTCCTTTGTCTTCTATAGTTACTAATATTATAAAGAGGAAAGATTTGATTGTTCGTTTGTATTGAATAGGCTCCGAAACTGCTGAACCGATTTGAATAATTCATTCACCAATGGAAAGCTATTTTATCAGCGAGTAACATACGCTATATTTTATCTCTGTATACCTGAGGGTACGGGAACTACGCGGGCGAAACCGCGGGGCGCTGCTAGTCGTTTAATAAGTTTGATGTATTGTGTTACCGCCCTACAGAAAAGTGACATTATTTTTTTTTCATTGGATGTTCAGTATGGCAAAGGCGTTGACGATTATATCGGTTTGTGTTATTTAAAATTTAGTTTTAGACTTAGATCATTAAAGTTAGCTGTCCAATGACCTGTGAATTAGTATGTTTAATAAGTAACTAAAAAAATATGTAACGACATCAAACTAACAAACATTCATTACACTTTAATCTTACAGTTCGATTTGATTTCTTTATAGTTACTTTACCAGAATTTGATCAGAACAATCTGGCAGACTATAGATAATACAGCCAACAATGTCCTTCTTAAAAATACAAAATATCAAGCATAAATAAATTAAAACCGTGATGATTTTTCCTGTTCATTTTAAATTCATGATTGGTTCGAGGCAAAAGCAGGAAGTACTCCAGTGAAAATTAGGCATAAGGTCATTGACCCGTGAAACCAAGCAACAAATAAAATGAGGCTCAGTAAAGTTCGTAACAATATCGTGTGATTGCCGCTAATTAATTATTAATGGCGATGCTTATAGAACATTCTAGTTTTTTCACGCCGGCCCCGAGTCTTGTACTGCCATTTCGCTATTTGCAACTTGTCGGTATCTAGGATATGAATGTGTAATCAGTGTTACATGTAGGTATGTAACGTGCATAATCGGAGCTATGCAACAATCCGAAAAATGGTAATCGCAAGCTGTGCTTGATCGACGTTCTATGCATGGTTTAATCACAAACATTACAGATAATTCTTGAAAAGGTTTTGTGACTTTAAAATAGTACATCAGAATGCTAATTAGCAATAAGCATTGATTTATGCTCTTACAAAATGGAAAAATAGTCCTTATTGTGGAAGCGTCTGTCGAAGTCTACAAATAAGGGTCACTAGTCAAACTAACACCTGACAATTTGCTAATCTGTCATTTTGCGTTTCTGATGTTCTACGCCCAAACCGGATCAGCGTATACATCAATATATGAAGAAAATATCTTAGGAAAAGCACCTTATGATATTTTCTCTCCGAGCTGAGCTTTGGCACGAATACATTTACGTTTTGTAAATACACAGGACATATTTGAATCAATACCTCTTGCATATGAGACGCTTCCTTACCATTAATGTCCTAACCGATATCGGTCACGGAGGCTAATCTCAACGAGGATTAGCTAACTGCGCAGGAGATATTATAGTGCAAAAGTGTGTGCGCAAACACAGGTGCACTCTCTATTCCTTCACTCTCATAGTCCGGTGATACGGCAATTCGACATGACCGGTGAGAGATCAGGCGCAGGACCAACGGCTTACCGAGGTGTTGTTGCGAGGAGGTGTTACCGGCGTAACGTGCTTTCCGAGGCACGGGAGTGATTAAACCGCGAACTTCCTGACTCCGGACTGTTATTGAGTAATTTCAATATTGAATTAACCAGCCACAAATTTTTGATCTGACCCGGAATTTGAACCCGGGAGCTCTTTGTCCTTAGGCGGCGCATGCTACCACTAAACCATCGAAGTAGTCATACTATTAAGCTACCACCAAAAGCCTTCATATATTTAAATTTAATTTCGGTCCGTTATTATTAGTCACAGTATAAATAGCACCAACCTTGTCATCACATGAAACGTTCCAATCGACGTATTGAATAATTCACGCGCCGATTTCGTGCTGGCATGCCACTTTTGGCAGCTGATAAAGTAACAAAAGAATGAGCGGGAACGACGCCATATTTGGGAAAATTTCATTTTACTATGCATAAATAATACCGTAATGGCCTCAATATCCATATTAAAATTATAACTGCGAAATAGTGTCTGTCTATTATCTCTTAACGTTTGTAACGCTGAACCTATTTTGATGAACTTTGGTATACAGATAGTTTGAGTTCCGGGAATGGATATAGGATAGTTGTTATCCCAAAATGCAGATTGGATAAAAAAATATAATGAAAAAATAAAATAATGCTGCACGAAACTTCACCCGTGATGACAAAAAAAATGCTTATTTTATTAATATAAAATAATTTAATGTGTGGCTTCCGGGCAGAATATGAATGTATCGTTAATCGATACCTACAACCCCATATAGAGAATTTCTTTTAATACCATTTCAAAAAGAATAATGGCAATGATGAACAAGGAAAACAAAGAAATTGAGTCTCCAAAAATGCGTGGATAAGGAAGTTATATTTCGGCACACACATGTATTCATTGATATTTGTGATATACATGTATATTTGTAGGTAATTTTATTTTATTCATAAAACTCACAATTTAGTAACGGTGGTAGCTCAATAGTAAAGACACGCGCCTCATAGCCGAGGGGTGCGGGTTCATACTTGGGCACGTACCTCTGGATTTTTCAGATCTACCTATATACGTATTTATTATATCACTAGCTCGGTGGTGAGGGAAAACATCGTGATGAAACCTGCAAATTCAAACAACTTTGGATTTGTAACCAGAATCCAAAAATTGTCTGGTTCCCCTATGTTAGGGTTACGAAGGTCAGATCGGCATTCGCTTCAATGTAATTACCAGACTCGCAAAATCCTGGATCATGGTCTAAGCGGACCCCGTCTAAGCACGGGACATAACGCTAGGATGATGATGATGATGATGGTTATTTTATTTTATTCATAAGTGTATAAATCACAATTTAGTCCGTCCTGAATGTTAGTGTCGGCAAAATCTGAAATGTTTTGAGATTTTCACAGTGAAAGAAGTTTAGTTTTTGAGAGTTCTGTAAGTTTATTGCATGTGGGTTGATTCCTGCTACAAGACGAGGATAGCTTTGAAACAAGCTCTGGCCTTTTAAAGTTACAGTTTGAATACCAGCTAGGAGCCAATGGTACTAATGCACATATCACGTATAGAACTCGAGTCTTAAGTGTAAATAATGTCTTCCAAACCGATATCGGTTACGGCGGCCAATCTCAACGAGGATTAGCCATCTGCGCAGGAGATATTATAGTGCACAAGTGTGTGCGCTAACACAGGTGCACTCTCTATTCCTTCACTCTCATAGTCCGGTGAGACGACAATTCGACATGACCGGAGAGAGGTTAGGCGCAGGACCAACGGCTTAACGTGCTTTCCGAGGCACGGGGGTGATTAAACCGCCAATTTCCTGACTCCGGGCTGTTACTGAGTAATTTGGATATTGAAATACCCAGCCACAAATTTTCGGCCCGACCCGGGATTTGAACCCGGGACCTCTTGGTCCTTAGGCGCATGCTACCACTAGACCAACGAGGCAGTCAAGTACTATTATTACAATAAACAAACGTATATTCTCAACATGGATAAGTTCTATATAGCTGCGTATATCCTTATTATTGACTTATGGTAGAGGTTTCTCATCTATTTTTATTAGGTACTTTGTCCCAGTTAGGCAAATATAATGTTTACCACGAGAGAGACATTATAAGCATTAGTTCCTCTTTCCTCTCAAATTATTTATGTTAGCTTTAGCACTGGAAAGGATCTACAATTTGTTTTTTGTTTACCCTGCTTTCAGTGGACTTCTCGTTATATATTCAAAAGATAAAAATTAAAACCGTCGGAAAAATGTTTTCAAATCCATCTTTCGGGGCGACTTTTAGAAGGATAATTTAGGGATGGTAGAGAAATGGTTTTGGTGACTTGCTAGCTTAAGTATCAAACTCGTTATTTATTGAGCTTGTGTATAGTCTAGCTCAACATACAAGTGTATAAATGATAGAGACTGCCAAGGTGTGAACAGACGTACATTTGTAAAGAGACTGCTAGAAAGACAATAGATACTAAAAAATTATAATTCTAAACTTGAATACAAAAATAATAAAAGGTATAAAAAGTATGAATATGCAAGTAATGAGGCTAGCATCGGCAACAAAGTGAGTAATACCTAGGTCTTGAGAATGTTCTATATAGGTTTTTAGCGCAGAATAGTAGAACGGAGTAACTTTGAGTAACACACAATGAAATAACAAACAACAAGAAAAAAAGTTTGTGCCAAAACGGGGAACGCTCAGCTCAAGTCGTGAGCTACCTGATGGTCGGGCAGATCACGACTTTGGTTTTCATTGGGCTACCGGATCCACTCCTCGCACCCGCCCTCATCTTACGCAATAATCTGGGCCTTAATTACTGGGTAAATAAATAAATATCATACGACATTGATCTGACTCCGAAGTAAGTAGCTTTAGCACTTGTGAAACGGATATCAGAATCAACAGTGGTATTACAAATATATACTTACCCAGACACAGAACAAACACAAGTGCTCATCACACGAATGTTTGTCCTGGGTGGGGATCGAACCCACAAGTCTTGGCGCATGGAGCAGGGCCACTACTGAATGAGCCATCGAGCCAGTCAATGCAAAGGTTAAAACGAAGTTACACATGTCTATGACGCAGTACAACCCTTACCGCTGAAACAAACGTTAGCTGCCTTTGTGCTCTACACCCACGATATTTCATTTAATATTCAATTAACGTGCATGACGGTTCACGATTCACATTTTCAATTTAATATTCCGGAATTGGAGCGCGGGCTGAAATTAGTTTCTAAACATTTTGTGTTGACATTGACATCTATTCATCATTAATATTCTACTTTGCTAAGTAGTCGTTACTCTTGTTTGATCAAGGAATTTTCTTGAAGTATCGATAGAAGGAACATCGATTAGGCGCGTATCGATTAGCAACATTTTTATAAGCACGATGAACTAGTCTCATTTATCTTTCAGATAAACGAGACTTGGTTATGATCTAATGTTCCAGTTACAGCACTTGAATGAAATCTATGGTTATAAAACTTAAAGTTTCCGTACAAGTATGCGCTTTTCCATCTGACATAAGACCCAATTAATTCACGTTTATTAATTGTTGTTATTCAACCGATTACAAGACGGGCTTTTACAGAAATCTTTGTGAATTTGTTATTTGTGTAGTACCGTTGACTACATAGATAATCAAGTCGAAAGACGTCACATCCCTACTTCATTACTCATGTATTCCCTTGAACTCTAATCATACCAACAAAAGCCTGACAAGCTCAATCAAATCTAAGCCCAAAAATCGCAGCTCGCTTTTAAAACAAATGAGCCTCAGGGCATTACACCTAGCACCTTAATAACCGCCCTTTATTATGGTCCAGGTATAATTTTATCAACGCACGAGCACCCATAAAGCGCTACACAGGTGTTAATGGAAGTAATTTATTGTGCTAAGTTAAATTAACCCTGTTATGTTCGTCCTGCGGAATTATGTTAGAAAAATGGGTCACGCAAACAACATATTTCACTCGCCTGCCAAATTGAGTTGGGGGAGTTTTGAATGTTTTTTTTAATATCGAATTAAGCAACTGATTGACGGGAAAAGGCGAAATCCCTATAGCAAAATGGCTTGACGCTTCAATTTGAAAGAGACGGACTGATCGCGCATTGGTCAGAGCAAAAGAAGCTCTTCAACGAAGTAATAGGGATCTTAATTGCCTGTGCGTGCCTGTTTTGTATCTTGCTCGATATTGTAGGACATAAGTCGTGGTCTAGATTTTGTTCTATCACACGTTTACGTTGAGTTCAATAGACCTTGATATGTCAGCCCTGTCGAATTATGTTCTCATATAAAGTAATAGTTTTTATTTAATCGATTGATAAACTTAAATATTGTTAATACGCTAAATATGTTGGTAGTGTCTCAAAGTCGTAATATGAATAACAATTTTTTTTGAACAGTAACTTTTTTTGTAACTTGAAAAAACACAGGTTCTGCTGTTACAGGAATTTAAATAGCAAAGTACCTACGTACTTCCTTTTAATCTAAAAAACAGTTTAAAACTTTATTGGCGCTTTAAACAGTACGTTTATACAGCCTTTATAGCGAACGCCTTCACACCCGAGAGTTTAATATGTGAAATAATAAAGCTGTGCCAGGGACGTTGTTAGAAAGGTAAAATTAATTTTAATAGGAAAAAAGTGCGCTGTTTCCTTGGAACCTTCGGTATAATACATTGGAAGTTCACAGTGAAGTAACAAATCGAATTAGGGAGTGTTTTGTTTCTATATTTTGGGGCGAAAAAGAAGGATATACGCATTCTTCGGCGAATAATGACTAACGCATCCTGGCGAACTACGCATCGACCCGTTCTAAATTTTTCTCTAAAGGGTGTAAGATGCTTTACGACCTATTCTCATTTCTACTAAACACACAAAAAAATCATAGAAAACTGCCGAGTTGTTGCGGAGGAGTTCAACCACAAACACCGCAACACGAGATATTTATGTATAATAAGGATTGATATATATATAAGATGAAAACAACGTACGTAATCAATAAAAAAAAAATTACCATAAATTAATTAATAAATTCTCCAGACTTGTCAGTCTGTCACCAATTAGTTAGTTCCTAGTTCCAAACTAAGCTTATGCTTGTGCTATGGAATTTATTTATGGATACTAGGTGAACTTCATAAACATCCATGACTCGAGTACAAATGTCCATGTTCATCACACGAAACATTTTCCTCTAGCGGGATTCGAACCCACGACTCTTGGTTTCGTGGCCAGGTTCTCTAACCACTCAACCAACGAGCCTGTCATGTGTACATATTAAGACTCCCTCACTGTTTTCGATTAATTGTGGTTTTATATACCTACCAGTGGGGAAATGAGTCTGGTATTATAAGGGAACAAATATACTAGTGCAAATATTATGGCGTTAACCGATTGCTTACCAGCCAGAATTAAAGGTTCCCTTTGATCTTTTTGGGGTTTCCTGGCTGGAGGATGCTTAGACACAACGGAGTTCACTAATTAAGATAAATTCAATTTACATAATTCTAATTTGGGCTTTGAACACGTTTATTAATGTTAAATTCAGAACAAAGCCAATGCGCGGAATCCTTTAAAAAACATAAGGGGATTGAAATTATGTCGTTATTAATTATGGTAAATATCTGTTGTTTTGTGTAACATGTTTATTGAAATTTTCTTCTCCGACTCTAGGTATAAAATCCTTCTGATCCTGGCTCGTGTTTTGCCCTGCTTTCAGGCTCTGATACAATAAATTGTAGAGGGAAAATAATACTGCTACATATTAAATTATGTTTTTTGATAGACGATACCCAAATATGAACTTAAAGGATTTAAAAATGAGTTATTTTGACTCTAAGAATCTTTATGACATTTTAGGCCACATTGTATCAAGTCTCCGCAGTAAACTCTGTTTCTATCTTAAGATAATTTTATCACGGACTAAATAATCGCCCACGCAAAGCAGAGAGACATATTCGGGAGACCATAGTTCTCTCTGAACTAGTAAAACTCATCCAGCCCACCAAACTTTTAGAACAACAAGATCTAGCAAAACTTTTGCTGAACGCAACAATAAAGTTTGGCAATCGGCTTCGTTCGAAAACAATAAACTAACCAGAATCGTTGTCTGATAACACAAGCGACATTAAAATTCGTTTTATTCGTGAACAATGCTCGTGCCGTGTGAGATTGGCTGTTCTCACGCGATCCGAGATGTTGCGTTGCATCAGAACCGCTGATGTTCTATGACATTAGGCGTTCCACCCACTGGTAAAGCTGAGCTAGTCCGCCATATGAATATTCATGAAGGTGATAATGTTTGTAAAGCAAACTACATATTATACTTAGTACTTTTTTTTCTGACAAAGACAGGCTATTTTTAACCGACTTCAAAAAAAAGGAGGAGGTTCTCAATTCGACTGCTTTTTCTTTTTTTTGTTTTTTATCCGGAAAAATGTATATCGCGCGGGAGGCACATCTCTGTAACAGGTCGAATTCCACAGAGATATGAGCGACAAATGCTATATCTAGGCAGCGCTTGGTATAGTACAGTCCTTCACTGGACGACCACCGTCGCCGTGTAACCGCGTCCTCGGAAAAAATGACGCTGTCGTAAGATTCGCCAAGCAGTGAAAGCGTGGCGTAATTAGTGCGTGTGACGTAACGCGGGTGCAGCTCCCAATTTGGATGGCGCACCATGTTCGATCGGATCTAGATTTTTCAGCGTTTCGAAATGTTTTTACCCGGAAAATGCTTATTCAGATCGGGTCGTTGACTTTTCCAGAGATGTTTGCTTTTGCATTGATAGACATTTTAATGTAATGGATGATTCGAAGAGAAAATTAACGCAATGATGTGTAAATTATTTGGACTATTTCAAAGAGAAAATTAACGCAACGTTGCGAAAGTTTCTAGAACTTCTTAGGATTTTTCGTAATGTTTACCTGGGAAATGCTTATTCAGATCAGGTCGTTGACTTTTCCAGTGATGTTTACCTATGAATGTTAGATATATTTATTCAATTAAATTTACTCTTCGAACCATCGAAGAGAAAATTAACGCAATGATGTAAAAAATCCATTGGACTACTTCGGAATCACAAACTACTTTCTTTATAATGCTTTTATGCATCGACGAGCTAGTAGTATATCACCAATATAACATATAAACGTACAAATTATTACGCCCATAATCCTCGAGAGCAGGAGAGGCATTGTTAAAATAACCTTCTTATCTTAATGAATTTGCACATTTATTCGAAAATTATTCCTTTTATATTGAATTATAAATTAATAAAAAAAATCTTTTGTTGCAGTGTTTCCAAAACCTACCACAGAATCCACACAATGACGTCCCAACGGCATTGGACCAGCTTATTAGGTAAGTGTTTGCAGTAATTTATTATTTTCTCTGTTTTACCATTGTATATATATTCATTACATTTATTATTGTATCTGTTAGGTGAAAGATAGTCATCACGTTTCAAAACAAGCTATATCCGCGTGAGATAATTAGTTATTGTATTCTGAGAGATTGTTCACTTTAATAGCATAGACATATAGTTTTAAGCTGAAATTCATATGAGCAGACTGTCGAAAAATCGTTGAAATCGGTTTTGTTATGAACAATAACAATAACAATAAAAAGTCAAAAGTCAAAAGTCAAAGTTAAAGTCGTCAAAATATTTTGATCTTGGGCAAGAATATTTTCACAGCGATTTCGTTTGATTAGATGTTGTTAATTTTGTTTAATGAAAGTTCAGTATTGAAGTTGCTAGCTATCATTGTCACTATGATTACCAATAGATGACCTGCTAGACGATTCGAAGAACTAGTTATTGTAGGAACAAGGACATCCAAATAGTATCGCACATTTAACCAGCAAAAGTCTGATATTTTGCTAGTTCCTAAAGTCTTCACGACCAAAAGTAAATTCATCAGGTACATCAAACGTCTCTTAGTTACCCGGACCATTTGCCGTCAAAGGGGTACCGTCATCAAAACGAACATCAGTGAGCAACTTTAATTGGAAAACTTTGACCGTCATGTCATATCACACCCTTTAATTGCGAACTCGTTCATCGCTGTATTAGACTGGGAACTCACTGAGGAGCATTTATTTCACTAGACTCGAATTTGTTTAGTGCGTATACAGGCAGAGTCCAAGGACCAATAATGGTTTAACAAAATTTAATCATAAATAAAATAAATAAATAAAAATGCTCCAGTCTGATACTTCAATTCCCTAGTTCCAAACTAAGCTGGTAAACTTGTGCTATGGATACCAGGTGAACGGATATCCCCCCCGCCGGGGTCCTCGGTTTGTCGTACCGGGGGGGCTCAGTAGGCCCTGCCATGGCAGGGCTGAAGCGAAGAGGGACCCCGAGGTGAGCCGCGACTGCACAAATGGCATACGGGCAGTTGCGGCGGTCCGGCTGTAACCTCCGCAGCCGGACCAGGGTTGCCGAGGAAGAGGAGGAGCGGAGTGTTTTCGTTGCTCGCCTCCCTATCCTCGGCAACCCAACAGGGGCGCGCTGGGTCGCGTCGTGGTGGGTCGCGGAGGGATTGAGCGTCTCGATGCTCTCCCTCCGCGACGACAGGGCTCTGCCCTCAATTTGGGTCGCCGGGTGGAAGGCGGCCTCCTCTGGCGAGACGCTCTCCGCGTGCCCTCTGACTTAGCAGAGGGCACAGCGCGAGAGTGGGCCCACGACGCCGGTCTCGGGGACGATCGGCGTCTGAATCCTGGGCGGAGTAGTTGAGACATGCTGGGTGGCCTGGCATGTCTCGACGCGCGCGCGTGCTCGGTGCTGTGCATCCGACGACTGATGGCGTGGGCTGCACAGCATCGACCACCGCCGCGCGAGGTGAGCCGCGCAGCGCGGCACGCGCACTACCGGAGGAGTTGTTGTATAGTCCCGACAGTGGGGATACCGGCTCCTCCGGAACTGCGCCGATGGAGGCCACCTTGGGGTTTAGTCGGTTCGAGTCCGACACACCGCCCTCTGGATCCCCGTCCGGAGGGTGACGGCTCGTGGGAGTTCCCCAAGTAAAAAAAAAAAAAAAAAAAAAAAAGGTGAACGGATATACTTAAATATGTTTATAAACGACTCGAGTACAAATGTCCATGTTCATCACACGAAACATTTTCCCCTAGCGAGATTCGAACCCGCGTGCATTGGTTTCGTGTTTCCGAATTGAGTTGCGTTAGCTAGAAAGACTATAAGTCAAAGGAAGAAAAATCCTCTGCCCTCTTATCAGACAAAAAAGATTTGCTTTTAGCATCCCTATTTATTTTATTGTATTATATATATTTTATTGTATAATAAGATCAAGACACTGACAATATCTTAGTTGGTATATGTACTTATGGCTACAAGAACAAATTTGATGAAAAACAAATGTAAGTTGGAGATTATTTTAACAACAGGTCAAACAAGCTGTCGAAAATTTGTCTGATTCTGATTAGTGATAATGATCGTGCTTCAAGTTGAGGATTCAGTGAAGGTTAACTGTTCACGATTTAATGTTAAATATAGTAAAAAAATATTTTCGTCCTGCTTCTGTTGCGATTGGCTCGCTTGTGAAGTCCTACCCTTATAATGGAACAAAATGGCGATTCATTTAAGCCTATTGATTTTCTGATATTATTTTACTTGTTTATTTAAAAAAAGTGATATCAGCGCCACTAAGTAAGTTTGCTAAATACAAGTATAAGACGGAAAGCAAGCAGACACCGACTAGGAGCCAATTTTTTTTTAATATAATTGTTTGCTTGATATTTCAAATGTCGACATAGATTGTACTAGAGTTACCAAAGTTAATTACTGTTTATCAAAGTTTTCTTGTTAATGTTCTATTATCATAAAACCAATTACCAGATGTACACTCGATCGGAGTATCTTGACCATGATTGCGTGAGATTTCAAAACCTGTGTAATATTGCTGCAGAGAAAAGCCAAGTATTTTTATTGACAATTTAGATTTTATCATAATTACTTTTAATAATGTACGATTCTGGTATTTTTTTATCGCTTTAAAATACACAGATACATATTACAGCAGCATTGAAGATGTGTACACTGAAACAATTCCATATATACTACATTGATACAGGCATTTTAACTTAAAATGATTGACAAGTTAATTTTACTTTACTTTACTGTACCTTTGACTGGCTTGATGGTGCACTCGGTAGTGACTCTGCCCCAAGCGCCACGAGTTGGGGGTTCGATCCCCACCCAGGACTAACATTCGTATAATTAAAACTTGTGTTTGTTCTGTGTCTGGGTGATAATAAAGCAAAATTTAAGTATATATTTGTAATACCGCTGTTGATTCTGATATCCGTAAAACAAGTGCTGAAGCTACTTACCATATTACTTACTTAGATTAATGTATGTGATGTACAATTTTATTATATATATTGATTTATTTATATTTACCTATTATTTTTCATACTGATGTAGGTACGTATAACTATTACATAATAAATAGTTCTGAAAATATCAGTAAAAAGTTAGTGCAATAGTGAAACATCTATCATTTTTCTTGTGTTATGCATATAAAAAGCAAGAAATACATTTTGTCCCATGTTGGTCTGGGGCTTAAAAAGAATATGCCAACTGTGTTCCTTGCCTAGCATGTCGTAAAAGGCGACTAATGGTATATGTATCGGGTTAGGGGTATGTGATTGTGTAGTAGTAGCCACTTGTCACTACTTTTTTACAATTGTCTTTTTAAAATAGCCCAGTTATATCTTTAGCTGATTATGGTTAGATTTAGGTTTCCTGCTTCTTTGACCATGCCTACCCCCTTGGGGAATACAGGCGTCATGTTATAGTAAATGATGTTATGATAAAAATACATTTTAAGGATGCTTTGTGCCCCTTCTGCTTCTTAATCTCTCTCACCAACGACACTTTGAGAAGACAATTACAAAATCTATCTAGTCATATTACAAATGGTATCTAACTATATCTTAGTTCTAATTTCCATGATAACAAGATACGCCCACAGCACGCAGGTACACCTAAATACTAGTTCTTTCCCACGGATAATGGCTTTAATATCAATTTGGATTATTTACGGCTCATTCACATATTGCTACAAAACCGTGGACCAATAGTCACGAGTTTGCACAACGTATTCTATAGGCTACTGTTTTAACGGTTATTGAGTACCATAGTCGTTTTTATGGAGTAATGTTTCTAAGTGTTTGTATTCAATATTTAGCAGTCAAACGTTATTTGTTGTTATATAGGTATACATGATATATCTGGTACTCAAAGGTATGTACCTAATGTGTTCCTTGCTTGGCAGCATGTCGTAAAAACCGCGTCATGTAGGCGATGAGCTAGCCACTTGTCAAATATTCCTTAAATAATATAGTACCAGTAAAAATTTTCTATCTTTGCAAAAATCTAATATTAATAAATATCAGACTACATCACATACATTGATCTGACTCCGAGTTATGTAGCTTAAGCACCTGTGTAACGGATATCAGAATCAGCAGTGGTACTACAAATATATACTTAAATATTGGATATTAACACCCAGACACAGAAC
The DNA here is from genome assembly GCA_951394215.1 of Glyphodes perspectalis. Taxonomy (NCBI): domain Eukaryota; kingdom Metazoa; phylum Arthropoda; class Insecta; order Lepidoptera; family Crambidae; genus Glyphodes; species Glyphodes perspectalis. Next base: position 15,550,000 of record OX596201.1, on the reverse strand, counting down.
AAACACAAGTATTTATCATCGTATTCCACATTGAACCCACAACTCTTGGCGCATGGGGCAGGGTTCACTACCACAGACCACAGAAATGGTCACTACCGAATGAGCCATCGAGCCAGTCAACTGACTGAAAATATCAGCTCCTTAAATAATATCGATTTTGATTAGAGTATCGAAATTGGGGTCGGCTAACTTTAAGTTTAATAAATTCTGACACGCCTGTTTTTAACCTTCCTCATTGGAATGGCTCATGTGTCAGTTTATTAAACACATAACCAATTTAACCAATGAAACAGAACTTGTATTTGGTTCTTATAAAAAAAACGATTACCTGTAAAATATGTTAAAATGTTTTTTTATAGGTTACTTAAATTGCCTCTAATAAAAAAAATTGCTAGCAGAAAATATAAAAGGAGAATATTAAAAGTACAAAACCAAATTTGCTACAAAAAATTTTAAAAGCAAATCAAATTATGCTTCTATATTTATTCAGGCAATTACCTTGAGGGATGTTTAGTTACCGAAGCCAAACCACTTTCGTGATTTCCCCGTCGGGATTAGAAAAAATATTGCTAGCTTGGCCTTTATTAATTTACTACTGGCGATTCCGTAGCGAACTAATCATGTTAATGTATGGAAAAATCACCGTTTACTACCACTCAGGTCTCGATAGGGAAACCATCAGGATAGGTTTCTATGGAATCACCAGCTTTTGTGGTGGCGAGAATGTACATACATACATAACATCACGCCCATAATCCCCGTAGGGGTAAGCAGAGACAAAGGGGCAGCAGGCCCCTTTAAACACATTCAGCCAAAAACAAAACTGGGCTGGGTTAGATGGAAAGTTGTGAAAAGTAGACAAGTGGCTAGCTCGTCGCCTACTTAATCACATACCCAAAACCCCATTAGTCGCCTTTTACGACATGCTAGGCAACAAACGCAGTTGGCACATTCTTTGCAACATGGGACAAGCGAGAATGTAGATTTAGTCAGTGTACGATGCTATGCTATGATAGTCATGGAGCATAATATTCTTTCCTTCAGAAATAAAAGTATTTTTCGGAAGAAAGGTAACCCATTACTATTTCTGTATTCTTGATAACGTGTATGAATTTGACGCTCGGTTAAGTAGTTAAGACGTGAAAGCGTATTAAACAAACTTACTTAGCATTTATAATATTAAGTTTTTTAGGTACAACATAATTTGTACAAAGCTAATATTATTAGGTAATTTTTAGTAGAACGAATAGCGAAAATATATTTCTAATTAAGACTATCTTCTTGACGAAACATTTGTTCTCTAGTGGTTTGTCTTCTTATGAAAAATCACGATTCAATTTGGTATATAAGTATAATTGCAAGATTACAGTCACTTAAAAGTTATGCTTAGATGCGTATCCTAGTAATGTTTCATTAGATAGATGAAAGAAGTAAGAGAAAAAAAGACAACGCCAAGAAATCGAATTCTCTCCCGAAGATATCAATTAAATAATTCCAGCGAAATGTGGCAGTATGCATCGTCACCCTCCACATTCTAACCCTTGTTGCCCCTAACCTAGATGCTATAGGGAAGAAGCAATAACTCCGATGTTTTCATAAATTGATTTGTTTGTCGTGGCGTACCTTCCCCCTAGGCTCTAGATTTTTACTTACGAGTATTTTATTACGACAGCGTCGTCTAGTGTAATTCTTTTATGTCATGTTCTTTCATATGAGTAGAAATTCTTTTAAGAAGCGGACTTCCAATCTGTCGTTTATTTTTTATTAGAAATAGGATCTTTGATCATTTGTCTCGTTTAAGGATAATATCTAAAATAATATCTAGTACCTTACCTAGTAATATATAATTAATTAATTAATTGCTAAGTTAGGTCACAATACACATTTGTGGGTAATTATTATTTTAACTAACATTCCATCAATGATGGTTAATACCTACTTCTTAGCTTGATTTGTAGTATTTGTAGTTAATTTTATTTTAAAACATGCCTTTAAGATTGTTCTTAAGGTAGCGAAGCGTTTTAGCTCTAAATTTATTGATAATAAACGTAAACGGAAATCTAACGTACTGAAATACTGATTTTACAAATAAAAATCCTTTTATAAGTATTAAACCCCAAGTTTCACTAACTTCAATATGTAATTAAACAATTTCAAATGGTAGTCCACGAAGGCCTTGCATTGCACGAAACAATCAAACATTAGTTTTAAGAATAGGTATCCCATTACGAAACCCCGAAACAGATGCTTAGGCCTCAGATGTTTAAGTAATTAGTCATTCAAATCTTCAGTTGTCCGTTAATTGCCTAACAAAGTGACTTCAGCACAGCATTGCACATTGTTGGCCCAACAATAGATGTGGGAGACTAGTCTCATGACCTTCAGGCCAGACTGGTGAATGCCTAATTAATTTTCTATTTATAAACGTGCGTGTCACAAATAATGCATGTTGTGTCTGCAGGCTTGGAAGTCGTACGAGGCTTGACTGGTTGAAAAATAATAATAATAATACATTTGGACTCATGTCCCCAAGCAAGCCTTAAAGGCCCGGGCTTGTCCCGTGATTGTGCTGAGAGACATAATAATAATAATAAATTCTTCAGACTGACACACCAATTCCCTAGTCCCAAACTAAGCTTATGCTTGTGCTATGGATACTAGATGAATGGATAGACATATTTAAATACGTTTATAAACATCCATGACTCGAGTACAAATGTCCATGTTCAACATACGAAACATTTGCCCCTAGCGGAATTCGAACCCGCGACCCTTTGGTTTCGTGGCCAGGGTCTCTGACCACTCAACCAATGGGCCAGTCGAAAATGACTTCGAATTGAATTATCTTTAAGCTTTTATAGGTCCGTATTGGCGATTTTTCTAAACAGACATTTAAACATGATAATAGTGGAAACTTGTCGCTTGGGATTGGTGCCTCGGCACCTCCTTTTTTAATAAATAAATGCTCCAGACTGACACACCAATTCTCTAGCTCTAATCTAAGCTTATACTTGTGCTATGGATACTAGGTAAACGGATAGACATACTTACATATGTTTATAGCACTATTATTATCTAGTTTGCTGTAGAAGTTTGCAAAAATCGAAAAATACATCGTTTTAGCATGGTATGAGTCCGTACTTGCCATTACTAAATCATACGTGTTTATGTTAGAGCCGGTCTTTGCTTAAGGAAATGCTTTATCCGTTGAACTATCATCACTCAAAAATGTAAGAAATATAAATAATTAGTTGAAGGACCTTTGAGCTAAACAATGAGCAACATTTGTTTACATCAGACACCTCTCGCCGTTACGTCATCCTTTAGCATCACCACGATCAATAAACAGCCCGGAGATCTCATCAATCAACCTGGACGTGGCTTGCTTTCTGCTGACCCTGATTCGACGCGAAATTTTTCAAAGGCACGCGACACAAAGCCTTTACAATAAAACCTGTTCACGGGTCGTCGCTTTTGTCGTGATTTTACTAAATTTAATATTCATTGGATAGGTATAGTATGATGTAGGAAAGTAACGTTGGCAGCATTATTGGTCCTTCGAGTCGGATCAATGGGTATGATGGAGAGGAAAGGATGCATGTAAGAGTGTAATTGTTTATTTCTTACTTGTTCTTCGCTGCTCAACCGCTTGTTTCGAAATTTCGCACACGCATTGTTAGGGGCACAGAAATAGATAAAAGGAACCTTTTCTCTAAGGAAAGAACATTATCATTCCACGGGAATATTCGCTTAATTTTTTTATTCAAATTAACTCGAGCAAAGCAGCTCTAAATAGCTAGTGTTTATTAAAAAATAAATTAGATCCGTCGAGTCCAGTAATTGGATATGTAGGGAAGGCTAAGCTTTTACATTATTTGCTATCTCTGTGGTACAGGATTCCCTAGGGAGGGAGTATAATGGTCCTTTTGATGTACCGAATTACGTACAGGTAAATCCGGGAATGATGCCTAGAAATAGAAAAATGTCCTTATGCTTACCACCAGATAGGGTATAAAAGAATTCGCTGTAAAAAAAGAACAAATAACTTAGTTCTAATAAAAAAAAAAAACTCCCGACTGGCGCACCAATTTCTTAGTTTCAAACTAAGCTATTAGCTTGTTCTATGGATACTAGGTGAACGAATAGACATACTTAAATATGTTTATAAACATCCATGACTCGAGTACAAATGTCCATGTTCATCCCACGAAACATTTTGCACTAGCGGGATTTGAACCCGCGATCCTTGGTTTCGTGGCCAGGGTCTCTGACCACTCGACCAACGGGCCTGTCTAAAATAGAAAATATTTGTATTATCGGAAAACTTTCAATTAAAGAAAAAGATAAAGATGGGGCGTGGATTGAATTCATTACAAAACATATGTTTCGCTACTATAGGTACATCTAAGATACTATGTCAGTGACTTATAACTACATTGTGTGTATTCATTTTAAACTTCTTTTTATCCATCTATATCTATACTTATATAAAAAGCTGAAGACTTTGTTTGGTTGAACACGCTAATCTCAGGACCTATTAGTTCGAATTTAAAAATATTTCTGTGTTTGATACTAGCCTATAGCCTTCCTCGATAAATGGACTATCCATTTATCTATATGCTAGTAACAACACACTACGGAACAATATGTAGAGACGTGGGTGAAACCGCTATTTAAAATAAAATTATACAGAAATATAACTGATTCAATTCTACCTCCTTAGAAAAAAATCTTCAAGCCTCAACTCATCTAAACATGCAATAATGGCCCGCGACTTCCATAAAACCTTAAGTATAACAATGATTTATTAACTGTTCTCTTCCCATTTTGCACAATTAAATTCTTCCATCTCACTCTTCCCTGGTTATTCTCGCGAACAAAGAAATTAATAAAAACAAAAGACGCTTCAGACAATACGAGTAGTTGCATCCGACCACGGTCGAAAAAGTGGAGTATTGTTACAAACGGGGAAAAGCGAAAACTCGAACTGCGATAGAGTTTAATACACTGTTTTGTCATCTGCCAATTGTGTTAATGATTACCGGTTTAGGTTTTCACATCAGGAAATTAGTGCCAACTAGCTGTCCCTGTTCTGGGATTTTCATTTCTTATTTTCCTTGCAATGTTTTCATATTTGCTAACAGTACAAACCTTCTCTGAAGGATTACATGTATTTTAAAACTAAAATCATCCAAACCGGCCAGCTGTTCTGCAGTTTCAGCGAGACTAACGAACAGCAATTAATTTTTATATATAAGATTAACAATTCAATTCAATTCAATTCAAAATATCTTTATTTATATAGGCTTCAAGAAAGCACTTGTAAATAGTCAATATACAAAATAAAGAACAAATAATACTACCACCGGTTCGGAAGGTAGAATCTATCGAGAAGAAACCGGCAAGAAACTCGATAGTTACTCTTTTAAATGCCAATTATACAATTTTATAAACTTAATTAATCTACACTTAAGACTAGATATCACTGCAGATGAACAATTCATTATGAAGTTAACCATAAATCTTTGTAACAGAATAAGAGAATAAGCACTTATAGGTTCCATAAAATTTCCCGAGAATTTATCTTACTTCTGACAACCTGCACTGTTGTATATTTATCTGACGGCAAAGGTGCCTAATTCATTTCGCAAACGTTACAATTTTAGACACGAACGCTCGCTGGATGTTCGATGATTGATGTGCGTTTGTGAAAAATGGTCATTTCTAAATTTGGACGAGACATTTCCCGTTTTTGTTGCTTGTTAACCAAAAACGGTTTTACTGTAGCGCTTTTGAAGTTCTCTGAATTAGGAACACAAGTTTACACCTAACTAGGATTTATGTTCTCTGAAACATTCGCAATTGGAATTGTGAGAGAAAATAACTGAAACTGGTGTAAGAATCTTATGTGGCATTTAGTTTGCATTTTTAGTACTAGTCTGTAAGTAGGATTTCGTCAAACTTGCAAAATAAGGCATACAACATTTTAACGGTACGGTAACGGTGGCTATATTTTCCACTCGGTTATCTTCAATTAAGAGGAAGAGGAAGGCCAAATAAAAGATGGATGGATTGTGTAAAAGATGAAATGAGTGAAATGGGAGTGGATAGCTTGATGACGGCTGAGCGGGACGTATGGCAAAGGAAGACATCCTGCGCCGACCCCAGATGAACTGGGAGAAGGGCAAGAGGATGATGATGATATCTTCAATTAATTGTTAGCGATAAGATGACATTATGAAAACCATTGATACTACCATAAGATCAGTTGTTGTTTTGCCTTATATTGAGATTCATACATACATTGTTATGTATGTATGAATCTCAAGGATTATGGGCGTGATGTTTCACGCCCATAATCCCTGAAGGGGTAGGCAGAGTCAAAGGGGCAGCAAGCCCCATAAACCACATTCAGCCAAAAATAAAGCTGAAAGTGAAAAAGCAGTGACAAGCGGCTAACCTGTCGCCTACACAATCACACACCCAAAACCAGATATACCATTAGTCGCCTTTTACGACATACTAGCCAAGAACCACAGTTGGCATATTCTTTTTAAGTCCCAAACCAACATGGGACAGTCGGTTGGGTTGGATGGAAAGCTGTGAAAAAAGGAGTGACAAGTGGCTAGCTCGTCGCCTACTCAGTCACATACCCAAAAGCCCGTAAACCATTAGTCGCCTCTTACGACATGCTAGGCAAGAATCACAATTGGCACATTTTTTTTTGTCCCAGATCAACATGGGACAAATTGAAGTTGAAAAATGTACAATGTTCGAGATCCGCACACGCTTGTATACCGTTTTTATACGTATACGCCCTTGAACGCTACGGAGTCTTAATGAATAAAATAAAATATTGTCATGGTTTCTTAGAAGGAACTCAAGAGCAAAAGCAATATAAATTCGATAAAACTTTAAAAAAATAATACATTAAAATAGTGGCTTAATAAAAACTATAAGTCAATTTAACCGCAAAATGAAACAAACATTCTGCAAACGTTACAAAACAGGTAGGGATTTGGCAAACTGCGTTTTCCGCACGGCGAACGGCGAGCTATCTCAAAACTTCACAACTGCCACTGGAGTTTAAACGCATTAAAATGCTTCTCAGTAATGGCGCTCTGATTTAACTGCATTTGCATAGTTCTGGAGTGAAGTGGCATGGAAATGAGATGCATTGTCACGGTTGTTGTTTGTGAAAGCGGATTAACACTTCTGATCCCATCATGAAGCTTCCACTCAGCGTAGAGAAATCTTTTTTGGCAAAAGTAAAAAATACAAATAAATTCACTTCGTAGTCGTAGTAAGTCGTAAATATGTGTAATTTTTATCGCTTCTAATGTAAATCCACTTATCAGACCAAAAAAAAACTTAATCAACAACACATTACTAAAAGAGCAACTGAACTTTTAATATCCACAAGCTGACCCGGCGCACTTCGTAACGCCCCGTTCTTTATTTTCTATACTTACCCATTTTTTTATTTACCGCGCAACTTTTTTTTATAAGTGCTTGACAATCTTACTTGACAATTACAAACACAACTAAAAATTAATTAGCGAAATCGGTTCAGCTATTTTTGAGATTTGCCCTTAGCAACACATTCAGCGATTCATTTATCTACTATAGATTATGTGTGTGATATTTTAATATTCTCTAACATTATATGGATTATATTATATATTATTATTAAGATTAAGGAGAAGGTCGTGTTATCATGTTAGTTTTTTAGTTATTACTTAATATAATTTTGAACTGCGTCATCGCAATAAAAGGTTCAAACAAAATTACTATTTCAGTTGTCAATATGATACATTAAGGATTTCTGGACATTGTTGTTATATCCATAAAAATCCATGGATATAAGAAGTCAGACGTCGTTTGACCTTTAAAGATACCGGTGACCTTCGGAGATGTCTAGAATACGATACACCGTCGGTCGCTCATTCCCTTGGGACTCAGTGGACAGTACTGTGTAGTTAAATTGAATTCGTTTCAAGACGGTGAAACGTTCGAATTCGATTTAAAGTGAAGCTATTTTTAGTGTTGCAATATTGTTTTTACTTTTAAAATAAATTGAACGAGCTTTACTACTCTGCACTTGTAAGTTGCTAGTATCTACTTGAAAGGCACAAGAGATAGCAAAGGGACAATGCCCTTGGTCTACTGTGGGACCCTGGAAATCAAAGCTGGTTTGATCCTGCTAGGGTAAAATATTATGGACTTAGATTTTGATTTAATCTAAGGTTATGGACATGATCATTAGTACTCTAGTTATGAATGTTTATATGTTTTTAGTCTTAGTTTAGTATCATAGCTACCGGCGCTAGCATATATTTAGGAGCCGGATCAAGTCAGTAAGATGATGGCAAGAAAATGTTAATAAAATGATTTTGAATAAAAGTATTTCCCTGTTTTGGGTCATTATTCAGGGCGTTTCCTTTATATGTCCAATTGTGGCAGGCCGTGGTATTTGCTACCTCCTGCTATATGACTATAGCGCATAGTCATATAGCAGGAGGTAGCAAATAAGTACTACTATACTACTTATTTTGATGCTAGATAAATGGTGTGCTATAATGAAAAAGGCCGTAGATCTTTTGAAACCAGTTGCTAGCCTCCATAATTTCTTTTCAGGAAAATTATAAATTATAATAAATCGATATTCGTTCTCGATTCGAAGACGGACGTGTTAACTGGGGCCAGTCGAGTCTCGCAACGAAGCGCTGAGTTAATCGCGAGGTAGGTATGCCGTCTGCCTATAAAAAGTAAATATGTCGCCGGATATTGCTCTGGAGCGAGCTATGCAGTCTTGTAGATACACACATTTTGTTATAAACGACTAATCTGTTTAGCTTTTTTTATTTTGGTTTAAACGATTCAGTGATTCGATAACCAGGAACTGTGCTGGTGAAAGATGTTGCTTTTGACTGCGGAAACATGTTTTTTATTATTTACTAGCTGTGCCAGCGGTGTCACCCGAGTTTATGGTTAATATTATAAAGACTATTTCCGTCATACATGATTTCTATGTAACTTTAACCATTAAGGCTGCACACGCGACGGAAGCTTAAAAAATGGAGTAACTTCTCCCGTTTTCCCAACATTTCCCTTCACTTCTCTGCTCCATTGATTGTAGCGTGATGAAAAGTATACTATAACCTGCCCAGGAGTATGAAGAATAATTCTACCAAGTTTCGTTAAAATCCGTCGAGTAGTTTTTGTTTCTATAAGGAACATTCAGACAGACAGACAAAAATTTTACTGATTGCATTTTTGGCATCAGTATCGATCACTAATCACCCCCTGATAGTTATTATGAAAATATATTTCATGTACAGAATTGACCTCTCTACAGATTTATTATAAGTATAGATGTGCTTACGTATATTCTCTGCTAGTGTTATCTTACAGTTACAGGAATTTTTTGCTTTTAAAATATAAAAAAAAAACTTCTGCATGCTTTGCGATTTAACGATCATTCGTTTAACATGGAATCATTTCTTTGTTAAAGGTCAGTTAGGTATTAAACCTTCGAGGCGTAATTTTGAAACCTAACATGGTATAATTTAACGACCTTAATTGCGTAGTCAATCCCATGTCAAGTTAAGCCCGGTGTCCAAACAGTAACAGCCTTATTAAAAAACTGGGACAAAACTTAAACACAGGCTGAATAATAACCAATTCTAAAATGTAGGCCAAGATTATTTTTCTTGGATGTCAGCATTTGAAATTATTCGGTTGTTATTGTAGACTGTGCTGAAGGCAAATATTGTTATTTTTATATTATGAATGTATAAGGTGTCGTCTAGGTTTCTTGTGGCTATTTTAACGCCGGCAATTTTGCGAAAAATATCCGTACAGACGCTGTTTGCATAATGAATGCTATAGGCCAGAGTACGAAGGATTTTAATTTAGATCGTCCGGGGCTAAACTACGGCTAGATTAGCTAGACTTTGCAATTAAATGTCGACATTGACACTGATATTGGATGGGATGTAAATGTATTGAAATTAAAATGGAAAATATTAGAACAAAGATTATAACTTATCTTTTATTCAAAAGTAACTAACATGCTTCTGCCATCTCGTTTCATTAATTTTACCGCTATAGTGCGGTGGATGAGACCAATATTTAGACATATTTTTATTATCTGTTCAAACGCAATGAGCCTATGCCCTCGGTCTCACCTGAGTTTTTGGTTTTAGTTAATATTATATAGCCTAAAGCCTTCCTTAATAAATGGGCTATCTAAAACTGAAATATTTTTTCTAATCGGACCAGTAGTTCCTGAGATTAGCGCGTTCAAACAAGCAAACAAAGTCTTCAGCTTTATAATATAGTAAGTATAGATTAATGCAGATGTTTAAATGGGTTAGGTACCTATATAATGTATTTTATGATTACTTGGTGTCAAACCCACGATTAGGCGAAGTATAAATTACCTACATTGACAGCGTATTGACAGATTTCCAAGATGGTGGCGTTACCCAAAAGCGACACTTTTATGACAGATGAGCCTGCGCCGATTATTCGTTTCTATCATAAGATATTTTTAACCAACGAAAAAAACAGAGGATTTTATCAATTCGACGCGTATATTTTTTGTTTTATGTATACCACGCTTAACTTTTTACAGAGTACTTTGATTTTTTTATTTTTATAATTCATTGTTTCTATCACAAAACTTTTGAGTCGAACAGATTGAACCATTACATTACTGTCCAGAGTTCAGCAGTTAACTCAATTACGGTAAGAGGCTTTGTTTGTTATACCAGCAGGAAGGCCAGTCATAACTTTTATTAGGCACATGCGGCACTCTCTGAGATCACACTCGCCAGACAGATCGCGACGTTCGAAAGCAAGGAAGTGAGCTGAGAACACTTCCCCGAATGATCATTACTCTGGCGCGTGTCATGAGCTGTCAGCGGGTGATACAAATAATGATACTTTCCTTATTTTGTGGTCCATTAGTTTTATATTCGACTAATAGAATAAGAGGATGAGTCATCTAGATAGAAATTTCAAAGTTGAAAATGAAGGAATACAATGAAATGAAATATTTATTGCGAATATAAATTTGGGCACATATTGAGCATGCAAACATTGCCATTATATTTGATTCACCAAATTTTACCTTTGCAGGTGTATTCAAATTTTTAAAGTAAATGGATTATATAATAGCACCTTTTTTGTGCATATTCGGTACAAATACAATTTTGTAATCAACGTAACAGTACTGTCGCCACAACGTCATGACAAATGCTGAGTTGCATATCATAAACTTTTTGTTATAATATTTTGTTATACCTATACAATTTTGTCCATATTGTTTGTTGTATCGTTAATATTTGTTTTAGGTGAAGTTTTATGCACCAAATAAATAAGTTTTCTTTCTTTCTTTCTTTCTTTCTTTCTTACCCACAAATATAATAGAAAAAGGGTGAACGAACATATTTATTACTTAGGGCGATTTTGTCACGATGTAAGAATTCTGCAGCCTTCTTTTCGTTTGCGTTACTCTTAGTTTTCTTTAGGAAACGCGTCTCATGGCTTTGTGCAATCAATATTATAAGAGGAATTTCGTGTATTAGACCTCACTCTGCCCGACTTTGTCACAGGTGTCATGTCATACTGTGTGATGTAGTCTAGAAGGACTCAGACCTTGTTCCCTTCGTGATTCGTTTACAATTTAAGTTCCGATTTTTTATATTTTAGATATACATATGATTAAGTTCACTACTTCCTCCTTCAAAAGTCCTGGCATCTTAGGTATTGCAACCTATAATTTATATATTAAGTCTTCTCTTTTTTTTAATTACTGGCTAATTAAGACTTTAGACTGTGTCTCTCGTCACTTGTCACACACAGTTAGACAATAACAAATTCTGTAATAATCTGAGCAATGAGCGTTTTCTCTCACGACCGACTCAGCTCTCGCCGGAACTATCTGGATACTGATGAAAGTCGCCTCTTATCGTGGACACGACTTTTTTATCTATTGTTATTCATCTTTATTGTTTAATTAAGGTTGTCCACTTGCTATAGTGGGTCGGTGACTCAAATAATATCTTTGGCCTTTTTTAATGAAAATGTGAGCCTTCGAAATTCTTGCGTGGTTCAAAACTTTTTGTTTTGTGATCTTATCAAATGTTAGATTTTCAATAGGACCGCCTACATTGTATAACTTTAGATATGGATTGATGATCGAGCAGCTATTGTTAGTATTAATGAGTCGAGTGATTTTGGCCCATATTTCATCACAATATTGGGTTTAGCGACGATATAAACCTTCCTTTTTGTGATATCACATTTTATATTTATATTAACCTCATTTTTCTCAGTTGGATAGAACGGTGGTAGCTTAATGGTAAGGACTTGCGCCTCTGAACCGAGGAGAACGGGTTCAAACCCGGACACGTACCTCTGAATTTTTCAAAATTATTTATGTATTTATTCTACTAACTAGCTGGATAGGGGAAACAGACAATTTTTGTATCATGGTTACAAATCCAAAGTTGTTTGAATTTGCAGGTTTCATCACGATGTTTTCCTTCACCGTCGAGCTAGTGGTATAAATACGTACAGAAACCGTACCCGCACTCCTCAGTTGAGAGGCGCGTGTCCTTACCATTGAGCTACCACCGCGATACCTACAATATTCTATTATATGTAGTTGATACTTTATTCGGAAATTCTCTTTTGCTATCTACCATTCAAGTCTTGGGATGATATTCCAAACTCAGGTCAAAGGAACTGTCACAACAGATAACTGGTCCCAATGAAAAGGTAAGGATTTTAACGATTCCAGAACTTCCCAAACCGTTATCGCGGTCCCCTGTCACAGCGACATATCGGCCCATTAAGTGTTTAGGGATGTGTGTTTGAGTGTTGGGGGGACACTTTACCAAAGTTTATTTACATTTTTACAGTATTGCCATAAAAGAAAGGGAAATAATGAATGTTCACATTTCTTTATACCCTAACTCAATTTATTTTTAAAATAAGATACAACATAAAAGGACTGCTCCTTCCTGGTCTACTGTGGCAAGTAAAAAAGGACATAGTTTTTCCTTCTTGCAATTTTAAATAAGTTCGAATACATAAACGTAGAGATATTACGTAAGATTTACGTAGAGATATCGTCTATATACAAATTGTCCCACGTTGGTCTGGGATTTAAAAAGAACACAGTTGGCATAACTGTGTTTCTTGTTTATCGTAAAAGGCGACTAATGGTATATGGGGTTTTGGGTATGTTATTGTTTAGACGACAAGCTAGCCACTGTTCACTACTTTTTCACGATCTTCCATCTAACAAACCCCAGTTTTATTTTTGGCTAAATGTGGTTGAAGGAGCCTGCTTTGACTCTGCCTACCTCTTCGGGGATTATGGGCGTGATATTATATGTATGTATTTACAAATGAAAAAACAAGCATGCAAAACTATCAACTAAGTATTTCGAACGAAGCTCGGAGCGACTCTCAGACTAACATGACAATGTCAATGGACAACTTAACAAACTTACCCAAGTTGCCCGCTCAAGAAACCTTTCGCGTTTATAATAGTCTATGCAAATGATGTTGCGCGCAAAAGCTGGCAAATTTCGCCTGCAAAAGTGTGTTCCGTTATTCAAATCCGCCTTTATAAAATGTGATAAACTATTTTCAGTTTTAAATTTATAACGATGACATTCATATTTTAAACTAGCTTTTACCTGCGGTTTCACCCGTGTAGTTCCTGTTCTCGTAAGAATACAGGGATGAAATATAATATTTGTTACAAGGAGATAATATAGCTATCCAATGTAGTATTTTTTTTTAAATCGGTTCAGTTTTTTTTCAGACGTGAAAGCGTAATAAGCAAATAAACATACATTCGCATTTATAATACTAGTTAGGAAATTCGTGATTAAAACACCTCTATGATTTCCGAAGTTTAATCTTATAGTACTTTAACAGTTCCTAAAAGTTGTGCTTATGTTATCTTTAGTTTCCAAATACCGAGATATTAATAATATTACAAGGCAACGTTATATGGATTAATAATGTCATTCGGTGTTCGTGATAATCTAATGTGTGCAGTCACGTTTATGGTGGCACGAGTTATCTCTGAAGTGTATCTCGTGTCACGTTAGGGGTATTTGCTTAACGTCATAGATAGCTTAATTGAAATAGGGAACTCAAACAGCAACAGATTCTCCTTAGATTCGCCAAAATCGGTACTTGCAAAATTAAGTACTTGTCGTTAAATATCTATTTAAGTTCGAAGATACAGAGATACAATATGCAAAAAAAACATGAATGTAAATACGAGAAATGTCAATACCTACTGGAATAAATTGTTTTTAGACCATTAAAGTTCGATTACAGTACGTAATCTAACTCCCGAAATAGGTCTTGAAGGAACCAGACTTAATTGTCCCATAAAATAGGGACGCCTAAACGATTTCAGATCGAATTCCCACCACTAATTTCCGTAGACCGCCCCTAAAATCCCCCCTACTGATATGTAATACAGGAAAATTGTTCGTCCGAATAAATCTCAGCTTCACACGACATGTTTGTACAAATCGTGGAATCCGTGAATTAATTTCGCGATTGGCTCAAAGATTTATCATTTATTTCTTTAGGCCGGAATTTTTTGTAGCAAATATTGCTTCGGATAAAACATTTCAATACTTGGAATTTTCATTTGCGAGATAGCAACGGTTGGACTTTTATAATTTTATTTCTGTATGTGTTAGTTTTAGAAATCTACAATTTGGATATTTTTGAATAGTACTTTTAAAGATAGATCTGTTGATTTAAAATTATGAACTTGTTTTTTCCATAGTTTATGTTATTTTCTTTAGCCAATATAAAAACATTAGATACAAAATGTATTTGTTTTCTTCACACTTCTTGGTTAAATAAGTTCGGAGCAAAACCACAAGGAAAAAGGCCTCCGTCTGCTAGTATTATAATAACGACATAAAAACTTGATCCTAATCATTTCTTGGTAAGTAACTTCGGGGTAAACCGAGAATAGTAGATTGAATCTAATATAATATCATCTTCCTAGCGTTATGTCCCGTGCTTAGACGGGGTCCGCTTAGACCATGATCCAGGATTTAGCGAGTCTGGTAATTACATTGAAGCGACTGCCGATCTGACCTTCGTAACCCTAAGTTAAACCCAGACAAATTTTTGGATCATGGTTACAAAAAAATTGTTTGAATTTGCAGGTTTCATCACGATGTTTTCCCTCACCGTCTAGCTAGTGGTATAAATACGTACATAGATTTGAAAAATACAGAGGTACGTGCCCGGGTTTGAACCTGCATTCCTCGGTTAAGAGGCGCGTATCCTTAATAAGATAATATAAGATAATATAATATAATATAAGATAATATAATATAAGATAATATAATATATGATATAAGATTGAATCTAATATAATAAAAAACAAAAATAAACTTGACCCATCTTGATGTATTAGCAGCAACTTAAAGTGGTTTCGCTAAGATAATGCAAGTGTGCAAAGTTTCGTAGCACTTTCGCAATGCATCTCTTTAGAGCAATGTGATCCGCGCAATCCTCACTTAGGAGCAATTAGCATAATGCCCGGAGCGCATCCAGCTCGGTGCATCGACTGGTGGGGTGATATCAACCTAAGTTAGGGATGGCGATGACCTCTGAAAAAGTACAGTGGTATCTCAATGTCCCACTATATGAAGCATGCCATATATATACAATTATATATATATACAGAAAGGGCGTACATTCAAAATAGAATACGTACTTCGAGATATTTCAAATCTAAGTTAGGATTGATACCAAAAGTCAAAAACGTTTAATGCACACTTATATGAATTGGAATAAGTTTCTGATACAAGCTGCTAGTACATCATGTTACCCTTTTGGGCATGGCTTATGAACGTGTAATGGTGTTTGTTTTAAAATTTATCATTAAAGTTCTTATTACATTATGACTTAGATGTTTTAATGAGACTTGCAAATCTATACAGACTAGAAATAGGGATGATGATTACGTAGGATACAGCGCTAGGAAGAACAAAGAAATTGGTAATTGTTCAGTGGATTATGGAGAATTGAGACACTGTACCTGGAATAAAATAGCAAACTATAATATTTTTTTTGCATTTTGCATTTTTTTTTGCATGTCTGCAACTATACTCACACTGCTAAAAACAATTGTTATTTTGAGAATCATCTATTAATCGATCTCAAATAGCCACCCCTAAGTCAAATACGGCTAATGCATGTGCATTTAGTGTATCAATGGACGTACAGTGAGTACGTTAATACAGTCCTGTAGCATTACCTAAACTTCTCTGTCAGAAATGTTCTTGCCTCATTCTAGATATTAACGCTCTATGGAACTAAGTACATGCTTTGGTGAGAAAAGTCTATCCCTTAATCCAAATCTAAGGCTTTTAGCCAAATTTAATAGAAGTGTTATATTGCCTTTAAGGATTAGGTACCTATTCTCAACTACAGATGTTTTAATAAGATTTCAAAGGTTTTTATATCTACATAAAATATGATGAGTTTGTTAGTTTGTTTGCTTGAACGCGCTAATATCAGGAACTACTCGTCCGAATTGAAAAATTATATATTTTTGTGTTGTATAGTTTATTTATCGAGAAAGATTATATGACATTAACCATAAACGCGAGTGAAACAGCTAGTTTATTTTAGTTTTATGACAGGTCTTATTTGCACCCCATAGTGGAATACTTCTTAAAAATAAATCAAATTTGAGTGTAGCTTTGCTCTTAAGAATTTTTATAGTTCATGTTTTAATAAGCTCAACTACAACAATAGGTACATTTATTCTATCTTAATACTTACATTAGTTGCTTCTAATGTACTCGTAAGTATTAACATTGAAACAAGATACACGTCACTCACACTAGTTTTCGGTTCCAGGACTGAACTTTCGCTCCTGTCAAATTAGCAATAACCCTTGTCCGAACAACCAGGTTAGTAAACTACGTAAGGGATATTAAACTGCCTTTATCCACCTATCGGTATTATTACGAACCGATCAATGTCAATTTGGGAACGTAACAAAGGGCCAGGATGTACTTTGTAAAGTTTGACCTTTATGAATGGATTGCGACGGCTATATTCGTCCTTTGGGAATGAATGCTTGCCTTATCTTCAATGAATGAGAAAGGTATGTTATTTTTAAGGGCAAAAATTGGGAGCTTTCCGTTATTGTTGGAAGAAGAAATTATTTTCAAGAGGGTGAGAGCCAGTTGGAAAAGAATTTAGAGTATAATATGTAAAAATAACCATCCCAGTTTTATTTTTGGCTGAATGTGGTTAAAAGAGCCCCTTTGACTCTGCCTACCCTTTCGGGGATTATGGGTGTGATGTTATGGGTGTGTGTGTGTGTGTAAAAATAAATGCTAAGGGTAACCTCTCAGTTTCATTGGAAAATACTTTTAGCTTAAACCTTATTTAGCTTATTATCAGATAAAGAGAGAAAGTGTATTAAAGATAAACTTATTTGAAAGGTCTTGTACTTATAAGAAAAGAAGTCAACGCGCAACGTGTAAATCAGATAGGGTTGGCAATGTTACTGCATGCAGTTGACGAAATCACTACATATTATAAAACTAAATCCCCCGTCTGTCTTTCTGAATGTGAATCCATCCAACTAACAAAAGGTTTAAGGAGGTTTAGGCGTATGCATTCAAATACGCGCGGAGGTGGAGCGCGTCTCTAGTGTATGTTAAGAAAATATGAGTCTCATATTTTCTTAATATCTGTGCAAAGAATATGTTGCTTTCCACATATCAAAAGTTTTAGACATTTTTCAGGGGAAAAGAGAAAGAAGAAAGAGTTTTTTTTTTTATTCAGAATATGTAGGCACATTTGAGACAATATAAAGTATATTATAAGAGCTTTATATAGAAAGGTTGGCAACCCTATTAATGGATAGAATATCAAAGTGGCTTATAAGGGTGTCAAGGAAAGCTAGAAAAGGGACAAATACATTTTAGTCGTCATTGCAAATGTCTACGAAGATGTTTACAGACCTGCGCTTGCAAGTCCTTTCAATACTCAGATTGTATTTGTGAACGGCCTAAATTATGACAGTTCGGACGAATGTTCTATGAACTTTGATAAGGGTCGATTTAATATTTCATGTGAAAAACACGGTAATTTGTACTCGATTTTTCAACAATGTATTTTATATTTCAATTTAAAAATTTAATAGTGTATCTGTGTTGGTCTGGCGCTTAAAAAGAATTCACCAACTGTGTTCCTTTCTAGCATATTGTAAAGAGGGCCGGATCTACTATAGGGGCTTGGGCCCCGTTGACAATAAGACCCCTGTCGAAGACAGAGCACATGGCCATCAATAGATCTTAGATTCCAGGCCACTAGTTATAGTTAGAACACTTTTAGGCCCCAGAGTGTGGTTAGCCCAGGGCCCCCATACTTTCAATTCGCCCCTGGTTGTAATGATGAGCTAGCCACGTGTCACATATTTGACGATTCCATCTAACCCAGCTAATCAATTCCATTTTTAACTGAATATGGTTTTGGAAGGTTATTGCTCTCTGGACCTGCCCCCTCCTGTCGGGGATTGTATGCGTGATGGTATGCATAAGTGTAATTTTAATAGTACCATTGTATAGAAGAAGTAACATACTTAAAGGTAATACGTGTTTTCTCAGAGATAAATGTCAACATTAATCACGGTATTCAAAGAAAAGTCTGAACATTAAGTTATGAGGCAATCATGCAACAACTTATGCCTTTAAAGCGACTGTTGAACTGTTTCCGTAGAAAGTCAGGATGCTATTAAGAGGTATTCCATAATCTTGTTTATAATTGAGACAAACTTGTTCGGCCTAGCTGGCAAACGTGTGGGCAGGACTGTTTTCACATTGCGGCCGCGGTTTTACATGTAGCGGGCAGTGGAGAGGTGGCGGAGTGGTAGCGGTTTTAGAAGCGACAGCTGTAACTGAACAACGAATGGTTGAAAGAAACGCAAAACGGATTCCCATTTAAAACTA
Organism: Glyphodes perspectalis; assembly: GCA_951394215.1. Taxonomy (NCBI): domain Eukaryota; kingdom Metazoa; phylum Arthropoda; class Insecta; order Lepidoptera; family Crambidae; genus Glyphodes; species Glyphodes perspectalis. The sequence goes on along the minus strand of OX596201.1, from coordinate 15,530,960 downwards.
ATGTCTGATGAACGAACATTTTGTGCTTGAATCACGGATGTTTACAAACGTGCAAGTAATGTATTGCGTTACCTAATAATAAAAAAGGTAAAGAATAAAAACCCAGAACACAAGCTTTTAGCTTTAGTTTTTTTTTTATTTTAATTTAGTTCAAGGGAATTGGTATATTATTAAGGAAGTTTTATTTAATTTAATTATTTATTTATGACAGTTTTTCTTACCTGTGCCCGCTACCGCTTCTCACAACGCTGTTACACTAGCCAGGTCTTTAGTTTTAACGCTCTTGTTTATCTGTTCCATCAAACCTCTGAATGCTAAAGGGTGTTCTACTTACCCGCCGCCCTTTTCACACTTCGCCGATCTTTTGAGAGTTAAAATTTGCCTCCACGAGGCACGTGCAAAATTTCAAAGGAGATTATATGACAAGTTTCTGAGTGTAGTCAAGGCTTTCGTAGCGCGATTGTACTGTCAATCAATGTGAGGCTACGGTGAAACTTTGTTGTGCCTGCGACATTGTTGATGTAGGTTTTAGAATTAGTATTAATTAGTATTAATAGAGGTGCATTAGGAGGTTCACATTGAATATATAAATTGTTATATCGAGTAAACCTGGCACGCGCATAAAAAAAGGTTGACGCAAGGTGGAAGTATTAACTATGTTTGTTTAACAGAGAGTTTAGTCTCGTTTAAAAAAATGTTTGTAAGTATGTTACTTATCACGAAGGTTTCGAAAATTTCTGATTGATCCACCATACTAAAATAAGGAAAAAGGTTACCTACTTGTGTTTAAGTTGAACTTCTTATTACGTACCTAATCCTTTCAAAGGCAAAGGTGACAACTACCTACATTAAAGTATGCACAAGAAAATCAGCATAAACAAACATGCTATTGTTTTAGCAGCAATTATGTCACTTGCACTGCGCGCGCGCAGTGAAAGCGCTTCCGACTGCGCAACGCTGACACCTGACATTGGAGTCGCGTGCACATGTCAAATGTGACAGTTGTCAGATGTGACAAGGACAGTACTTAATGCACTTATGTGATTTGCAGTGATGAATAGGTATTTACACACATTTGCGCTCACTGTGGAACTAACTTAAATATTGGAGTGTTTTTTTTAAACAGATAGGTACTTCTGGATTAAAGCGAGTGAAATGTGTCACTTTAACGTTACATTATGGTCCAGAGGGGAGCAATAAAATATTCTTGATAGTAAGTAGACCAGCAAGTACTCTATTATAAAAAATAAAGTACCTACGCTTGATATTATTTGGTTTGTTGCGGTTCGATTGTTGAATTGAGACTCGTGTGGTGTGTGATAACAACATTTAATTTTGAGAAACACAGTAGTCAATACACATTTACATCAAACAATCAATCAGTGACAAAAATGTAGGTCTTTTCAATTGCGCGGTATTTTGTAAGTGACTGACAAAATATAGCGTTCGGATATTTTTCCGAAACTGATGGCGTTCCGAAACTCCGTTCGGATATGTTCGCCAAAACACTTATTCAATTTTTAAGTGTCCGTGTTTTATTCCAATATTTACAGGAAAGAAAAAGAGGACATCAAAATCTCTTTATTTATTTTATTGAAACACTTATAATTCTTCACATACAGATATCAAGCTGTATTATTCTACCACTCGTTCGAAATATTATTTCTACTGGGATGAATTCGGCATGAAACTCGGTAGTTACTTTTCAACAACAGCATTAACAGAAGTCTATGAATCATATTAGAAGCCAGTTAGTTCATATTTGCGCTGTCTACTAAATAAATTAAGCGTGCAAATTATTCTTTTGTGTGCTCCGGCTGTTTTATGTATACGGAAATGTCATCGAATTATTTGTAAATGAGCATTTATTTATTACCTAACTGCAAGTGTGATAATTCTAGCGTTCGTCTACCTCACATTTCACTTGGCGTTACGTAACTCGTCATACGCTTATTTCACATCACGGTCTGTTCATAAAACTAAGCGATTCATGTCTCTGCAATCTACACAATAATGCAGAAACTTTCATCGCATCTCAAATGCATTTGGTTATTATCGATGTAAACTGGTCACTGGACAAAAGACACACACTGTGATTTTTTTATTGGTTATTAAACATACTACACGAAGATAATAAAAAGATCCTCACAGCAAAGACTTTGTACTTATTTTAAGTATATTTATGAGTGTGTTTTTTGTTTTATTTAAAAGTATTCCAAAGATTTTTCCAAATATTTTGTTTAATTAAATAATTAAATTCAAATAAACTGATTGTTTGAAGAGGATTATCAAGGAACTTTTTGGTAATTACAGCATTGTTAGTTTATAATTAGGTCGCGATTGCAATGTATTAAACACTAGCTGTGCCAGCGGTGTCACCCGCGTTTATGGTTAATATTATAAAGACTATTTCCGTCATACATGATTTCTATGTAACTTTAACCATTATGGCTGCACACGCTACAAAAGCTTAAAAAATGGAGTAACTTCTCCCGTTTTTCCAACATTTCACTACTCTGCTCCTACCTACCTGCCCAGGAGTATGAAGAATAATTGTATCAAGTTTCGTTAAAATCCGTCGAGTAGTTTTTGTTTCTATAAGGAACAGACAGACAGACAGACAGACAAAAATTTTACTAATTGTATTTTTGGCATCAGTATCGATCACTAATCACCCCCTGATAGTTATTTTGAAAATATATTTCATGTACAGAATTGACCTCTCTACAGATTTATTATAAGTATAGATAAGAGAATCGTTTGTAGCTTCAAGGAGAAAAAAAAATTAGTACAGCGGTTGTTTTATTCGATATTATATATTACATTCACGTAGGTATTGTGTTTTAATTGCACATCTGAGTTTCTAAGCATGTCGGTTAATAAAAAAAAACAGTCTAATTAAGAACCTTCTTCTTTATTTGAAGTCGGTTAAAAAATTTTTTATTTCGGTTTTCGGGCTAGATTTTTGGATGTAGCAAGAGTTAGACGTGCAAGATTGCAATACTCATTACGGCTTATGGGGGAGATTTTTGTCTAAGAATCTATTACTCACTATAAAACTACTATGTTGTCTCAAAGGACTGAAGTGGATCTTAGTGATCAATTGACTTATTTACTTGAAATATACATAAGAAAAATGTTTTACATTAAAAAAGTCCGAAACCATTACTCCCTACAGTCACCGTAACTTATTATTTCACCCATCAAACATCAAATTGTGATCCCCGATTTGACGAAACGGGGAAAAGATACAAGGTCCTTCCTCTCTTATTATGTACACTCAGAGAAACAATTCTGGAGAATATTTAAGGCGTAATATTGTATACAGGCGAATGAAAAAAATGAATGTTGAAAATTCAAGTAAGGTGTGTAAGGACCGTGCCATATGGCGTTCGGTTCTCTCTGCCTACCCCGCTAGGGAAGTGGCGTGAAGTTTAGCTAGTTAGTTTAAATTTAAAAATAAAAAGAAGCATGTTTGTGATAAAAAATAATTTGTGATAGGCTAGGCCTCGTTTGTTGATAATAATGTTGTTTGTATTTTTAAACTTGGGCGTTAATAAGATGGTCGTCTTGATCATACATTATAGACGTGGCTTGTTAAAATTTTACATTAATGCAAAAGTAGTTAAGCTTCTCTATATCTGCCTGTATCATTTTCATACCTAATCCATTTAATTGATTGCAATACGGTGAAAGTTTAAACACAAAAAAAGGATTAGTCACTTTTTATTTTGGATAACTTACATCCCGACGGACGCACACTAGCTTTCTCTGTAACAAACTCACGCAAGCGAAGTTGAAAAAAAAAAACCAGTAGCTAATAAATATACAATGCATGCCTCCAATAAAAAAACGTATTCAAAGAAACTGAAGTTACGGCTCCAGTTATAAAGTTCGTGACTGTAGACACTTTCAGCACATTGCTCTGTAACTGATCACAGGGAATCCGGTAGCAAAAAAGGACTTCTCGACAATTTTTGCCGGAGGAAAGCACAAAGGAACCGCTCGACCGAGAAACCGGTTTACGAAATATAACTTTAGCCTGTTTTAAAAAGATCTTGTACGTTTCCGATATTGATAAACGAGGAAGCAGGTGTGTTGTATGAATGATTTTTTACATTTGTTTAAAAAAAGAAAGAAAGAAAAAAAATCTCCAGACTGACAAGCCAATTCCCTAGTTCTAAACTAAGCGTATTCAAGCTTGTGCTATAGAACGGAGAGACATACTTCCCCCTATTTCCCCCATTGGACCAACGGGCCTGATTAACTAATGAAAAATCACTTAAATACATACCATCACGTCTGAAATCCTTTAGGAAGAGTCCAAGGAGCTAAAATAATCAAAATTAAGAAATAAATATAATTGAACTTGGAACTTAAGAAACATTTGACTAAAGGCCTTGTGTATTATGTAGAAGATAGTTTGATTAAGTCGTAGTCACAATATCAAAATCTGACTAACATATTATCGTTGCAATGATAACTGCCCTATAAATTGTTAATAATCTGTAAAATAATCATGGCCTATTATTTTACAGATTCATTGTTTAGGCTAACTTTACAAAACAGCTCTTCGTAGATATGCGAGAATTCTTCATTCCAGGAATGAACTAGGTAGGTATCGCCGTGTCCAGACGGTCCAGACTGTATTGTTTGGTATTATTATTGTTTATGCTACCGGAACGCTCAAGGGGATAAATTCTGTGTTCACGGATTCCTCGAACATCAATATACCTACCAGTGAAATACAGAACTAGGAAACATATATATATTATCTCATGCGTCTATCGTCTAGTATTTAAGAATATCAGATAGTAATATTTCTTAAATAGCGAATTTCACACTTGAAGCATTGACTACGACTAGAAATAAATACAATGAACTAGATGTCGAAAGATGTACTTAACTTTTTTCTCTTTCCAGCGTTCTTGACGTGCTTCGCGCTGGCATCATGCGGTCAGATAGAAGACCCCTGCAAGACAAAGTCGCGAGTGGTCGCTGACGACAAATACTGTGACAAATACTGGGAGTGCGATAACGGCCAGTCAGTGCAGTATGACTGCCCCAACGGGTTAGTCTTCGCTGGGAAGCATCGGGGCGTGACGGAGGGCTGCGACTACCCCTGGCGGTCGAACTACTGCGAGTACCCTAAAGTGCAGATAAGTGAGTCAGAGTGTTTTTGTTATTGCTCTACTTTCGGAACTTGGTAACTTAATAGTGAAGCGGTCAATCGCAATAGTCAAGTAACATTCACAGCCGCTTATTATGTTTATGTTATGTCTAATAACGATAATCATTGGGATCACTGTTGCGATATCTGTAGATTTCTCAATCTATCTATTTAAGCCAAAAAAGAGGGTGTCGGGGTAAAAGATAGTGACCTGAAAACATCTTTACATATTTTGACTTTCGAAAAGTGGTCTCAAAAGTCTCTTGAAATCATAAAATCTCGTGTCCGAATCATGCGCATGATGATGCGACTGCCGTTTAAAATTAGTGTCTAACACTCGGATTAAGGAACTTAACAAAATGGATCATAGTTATCAGAATATGCATTGCTTCTCACACGATGGATTTGTTCACTATTAAGCTATTTATCGATATCCCAGGAGCATGTATCCCATTTTTCCCAAAAATACTCCTGAAGTTTTGAACATCAACCCTCACAGATGAGCATTAGGAAAAGTATTGCTTCATTCAATTAACTTAACCAACTACTCTTCTCCCAGACCCTCCAATTGGAACGGAGCACTGCGACTGGTTATACGGCATCTTCGGCCACGAGACCTCATGCACGAGATACTGGACCTGCTGGAACGGGACCGCGACAGAACAGCTGTGCATCGGCGGGCTGCTGTACAACGAGAACGCGCACTCCTGCGACTGGCCTGAGAATGTTGATGGCTGTCAGAAGCATCGTGAGTTGTTTGACTTATCTGTTCAACAAAAAACTGATGCAGTGGTTTTTTGGGCTTACCTCTCTTTTATGCGTACCTAATTCATTTGTAGACACCGGCTAAATTAAGTCCTAATTAAGGAATTATGTTCGTGTAAATTACGATATGTATAGTATACACAAAATATTTGGCGAAAATACATTTAAATAATGGCTTAAACAGATATTAATAAACCGAATTGGAAAAATATTAGTCCCCACTCAGGTCAAGCAACTGACGAATATACATAAAAAGATCAATGTATGTAGAATAAGCGAGAGCGAGAGAGAGCGTGGGCCACCACTATAACAAATGGAAGGGTTGTAATATGTACAATAGAAGGATTGTAATTGGTACGATGGAGTGATTGTAATAGGTACAATGGAATGATTGTAATAGGTACAATGGAATGATTGTAATAGGTACAATGAAATTATTGCAATTGGTACAATGGAATGATTGTAATAGGTACAATGGAAGGATTGTAATAGGTAAATGAGTCTGCTACGGCATCCCACGTTAACTTATAGCTTTATAACAGCTGTACTACTAATAGCAAGCTTTTCAATTTATTATCCTCCACAGTAAACGTTGCTTAACACAAATATAGCCACAGAACCGTTATTCCATTATCTAACCTTGACTTATGCATTCAAAATGCCAACTTAAGTAATTGTATCTTCCAAATGTTCAAGTTCAAACCTAACTGGTCGGTACCTATTCATTATGTACCATTAACTGTTATTCAAGTTTTGTAACGAGGTAACATAATTCAAGCTAACAACGCGATTGTCTTACTTAATGTGCTCTTTTGTTTGACTTAAAGCATTTTTTTTGTGTAACTGGATTTCTATTGCTGTAAATTGTTTATGTTTGAATCACACCAATGTAGTTATGAAATTTTCACACCAATTCGAGAAATAAATGGTTTTATACTGAGAGAGATAGAAGTTAGTTAGATAGAAAATGGGATTGGATTATTTCTTTGATTTTGAATTTCCAAACCTAATACTGAAGCTATATATAGAGAAGTCTTACTTGTTCTGTAGTAACTAGCTTTTGTATACGGCTTCGCCCACGAGAAACGGGTCTGCTACATAGGGTTAGTGTAGTTTGGTCATGTTGTAGTTTCGTCATAACAAAAAAATGGTGTAGATTTGTCATTGCTATATTAAATTTAATTAACCTGGAGCAGTTTTGTCATGAACTCAAAGGACAGTCCGCATCGCAGTTTAAACAGAAAATAAAATACGTTAACTGTTAAAGACTCGCGGTTTGTTACTTTTTGATGTTCGGTGGGATCGAAACATTTTTCGGGAATAAAAAGGAATTATATAGGTACTTTCCCGAAGTGTAATTTTAGCCATGTAAAATTTTATCGCAATCAGTTTAGTAAATATGGCTTAAAGAAGTAACAGACGGACAGTTACTTTCACGTTTATAATATTAGTTAGGACATAAGTCACCTTTTCCTCTTATGGTAACCATGACAATTCAATAAACGTGTCTAATATAATATTTATGTCGGCTATTTGAAGAAACGAAGGATGTGAAGGGATGAAAGGGACGTGCCAAAAATATCATTCCTCTAGTACATGGGAGCATGGAGGATAATAAAGCAGAGGGAAAGACAATCAAATGGACGATAATCGTATTGAAAGCTAAAAATATATAGTAAGGAACAATGAATTTAACAGAGAGTGATTGATTGTAACAGAAGAATATATTCTGACTTATAATGATTTTTACTTAACTTTTACCGTTAAAAAAACTTGTGTTGCTACTCCCATCAGCACTAATTGATTGTACCAGATGATCGATCTCGATCCGTCCCATCGCCATTAATAAGCGGCGCAATCGCACACAACATTGGTCATGATTTCCATAGCGCAAAGCTTATTGCATTGAACCCGTTTAATGACGTTGATCATAGTAATTTCTTACATACATACATACATAACATCACGCCCACAATCCCCGAAGGGGTAGGCAGAGTCCAAGGGGCAGCATGCCCCTTTAACCACATTCAGCCAAAAATAAAGGCGGGCTGGGCTGGGTTAGATGGAAAACTGTGAAAAAGCAGTGACAAGCGGCTAACCTTTCGCCTACACAATCACACACCCAAAACCCGATATACCATTAGTCGCCTTTTACGACATGCTAGGCAAGAACCACAGTTGGCATATTCTTTTTAAGTCCCAAACCAACACGGACAGTGGGCTGGGTTGGATGGAAAGCTGTGAAAAAGGAGTGACAAGTGGCTAGCTCGTCGCCTACTCAGACACATACCCAAAATCCCGTAAACCATTAGTCGCCTTTTACGACATGCTAGGCAAGAACCACAGTTGGCATATTCTTTTTTTTTGTCCCAGATCAACATGGGCCAAGTCACAGACCAACATGGGACAAAATTAAGTTTACTCATCCAGCGTAGTTAACGCAACTGCATAGCGCAACGCAGTGTTGCTAATTCTATGTACCAGATGATCGATCTCGATCCATCCTATCGCCATTCATCAGCGGCGCAATCGCACACAACATTGGTCATGATTTCCACAGCTTCTTGCATTGAGCGGGCTCAATGAACACCATGCCCTTTAGTAATTTAGCATTGTGTAGTATCTTGAAGTCAAATCAGAATAGTGCTAGCTAAGGACGCGCCAGCATAAAGAGAGTCTGATGAACTGAGAAGTGATAAGCGTGACACTTTTGTTCATCCATTCTAGCAGATTTCGTTATGCGCCATATTGTTGCGAAATAAGTTATCACATCAGGCGCAGTTAACTGAGTTAGCGTAATAGCTTAGCGCAATATTTTTCAATCTTTTTGAATGCTTCTTTACAGGTTGAAAAATGTTCGCGACCTCCTTGGGCCATAGACAGAAGAAAGTTTTTCACTGAAAGCTTGTAGAACTTTGCCTTTTACTTTTTGCCGGGGACCCCCCGAATGAAATTTTGCGACCTCCTGAGGGTCATGACCAACAGATTAAAAAACACTGGTTAAGCGCAACGCAGTGTTACTATTTCTATATTTTCCCATCACCGCTAAATGATTGAACCAAATGATCGATCTGCATCGCCATTAATCAGAGGCGCAATCGCACACAACATTGGTCATGATTTCCACAGCGCTTCTTGCATTGAACCCGTTCAATGAACAACATTTTGCAACAAAGAGCTCAATTACACTAATGATCTTTGCCGCTCGTTAGGGATGCCATCTTGAGTTATTTTTTTTTACGTTGCGATTGTTTTTAGCGTTGACTGTATTTTTGCTTTAATTAGTGCACCTATTTAAGTGGAAAAGAAACTAATTTAAATAGGCTTGGTTTAATCACTTATTTAACGACATTAATTGTTCATCATCTTTCCAGTTGAACATTTACTTATTGAAATACCGACAGTGTACATATTAAAACATTACAAGATGACATTTACAGTACAAATTCTGATATGTACCCCTATTAAAGGTATAAACAACATTCATACTATTAATATACTACAATACTACCAATCACGCAAAAAGTATTGTCTCTAAAATTTAAATTATTAAATCTATCCACATTAAAAGTCTATGTGGTTCTTCAATTTTTTTTTTTGTGTGACTGTGAACTTTAAAAGAAATAGATAGCGTATTTACGGTGGAACTCTAGAAAATTAAATAAAAAAGTATAGGATTTAAATATTTAATTGTGAAATATGTATGTATAATACCGTTTTTTTATTAATCATTCTTTCTGCCAATTTTAAAGATATTCCATGATAAAACCCTTTTCTATCAACACGGTTATCGTTGTATGTAATATTTGCCCTAAAATAAAAATACCTTAAGGAAGGGTATCATCTTGTGAAGTACGTTCCATTTTGAGTGTCAGTGGCAGCCCTTGTTACTCATGTCGAGTATCAGATCGATAATCATCTATCAAACGACAGGCGTTTCACCTATCAATCATCACGCGACTTTCACTCTAATCGGCCAGCTAATAAGGCGTAAAATGATACCACTAGTTATATGACGCATATTTAGGGTTGCTTGGGAAAAGTTCTGGAGTCTTTTTTATTAGAACACCGAATAAATACCTAAAAATATAAACCTGTACATATAAATATATATAAACTGATGTGAGTCCGAGGTAGCTTAGTAGCTATATAGAATCAACAGGGGTATTGAAAAATATATACTTAAATAAAATAAAAATAAATAATTGGATATTAACGCACAGGCACAGAACAAACATAAGTATTCATCATACGAATGTTTGTCCTGGGTAGGGATCGAGCCCACAACTCTTGGCGCATGGGGCAGGGTCACTACCGAATGCGCCATCAAGCCAGTCAATCATTTGTTTATTGCCCTATTAAAAGTATATTACTATATTTATTGCAGTTAGAACCAATTTCAAAATACAAAAATAGTGTATCATCTAATAAAAAAGACTGATAAAAGTGATATTTTTTAGAGACTCGACTAAATAATAAGATAGTTACAAATATTGATTATATCTATCTCTAAAATTCATGTAAAAGAAAATTAATTATATTTTTATCCTTTAAAATCTATAAATTTAAACCATTGTTCAAATTTCATTACAAAATTTGTGGTATATTAAAGACAGGTAATAAACGGCAATTTGGAGTGAAACAAAAAATCGTTAATTAAAATTCCAGACGAGTTACTTGCTTTTTGGAGTTTTCCGAATTGTAATTGAGGAATTTGATGATTGAATGGAATTTCATTTTATAAAATGCAAGCACGCTCTCCGTATAAATGTAACAATGTCGTTTATTCGTTTTAACGTCGAATAAATCCTTACTATAATCGCTAATTACTTATAGTAATATAGCTTCTGCCCGCGGCTTCGCCTGCGTGGTACATCGATGAAACATAGCCTATATGTTATTCGGGTCTATGAGCTATTTTATTCCAAAGTTTTATTAAAACCCATTCACTAGTTTTTGCGTGAAAGAGTAATAAACATCCATCCATACATACAAACTTTCGCATTTATAATATTAGTAGGATAATTGCTATATAACTCAGTCTGTATGTAGGTATGTTACGTTTTCACGTCCAAACCACTCAACTGATTGTAATAAATATTGGTACACCAAAAAATTGCAATCTGAGACTTTTCTTAGAAAAAGATGCAGTATAAATAAGATGTACTATGCAGATTTTTATCCTGAAAAGTTATGTAAATGACTGAATTCTACACGCATACAAATGCGGTCTCATAAACCATTAGTATTTATGTATTACAGTAAATTTTATTGTAATAATGATAGATTGACTGGCCCGTTGGTCGAGTGGTCAGAGACCCTGGCCACGAAACCAAGGGTTGCGGGTTCGAATCCCGCTAGGGGCAAATGTTTCGCGTTATGAACATGGACATTTATACTCGAGTCATGGATGTTTATAAACGCATTTAAGTATGTCTATTCGTTCGCATAGTATCCATTGTCAAGCATAAGCTTAGTTTGGGACTAGGGAATCGGTGTGACAGTCTGGATAATTTATTTATTTAATTATTTACATAACATCACGCCCATAATCCCCGAAGGGGTAGGCATAGTCAAAGGGGCAGCATGCCCCTTCAACCACATTCAGCCAAAAATAAAGCCGGGCTGGGTTAGATGGATAATTGTGAAAAAGCAGTGACAAGCGGCTAACCTGTCGCCTACACAGTCACACACCCAAAAGCCCGTAAACCATTAGTCGCCTCTTACGACATGCTAGGCAAGAACCACAGTTGGCACATTCTTTTTTTTTGTCCCAGATCAACATGGGCCAAGTCCCAGACCAACATGGGACAAATTATTTATTTGTGACTTTACATGTCACTTTATCAAAATGTGTTAACTCCACTTACTGCGTCAGATGTAAAAAAATCAAAAAGACTTGCGCTCTCCATGTATACTCGCAGCATAGCGCAATTTTGAGCTAACTGAAAAAGCGGCTCATTTTCTCTATCAGTTACTGATTGAAAATAAAATAAAAACTGAAAAATATTTATTTCGATAACTAAAGCTAGTACAGTTTAGCCGTCATTGGAGCTACCTATTAAGCAATCAATTTGCTTGTGTTAGGAAGCACTGCACTTCTATGTCTATTTTATTATGAGCTAGATGAAGCCGCTTAGGTGTTTATTAGAAAGAGAGAGACTATATCGCATTTTGATTCACGCTTAGATTTTGCCGAGTCAACCTGAATGGCTTTGAAAGAATTAATTTAAACAAAGTCTGTATTAATCAATGATCGAACCAGCACTTCGTGTCCGACACTGACTTTACCAGTTGTCTGCATAACTAACAAACTTCTTTTTGTAACCGGCTAATATAATTGCCGGTCTTCATTGTAGCGGCTAATCGTTTGAGGCCGTTGGCAGATGAAATCGAAATCGAATTAATAGTAAGCCCGATAATTTCGTTGTTGCTTTACCTTTAATTGGGTTGGGTCAGTTTACTGGAGTTTTGATTAATACATTTGGTCTAGCTTTTGACTTTGCAGGGTGATTTGTGAATGAATGTATTATTATATCAACAAACTCGATGGATCGTTCGGTAGTGACCCTGCCCCATACGCCAAGGGTTGTGGGTTCGATTCCCACCCAGGACAAACATTCGTGTAATGAATAATTGTGTTTGTTCTTTGTCTGGCTGTTAATATCCAATATTTAAGTATATATTTGTAATACCACTGTTGATTCTATTATCCGTAATACGTGCGCTTAAGCTACTTAGCTTGAAGTCAGATCAATGTATAAGATGTAGTCTCATATATTTATTTATCTCTTTTAGTATGTTCGTACTTATAAATATTCCTAAAACTAATTTTGAAATAAAATAAATTGTGTCCACGTTTGGAGTATGAAAATCTAATAATATATATATAAATCTTCTATATGAATAAGTGTATAAGATTTGTTGTTATACTACCATTTGTTTTGTTTATATGAAATGAAATTAAATGATCTTATCTTTATTTATATAGGCTTAAAAAAAGCACTTATAAATCGTCAGAACAAAATAAATAAAAACCGGTTCAAACAGCAGATTCTACCGAGAAGAAACTGGCAAGAAACTCGATAGTTACTCTTTTAATACCAAGTTATACCAGGATTTGTTTTAAATACCATTAATTTAATAACGAGTTATTAGTACCTAGGTTTTACATACTCTGCTATGATCAGAAAGAAGTTTCTTGTACAAAGGAAATTTAATTGGCTCTATAAACTCCGTAAGATATTAAACTTGTTTTTCTTATATTGATACAATGTTTTAATATTATAAGCGAAGCAAGATTTTCTATTTAATAGTTATTCAGAAGAAAGGCAAATAACAAGTATTAAAATACAGTTGCATTTTAATACTTATAACTTGCACTACAAACACTATTAGTCTGCTCGTTTATTCTCACATTCCGGTTCCTTTCTTGTGTTCATCTCTATGAGTCATCGTCAGTCTATCAACTGTTTTTATTATTTACTAGCTGTGCCAGCGGTGTCACCCGCGTTTATGGTTAATATTATAAAGACTATTTCCGTCATACATGATTTCTATGTAACTTTAACCATTAAGGCTGCACACGCGACGGAAGCTTAAAAAATGGAGTAACTTCTCCCGTTTTCCCAACATTTTCCTTCACTACTCTGCTCCTATTGATTGTAGCGTGATGAAAAGTATACTATAACCTGCCCAGGAGTATGAAGAATAATTGTACCAAGTTTCGTTAAAATAAAAAAAAAGTAGTTTTTGTTTCTATAAGGAACATACAGACAGACAGACAGACAGACAGAAAGACAGACAAAAATTTTACTGATTGCATTTTTGGCATCAGTATCGATCACTAATCACCCCCTGATAGTTATTTTGGAAATATATTTCATGTACAGAATTGACCTCTCTGCAGATTTATTATAAGTATAGACTAGTAGCGCCTCGCGGTTTCACCCGCTTAGCTCCTGTTCCCGTAGGAATATGGGGATAAAATATAGCCTATGTTACTAATATAACGATATCTGGGTGTTAATATACAATATTTAAGTACCTATATATTTCTAATACCACTGTTGATTCTAATATCCGTAACGCAAGTGCATAAGCTACTTACCTCGGAGTCTGATCAATGTATGTGATGATGTCGTCAGATATTTATTTATTTATTTATAATGTAGCTTTACATTGGTGATACAAGATTTTTTCAAACCAGTTCAGTTTTGGAGCCTGGTCAATGCAAACACACAAGGAATCAAAACTTTCCTTTATAATATTGTCGTAGATAAAGTAATCCATCCATGTTCATCTTCTTCTTGATTTGAATTAAGTAGTTAGATACTTACCTTACCTCATAATTCTTTTTTCCATCATATGTCTACTCATTATCTAAATCTGTATCAATAATTGTCTAACTTTCATATTTTCCTTGAGAAAGTAAATTTGACAACATGTGTACTCCACATCAGCTATGTTAATCTGGTTGTTTGCCCGGCACTAGTTAGACGACATTCATCTAAGGCGTTAAGTATAGCCTTAGGCAGCTACGTATCACAGTGGTTTCTCGATAAGATAAGGATTAGACGACACCGAAACGATCAATGTTTCTCAATCTTTTGAACGACCCCTCTACGGGTTAAAAATTTTTCGCGACCCTCTTAAACCATAGACAGATAAATGTTTCTCAGTGGAAGTGTAATAGAAGTTTGACTTTTTCATGTTTCCGGTGACCCCCCTAGTTTGGTTTAGCGACCCCCTGGGTGTCACGACCTATAGATTGAAAGACACTGGAATAGATTACTCGACTCGATCCAATCCTGGCGAAGCTTGTACAAAATTAATGCGAAAGCAAATCAGGCATCCATTTCAGTTTGCTGTGCGACTGGATGGAATTTTGCATTCAATTATAGCCTTTGTCATGCAGATGCCGGGTATCAATTTCCCTGGATGTATCAACGTCATTTAGTCTTGTTAGGCTTTACGAGCTGAGACCGATCAGTTATTTGGTAACTAATGTTTTGTAATACTGCCATCATCATTATCATTTCCATCATCATTCATATAATAATAACCGTTAGCATGTAACGTTTGCAATTCAGGTGTTAGTCAATTTTAAATAGCTATCTATGGAATAAGAAATCATCTCGTTCTCTATTTTGTAATCCATGTAGTATTATTTTCTATGTTCTTCATAGTACAATTATTTATATGTCTAATTTTGAGTAAAAATTTTTAATAATATTAGCGTATCCAAAGAATTTACTACTTCTTCTCAAAGAGACAAAATGGCAATTAAACGCTGACGGTCCATCTAAAACAATCGAAGAATAGGTCATGTATACTTACTAGAATATATATTTAAAAAAAATCATATTCTGTGGTTACACGTTGTAGTTATTTGAATATTTCGATCACCTTACACTGGTATTATTTAGCATAACCGTGTTAGTAGTATGTAGTAAGTAATACAAATTCAGAGTAACGTGAAAACCATTCCACCATCACATGACTTACCACCATTCCTTTTTTTAAATCCACACAAATTGAACGCAGACTAAATGCCTATAAATACAGAAAGCTGCATACATGTTGATACAACGATCCGCTCAGTACAAGACGACCTTGCCCCGTCAATCTACATAATGCTGACAAATTGTGTGCACTGCCTTGCTATATTGCAACAGTACATTCATCACGATGCCTCTAGGGATCAATTAACCATATAGAAGTCTTTAACATGCAATGTAATCCCATTATCATGTATTGCACGCAACATTTTGCGTGGGCATTTAATAAAATCGTCATTAATGACGACTTATAAATTAAGTCGTTAGTTAATTCGTAATAGTTGTGTTGCGAATGGATGTAAATAATTGGTTAATTCTGAAATGCATGTGACTAATCAGTAATTGTGAATTCATAAATATGAAGGATGGCAGTAATTAACCAATTAGCTGATACAATTGAATCACTAAGTAGGTAATGAATTTACACTTCCGTTAATACATACGTAAATATAAACTCTTTTAGTAATCTGCTGATATCTTTGTAATGTAATACATATACGAATGGCCCGTTAGTCGAGTGGTCAGAGACCCTGGCTAGGAAACCAAGGGTCGCGAGTTCGAATCCCGCTAGGGGCAAATGTTTCGTGTGTTGAACATGGACATTTATACTCGAGTCATGGATGTTAGTAAACGTATTTCAGTAAGTCTATCCGTTCACCTAGTATCAATAGTATAAGCAATTTTATGAAGAATAAAATTTACTATTTTATCTAATTTTTGGATAATAGATGGATTGTGTGAAAGATGATATGAGTGAAATTGGAGTGGATAGCTTGATGACGGCTGACCGGGACGTATGGAAGAGGAAGACATGCTGCGCCGACCCCAGATGACCTTGTAGAAAAGCAAGAGGATGATGATTTAATTTAATTTTTAATAAGCACAAATGTAATTCTGTCTGTTTATACATTATGTAACGTTTTTAACTCCTAAAGCATTTGACCGATTGTTATAACGGTTATTCTTTAATGTCGAAGGCCAAGACCCACTTCGGGTCGCTGAGCCAGCGTAGTAAGTAAATTATCACGGTTAAACGATTTAAACTTTCGGTGTACCAACAGTTTGAACTGTTAGGAAGGACATAAGGACACATTTTTGGTCTAGGAAAAGTATATAGATACCGTGTGACTCACTACGGGGCACTAGTGACACAATTGATTGTCACAATGGATTATTTAACTAAAAAAAAAATATAAACCGTAAGTTAGTTTATAAAAAATCATTGACTACTTTTTTTTTTGCTTTACCTATTTCTCCAAACATGACAAAGATACAGCGCTTCAAAGATTTGAAATAGGGCGCTTTACGTCACTTGGACGGTAAAATTTAACACTCCTAGTGACGTCACGCAATGCTTAAACGCGCTGTATCTTCATCATTTTTGGTTTGCTGAACAAAAGAAAAAATACTTAAGCTATATTTTTCTGTGATCTCAATAGTGAGCTAAAAAAATTTTTAGTCAAATAGTTTATTGCATCTCATTTACAGGAGCTATGAAGCAATCTTTAGGTTTCACGAACTATTTATTTTCTTTATCAAAGCCCACAAGGTGCTAATTAATAAAACACACGAACTTCGGAATCAGCGCACGTCGCTACAGCAGACAACCTATTACGGATTCAAGCCGTATCTACACAATACCCCCCATTGTGCAGGTTCCGAGAAGCTTCTACGAGGAAAGTGGTAAAATAGACAAAACATGTGCCCGGATTAGCATTCTGGTTTTTATTTATGTCGTGTCGTGGGAAATTGAGTTAGCGGCTCAAATGCTCTATGGTTTTTTTCATCGATTGCGCGGCTTTTGTTTACGGCAATGTTTACAGGAGCGTTTTTGATTGGGCATTTGAGTCGATCATTTTAATACCTACTATAGAGTAGAGTATTATATATATATTATTATATTTGTATTTTGGGGTATCGTCACTTCAATTTGTAAGATTGAAAGTCAAAGAATATAGAAATGTACGTAAGCAGAATTGTACTATATAGTAATTATATTTCATCCATGTATAGCAAATAATCTATCAACATTTTATACGTTATAATGTAATACATTATATTAGGTTACATTATGTTCCAATGGGATAGGCGGAGACCGCTTCCTTCTATTTGGTACGATCCTGACTCACATATTACGTATCTTACACACAAAACAGTATTTTCATGCATGTTCGTCAGTTTATATGACCTTTTATTATCTAACAAATAATTCATTCCACTTTTTAAAAATAAAAATAAAAAATTGTTTATTTTAAACTACAATGGTTTGTATTATTCTATGGTTTGTACACAGGATCTTATTAGCTAATGTTAATAAGATCCTGTGTAATCCTGTGTAATAGCCAACCAGTATTTTGTCGTGCATGCATGCATGTTCGTCAGTTGAGTTGAAGTTTATATGACCTTTTATTAACTATCAAATAATTAAATAATCTTAAAAAAAAACTGTCTTTTTCAAACTACAATGGTTCATATTATTATCTTGTTAGTACACAGGATCTCATTAACTAATGTTAATACTTTTTTATGAGAAGCAATCTGTAATAGGCCAATTAAAAGTATTTGCCAGTACCTAAATCTTATAAAGCGACTTTTGTAAAATCAAATCTTACGTAAGCTTTGAAAAAACTGAGACTAGCCAAACAATCTGAGTAACTCAAGAAAGTTAGGAGGCTGATAGGTAGAGAATAAAAATGTTAATGAGAAAAGAATTCTTTATTCTAGTGCCACAGTATTAGGAAACCCTGCTCAATTTTATTTGGCTGACTAGCAGCGCTAAATAAAATAAATAATTAAATACTACTGACTACATCACATACATTGATATGACTTCGAGGTAAGTAGCTTAAGCACTTGTGTTACGGATATCAGAAACAACAGTGGTATTACAAATATATACTTAAATATTAGATAGTAAACCGAGACACAGAACAAACACAAGTATTCATCACACGAATGTTTGTCCTAGGTGGGGATCGAACCCACAACTCTTGGCGCATGGGGCAGGGTCACTACCGAATGAGCCATTGAGCTTGTCAATGGCTGTGTATTTATATATGTTATTCTATTATATATCCTGTATATTTTCAGAACGCATTTACACGAAGAGAAAGCTCACGTATCACAATACTTATTGCTTTACGAAGGAACCTCGTGTTCGTTTTATCGGGAAATTGAGCTTGAGTGTTTGTTTACGGTCTCATATAATTTTCTGCGTATAAATAATGTAGAAAGCTATATATCGTAAATTGAGAAGGAAATGTTGCGTTCAATAAAATTTATAGATAGGTAGTTAGTTTATTGAAAATGTGTATCTTGTCACTGAGGCAGCATATTCAATTACATGAACATATTAATCAAATAAAAATGCTGTACTTCATAATATCCGATGTTTAAAATAGGTATACTTAGATACTTTTACATAGCGCTATAGTTAGGGAACCTCTGCCTTAGACACTTCACTTCATCTTATATTCCACCAAGTAAGGGAGATGAAATCTCCTCTTCAACTAAGTGACCAATCTCCTCTTGCACCAGGTGACCAATCTTCTCTTCCATTAAGTGACCAATCTTATTCCGTCAAGTGACAAATCCCCTTTTCCACCCAGCGACTACTTAGTCACAAAGTTTATCTCCTCTTCTACCAGTGACCCCTTACTTACAACACTTCTCCCTCTTCCAGCCCTCTGCAACGACGACGCCAACGGCAACGTGCCCCTCGGCAAGTCCTGCAACAGATACTGGCAGTGCCAAGGCGGGTACCCGCGCCTCCAGCGGTGCCCGGCGATGCTGGTGTTCGACAGGCGATCCCTGCGGTGCGTGGTCCCACCCACTGAGGAGTGCGACGTGCCCACCACTACTGCTCCGCCGCCGGAGGAGGAGCAGGACTTGAGACCGGTGAGTTGAATCAGGCGAAAATTACCGACTGATTGGGGAACACTAACTGACTAGGGAGCACTTACCGACTAAGCGGCGTAGGAACGCCTAACTGAATGAATCGGGAATTAAATAAGTGATTGACTGACTGACTGACTTACTGACTGACTGACTTACTGATAGATTGACTTGCAAATTATCTGACTGTTATGCGAACTAATTGGTTGACTGATTGTTAACTAACTGACTGATGGATTGTTTAACTGTATTTCTGACGAAGTGACTAACTGACTGACGGAATACATGAATGAGTGTCTGACAGAAAGAATTTGAGAACGCTCAATTCCAAGCTTATTCTTCATTCACGAAGATAATACGTTATGATTTTTCTATTTAAATACATTGTATTAAAAACAACAGATGTATATCTTCTGTACCTCATAACGCCGAATGTTCAACTGATTCCGACTTTCTAAAACCACGCTCACCCACAAACTGTAGATTATTTTAAACCTTGCGTTGCCATGTGAACTAAGACCCTGTAATCTGATTATCTCATTCATCATTGAACAGTTCAATTTAAGTCATCTTTCGAAGCAATTAATTGTTCCCTAATTAACTTTGAAAGTTCTCCGAAGTTTCCACCTGCCGCGAAAGTCAATTAAAATTCTCAACTACTCATATTTGCTTAAAATCATTCCTCAGCGCACTTCGTAACTAACAAACTTAATATGTGTAGCTATATCAAACGTGATACGTACCGTCTCGTTCATTCTTCTATGAAAATGGTTAATCTATTTTAAATTGGACTGGCAGCATTAGATCCGACTTAGAGACTCGGGATTGTTCGAGCAAATTGCACTCTGAACGATTTACTAAACAGTTGTCGAACGATCATTCATTGTTCGAATGTGTGCATTTTGAAATTGGAATGCGCATTCGATATTTGGACAAATAGGTAGTTATTGTTTGTCTATTTTGATAATCAAATAAATACGATTGGCAGTTTAAGTGATTGAATGAATGAATGAACTAATCGGATAGAGTAACAAATTAATAAAGTGAAGCTTTTTGGAGATTTCATCTATGCAGAGTCGATTGATAACGTAAATATTTGTTCACTATGCAAAGGATGTCCATAAATATAACACATTTAATCAAATAGGGTTTTATAATCACATCTCTTAGCCAGTTATTCAAGCTAAGATTATACCGATTATTGACATGTTTTTATTTAGCACTTTTATATATCAATATATAATGCACGTTATCAAATATATGAACTTCACTTACCATATTTCTGATGGTTCTCTAATTAAATCTTGTATTTCAGAATTTATAGTTCAAATCAAGATTACAGTTACAATATAATGCTATATCCAATCAAACTCTTTGACTTATTCCGTAAATTTTTCAAATTAACAAAAGCATTCTCTTCATAGCGAGAGAATCGCAAAAACAAATATTTAAAGCAATTGTTTTTTTTTATTTTTAAATACATGTAGGAAGTAGGTCGGCCATACTGAATAAGAAGTTAGGGATCTCAGGATAAATCAAGCTTTTTTAATATCTAAATTAGGATTACTATTACTTTCCAGAACTAAATCCTTAATAATCCCAATACCCAATTATCTCTTGTGGTAAATACCTAGGGTTTTACCACAAGTGAATATTGTTTTATTAATTATAAATTGCCACAGGACACTTTTACAATTAACGATAATAATTAATTTAAATTAATAATTAATTTTAAATTAATTATCCGAGAGCGTCTAGGATAAGCTAGCTTAGTACAACCAGTGCACCGAGCAACGCCAGAGCCAAGACTGCCCGCTCCGTCGCTGCGCGGTCCTTTTATACCCGTTGCAAAACAAGTTGAGTAGAGCGGGCGGTGGGGAGCGCTCGGTGGCGTGATCGGTGCACGTGATCGGTGCACGTGGTGTTTTGCTACACCGGTGTACAATGACGTCGCTGTCCTGCCGACACGGCCATGCTGACATGCGGACGTCCTCGTACGCAGCAACCTCGCTGTAGTTCTAGAACTAAAAGCATCGCTCGATCATCCTGACAAAAAAAAAATTACCAATCTTTACATATCGATATGCTCTAGTCTGGTCTTCAATGACCCTTCAGACAAATACAGCTCTAGTCCGGTCTTATAGACCCTTCAGACAAATACAGCTCTGGTCCGGTCTTATCGACCCTTCAGACAAATACAGCTCTGGTCCGGTCTTATCGACCCTTCAGACAAATACAGCTCTGGTCCGGTCTTATCGACCCTTCAGACAAATACAGCTCTGGTCCGGTCTTATCGACCCTTCAGACAAATAGTATTGGACCGGTTCCTTTGAACCCTGCAACACTAATCAGTTTTGGTCCGGCTTATGCCCTTCAAAACCTTACTTTTTTTTTTTTTTTTTGTTTTTTTTTCTTTTCTTTTTTTCTCTTTTTTTTTTTTGCTTTTTTTTTCTTTTTTTTTTTTTCTTCTTTTTTTTTTGCTGTTTTTTTTTCCTTTTCTTTTTTTTTTTTAACTATTATCATTGGACCGGCTAAGCCCTACAATGATAATTACAAGACACATCTTAAATGACTATCATCAAGTCTATGGACATCAGCTTGTGTTACTACAATTGTAGATTCAGAATAAACAGGTATGGCATTTTCAGAATCAATTAAAATCGTACGCGAGGTATTTTACTTGGGTTAAGAAATTCTGTCAGTTTGTACTTCTGTAAGGCAGGTAGCAGCACGCCCCTTAAGGGAGTGAGTTAGGGTAATAATAAGGTCAACACTTTCTATTTCCTCTTTTTTTTCTATGATAATTTCGCGTAACGCGCACCAGTTGGTGATATCAGACTCGGGGACATCGGGATCAAAAGGCGCCAACACCGTCGGTATGGAAGATGATTGGCTTCCATTCCAGCGAAGAATGACATTGGTGGTTGCGCCTAGGGTTGCCATCTTCAAAATTTGGCAACCAGGACAAGACGCGTAAAAACCCCGGATTTTAGAGCCCAAAACCCGGACATGTCAACAGATTTTTTTAAACATAGTGTAATAAAATACTGTTGAAAATTATGAATTTAGCGGGTCGGTTAGTCGGTTGATTGCGGCGTGCGGGCACAGTGATTGTGTCTGGGTGGCCCAAGACTTTACATTTTTTAAACCCGGACTAATAATGAAGCCCCGCCCAGACGCTCATCGGATGCCCTCTAAACTAGGACAAATCCGTGGAAACCCGGACGGATGGCAACCCTAGTTGTGCCAAGACATTAGGGAGTGGGAGTAGATCCGATCCCACTTCTGATGTAGGAAGTAGGTCGGCCATACTGAATAAGAAGTTAGGGATCTCAGGATAAATCAAGCTTTTTTAATATCTAAATTAGGATTACTATTACTTTCCAGAACTAAATCCTTAATAATCCCAATACCCAATTATCTCTTGTGGTAAATACCTAGGGTTTTACCACAAGTGAATATTGTTTTATTAATTATAAATTGCCACAGGACACTTTTACAATTAACGATAATAATTAATTTAAATTAATAATTAATTTTAAATTAATTATCCGAGAGCGTCTAGGATAAGCTAGCTTAGTACAACCAGTGCACCGAGCAACGCCAGAGCCAAGACTGCCCGCTCCGTCGCTGCGCGGTCCTTTTATACCCGTTGCAAAACAAGTTGAGTAGAGCGGGCGGTGGGGAGCGCTCGGTGGCGTGATCGGTGCACGTGATCGGTGCACGTGGTGTTTTGCTACACCGGTGTACAATGACGTCGCTGTCCTGCCGACATACATTTATAATTAGAATCGATTACATATTTCAAAAATCGAATGGCGAGCTATTCAAATGAGGCGTTCGAATCTGGCCCGTCTCTCCGCAAACCCATTACCGTATTTGGGTTACAGGGATTTGACGGAAATGATCAGTTGGCGGGATTTCGAATAACGGTCCCTTATCAATACAAATAGATTTGATTTGTTAGCGTGAGTACGTGATGAGATTCGAGTCGATTACGTAATGTAATGCGCTAAGTGTATTTGCGACGTCACATGTTGGTATTTTTGTTCTGTTTGTTTATTTAGGGTCTGTTATCTGCTGATCGTGTTATTGTGGTTATTAATACATACGTACAGTACACGTTTATTTAAGAAGCGGTTTAGACAAAAAAATCAAAATAATTAAATACCTAAAACACTTATATTGGTTTCATACTAGAGGAAATATAAACTGTATTCATAAAAAATAATTATAAATTAATAATAAATTAATATCAAAGAAATCTGCAACGGAAAATGCCACAAATAATAGATAAAGCGTTGGCTGAGCGGGACATTATTTTTGAGCCACAGAAGAACAAAAGACAACAAGAGATAATTTTTAAATCTTTTTTTTATATTTCAGGGCCAGCAGAAAAGACCAGGCAACGATTACCAGGAGCAGGGCCGCCCCCGACCAAGGAATTAAGTTTCTAGATCCTTCTCATCTTCAGTGGAACCTTCTACATTTTTGGGACTACTCCTCCATTCTGGCCAGAGTTAGCAAAATTCTTTTCCCACCACGTGACTTTAAAATTCTCTTTAATAACCCCCGTTAACGGTGAAACGAGGCGGCGAAATAAAAAACGTTTTAAAAAAATTTCAAAAGAAGTTCATTAAATTTTGGAATAAATCTATATTAATAAGGTTGATTTGAAATTTAAATTTAATATAATTATAATCGTATATGACACTATAAAATAGTACATACATTATATTTATAAAAACATAAATTAAAAAAACGTCAGCCGAGTTGGATTGTCAATGGGGAACTTAAGTAGAAGTATTTGTACTTCATTAAGTTTATTGTTGTAGTTTAGTCGTTTAAGTATGTTTAAGTTTTCGGTGTAAGTGTAAAAACAGAAGTACATTCCAATGAAAAATACTCAAAGAATTTTTCGAAATAAATAACTTGTGTATATTATAAATAACGTAAGATTTGCAACTATACATTTTCGGAACATAGATGTTGAAACGCAAAATACTTTTAAATTAAAATTAATATGTTTTTTTATTCCTAACCATTTTCAACTCACAATTTTATCATGTGAATAAGCAAAAAAGTGTATTTTTTATATTTTAGAGATTCTATTACAAAATGAACCACTTTTTTAAGATCTGAAAAAAGAAAAATAAGTCTTATCACTGCCCTATTCATATTTCAATGTAAGTCAATATTTATATTGTAAGTGTATGTAAGAGTTAATTCAATAAAAAATAAATAATTTCGTTTGTGTATTTTATTAGACCTTAATAAACTAAACTAAACTTTACGCCACTTTCCTAGCAGGGTAGGCTGAGAGAACTGACCTAAATAATTAAGTAAGAAAAAAAATCTTCGTCAGCAATTTAGTTGAAGACTTTGAGCATGAAATAAAAATCTTTCCGCTAAAGGAAAATTCTCTTGGCAATTCGTATTTAAACCATGGATTAAAAAAAAAAAAAATGAATAGTGTCTATTTAATACTCAGTTTTTATATTTCCTCGCCCGCAATACCCGAATAACGAAGGAAAAAAAAGCAAATTCGAGGGAGCTGTACCTATCTAATATACTTCCTTAACTATTTTGCTCTAAAATAAATGGAATTGTTTAGATAGAAAATTGTCAAAAATACTAACAGGTACCTAGCAAGCACTTACCCGTCTATTTAATCCACGCTTAAGAAATTTTTGGCCCGTTGCTTTAAGTTTTCACTATTTTTAACTGATTATCCTTTAAATCATATTTTGTTTCTCAAGGATTTAAAAAAGGGCCCTCAATCCAGATGCACACTTACGTCAGACAAGGAACTCAGTTGGTGCAGTATTTTTATCTCCCAAACCGTCGTGGGGCAATGTGTCATGTCAATGTCTTCATTTAGCCGGGATAAAATGGGATTTACCGTTCCGAAGTAACCCTTTCATTTCTCTCGCACCGTCCAGTATCAAGTTGTACCTAAGTGAATTCAGGAAAAATGACCTGTCGCCAATTAGAGGGTTACCTTAGAAACATAATTAGGTTAGGATACTCACCTCGCCGGCCCAATCAAAGATTAATGGGGTTTTATTTTATTACCTACCTAACATAGAATGATTTTTTGATTTTTTTAAAAGTTTTATTGAGAAACAAAGAAATATTCTAAATAAGTCGATTGAAGAATGAGAATGAATTATGCCTAACACAAGTGCTTAAGCTACTTAGCTCGGAGTCAGATCAATGTAAGTATGTGATGTAGTCTGATATTTAAAAATATTACAAAATAACTTGACTCATTTTGAAATCAAACCCAACGGTTTCTCAGTAAGCAATAAAGATTGTAAAAAATGCGTATTAACACAATCTATTTTTATTGCTATTGCATCTGTAACTTAAAATCAACTTAGTGGTATTCAGAATCATTAAAATATGTAGTTAAGAAAATGTCAAAAACGTTTATAATCGTGCTTTTTATTGATTGCTTAGTTTTGTAATAAGTATTCGATATCTGCGGCATTTTCAAAATAAAAATAAAAGTACTTATTTATTTCTTTCTACTATACGTAAAAATAGTTATAACTTAATGTTTTAACATTACAAGTTTATTTATTTCATTACTTAAATATTTTAAATTAAATAATTTCTTGCCCATGTGAAAGAAGTGGCACAGTGAAGAGAGAAGTGGCGGTCATAGGGGGGGCCTTTGCTCAGCAGTGAGATTTAAATGGCTAAATAAAAAGAAAAATTAAACATAATGTACTTTGTTATACAAGTGTTTTATTTTAATAAATAATTAATTTAAATCTTAGTATTGCAATTCGTTTTTATTATACGTATAATGTTAACCTTAATCTTAATAGATTAGAATACTTTTGTAAATTTTATTCAGCGGAGTTGACTTATACTTGGGCACATAATGTGTTTTATAACTATGTTCGATATTTATTAATCTTTCCACAATATGCGCAGATTTTTATTTTTTCCCCCTTCTGTAGAAAACGAATACTCCTTGACCTTCTGCTAGTTACAAGCACCGGTCATTCGATATTTTGATGTTGAGATAATTATAGCTCGCCGCTGGGAAGGCTAAATGTCCTTTATTTTGTTTTATGTAGGACTTCTCCCAATTTTAGGAAAATAAAATTGTTTTAACGTTGCTTAGTTTAGTCCTTACGTATTTAAGATAAATTTGGTTCCTTTGTTAATTAATAACAGAAGATTTTAATTATTTATTAATACTTTTTATAAAAAAAAAATATTTTACTTATTTATTATTACTTTTTCGAAAAACTTAGATGTAGTCTTATGATGTAGCTTAATGGAAAAGGCTGTCTCACACCATGCGGCGTTAAACTTAAATACTAAATTCCAGGTTCTCAAAGTTTCAGCAGGGATTTCTAGCTCATTCAGTGATGAAAGACATTGCGGGGCAAGAATTGCTCGTTTATGCTAGGAAGGTAAATGCAGTTGCTTCAATGTAATAACGAAACTTGTTGAATAGTCTGGTGTTATTATCAAAGCGGATTTACCCTCATGCGCCCTGAAGGAAAAAAAGTGAGTCGATATTTTATTAACATTATGTCAGATTATAACCATAAAATTGTTAATTGTTACCTTATAACGAGAAGAAGGAAAAAAGATGCGTTAAAACATCGAATGTTATTGTTTAGTAGGTACGTGTTAATTTGATCAGACAATCCGGCTTTAAAACAGATATTCCCTTTAATGACTCAATAAATTATGTTAATTTCCAATAAAACATACTTGACTCACAGCTTGCCAAGTTTGTCAAGATGA
Source organism: Glyphodes perspectalis (assembly GCA_951394215.1). Taxonomy (NCBI): domain Eukaryota; kingdom Metazoa; phylum Arthropoda; class Insecta; order Lepidoptera; family Crambidae; genus Glyphodes; species Glyphodes perspectalis. The sequence continues at coordinate 15,503,798 of OX596201.1, read as the reverse complement.
GTACCTACTCATTTGCCACTTAATGAATATCGCGTTTAGTCCCGTCAGTATTATTTCTAGTGAAAACAAACCTGATTAAGCACAAAACGTCTTCACGTTGCGAAAATAATCCGCGTTTCCACCGCCGTTAGTACATCTCGTCTAATTTGATTTACCAATCACAAAAGAGTTTCCTTCCCCCGAGTCGTGTAATGGTTTGCTCCGAGGATTAAATGGGAACAAATTTGGGAAATATAAGCGGAAAAAATGGAGCGAAATACTCCTGGGACACGGTTGATTTGATGGCGAATCGTCTAGTGGCGATAGTTCGTGTACTTTGATGAATGGGTTTAGTTTAATGCAGTTTTGCTCTCTTGGGGTTGAAAGTTATTTATGAATACGCTCTAACAATGTACCGGCATGAATATAACGTAGGTTTATGCCACAACTTTAGATTATTGACAAGATATTTTTGGAAGGAATTTGAAGAATATATTAATAAACTCCAGATTAATAATACTCACTAATATTTATTTATGTTTACGAAGATTCGTATTGTATGTATTCAATACCGTCTTTACCACATGGGCACATGGGACCCGTGCCCAGGGCCCCCATACTGAAGAGGCCCGAAGGACTGACATTGTCAGTTTTCTAAACGTTGAAGATACTTCTAAATATACGGTCGAATTGAGAACCTCCTCCTTTTTTTGAAGTCGGTTGATAAAATATTCCTTTGTGTAATGTTTATCAATTGTAGTGGAGAACAGTAATTTCGCAGCTTAAGAGAACAAAACAATTATATTTGCGATCAACAATGCTTTCCAAAAGGGCCCTAACGCCCCAAATTAATGTGTGCCCAAGGGCCCCATAGCATAGCATAAGGCGGCCCTGTATGTAATGTCGTAAAAGGTGACCAATGGTGTATGGAGTTCTGGATTTGTGATTACGGAGGTGACAAGCTAGCCACTTGTCACTGCTTTTTCACAATTTCCCATCTAACCGAACTCAATTTTAATATTGGCTGAAAGTGGTTCATGGCGGTTATGGTTTTTTGAACTCTGTCTACCTGACCTGAATAAGGGTGTGATGGTATACATGCGTATTAATAAATAAATATCAGACTACATTACATACATTGATCTGACTCCGAGGTAAGTAGCTTAAGCACTTGTGTTACGGATAGCAGAATCAGCAGTGGTATTACAAATATATACTTGAATATTAACACCCAAACAGAGAACAGACACAAGCCAATAAGCCATCGAGCCAGTCGACTATGGTACTTACTTGTGAAATGTACAAGTAGGTATTTTTCCGATTGAGCCGTTTGCTAATCTTAAGCCAAAGGGGTCAATTAATATTTTTACATGATTACTACGGCTCATCTTTTTTAAAACAAATTACTAAATCATGTAAAATATTTAAAACACTTTTGTTTTTCATTAGGATATGTTCGTTTTTATTTTTATAGAATGTACATCTTTTAGAAGTTAGGAATTGAAATACTTAGTATTTATTCTATTAAATTCAAAAAGTCATCTATTTGCGCACCTACTTATAGGTACTTACTTAAGAAACCAGTGATAGCACTTTAAAATCATTGATATTGTAATTAAATGGATGGACTATCAGCTTCGACCTAACTGTTGAATCAGCTCTGAGCTGATTAGATAACTTTAGCCTAATAGTGGCTAAGCGAGGAATACATTTATCAAAACCCATTTCTTGAACAAAATGTCGTACTTAGCAAAAAAATTGCTCACGTAATCTGAAATAAATGTTATATCTTTTTCTTATCCAGGCCGGCTAATTAAAAACTGTATTAGTTTACCTAAAGGCCAGGATTTTCGCAAGTGAGGTATAAAAACGTCTAACGATGGAGCGCAAGATTCTGTTTATGATCAAAGTTTATTATTTGTCTTCTTCTTGCATCCCTATTTTTTTCCTATTATTCCTCGTTTACAGGTTAAAATCATCATCTTCCTAGCGTTATGTCCCGTGTTTAGACGGGGTCCGCTTAGACCATGATCCAGGATTTAGCGAGTCTGGTAATTATATTGAAGCGACTGCCGATCTGACCTTCGTAACCCTAAGATAGAGGAACCAGACAATTTTGAGATCATGGTTACAAATCCAAAGTTTTTTCCAAAGGTTTTATTACGATGTTTTCGTTCACCGTCGAGCTAGTGGTATAAATACATACATAGATTTGAAAAATCCAGAGGTACGTGCCCGTGTTTGAACCCGCACTCCTCGGTTAAGAGGGGCGTGTCCTTACCATTGAGCTACCACCGCTCTCTGTTTACAGGTTAAAATACACTCTAAAAATTTCTAAAATGATCTTTACCACAACGTGTTATATGTAATAGCAACATAGTGGCATAAAATAATAAAGATCGCTGTTGACAGCTAGGTAAACATATTCAAATATACAATTCTTGATGACATATTTCCTATTTTCCCTCATCATCGAGCGAGTCACCCGACTAACACATGGGGCTTGGTCCTTATCTATAGAGCATTTCATTCCATCCGCCACAGCATTCCACAACATCAGTGATATAATAATAAGAATAAATAATAAATAAATTCTTCAGACTGACACACCAATAATTCCCTAGTCCCAAACTAAGCTTATGCTTGTGCTATGGATACTAGGTGAACGGATAGACATACTTAAATACATTTATAAACATCCATAACTCGAGTACAAATGTCAATGTTCATCACACGAAACTTTTCCCCGTAGCGGGATTCGAACCCGCGACCCTTGGTTTCGTGGCCAGGGACTCTGACCACTCGACCAACGGGCCAGTCATATACTCGTATTATATGTTATATATCTATTACTATAAACATTTTATTCCATCGACCACAGCGTTCCACAATATCAGTTATATATTATAACGGTTGTCCTATTACTTGACGATTTACAAGTGCTTTTTTGAGGCCTACGTATATAAAGATATTTTGAGTTTGAGTAACATATAATATATTATTAATGTTGTGGAATGCTGGTGGTCAGATAGAATGAAATGCAATGGAAAATATTAAGGGTGGTCTTGGCCCAACAGTGAAAAAGCGCAGGCTAAAATAAAAATGTTTCTGATTACATAAAAGCATTCCTCGCTATAAAAAGGCTTCAACGACAAAGCCATAGTCTCTAAAATTGAGAGCCACTCAATTATGAAGCAACGCCGTTGTATCAATATTTTCTGCGGTCGTAAGCGAAGAGCCGTGACGGCGCCTCCCGATATGATGTTAAACTCGCCGATATAATATTATTAAGTCGCGAAAGTATTTTCAAGTCACACGCAGCTCCGAATGGAGTTTGTTATGAATTTTATCGGTTTTCGTGGGCGGTAGAGAGCTTCAAACAGACCACGTTTGCAAAATTGTTTTGTGATTATTCTTGTTTTATTAGCCTTTGTGAATTATTCTTAAAGAGCGGTAGCTTAATGGTAGAGAGGTGCGGTTTCGAACTCGGGCATGTACCTTTGGATTTTTCAAATCTATGTACTATGGATTTTGTACCACTAGCTAGGTGGTGAAGGAAAACATCGCGATGAAACCTGCATATTCCAACAGCAATGGATATGATCCAAAAATGTCTAGTTCCTCTATTTAAGGATTACGAAGGTCAAATCGGCAGTCGCTAATTATAATCTTCCTATCATTATGTCTCGTTCCTATGTGATGTTATGTGCCCCGTTCGGAGTCTGCTTGGACCATGCATGATTCTTGATTTTTGCTAGTCTGTGTGTTACATTAAACCGATTAGCCTTCGAACTTCATAACTCTTATACAAGGGAATTGGACAAATGGCTGATGGTTAAACACTAATGATTCCTCTCGAGATCTTCTCTTTTTAGTGGTATGAATAGATTTTGAAAATTTAGAGATAAATGGTCAGCTTTAAACCACTATCCTTCACTTGTGCCGCTCTCGTCTTCACCACTGGGCGATAACACCGTCTTACAGACAAAAATATTCTATTCCGTAGAAAACGCAAGTAAATTTTTTCGCTGGTTCTCATCAATCGTCAAGAGATCTACATAAAGTTATTTATTTGAGAGCCTGCGATTCGGTATTAAGGTTAATTTATTGAGATTTCTGCCGATATGAACTTGCTTTGATGATTGAGAGTTTTCGGCAAAGCAGTTTTGCGCTAAAAATAAGTAGACGGATTCGGAGCTATGAAATGTAGGATTGTGTGTACCTACTACCTAAAATGTAGGTATTAGGTGTTCTACTACAATCACTACCTACATATATTTCAACCAGGTATAGGTATAGGTACAAAAGTGGAAGGATGTAGGAGCCGCGGAAGGCCAGGCTCACCTACCACGACCAGATTCATCATCATCATCAGCCTGTTGCAGTCCACTGCTGGACATGGGCCTCTCCAAATGTTCGCCACTCTGATCTATTTTCGGCTACTCTCATCCTGCTCCTGCCAGCCGTCTTGCGCAAATCATCACTCCACCAGGCCTGAGGGCGTCCTAAATAAATATAAATAAATAAATATACACGACCAGATTGGTCGTGTATTAAAAGAAAGTGATGTTAGGAGTCATAAAAACCGTAGAGCTTGTATGAAAAGGATTATGAATGTTGAAGAGGCGAGTGAGGTGTGTAAAGATCGTGCCATATGGCGTTCGGTTCTCTCTGCCTACCCCGCTAGGGAAGTGGCGTGAAGTTTAGTTAGTTAGTTAGTTTTGTATAGGTACAATTATTATGTGTTACTTTTTACGTAATTTTATGTACTTTACTCTTTCTCGCTCTCGCCTCGTATTCATGAGGGTGTAGTATAGGAGATTTTACTTATCGTGAAGCATAGTTTAGTTCTAATCTATCGGTCTTCAAATTTACTTCTAGTGTTTATTGTCATAATTATAATATTGCAGTAATAGTTATTTATGTATCAACATCTATACTTATAATAAACCTGTAGAGAGGTCAATTCTGTACATGAAATATATTTTCAAAATAACTATCAGGGGGTGATTAGTGATCGATACTGATGCCAAAAATGCAATCAGTAAATATTTTGTCTGTCTGTCTGTCTGTCTATCTGTCTGTCTGTATGTTCCTTATAGAAACAAAAACTACTCGACGGATTTTAACGAAACTTGGTACAATTATTCTTCAAACTCCTGGGCAGGTTATAGTATACTTTTCATCACGCTAAAATCAATAGGAGCAGAGTAGTGAAGGGAAATGTTGGGAAAACGGGAGAAGTTACTCCATTTTTTAAGCTTCCGTCGCGTGTGCAGCCTTAATGGTTAAACTTACATAGAAATCATGTATGACGGAAATAGTCTTTATAATATTAACCATAAACGCGGGTGACACCGCTGGCACAGCTAGTTAATAATAATCTTAATTTTATCAAGACAAGTTAGCAAGTATCTGAAAATTTACACACAAGTTGTTACGTGTATTGGATACAAATCGCCAGCAATAGTTGCTACATATAAATGTAAACTTGTTTGCCAAATTTTATCTACAAGAACGCCTCCTATAACATTTATGTTCTATGACCTACAAACATATTGCCGAACTGTTTGCCAAATTTTATCATATTATTTTAACATTCCCCTAACCGCTTTGCGCTGTGAGCTAAAAACACAAATATGGTCACAACTTCCAATATTAGTAGTACATCTCAACTAGCTGAGCGGTTCCGCCCGCGTTTATGGTTCATGTTGTATAGCCTATAGGCTAGGCTAGGAAGGCTATAATAGCCTTCCTCGATAAATGGACTATCTAGCACTGAATTTTTTTTTTAAATCGGACCAGTAGTTACAGAGATTAGCGCGTTCAAGAGGCAAACAAACAAACAAACTCTTCAGCTTTATGATATTAAGTATAGATACGATATTGAACATTATACTTATTGACTGGTCGAGTGGTCAGAGGCCCTAGCCACGAAACCGAGGGTCGCGGGTTCGAATGTTTCGTGAGATGAACATGGACATTTGTACTCGAGTCATAGATGTTTATAAACGTATTTAAGTATGTCTAGCATAAGCTTAGTCTGGAACTAGGGAATTGGTGTGCCAGACTGGAGAATTTATTTATTTATTTATTTTACTACTCGTACTGTTTTACTACCCAATAACTAATACAGAATATAATGTATCGACTCACGAACGTCCCATCACTTAGATTTCATAGCAAAAAATACATATTTATACGAGGAGACTTCTTCTTCGCTGTACATGCTGACTCAAGGAGTCTACCGAACGCCATTCATGACAATACCATCTACGAACACAATACAAACCTTCACTAGGATATTAACATCTATTGCTATGTCGCTATGAACACTTTTCCATTGTGCAAACATTGGAGAGCTTGAATTTTCTTTGGAGAAACAGTGCGTTATTTGTGCTAACGATGCCGTTTCTTTTATATTTCCCTTCAGACTTTCTTGTTGTGATTATTTGTATTTCGACTTAATTAAAAGTATAACTTATTGTTATACTTTAAAGAGGCCAGAAAATGTGCTTGCAACCCAAACAAAGTTATACAGTGAATACGTTGAAATAGTGTAATAGATATCGCAGTTATTTTTTGTCGAGTAACGTTCCCAAAAGTTTTCCTCGGAACATTTGTAACAACATTCGACAGGAACATTTTGATGTAATCTTTTGTTTCTATAAGTTGTCGTATTGTTCGAAATTATCTTGTTTATTTTCTTACGGATAGAACTTTTTAGTAAACTAGCAGAACCGAATAAGTTGTTTATCACTATAATATCTACTTAGCGTTATGTCCTGTGGTTTAGACGGGGTCCGCTTAGACCATAATCCATTGAAGCGACTGCCGACCTTCGTAATCCTAAGATAGGGGTTACCAGACAATTTTTGGGTCATGGTTCCAAATACAAAGTTGTTTTAATTTGCAGGTTTCATCACGATGTTTTTTCTCACCGCCAAGCTAGTGGTATAAATACGTACATAGATTTGAAAAATTCAGAGGTTCATGCTCAGGATTAAACCCGCACCCCTCGGTTATGAGACGCGTGTCCTTACCATTGAGCTACCACCGCACTCTTAAGACGTAAGTATACAGAGTTGCATATACATTTGCAATATTAGTAAGTATTTATCAATCTATGTACATTTATAAATTGGTAACATGCGGGTAAATTATTTTATTCCGTATATTTATGTCAAATAAGATCTAGGTTGTCCTTCTTTTATCACTTTAGGTATATGAGAAGGAAAATAGCAGGAATGACTGCTGTTAGTGCTAAGCTTCACCGCGGTAAAATAAAAAGCAGTGAGACGTTTCTTACTTAACTTAACAAAACCTACGTTGTCTGAGAATTTAATACTGTTGATAAAGGCTGTGACCGATGCTAGAAAAATTTTAAAAAATAACAAATCTTGGTGTAAAATAGATATCCAGTAATTAAAGTGTAATCAGTAAGTGACTCTGCCTACTTCTTCGGGGATTAAAGGCGTTATGTTATTATGTATGTGCAGGTTTAGTCTAAATGTGCACTGCAGATTTACCCTGTTTTTTTCTGAATCTGACCAGGCTCATTGCCGTGCATCTAGACTGTGTTGGAATTAAAACAGAATTTATTATTCCAACGTCGACGAACGAGTCAACGATTGTCCATTCGGTCGCTGACACCGTAACGTCCTGCATGCTATACTGAAATATTCATTCATTCGTTCGTTCTGAAAGATTGAGCTACGTTGCACAGGAAAATACTTAGTGGGAATAAATTGAGCTGGAATGTTGAGACAGAAAATATAACGGCTCAGAATGTTGTCGCCCGTTTCATTTGCAAAAGGATGTTAGAAGTGAAATATGTGGGAGTTTATGTGGAAGTTTTAATACAAATATTAAAGTTAAATAAAAGCTTACTAACGAGGTAAAAGAATTCTTTTCCTCTCTTGTTAATGTCCATACACGCATGAGGGTTTTAAATAAACCCAAAATAAAAGTTTATAGATTCATACGCACAAGTATAGTAAAACATTTCAAAATATATATCACAGGCATTTTTTTTATTTACATACATACATAACATGACGCCCTTAATCCCCGATGGGGTAGGCACAGTCACCGGGCAGCAAGCCCCTTAAACCACATTCAGCCAAAAATAAAACTGTGCTGGGCTTGGTGGAAAATTGTGAAAAAGTGGCAAGGGGCTAGCTCAACGCCTACACAATCACTTACTCAAAACCTGATAGACCATTAGTCGCCTTTTACGACATGCTAGGCAAGGAACACATTCTCATCCAACATTTGACATTATCATTTATTTAGCCTCAATATAATAAAGGATGGTTAGATAAGAAAGAAATCAGATGAAGATCCTCAACGCCTTAATGTACAGGGCCATAAACATTTCGTCAATTTTATTTCCTTGTCAATTTCGTATCAAATCAGTTTATTTAATCCTATCAGCATTTTATTTTACATAAATCTCTCACAATATCAAGGAATTCAATTGAAATAAACATTTCATCTCCGTAATACGTTTTGATATAACATCATTCGCCAGCAACGGCGCGTCCGCAGTCCCCTGAGAGCACATCTTGCAGTCCGCAAATCACATTTCGCAGTCCGCAGTTCTGCGGACTCAACTGCACTACTGGGACTGTGGTATATGAGCATTGAGATACTACGTACAATCTTGCGTTGTTTATTGTTTAATAACCGACGGTCTTAGATAATGTAGCATCTGTTCTCACGAGCGCGTAAGAAGTGTTATTTAAGTTCTGAGTCAGAATATACATTTACATATTATTTTATCTTTTTTTTTTAATTATAAGCTAAGAAAACGTGTTACTACGATTACTCGTGATGGTAAGTTATAATGTGGCCGGCCTAAGATGATTAAGAACGATCACGCTTATTTAAAAAAACACCGTTAAGTTGACACATTCTCAATGAAAGTCATTAAAAGTACTGATTGGCTACTCGTGGCGTGGGTTTTTTATCCCCTGATCTCATTAAATATGTAATAATATGTAATTTCATTGATGTCTGAACAGGCAAGGAAGACGAAAGTATGGCACGTATAAAAATCTATCATATTTTAATGATGATTGCACTAGTGTAGATAATGCACGGAATTGCTGAGATTGTGAATGTTTAATTTACATACGTACATTTTACATGTCTTTCATATCTGAGAGTATTTCACTTTTATGGTTGTGGGATGGCTGTGTCTTTTAAGAGGTCTTTGACTCTTATGTTGTTTGTAACAAACTGTCTCGGTGTTTGAGTGAAATAACGCTCTTTAGTTGCATTTTGCTTCAAAACTTTCTCACTGCGCTGGATATTCACGGAGAGATATTCAGTCACAAACGCTGCGATTGTTTATATAGCGCCGTTGTGATCAGATTTACTCGTTTTTTTTATTTTAATTTCACTAGTCTGTCATAATTTTCAATCTCACACGACACGACTCGACTCCAGATTCAAGAAAAAAAATAACGAAACGTCTTTATTTGTGTAGGTTTCAAGAAACCACTTATATATCACGAGATTTACGTAATCTTTAAAGCTGTATGAATCTAACATTTTATTAATGGCTAATAGTTGTTTAATTATTTTCTTTGCCTAGCATGTTGTAAAAGGCAATGATGTATTGGGTTTTGAATTTGTGGATATGTAGGAGACGAGCTAGCCACTCGTCACATATTTTTCACAATTTTCGATCTAACCCAGACCAATTTTGGCTGAATGTAGATGAAGGGGCTTGCTCCCTTTGAATCTGCCTTCGGGGATGACGGGAGTGATGTTATGTATGTGTTTTTAAGTGTATTGCTCGTTAGACTCTGCCTACCCCTTCAGGAATAGGGATGTTGACAGGCAAGTCGATTGAGATACTTTTTAAAAGCTGTCAAATTGCGATCACTTCATAGATTTTGATTGGGCTTGTCGGTTTATCACGTCACTAGTTTATACAATAATAATGTCCTCCTAATCGATAACGGTCACGGCGGCCAATCTTAACGAGGATTAGCCAACTGCGCAGGAGATATTATAGTGCACAAGTGTGTGCGCAGGGGCACTCTCTATTCCTTCACTCTCATAGTCCGTTGAAACGGCAATTTGACATGACCGGAGGGAGGTCAGGTGCAGGATTAACGGCTTAACGTGCTTCTACCACAAATGTTGGCCCATCCCGGGATTTGAACCCGAACCTCTTTGTCCTTAGGCGGCGCAAGCTACCACTGGACTAACGAGGCAGTCAAATTAGTTTGTATAGTCAACTGACAAAATATTTTTTGTAAGATAAATCGTTGACTCAATAAAATTCAAAATCAATAGGTTTTCCGATTCCAACATACTACGATATCTTCTTATACGAAATTGATATTTCAAAATTAATAAATGGTGTCAACATTCCTATTGCGGGTGTGTAGTATGTACATTTGTCTAATATACTGCATGTAGTATTTAACTTTAGTCAACGTGAGTCACATAAGTTCTTTTGGTTATTCACACGAGTTCCAACCGTGTATTTTCGCCTAAAGACATCGCATTTACGAGTATGTAGTATCTAGTTTGAGATGCCTTTTCATAATTACGCTGGATGTTGTTTAAGTTTGTCTCCTCCAAACTTGCTCCTCTTAAACTTAAGATCGCCCTTATTACGTGAAATGGAGCGCTATGCGTTTAATCTTTCCAGAACTTTAAATCAGAGTGGAATGCAAATGGCGTCTTTAAACGGAGATAAACAAAGTGGTATTTGGCTGCTAATGCGCATTCTGTTAAACGTCATGGAATCTTTATATATAAATAAATAAATAAATTCTGCAGACTGACACACCAATTCCATCTACCAATTTAATTCTACGCATTGTGTAATTTTTATAAAAACAACGTAGAAACTACGTAAAGTAACGTGTTAGTAAGCCAATGTTTATAAAAACTTATTGCATCGATGATCTTGCGACACTTGGTTGAAATCCCGTATCGTCCGGGCCAATATGTACTTCTATTTCTATTGATGTATGTACAAAAACCAAATGCGGCGTGAGTACACCATAGGATTAATTTCTATATTCCCACTTTTATCCCGACGTCCTCGCGGGAATGATAAGAGGCCGGGTTTAGCTAAGGCGTGTATGATATAACGCAGGAAAATGTACTTCATAACATAATGTACGGCCGAAACTTCTGGTCTATAGAGACTTGGCTCAAAGTATAAAATACTTAGAACTCCTAAAGTCACTTAGTGCCATTCAAGTAGCTAAAACATGTAGGTATCTAATACTGTTAAGTGCAAAATGTGTACTGAAATAAGGTCGCATGTTTTTAGTATCCAAAATGATTGTTTTCCATGTCAAAAGCTATTGATTTCATCTAACCCTATTTATTTAGTAAATGAGGTTTAAGGAGCTAATTGCACCTTGGACTGTGTTGGCCCTTCGAGAATTGCAGACATGATGATTATATGTATGTATGTACTTAACTACTTTTTTTATAAATATCAGACTACATCATATACATTAATCTGACTCCGAAGTAAGTAGCTTAAGCACTTGTGTTACGGATATCAGAAACAACAATGGTATTACAAATATATACTTAAATATTGGATATTAACACCCAGACAAAGAATAAACACAAGTATTCATCACACGAATGTTTGTCCTGACTCTTGGCGCATGGGGCAGGGTCACTACCGAATGCGCCGAAACTACTGAACGTATTCAGATTAAAAATTGTGAAAATGTAGTGGCGAGCGGTTAGGTCATCGCCCGCACTATCATAAACACAACTCCCAATAGACCTTTAGTCACTTTTACGACAGCAAAGCAAGCAACTCAGTCAGCACATTCTTTTCAAGTCCCAAAACAACCTAGGGTATTGTTATTCAGCTTACAAATGCAATTAACTAAATTTAAAGAGACCAAAAAACTCAATCAAAAAGATTGTCAAGCAATTAGCAATCCCGCCGTTTTCGTATCGCAACACAGGAATACCTGATTCGGTAACTACTCAATCGTGTCAGGTGGAATCAGCAATTTCACTCGCAAATCCCGGTTTACGAGTCGATCCGGGATAAACTGGGACTGTAGTGTTCTGAACAAAACCCCTTGATATCGTTCTCACTCGCTGGTTTCCGTCTAGACATAGACAATGGCGGAAACGTGTATTTACTTTTGTATTTCTTGTGTGAAATTCCCAGAAGACAACAATATCCAACATCTCCAAAAGGATAAGGTCTATATTAAACTAGCTGTGCCCACGGTTTTACCCGCGTAGTTCCGTGGGAATACCGGGATAAAATGTATGTTACTCGCTGAAAAAGTAGCTTTCCATTGGTGAAAGAATTATTCAAATCGGTCAAGTAGTTTCGGAGATTATTCGAAACAAACAAACAAATCATTCCTATTTATATTATTAGTATTGGTAAGTAGAGGTTAAATAGATGACGCTCTAAATGACCTAGTATACTCGTTTATTCTAAGATAAAAAATAGCCTTTAATCCAGGGTAAATCTATGTATCTATATATATATATATATATATATAAGAAAGTCGTGTTAGTTACACTATTTATAACTCAAGAACGGCTGAAACGATTAAGCTGAAAATTGGTGGAGAGGTAGCTTAGAACCAGGAATCTAACATAGGATACTTTTTATCCCTATAACATTTTTAAAATTTTTATTTCCTAATAAAAATTTTTACTTAATAACATCTAAAATCTGATTATTTTTTATTGCCTCTTAGGCGGAACAGAGTTCGCTGGGTCAGCTAGTATTCAATAAAAATAAGAAGCTGGGTACTTCAAATGAAATAAAATAATATACATACTCACGCCCATAATCCCCGAAGGGGTAGGAAGAGTCAAAGGGGCAGCATGCCCCTTCAACCACATTCAGCCAAAAATAAAGCAGGGGTGGGTTAAATTGAAAATTGTGAAAAAGTAGTAACAAGCGGCTAACCTGTCGCCTACTCAGTCACATACCCAAAAGCCCGTAAACCATTAGTCGCCTTTACGACATGCTAGTCAAGAACCACAGTTGGCACATTCGTTTTTTTTGGCCCAGATCAACATGGGCCAAGTCCCCGACCAACATAGAACAAAAATAAAATAAAATATAAAAAAATATATAAATTTTTATTTGAAATATTCTGAGTGCATATTAATTAATTGGATGTGTTTCTACATAAACGCTTGGGAACAGATTTCTGGTAGTTATTTATTTACAATATGATGCTTGGCGAACAAAGTTTATAAAATGGGATTATGTACCATGTAAATACTTGCCCCATCGTAATACATTTTACTGCTTTTATGGTATACTACGTGGAAATCATAATCTTAATTCACTAGTGGAAACAGTAGTTTAGCTGTCACTGGCTATTGCCTGCAAAACCCAGTCCTTGAAGGAGTAGACCCTGGTGTAGACGTCAGGGTAGCCACGGGCACAGGGCATGCCCCAGGATACGACACCGACGATGTGGTCGCCTTCCACCAAGGGACCACCAGAGTCGCCCTAAAAAGAATAAAAAAGTAATGAAGCTATCAATTGCGAATCTGTCACAACTTCAGATAATGTTACTGGCCTCTTTAAAAGCATATACATAGGTACCCTGATTTTATATAAGGATTTTTCCAAGCGTCTATACATAAACAAACTAAACTCCACGACACTTCCCTAGCAAGGTAGGAAGAAAGAGCTGAACGCCATATGGCGATCCTTACACACCTCATTCGCTTCTTCAACATTCATGATCCCTTTCATACAAGCTCTACGGTTATGGCTTCTAACATCACCTTCTGTTTTCACACGACTAATTTGGTCATGGTAGGTGAGCCTGGGCGTTCCGCGGCTCCTACATCCTTCTACTTTTGCATTGTATATCTGTTTAGTCAATCATTCGTCATCTATCATTTCCACATGTTCGAATCACCGGAGCATGTCTCTTCTTACCTTGTCTTTCTGACCGACTCTCTTTCTTACATCGTTATTAAGAACGCAGTCTGTAAGCGATACACCGCAGATTTTACGAAGCGCACGCATTTAACCGTCTATAACTAGCAACACTATTTGCTAACCTTGATAGATTTAGCTCATTCGGTAGTGACCCTGCCCCAAGCACCAAGAGTTATGGGTTCGATCCCCATTCAGGACAAACATTCGTGTGATGAATACTTGTGTTTGTTTTGTGTCTGGGTGTTAATATTGAACATTTAAGTATATATTTGTAATACCACTGTTGATTCTGATATCCGTAACACAAGTGCTTAAGCTACTTACCTCGGAGTCAGGTCAATGTTTGTGATGTAGTCTGATATTTATTTATTTTATATAAACTTTCCATCCAACCCAGCCCACTGTCCCATGTTGGTCTGGGACTTAAAAAGACTATGCCAACTGTGGTTCTTGCCTAGCATGTCGTAAAAGGTGACTAATGGTATATCGGGTTTTGGGTGTGTGATTTTGTTCCATCTAACCCAGCCCGGCTTTATTTTTGGCTAAATGTGGTTGAAGAGGCATGCTGCCCCTTTGACTCTGCCTACCCCTTCGGGGATTATGGGCGTGATGTTATGTATGTATTAAACTTTGATCAGATGCAGTCTATTTCTGGCCATTTTGTTCTTTGCCAACTAAAAATAAAAAACTTACATGACAAGCGCCCTGTCCCTCTTTGGTGAGAGAACAGATTTGAGAGCTGAAAACAGCATTGATGCCCTCAAACACATCCCGGCAGACTTCCACGCTCACGGCTTTTAGCTTGATCTCCTGTAGTTTGATCGGGATGCTTCCTGGATACTGAAATAATACAGTTGGCCAAAGAATAATGCGATGAATTTGATGTATTTATTGAAAAGTCCAAAATTATTGGATCTAGCGGCGACTGTTATAAGGCTACCTGTGATGACGTCAATATTGAGAACGCATTTTTCGGCCATGTTATGAGCCCGAACAAGACTCAAATAACGATTTCAAACCCGGGCACGTACCTCTGGATTTTTCAAATCCATGTACGTATTTATACCACTAGCTCGGCGGTAAGGGGAAAACATCGCGATGAAACAATAAAAAAAAACTGGCTCCCCTATTTTAGGGTTACGAAGGTCAGATCGGCAGTCGCTTCAGTGTAATTACCTAAATCTAAATCCTGGATCATGGTCTAAGCGAACCCCGACTAAGTATGGGACATAAAGCTTGGAGGATGATGGTAGGTGGTAAATGATCCCTAGTTAGCAACGTTTATGGAGTTGTTTTCCTATCACGTAGCCACAAACAGAGCTTCGGTACAGCACGAGTGTTTTAAAGAACTTAAATACAAGTTCAACGGCAATACTTACAGAAGTCCTGCCCCACCCAGTAAGAACCAGATCGGCTCCTTCCGCAGTATCCTGGTCGGGCAGACCGATAGGCTGCACTTTGTTATTAAACTGGATACTATGCGTGAGCTTCACCACGCTGATGTCATTCTTGATCAGGTTCTCGTCGTAATCCTCGTGGACGACGACTTTCTCTACCTGGTAGTAGGTCCCGCCGAGGAGGAGGCTGTTCGTGCCCACGACTACTCGGAATGACTTAGGTGATTCGCTAAAAACGTGAATAGCCGAAATGGTAACTATTTTAGGACTAGATTTGCCCGAACTATATTTGCGTTTATAATTTTAATAAAGTTGTAAGAAGGTCCTACTCAGGACTTAAAACATAAATTAGTTCGTATTATTCCAACCTAAATATTGTAATAATCCAATCAACTGGAGTTCTACGACTTTCAGCGCTGAGTATTTTCGATTAGGAAAAAAATAAACAATATAAATGTTACTCGTACTCTTTCTTACGTAACATGGAGTAAGGTTCAATCGGTTCAATAGGAAATCAATCCATGAAAGTTCAGTTATCAAGAAAGTAGCCCGTGAAAAATTTCACTTTAACTGTTTAAGAAAAACACAGGATTGACCAAACACCAATCCAAGAACTACTCAAATTCAACTTACGTCACAGTGCAGTGGGCTGCAGTCATTATCCATCTGTCGTTTAGTATAGAGCCTCCACAGAAGTGCGAGTTGTAATTGGACCTTAGGGAGACCTGGTAAGGGTACGCGCCCTCAGCGGCATCCTTCCCACCTACGATCCTGGCATCGTTGGATAGTCGAATGTCTCTGGAGTGGAGAACTGATCCTGTAAAAAAAATGTTTGTATTGCTCATCTTATGCCTTACCAATTTTTTACTTTGCCTGTCTTTCAGACAGTCAAATTGAGAACCCCCTCCATTTTTTTGAAGTCAGTTAAAAAGACTTATGACGTTTGTTTATCCTAAACCGCATTTGAAAGTGATTTATTCATACCCTCATGCCTGCAATCCCCGAAGAGGTAGGTAGTCCAAAATCCCTAATTTGGGAATACGGGAATTATCCAAAAATCGATGGAAAATATATCTTACAGAAAATTATGGTTGTCTTTTATGAGTTTTACATGATATTGAAACACATAAAACGGTCTATTAAACGTTTATTAAGGTATATAATATGACAATTATTCGTTGATTCCATTTAGAAAAAAAATCATCAAAAAAGATTTTAAGATGGCACCTTATTTTTAACCAATTCACATCAAATTAAAATTGTAAACTTCTAAGATATGCTAAATTGACTCACCATGGATCACAGTGCAAAGAGCAACCAGCACAAAGAAAGCAATCATATTTAACTTCAATTACGTAGTTAGACTGTTCCCAAGACCATTGCAATGTGCACACCAGACCTAAAATTTTCCCTTTATAGTCTTGTCTAGATTGCTAACCTCTTAAAAGATTATCTCAACGGCAAACAATCGCAACACTCCACTCGATTGTTCAGGTTTAAGGACCTTAGTTTTTATTCGGTACGTTCTACAGGGCCTGCAGACTGGACTGAGTCTGAGTTCGATTTTTATTCGCAGTTTTTATAGCCTATCCTTTTTCAAATGAAATGCCATCGCCGTAAAATTAAGTTAAGGCTATTGAATTTTACAAATCTTGGTGGATGGGATGTATTAAAAGACGCATTACTTTATTGCGTAACGTTTAATAAAGGGTTCATATTTTATATATATTTGGCCTATGCGTATAATAATTGGAAAAACGTGTGAATGGTTACATACATATGTCAGCTGTTATATGAACTTTAAAATGCTTCGCAAGAAATTGAACAATTTGAAAATGTTTATGCATGTATCTAAATGTGTTGGTTTCCCTTACGATATTTACCCTCACACTGCACTGTGAAGGGCAACTTTCCATTGTTTAAATGGTGGTATGCGCTTAAATAAGGGTTTTTAAAATTACAAAATCCGTTAGGTGGCACGAGGGAGTCTCATAGTCTTATCACTATTGGCTCCTCGTTGACAGGATGTCAGTTTGTCTTGAAAACTTACCAATTAGTAGGGTGACAAGACCGTACGGCACAGTCACGACATCTACTTAACTGACGTTGAAATCAAAAAATCCTCATAAAAAAAAACAGCGATTCGTTATCATGACGATTTGGAACAATACCTCTTGTATTGGAGACATAAAATTTTTACTACTGCTTGTCCGGTACATTCAATTGTTAAAATTAAATAAATCATATTAAAACTAGCCTCTTTGCTCGTGTAGTACATCGATGAAACATAGCTTATGTGTTATTCTAATGTATAAGCTATACTATTGTAAAGTTTCATTTAAATCCATGCAGTACTTTTTGCGTGAAAGAGAGACAAACATCCACACATCCATCCATCCATGTAAACTTTCTCGTTTATGTTGTTAGTAAAATATGTGTCTACAATCTGTTCGCGTCTTAATCAGATCTGCAGCGCATTATTTGCTATATCTAAATACTTCACTTATTATCTTTAATGGGTGCTTTAAAATACTCCTACTATATTTCGCCAATCTAGTAGATAATGTTCGTTAAATTGATAATATTAGGTAGGTATGTCTGTGTTGTGTCCAACTATACTGCCTTGCAAGATTTGTATCAAATGGGGAGTTTATAACAATGAGATTTTGTAGTGTGCTTCACATCGATCCAATTCGACTCGCATTGTTGTAATAGATACAAATAGTTTTAGGGCCGATTTTTAATGGTCAGATAAGAATTAACCGACTGCTAAAGTATGTAGTCGCCGATTTGCGGATGTCATACGATATTTTACTTAGGAAACTGGCAATGCCATTTTACAATCATCCGGATTGGGATTTACTCGATTGTTATCTTTTGAAACATAACAGCACCACGCCCGTAATCCCCGAAGGAGTAGGCAGAGTCAAAGGGGCAACAGGCCCATTTAACCACGTTCAGCCAAAAAAAAACTGGGCTGGGTTATTAAAATTGTGAAAAAGTAGTGACAAGTGGCTAGTTCGTCGCCTACACAATCACATATCCAAAATCCCATATACCAATTAGTCACCTTTTACGACATACTAGGCAAGAGACACAGTTGGCACATTTTTTTTAAGTCTCAGACCAACATCAGACATTCTATTCTATTTATTTATTTATTTATTTATTATAGGTGCGCAGAAAGATTACAGTCATATATTTCCATATAAGTACTTAACATAACTTAATTGACTAGATAGTAATCAATAGATAACGTACACATCATGAAAAACTTACTGGTTACATAAACTTTAAACTAATTCTATATAACAACACTTTGTGAAAAATAAAGGAAGAAAATAAAATTGTTAGTAGGTACATATTACTTTATTTGTTGGTTGTGAGAAGTTGAAGACATCTCAGTCATAATAGGTCAGATGTAACTTTTTTGTACTGCTTAAAACTATAATTAAATACATGTATGTACCACTGTATCTGCCACTTAAATCCATATCATTAAAGGTACGACACATTCTCACCAACGGATTGTAATAAGATATATTTTTTTTGTATACCTGGGTTTCACTATACAGGATGCTTAGCCAAATGCGCGCCAGCGATTCCATAACGAACTTCGCTATCGTTCGTATCACGCCACAAACTTGTTAACTAAGAACTCATAGAGCGGAACTCAGAATTAGTTCCCGAATTGTCCACCCGAATAAGCGATATGCCCAAATAAGCCCTGTGGCGCGATACGAGCGATAGGGAAGTTCGTAATGGAATCGCAGGCGCGCATTTGGCTAAGCTCCCTGTATAGTGAATATTTCTACTCATCTCAACGTCTTTGTAAGCAATTCGTATCCTTAATAAAGAAGTAGGTATAATAATTCCGTATACCCAAATACAAATACCTAAGTACACTAAGTACGAACTAATTTAAATGTTAAAGGGATAAGCTTCAGACGCGTCAAGTATGAATTACTAAGTCTAGTGTTTTAACGCTCTTGTAATCACTTGACCTAATACCGAGGCCTTCAACCAACCTATCTAGGCGAATAGATACCTATTATAAAGGGAAAAGCCCGTTATGTAGAAAGGGCAATTTGATTACTGGGATTAGGTACTTTACTTAGTTTAAACCACTTGGCAGTTATCAGCGCGAAAACAATGACGTCACGTGGCTCAATACTGAACAATTAATATTGTAATATGAAGGTAATTTTAATAAAGTGATTTACCTATATAAGGAGATGGTAGCTCAATGAAGGATACGACTCATATGTGAGGGGTTCAAATAAATAAATAACATTTTAATTTTAAGAAACCACGGACTAGTAAAAAAAGAAGGACTCCGCGCTGTTATCCTAAGACGTGAAGTCACGTATGCATGTGTGAGTGAGATTCTTATGGATAGCAGATGTAGGAAATCTGTCATTTGGAGCGCTTATGTCAATGTGTGACGTATGTTGCGTGTCAAGTTGCACCTGCGGAGCAACGTCTAGTTAGTGGCGCGGAGTTTATAATTACATACTGATTTAACCGATTTCGATAAATCTAGTGTTTCATTCGTCTGTAAATACAATATCAATTCAAATAATGTCACAATACCATGATGTTCTATTTGTTAGGGATCCTTGACATTAATATCAAGTTGCTAAACCTTTTATGTATTTCACATGATATCGACATATCTATGGAACACTTGTAAATAGTCACATAACTATGTCAATGTAAACACTGTTTACGTCAATTAACCCTACAATTTTCAAACAATCAAAACCCACCTTTACTACAATAGACTCAAAGTTCAAACCTACAACAAAGCAGATCCATTGTTAGCTAAATTCACTTTACTATTGGTTTTAAGTATTCGAATTAGATTTCTGCTACTTCAAATAGCACTGAATTTTTAGCGCGTTAAAGTTCAAATCTGAGCGAGATGGAGCATTATTTGAAAACAATGTCAATTGGCACTGAAACAGTTCAACTGATTGGGCGAATCAATTTCTTTATTTGTGCATTTAGTTGGTTCGTGTAAGAATTGCTTTTGAAACATTCACTAAAGAAATACAGCAGCGAAAACTTTATAATAAACTAGCTGTGGCCGCGGTTTCAACCGCGTTTATGGTTAATGTTAGATATATAGCCTTCCTCGATAAATGGGCTATTTAACACTGAAATCATTTTTCTTATCGGACCAGTAGTTCCTGAGATTAGCGCGTTCAAGCAAACAAACAAACTCTTCAGATTTATAATATTAGTATAGATATGAATATACTGTTAAGCAACCAACTTCCTTATTAGTAATTAGCGATGCCCTGCGGTTTCACACGCGTAGTTCCCGTGCCTGTGGGAATACGGGGATGAAACATGGCCTATGTTCCTCGCTGATAAGATAGATTTCCACAGGTGAAAGAATTTTTTAAATCGGTCTAGTTGTATCAGAGCCTATTTAATACAAACAAATAATCAAATCTTTCTCTTTTACAATATGAAGGAAGGTAGATAACTCTTTGCTAAGAGAAACTCATTAGTGTACAAAGGAATAAATAGACTAAATTTCAAAATTCAAATTCAACCATAAAACAATAGAATAATAGAATACGCCCATGGAGCTAAAAGGCTCCGTGGCGAGTCCAATAAAGTCGGTTACTCCTCAAAAAGTATTTCATTTAGACCAACCAGTTCAAAACACAATCTAAAAACATACGCAGATGAATGCAAATTTGTTTTTTTTTTATATAGTCAATAAATGTTTATCTTGTAATTTTTCTTTCTTTCTTTTAAATCTTATGCCAGTTTCTAATTATGAACATCTAAGTTGAATTTGAGTTGAGATTTTCTCAACGGAAGATTTTAATTATGGAACCGGCTGAAAGTTTACCGTCAATTGTTTTTAACAACTGCCATTGACTAGACAAGGTACGATAAGTAATAGACTTTGTAGAGCTTCGTGTGAGACCCCTTACTTAACCATCCTACAATAAATGAAAGAAAAACTCAACTACACAAAGTGTAGCAAAATATAAAAGCAAGGTGCTACTTCCTTTTGAAGACGAGATTATTATTTATTATGCTGACAAAATTTTATTCAGATACCCACCCAATATTTCACCGAAGTAATACATCGAATAGATACTATTGTATCTAGTTAATACCCCACCACAACTCTTCCTAAAACCCACGTATCAAAATCCTATCCTTTTAACAATGCAGCTACATTTCCAAGGAAGTATCCCACTAAAAACATCCCGAAATATTCCTCATCCCTCGGGATTAACGCCAATCGTCTCCGACGGAGCGTGGAGCCGGCGGTAACACCAATACTCGCACAATTTGGACCATAAAATATTCACGTCTTCAATGGCGCTCAGTGGATGCTAAAATATTGACATATTTACAAAGCGTGTCGTGTGCGGCTGTGTGTTACACCGGACTGTAATGTTTTCCTTAGCTATTATATTATATCAATAAATAATCTATACTTATAATAAATCTGTAGAGAGGTCAATTCTGTACATGAAATATATTCGGTGTCACCCGCGTTTATGGTTAATATTATAAAGACTATTTCCGTCATACATGATTTCTATGTAACTTTAACCATTAAGGCTGCACACGCGACGGTAGCTTAAAAAATGGAGAAACTTCTCCCGTTTTCCCAACATTTCCCTTTACTACTCTGCTCCTATTGATTGTAGCGTGATGAAAAGTATACTATAACCTGCCCAGGAGTATGAAGAATAATTGTACCAAGTTTCGTTAAAATCCGTCGAGTAGTTGTTGTTTCTATAAGGAACATACAGACAGACAGACAGACAAAAATTTTACTGATTGCATTTTTGGCATCAGTATCGATCACTAATCACCCCCTAATAGTTATTTTGAAAATATATTTCATGTACAGAATTGACCTCTCTACAGATTTATTATAAGTATAGATAATATTTTAAAACATTTTTCAATGAGCCAGACAAATCCTAAAAATTTAATCATTCCCAAAATCACGTTAGTCGGGGGTGACTGGGATCTCAGTCTATAAATATGTTATGAGATAAATTGGGATTGGAAATGTAATTATTAATTACTTATAAATATATGATAAATATAATAGGACTATTTGATAATAACCATTAAAATAATCAAATTGCATACGTATTATACAAAATTACTGACATTACTCCTTTGTCTAAATCCCTACACTATATTTTCCTTTCCACGGTTAATCTATGCATTTATTTATATGAGCCCTAGTTTCGTGCACACCATTTGAAACGGTTTGCGCTTCGCAAAATAGATTTGACTATTTTGTATAATAGTTTAATATAATATTAATTCGTGACGGTGCAAATTCGGCTCTTGTTTGTGAATCTTTCATTGCTGATAAAATTAAGCGGTGCCAGTCAAGCGTTAAGATCGAAATTCCCATGAATATTTATTCACCTGTTCCTATGTACAGTTTCATTCGGTCCGCTGTATGTCGTCCGCTGAGCTGGATACAAACGGTGATTCCAATTTAATTCTCTTTCTCTCTAGTACAGGAGGTGACGAAATATGTTAACAACGCTCCAAGGTGACGGAGCTTATAAGGTCAGTATTTTTCCCAGTTTTCCATACCATTAAAGAAAGAAAGAAAGAAAAAAATGTTTATTAGGTACTCTATATCTATACTACTACTACTTACTACTACTTACCCCAATCTATATCTATACTAATATTATAAAGAGAAAAGATTTGTATTTTTGTATTTTGTGTGTGTGTGTGTGTGTGTATGTTTGTAAAGAATAAACTCATAAACTACTGTGTCGATTTTAAAAAAATATTTCACCATTGGAAAGCTATATTATCCGGAAGTAACATAGGCTATATTTTACCCCCATATTCCTACAGGAACGGGGACTATACGGGTGAAACCGCGGGGCGCTGCTAGTAAGATTGGTAAATAAAAATATTACGAAGATGCAACTAAAATGTTATTCTGTCATTGTTATACTCCTATAAAGGCAAAACCAATCCGAGATTCGAAGCCAGAGTATTAGATCAATTGATCTATTAGGATTAATTTAAGTAGCTCACCATTGGTAATCAAATAAATTCTCATCTAATAAAGGGAAAATAAATAATAAATAATAAATTTTCCAGACTGACACACCAATTCCCTAGTTCCAAACTAAGCTTATGCTTGTGCTATGGATACTAGGTGAACGGATAGACATACTTATATAAGTTTATAAACATCCATGACTCGAGTACAAATGTCCATGTTCATCACACGAAACATTTGCCCCTAGCAGGATTCGAACCCGCGACCCTTGGTTTCGTGGCCAGGGTCTCTAACCACTCGACCAACGGGCCAGTCAGTCAACAGCCAGGAAAAGACTTTGTTTTTCAGAAAGAACAAGTAGCTTTTCATCTATTAAAATATAAAATACAGTTTTTAACTTCGTAAGGATTTGCATAAAAGGTGTATTTTTTATTAACTAAAACCGGACGGATAAGAGTCATTCAGAATCGTAAATCAAAAAGGTCTGTATATTTATTTTGTTCAATCCGCTTTACTCTTAAATCTCCTGACGCAACAATAAATTTCGCTTATGAATATGTTTCCCTCATGGGAAATATTTATATAACTACCGAGATTTTGTGGAATACTTTTTTGTTCATCAAATCATCTTCCTTGTGCTAGGTCCCGTGCTTAGACAGGGTCCGCTTAAACCATAATTCAGGATTTAGCGAGTCTGGTAATTACACTGAAGCCACTGCCGATCTTACCTTCGTAACTCTATGATAGGGGAACCAAACAATTTGGATTCCGCCTACCCTTTCGGTTGCGAGCTTTCTTCGGGGATTGCTGCTTTTGCTCCGGGGATTTTTTGGAAATGTATCCATTTAATCCAACACAATGTTTTGCCTTAATATTAATTATTTTCTTTCTCTGCCTACCCCATCGGGCAATGCAAGGGCAATGTTGCCCTTGCATTGCATCTATTGTATTATATTATTGTATTATCTATTGTATCTATTGTATTGTATCTATGTATATTTTCATTATAGATAGATATTCCTTTGCTCTCAATATTAGAAGTTAGAAAATTATAAAGTGTACTTATTTCTATCTACATTTGAACGCGAATAACAAAACGAAATAATAATAATCATAATTTATTATGAAATGTTGTTTATTGGTAGATATTTCTACCGTCCGCCGCAGCTAAGATCTCTCGCTCGCGGTCACGCCCTGGTTCCAGCGGCTAATTAACCGGCGACTCCGGCGACACAGGCAAGCGACTTTGATCTCGCTACGTGTGAAATGACACTTCATTTCCTTTCAGTTGGACCAACTTCATTTGTACGTATAGATGGATGGATGTTTGGGAAAATTCGACTTATTCAAACACTGATAGAGTGCATTTTCGCTTTGAGAATTGTCAGTTACCTTTTCGGCTTTGTATGCCGCCGCATATGTTTTAGTTAATTACAGTTTGTACACCAAGAGATGATATGAAATATAAGTAGTCGTATTGAACTGTAGTAGAATTCAGTTTTAAAGTAACTTTCAGGAGAACTATGAGTTATTTTTCGTTAGTTAGAACTTTTTTGTGTGAAAGGATCTCGTTTCTAGCCCTATTTAGCAGGATGATAATTTTTAAAAAGTAAGGGTATGATATTCAATCATACTGACAGAAGTTGCCTCCAAAAGATGGAAATAAGCAACAGAATATTATTTATTTTATTTGTATGGTAAAAATAAATAAATATAAACAAATAAATATCCGACTACATCACATACATTGATCTGACTCCGAGGTAAGTAGCTTAAGCACTTGTGTTACAGATATCAGAAGTGGTATTACAAATATATACTTAAATATTGGATATTAACACCCAGACACAGAACAAACACAAGTATTCATCATACGAATGTTTGTCCTGGGTGGGAATCGAACCCACAACTCTTTGCGCATGGGGCAGGGTCACTACCGAATGCGCCATCAAGCCAGTAAAAAGGAATGTAGCTTAGGAGGCTATCTGGCCCTTTGACTGTGCCTACACCTGCGAGAATCACGGCCGTAATGATATATGTATGTAATAAAAAAGACATACCTATTTATATAATATTTATTTCATTAAACTCAATCCATGTTGGTCGAGAACTTAAAAATAACGTTCCAACTGTGGTTCTTGCCTAGCATGTCGTAGAAGACGACTAATTGTGTATCGGGTTTTGAGTATGTAATTGTGTGGGCGACAGGCTAGCCACTTGTTACTACTTTTTCACAATTTTTCTATCTAACCCAGCCCAGTTTTGTGTTAGGCTGAATATGGTTAAGGGGGCTTGCTGCTCCTTTGGCTCTGCCTACCCCTTCGGGTATTATGGACGTGATGTTATATGTATGATTGTAAAAATTTGAACCAGGTTTGTAATTTTCCTTTTGAAATATTTTGATAAATAAAATACAAGTCGGTATATCTATATAGGTGCCTACATTGTCTACGTCTTGATAGATTAGTCTATCATTTTAATTAAAAATTCATTAACTCTTTTTCCACCGTCCCCAAAGAGAGTTAAGTATGATTTTACAATGAAATGGAGCAGTCCCAGACATTAATCAGAGTTGAGAGCTTGTCATTAAACATTACCGCTGCAGAATTTCATTGTAGTTTTATACCGCGCGGAGAAAATGAGTTTTAAAATTTTTATGTGTAACTGCGAACCAAATTATGATGGAAGTAATATCGGAATGATGGAGGGACATTTTGTGCGTCCGTTTGCAAAAAGACTGTATAGTATAAAACCAAGCTATGAACCGACACAGTGGATTAAAAAGCTCGCTAGTGTGCTGTTTAAACGTTTTCCACATTAATATTTACATTATACTGTGCTAGGTCTACCGTCCCATGTTGGTCTGTGACTTAAAAATAATGTGCCAACTGTGTTTCTTGCCTAGCATGCCGTAAAAGGTGATTAATGGCATATCGGGTTTTGGGTATGTGATTGTGTAGGCGACAAGCTAGCCACTTGTCACTACATTTTCACAGTTTTCCATCCAAGCCCTTATGGCTGAATGTGGTTAAAGCCTGCTGCTCCTTTGACTCAGCCTACCCCTTTAGGGATTATGGGTGTGATGTTATGTATGGCAGAGAGCTGAGACGCATACCAGGCGAAAACAATATCTCTAGATATTGTGCCTAAAACTACGAATGTACCGGCTTTAGATAACTGACCTGTACTATGCATAGACTAAAGCGTTTACGTGAAACAAAATATCAACCCGCTCTGCTCGGCGAGCACTACCTCGGCGGTGAGGGAAAACATCGTAATGAAATCTGCAAATTCAAACAACTTTGTATTTGAAGCCATGATCCAAAAATGTTCTGGTTCCCCTATCTTAGGGTTACGAAGGTCAGATCGGCAGTCGCTTCAATGTAATTACCAGACTCGCTAAATCCTGGATCATGGTCTAAGCAGACCCCGTCTAAGCACGGGATATAACGCTTTGAAGATGATCAATTGACTGGCTCGATGGCGCATTCGGTAGTGACCCTGCCCCATGCGCCAAGAGTTGTGGGTTCGATTCCCACCCAGGACAAACATTCGTATGATAAATACTTGTGTTTGTTCTGTGTCTGGGTGTTAATATCCAATATTTAAGTACCTATATATTTGTAATACCACTGTTGATTCTGATATCCGTAACACAAGTGCTTAAGCTACTTACCTCGGAGTCAGATCAATGTATGTGATATTGTCGGATATTTATTTATTTATTTATTTAATCACAGTCAAATGAGCGCAAAAACCGTCCACCCACTCTTTGCCAATTCATATTTTGCGAGTTAGTGAGCGCAAAACAGAATTTTGGCACAACACCATATCCTATCTTGATCTGAATTTTCTCTGGCAGTTCAAGGCAAGAAGTTAAAGTATGCGCTATGCTGTGCCAAACTACTGGCTCTTTAGAATCTGCTCAAAATAAAAGTAGTCCACTTTCCTGATAAAAAATCTCCATTTAGTAAATTGGAACTCGGGTGCATATACAAGTAAAGCAAAGAGCTCTCTCTCACTCTCATTTAAAAATAACTTTTAATTAATTTTTCACAAACTTTTAATATATTTTTACATATAATGCATCGAGCATTTTAAGTAAAAATATATTAAAAGTTTGTGAGTTGTGTGGATCTATAGATCTTTGTTACTCTCTTTCTCTCTTACTTTAAAATCTGCCTCGTCGGTTTAGTGGTACCATGCGCCGCCTAAAGACCAAGAGATCCCGGGTTCAAATCTCGGGTCGGGCCACAAGTTTGTGACTGGGTATTTTAATGTTGAAATTACTTAGTAACAGCTCGGAGTCAGGAAGTTGGCGAAATAAAAACACCCCCGCCTTGGAAAGCACGTTAAGCCGTTAGTCCAGCGCCTGAAGTTTTCCGGTCATGTCGGGTTGTCGTCTCAAGAACAAAGGGACGGTCTTCTCAGAAACAAAGAGTGCACCTATGTTTGCGCACACACTCGTGCACTATAATATCTCCTGCGTAGTTGACTAATCACAATGTGGAATACACATTGTGATTAGCCGCCCGGACCGAAATCGGTTAGGACATATTATTATTATTATTTAAAATGGTTTGACATTTCAACATATTATTTATTATGTATAATTATATTATGCGAACTGATTTTTTTACAAAGCTCTCCACTATCTTTCTGTAAATCCCTTCAACTGTATCTATTGAACTCTTAAAAATCTGCTCAACAGCGCAGGTGTTAAGAGATTCAATAAATTTTAATTATGAATTATTTTTATTAGAAAGTAATTGATTGGCCTATCGCCAACAAAATTCTTGGGCATTTTATTATTAAAAATCAATTTATTTCGTTCGGTCTAGACGAGTCTCTTTTCTGTAGACAACTCAGTGGACAAATTGATCTAGTAATATTGGCCTTCATGTACTATTAGGGGCATAGCACGTGAGGTACCGATCTGATAAGAAAAGTATCTCATCTATATAATCATTCTTTTCATCTATTCTAATATTATAAAGAGGAAATACTTGTATTTGTGTGTGTGTGTGTATGTTTGTAATGAATAAACACAAAAACTACTGTGCCAATTTTAAAAATTCTTTCACCATTGGAAAGCTATATTATCCGGAAGTAACATAGGCTATATTTTATTCCCATATTCCTACAGGAACGGGAACTTTCCGGGTGAAACCGCGGGGCGCTGCTAGTTACCAATAAATAGATAAATCGGGCGGGAAAACGTAACCTATCAGTTGTTTATTCAAATTAAGTTTTATCAGCATTTTAAATATGAGTAAGAGGTTTACCTAAGCCTAATAATAATAAGTTTAATAATAAATTAATGGAACGGCATAAATCATGTAAGTCTGGCATTCAAAAATAATGTAATAACTGTGTTCCTTGCCCAGCATGTCGTTAAATGCGACTAATAGTGTATTAATATTGGGTTTGTGATTATGTAGACGACGAGCTAACCACTTTTTACTACTTTTCCACAATTTTCCATCTAAATCAATCTTATTTCTTACCATTTCTGATTACTTAAATATAATTGGAGGAGCTTTTCGCCCGTTGGACTCTTACTGCCTTTTGGGGAAGTGCTGTCGTGAATATATGTATGTATGTATGTATAAACCATTTTAAATAAAGAAAGTAAATATCAAACTACATAACATACGTTGATTTGACTCTGACGTAAGTAGCCTAAGCACTTGTGTTACGGATATCAGAATCAACAGTGGTATTACAAATATATACTTAAATAATATTGGATATTTAAACCCAGACACAGAACAAACACAAGTATTCATCATACGAATATTTGAACCCACAACTCTTGGCGCATGGGGCAATGTCACTACCGAGTGCGCCATCGAGCTTGTCAAAAATACATTAAGTGGCGCATCTAGATAAGGTTTGTTCACAACACGTTTCGTCTTTTTGCTTGATAGGGCATGATGACATCCAAGCCAATTTTGCAAATTGAGCGAAATTGAGAATTCGACTCGGCGGGGTCGCCTCGACCGGGAGGGCTTAACGGATGCCAACTTTATCATTTTCCCTACAAATGTTCTGCCCAGTGATCCGTAAGAAGAAGAGAGTACCAAATATATTAAATATATATTGCAATACAATAAATTAAGAGGAGGTGGCTCAATAGAAAGAACACGTACTTCAGATGCGAGAGGTGCGGGTAGGGATTGCAATCCGGAAAGCCGGATTTGATATTCCGGCGGATGCGTAATATCAGACTACATCACATACATTGATCTGACTCCGAGGTACGTAGCATAAGCACTTGTGTTACGGATATCAGATTCAACAGTTAAGTATTACAAATATATACTTAAATATTCAATATTAACACCCAGACACAGAACAAACACAAGTATTCATCACACGAATGTTTGTCCTGGTTGGGGATCGAACCCACAACTCTTGACACTTAGGGCAGGGGCACTACTACGCCCCTACAGGGGGGGCTCCGAATACTCCTGTGGTATCCCTGCCTGTCGTAGGAGGCGACTAAAAGGGCCTTTGGGGCTGTGGAGTGTTTGCGGGGGGGCCTGCATTCACTTCGTTAAGCAGCCCCAGAGAAGATGACGACACGTGGATCCTCGTCCGTTAAATAGGATGGGGTGACACTGTGGTCTGTGCCGTCATAAGCACCGCGAGGTGTTCTGGGGGCGAGGTTACCTCTCCCTCGAGATGGGCCGCATGGATCGGCAGCGGCGTAGACGTAGATTTCGCGTAGAGTCCCGAGCGGGGAGCCCGGAATCTGCGCCAACGCCCGAAGAATGACCACCGTGAGGTTTAGTCGGTAGTAGAGTGCTTTCCCGGCCTCTGAGCCCGACACATCCCTCGTAGGCCGAACCTAGGTTTACTTGGACGGTGCGTAAATGCATTCCTCACGTAAAAAAAAAAAAAAAAAAAAAAAAAAAAAAAAAAGGGGCACTACTACGCGCCCTACAGGGGGGGCTCCGAATACTCCTGTGGTATCCCTGCCTGTCGTAGGAGGCGACTAAAAGGGCCTTTGGGGCTGTGGAGTGTTTGCGGGGGGCCTGCATTCACTTTGTTAAGCAGCCCCAGAGAAAATGACGACACGTGGATCCTCGTCCGGTAAATAGGATGGGGTGACACTGTGGTCTGTGCCGTCATAAGCACCGCGAGGTGTTCTGGGGGCGAGGTTGCCTCTCCCTCGAGATGGGCCGCATGGATCGGCAGCGGCGTAGACGTAGATTTCGCGTAGAGTCCCGAGTGGGGAGCCCGGAATCTGCGCCAACGCCCGAAGAATGACCACCGTGAGGTTTAGGGGCACTACTACCGAAAGAGCCATCGAGCCAGTCAGAATTTAATGTAAGCCGGGTCCGGTATATTGGTACGTTCGGCATGTTTGATGATTTTTGTGTGTGTAACTACTAAGTAATGTACTAAGGGATGAATGGCTGTTGCTAACGGATACAAGATAACACTGCAACCGCAACTCAATAACCTAATACACGGACTAGTAATAAAAGAAGGACTCCGCGCTACTAACTAGATGTTGAGGCACGTGCAGAGCTCCAACTTAACACGCAACTTACATTACACATTGACATAAGCGCTCCAAATGACAGATTTCCGATATCTGGTATCCATAAAAATCTCAGTGACACGTGCATTAGGGTGGCTTCATGCTGAGTATGACAGCGTGTTCCATTTCACTAGCCTGCGCCTTAATATAACCCTTTCAAGATAGGCTGTGATTTATAAAAAATATATATATCTTGTACAAATATACACAGTATTTTCTGTCCCGTAGCGCTCTCATCGCGAACACGAGTTCGCACTTAGTGTGACGATCGGTTGGCAATAACGCTATCGCGACATTGTACAGTAGTCTCAGTGGACTTGTATATATGTAAGAAGCCTTAATGTTAGTTTGAGAATAATTTTAATAATAATAAAGCCTTTTATTCGGACATTAGATTAAATTACATTTCATAGACTACTGCACTGTTATATATTTACTTTACACAATTAAATTTATTCCCATATTTGGTGCTTCTTTATCTTTTGCAAATCCGTTTGCCAGTTGGCAAAGGCCTCCCCTAACCTACTCCATTCTGAGAATAATTAAGACTGTATAATTTTCAGATAAATATTTATTAATTTACCTATTGAATGAATCTTCTTCTTATATATAAAAATAAATTGATGTTCGTTAGTCTCGCTAAAACTGGAGAACGGTTGGACCGATTGGGCTGATATTGATTTTAAATTATTTGTAATCTTCCAGATAAGGTTTATACGGTAAGAAAATATGGAAACATTGCAAGGAAAATAATTAAAAAAAATCCGAGAACAGGGTGTTGCGAAGTGCGCCAGGAGAGTTAGTAATAATATAATAATCATTAATGTTGTAGCAAGTGAGGTGTGTAAAGATCGTTAGATGTTCCCTGACTACCCCGCTAGGGAAGTGGCGTGAAGTTAAGTTAGTTATAACTAACTAACTTAACTTTTACGTTTACCTAATCATTAAATAAAATAACTACGTAACTAATTGGAGTGCTAAAAAGAAAACGAACATATGGAAAGGTGCCTAATCTTACTAATATTATAAAGGTAAAAGTTTATTAGTTTGGATGTTTGTTTCTCTTTCACGGCATAACGGCTGAACCAACTTGGCTGAAAGTTGAAATGGGATGGCTTATACGTTAGATTAGGGCATAGGCTACATTTTATCCCGAAAAATTCTAAGTTTCCACGGGAATTATTATATATATCTAAATCCACGCGGGCGAAGCCGTGGGCAATAGTTAGTAAATGATACATTTACATACCAATTATAGAGCAGCCGTGGTAGCTTAATGGTAAGAACGTGCACCACACATACGAGATGTGATGTGTTTAGGCCGAGTTAGTACCTCTAAATTTTTCAAATGTTAATTAAAAATATTTTGGGAAAACTTGGACATGAAAATAACTAAAGAACGATTTAAAGGTTTAACAATGATGCAATTTTATGGTTACTACATCTATAATATAAAAACAAAAATCGCTGAATGTGTTGCTAAGCGCAAATCTTGAGAACAGCTGAACCGATTTCGCTAATTCTTTTTTAGTTGTGTTTTTTATTACCAGGTAAAGGTTCTTATGAAAGAAAAAAAATAAAAAGTTGCACGTAAAAAAAATGTTACGAATTGTTCCTGGTCAGCTAGTCTAAAATATATGAAGGCTAGACGGCAGACGTTACAATATAATTACCAAATTTGCTTAAGCGGATCCCCCTTAGTAATGATAGTTACTGTAACTTAACTGTGATTTCAGGTCATAATCTTCCTAGCGTTATGTCCCGTGCTTAGACGGGGTCCGCTTAGACCATGATCCAGGATGTAGCGAGTCTGATAATTACATTGAAGCGACTGCCGATCTGACCTCGTAACCCTTAAATGGTGGAATCAGACAATTTTTGGAACAAATCTAAAGTTGTTTGAATTTGCAGGTTTTATCACGATGTTTTCCTTCACCGTCGAGCTAGTGGTATGAATACGTACATAGATTTGAAAAATCCAGAGCTACGTGCCTGGGTCTGAACCCGCACTCCTCGGTTAAGAGGCGCGTGTCCTTACCATTGAGCTACCACCGCTCTTTTATCTGTGATTTCAGGTATCGGCTATTTAATATTTAATGTCCTCTAACCGATATCGGTCACGGCGGCCAATCTCAACGAGGATTAGCCTTCTGCGCAGGAGATATTATAGAGCATAAGTGTGTGCGTAAACACAGGTGCACTCTCTGTTCATTCACTCTCATAGTCCGGTGAGACGACCGGCTTTTACTTGATAACAAAATATATTGAGTATATAATTTTAAACTTTCGCGTTGCATTATCACTAGAAATAATACTGACGGGACTAAACGCGATATTCATTGTGTAGTGGGTTCGTGTGTGGCCGTAACGTCAAGCTGTAGGTACTCGTACTACATAATGAATATCGCGTTAATCCCGTCAGTATTATTTCTAGTGAAAATATATTTAGGTTGCTAGTAGGTACCCCAATTTCATAAAGAACAAAAGTTATAAATAGTCCTCGTTTAATAACGTTCAGTGCGTACTGCCGATTTCATTTAATAAATTGTAATATATGCGGGACAAGCTTTTTGTATCGGACCACCTGTAATCCCCCAAATAGAATATTTTTGGAACAGGAAAAACGCGGCTCAGAGGAAAACCAATTATGGAGTAACATTCGTATCTATATTCAATCACATGCGACATGTTGAGCATGCGGGGAGGTTTGTTAAAAACTGGCTAAGTGTAAATCATAATCGCACATAAGGGTTCTGTAGCAAAACAGAAATGCCGAAAAAATTATATTTGTACAGGCACCCTTTTAGTCTTAATAATAGCGTTCTTTAACATTATTTAATTTTTTTTTGTTGGTTCAGCGATTTAGGTAATAGGTAACAGACCTTGACTGGCTCGATGGCTCATTCGGTAGTGACCCTGCCCCATGCGCCAAGAGTTGTGGGCTCGATCTCCACCCAGGACAAACATTCGTTTGATGAATAGTTGTGTTTGTTCTGTGTCTGTGTAATAATATTGAATATTTAAGTATATATTTGTAATACCACTGTTGAGTCTGATATCCGTAACAGAAGTGATTAAGCTACTTAACTCGGAGTCAGATCAATGTATGTGATGTAGTCTGATATTTATTTATTTATGCCTACTGTTTAAACAAGCTATTGTAAATGTAAAACCACCCAAAAATTAAGCTTATTTTATAAGACCTCTTTTTTATGTAATAAGGGAAGTGCACATTCGAATAAGATTAATTAGTTTTTTTTTTACTTTAGAACCATAAAAATTGTATATCTCAACATATACTATTACATATATACATAATATCACTACCGCAATCCCTGAAGAGTAGGCAGAGTCAAAGGGGCACCTAACCCTTTAACCACATTCAGGCAAATAACAAAGCTGAGCTGGGTTAGACGGAAATCTGTGAAAAAGTAGTTACAAGAAATGACAATAGTATGTAATGTACAGCTTTTATTCCTCATTAAGAGTGTTTTAACACTAAAGTATAATTGGTCAGTCAACAGCTCACGGTAAGTGGGCCTAAATTTATAATAACGGTGTGCCCTGTAATGTGCGCCACCCCTTACAGCTCACCCTCTTAAAGTGGGCAAAGTTACGCTCTCCTAAGAAGGCCATACTTAGGGTTGGTACCACTAGCCACAATGTTGCTTAAAACACATCCGCCATAGAAGTTCTCGCTTATATACGAATAAATTTTAATAAAAAAAAACTGATTCATACGAAATATACGAGAAAAATACTTTTGTTCATAAATTTTTGGCAGTTGTTTTTTCATATTTCTATAGTTTTTTTTTTCTATTTGATGTGCAGTGCTTGTTGGAAACATCACAGTTCATCGAGGCATTCTTGAACAAATAAAAAGTCTAACCTGACTTTGTTTCAAGTTTTTTTATTTATAAAGAGACGCTGTCTTTTTTGTCATAACGCTGTCGTTTTTGTGTGAGTGTAGCATGTGTAACTTACCTACCATTATAAGGACGAGAGCACCCCTTATTCTCCGCGACGCATTTCATCCAAATTGTACCACGAGCAGTGGCGGATTCACAATCTTGGCCGCCCTAGGCCCCAGGCCAAAATTCTCAGTACTAAAGCGTCATCACTTATTTTTATCACGATTGGCCGCCTCTAATATCTGGCCGCCCTAGGCCCGGGCCTACTGGGCCTTAGGGTAAATCCGCCACTGACCACGAGCGCCAGATCAACCATAGACTAGTTTTTTTCGAACTTGATACATTTTGATGAAATCCACTTTGGTTTTGGTGTTTTTATCCAAGTCCACATTCTAATAAAAAATGCATTAAATAGTCAAAAGCACGCTTTGAATGACCCTACCGCGTTGTTCGGAGGGTTGAGGCCTCCGAGAGAGGCGGTGAATATTTGAGTGCTGACTCTGTCGAGGGAGTGCTAAAACCTTCCCTGAGCATAATTGCACACACATTAAAATATATATTTTTAATCATATCAAAGTAATTGTTTTTTATTCCTTTTTCTGACACAGGGAATGTGTTATCTACTCACCGTTGTATGTGGTTCAGAGGGATGGCGGGGTTTGTGGATCATCCAGGACCTTTGTGTCAGAGGCCCCTGCTTTGTTTGGCCTCCGCAGAATACCAGAGGTAGTGACGACGTTCTCTGTCGTCATTACCTAATACTGAGCGGTGACTATTTTGACACCGATCTGTTTATTTTTTGGTTATAATATTATTTGGGATAGGGTCCCATTTAATTATGTTATGTTTAATAAATAAGTTTAATTTGATAATGTTTTTTTTTTTATAATTTTATTTTGGTGTCAAATAAATATTTTTCTTATCGTACTTTCTTTCTTTTCTTCGTTTATACATGGTAAAAGCCGAGGTATTCCCACTTAACCCTACAGCGAAGTAATTGGGCATTTAAAACACGGCGAATATAAAACAGTTCCCGGATTTCAATCACTGAAATACAGCCGCCCACTAGTAAAATAAAAAATAAAAAATCTACTCATTAAAATTCATTATACCAACTGAATATCATACATTCGAAAACGTTGAGTTTGAATTAATATAGTATTTTTGACACCAAAGTTACATCTATACTAATACCTACTACATTTAATGAAAATTCATAGCTCTGGGTCAAAGGCCTGGCGAAAAAAAAAAACTCAGTTCATTATCCTCAACAATAAATTCATCAACATGCAAAGTTTACAGTTTTACAAACTAATATTTCATGTGGTTACTGAACAAACATTTTAATAGCATTTGTCGTGCATTAAGGCACTTTGTCATTCTTTTTATTCTCTTTTTACACACAGAGAGTGTACCCACTCAAAAGCGCAAAAAACATATTTTTTTTCTTAAAATGGAAACCAATCTTGTGATCTTGACAGGTAGCAAATGGCATGCGAATGGTATTATGCAAAATAAGTAATATACCGACTCACAAGTACATAAAAAAGTTATACATTTTCCTGTGATATAGAATAATAAATCTTTATTGACGAAAATAAGACCTATTAAATATTATTATACATATTTGTAATAATTATACAACCAGACGTCTGACAATATATATTTTTTAATGATAACTGGGAGTAACCTGTGACTAGTTGCTACGCCCCTTAGCTGCTTAGGTTCAGTAAGTCTTCGAACCAGAGTCTGAGAGCCTCTAACCATGATGAAAATTCGCAAAGAATTCACTAGTCAACTATCGAAATGTTGTATCTTTCTTCTATTTTAATATAATGGAACTCTCTAATTCAAATAGTGGCCCTAATTTCTCATATGCCTCAGCATTAGTGGCATTGCGCGCGATTGGATCAGAAGTGACGAGTGTCGTAATACGAAAATAACGGGTCATTTATTGTTCAGGTAACGAATATATAAGCTTACGCGAAATCTCTTAACGTTTCTTGATGGCAAATAAATTAAAGGTAAGCAAGGCAATAAAATCGATCCCACCCCCAACTCCAAGTCGATCTGTCACGATCCTTATCTTTGGCACGTAAAAGCGGAGTATTTTTTCCGTCGACGTATTGTTGGTCTGGAAATGTTCCATTTTCTATTGGAGTCGTACTTCGAGAGCTGCCGAATGGGTTTCGAGGTAAAGTAAAAAATCCGGCACACATTTTTCTGCCTTTTTCATCACTAGTCGGTTATTGAAAAAAATATTTCTGTAAACAGAGTTAGTTTTGTGTTTGTTCTGTTCTTGACCACTTCAAAATAAACATTATATGCTATGGTTTAGGTATGTTGAATGAACAGAGTGTTAAAGATAAAATGGTGGATATTTTTATTTCCTTTGTTTCTTATTTCATTGCTAAGGAACTTATCATCCTCATGCAATTGACTCAGGGATAGTGGCTTTATATGGCAGGCTAAGGCGAGTAATCGCTGACATGTATGTATGTATATCATGCTTATGAAGGAATTTTCATCATTGGGGCCAGTCTTACCTGGTTGACCGTATACATTCAATCAACTTCTGAAATTGTTTCACTTAGATAAAGCTAATTTACCACAGCTGATAATGACGATTTTCACCTAAATAATGAAATTATCTCAATCTATGCAAATTAATCAATAATTGCTAAGGTAATATGCACATAGGGACGATAAATTGAGATTTTTTTTATTTTTAAAGTAGGTCTAGCAAGAAAACAAACCAAGCAAAATCAATTATTTTCAAAACAGTTATTTTCTATCCGATCTAGCGATTTCACAGTTCAGTTAATCTCAAAATCTCTTATTTGAAAAACCCAATTACGGTACAAAATACGACTTCAGAAAGTATTCGTTTCTGAGAATCTACATTTATTTAAAAATACGTGAAAGCGTTTTTCTTTTATAAAACGTCTTACACGGTTGTTCTTATTAAATTTTTCATTAAGATATTAAGATTTTGTTAAGGAAAGTTTTCCAAAAGTTTATTAAAAGATCACTCAGTGTGGCCCGGTGTAGGTTAGGTACATCATTATAAACTGATTCAAAGTTTAACACATACCTCTAGGGTTTAAGAACATCTGCGTATTTTTTTCATTTTTTATTATTACATTCGTCGGTGTGGGAATACATACATCGTGAATAAAACTGATCTTTCAAATAACTAACTAAACTTCAAGCCACTTCCCTAGCGGGGTAGGCAGAGAGAACCGAACATTCAAATAACTGTGGTTGTGTAACAATTTTTCTGGTACCATGACATAGGCACATGGTTCAAAGGTAGCAAAAGTCTAAAAGCAGTTACTTCAAGTCAGATCTCTCAGGGAGATATGTTAGGAAGATGATGATGATCAGAACTACTTTACTGACCGATGAGTATAAAAGAAGTACATTGGGTACTTTTCATCCAACAGAAGTCACCCGTTTTTAACAACTAGACTATCATTAATTTATATTGAAGCCACAGGCGAAAGATTGTTGTCAATAATCCGCACGCACGGATCGGTGTTAACGTGATAATGATCATGGCACCTCTGGTAATTAATTGGCTCTCTGGAGTCGAGAGATTAATTTACACTGCATTTTGCATTTAAAATTATGTTTGATCAAGCCCATATTGAATTGGGGCTTCGTAATTTGGGACTCCGTAATGCGGTTCCGAGTAAATATACAATGTTATTTTTATTAGTATACGATTTTTTTACGTTACAAATATTTTCGTTTAAAGAATCAGTATTATTATTTTTTTAATGGTATCTCAAAAACTCATAAACTCAACTCATCAAGCTCTTTATGTTACATCGTTGTCCTCGCATAAGTATGGTCCCGTACAGCACGCGGCGTTTGCGCATAATATAATAATACTCACAGAACTAAACAACCTTATGACAAGCGATGCGCACGCGCATTTTTTGCGCATTTGTAAATAGTATTTGGTCAAAATGGCATAAAAATATTGCAATCGATTCAATGAACGATTCTGTACAAACATTTACTAAAAAAAAGGTTATATGCAGTAAATAGAAAAATTTACTGCTGGCTACCTATAAAATAGGTTGGTCTAACTTGACCATGAAACCGAAGGCGTGGGTTCAAATTCCTGTTCGAAATTTGTACCCGAATCATGAAAATTTAAAAATATTAAGGTATGTCCCACGTTCTGGTATCCAAAGTACTAGCTTATTTGCTTAGTTCCGAGCTAGGGTGTGTTGGTTTTATGAATTTATTATTAAACTCAGTCTAGATACGAGTACGCCCAGCGCGGGGCAAAGACCTCACTAAAATTATGAGGGTCAAATTAAACCATCCTGCCCAGCAGTGTAAGGGATAGACCATCCCTCGCATTTCGGGTCAAATTCAAATTTGTACCTGTATATAAAAGAATGATGATACCTGCTCCAAGTCATCATCAAACTCGAAGAAAAAAGCCGGAGATTGGTTTTCCAATTATTGGTGGCAAACCTCTTTGCAAGGATTTCTGTCAATCATCATGAATAATATTGATTTATTAAGATCTATACGAATATTATAAAGCTAAAGAGTATGTTTGTTTACCTATACTTAAAATATTCTTCAAATATAATCCTTAACTTCATAATAATAAGAGGTTTATTCATACTTATCACGACAGACACGTACATTTTTTTGACAAATTATAAACACTGGTATTTTTACATGATGAGAATGGATGTCCTCATTTTGTCGGTGTAAGGTTGTCGGCCGTTAAAATTAATTGGCAGATTTTTACAGAGCCTCATATCATAAATAAAATAATACAGAGAGGGCATTTATCATTCCTTTGTGCGATATAAGGTATAATGCTGATGATTATTATGAAGGATGCTGATCTTCTTCTCCTAACGACTGAAAATACAATTATTAACATCCAGAGTATCTAGTCCCGTGTTGGTCTAGGACTTAAAAAGAATTTGCCAACTGTGTTTCTTGCCTAGCATGTCGTAAAAGACGACTACTGGTATATGGGGTTTTGGGTATGTGATTGTGTAGGCGACGAGCTAGCCACTTGTCACTACTTTTTCACAATTTTCCATCTAACCGAGCCCAGTTTTATTTTTGGCTGAATGTGGTTAAGGGGCTAGCTGTCCCTTTGACTCTGCCCACCGCTTCGGGGATTATGGGTGTGATGTTACGTTATGATGTAACTTTTCAGAGTATCTACCTCTGGATTTTTCAAATCTATGTAGGTACGTATTTATACCACTAGATCGGCAGTGAGGGAAAAGATCGCGATGAAACCTGCAAATTCAAACAACTTTGTGTTTGAAACCATGATCATAAAATGTTTTGGTTCCTCTATCTTAAGGTTACTAAAGTTAGATTGACAGTCGCTTCAACGTAATTATCAGACTCGCTTAATCCTGGATCATGGTCTAAGCGGAACCGTCTATGCACGACACATGACGCTAGGAAGATGATGATTATATTATATCTGAAATATTTTCCGATAACTCAGAATAACGCTTGTTTATTTTACGTATTATCATATAATTCATATATCTGAAAATGAAATGTCATATGCAACAAACAATTCATGTTTGAACTTGTTTAAATTTAAATGTTTCGCAGAAACTTATGATACTACACCGTTAATAGTTTATTAGTTCCGGCGCACTTCGTAACGCCCCGTTCTCGGATTTTCGATTATTATTTTCTTGCAATGTTTCCATATTTCCTTACTATACAAACCTTAACCCTTAGAAGAATAACAATATTTTAAAAACCAAAATCAGCCGAAACGGTCCAGCCGTTCTCCAGTTTTAGCGAGAGTAACGAACAGCAATTCATTTTTATATATAAGAAGATGTCCCGAATGTAATCATGTTCGCAATTCAGGGTCTTTTCGACCATGAGGCAAGATTGAATGTGACTGGTAACTAACTACTAACAAGATTGAATGCGATTGAATGTGAATGCATTGAAACCATGTTCCACCCGATCTGCGTAACGTTAGGCAGGGGAACCAGACTCATTGCATCATGGCTAACGAAGATATAAACGTGTAGGTTATGCAAAAATCAGTACATAGGTCTTATTATCATCATTGCGCTTTCGCTTATCATTATCTCGTCTCACTCATGCGCGGAGTAGACCAGCTACCCGCTGAAAACCAGGGTCGTGACCTACCTGACTATCAGGTAGCGCACGACTTGAACTGAGCGGGAGCCGTTTTGACACACCCTATTTTTGTAAAAAAAAAAATCTTCTCTCTGTATCCCTCGTGTGTGTGTCAAATAAAGTTGTTTCTATTCTATTCTTTATCTTATATTAATTCTCAGATACCTTACTCACTAAACACCAATGATATATTTTCATTATCTGCTTGGTTGCTATTTTGACGGTAAAAATAGCAATTTATTTTTAAAATACCTACTGCTTATAAAATGCTAAAAAAATATATTCAAGCCCGACGTTTAGCCGCCCATAAACACAGAGTCCTCTAAAACAAAGAAATGGCTGTAATAATAATGAAACAGTCGAGTCTGTAATAACAAAGTTGAGGCAGACGGTCGTAAAGAAGGATTAAATAACAACTTTATCATCTCTGTGGAGTCTACATCTGGGATGTTCAGCTACTTACCGGGTAGTACTTAATCCAACAAATAGTGTTAATGCTAGTTATATTCATCATAAGGTCATCTGAAGTTGATGGTTTATATTGTCTATTTTCTATTGGGAAATATTAATGACTGCAGATACTGCCGCTTGGTGCGATTATATCGGAATCATCATCATCCAACCGTTCCTTGTTGGGTATTACTCGTTCCTAACTCTTAGATTTATCAAATCTGTTTATGAAGTAGTGGAATCAAACAAATAGGACTAAGGTCACATCCATAAATGACCATCAGCTTGTAAGTGATCGAATCCTCGACCTCTATTCGTAATAATGATTAATACACTTTTTTTCTGTCTTAGAATTGTACCATAATTTACAATGTTGTGTCAACATTGTTAGGATATCAATCTGGCTGTTACAACATGTTTAATATTTAAGTGATTGTTATTTGTTTTGTTGTCCAAATAAATAAATAAATAAATGGATACCCTAACCGCTAAGCTAACAAGCCACTGCTAGTATAGATGACCATTAGCCATGGCTTATGACAACTATCAACCATGGCTGGTCATCAGGACATCATTTTCGGGCAAAACTGGTCAACAAATAGGTGAAAAGCGTGGGACAAAAGTTATGTTTTTGAACAAACGACTAAATACGTTAAAGTTTTGCAACTTGAATAATGAAGATGACCAATATTTATTACTAGCTTCTGCTCGCGGCTTTGCTCGCATGGCACATCGATGAATCGTAGCCTATGTGTTATTCGGGTGTATATATGAGCTTTAATATTCTAAAGTTTCATTAAAATCCATTCAGTATTTTTTTGTGAAGGAGTAACATACATCCATCCATACATACAAACTTTCGCATTTATAATATTAGTAGAATAAGCACATACGTTCCAATATTACATTGTTCAAGAGTCACTTTCACTGCTGTAATAAATCATAAAAAATACCTTCCCGCAAAAAGTAATTGCCTCAGTATCTCATATCAAAACCGTAATTCAAAGTGGGGCAATGACAACTTTCCGAGATGAATACTCAAAATTTTTGTAACTGCTTTTCACAAGTTGAGAAATTTCTGCTTTGATCGTTTACTTTTAATACTTGAAAGAAGTTGAGCATGAGCAAGTGCTGTAGTAGCTCAGTGGCAAGGACTGGCGCCTCATAACCGAGAGATGCGGATTCAAACCTGGGAAGAGACTCCTTAAATCCTTGGTCTTGATATAAATGGACCCCGACTAAGCACAGGACATAACGCTAGGAAGATGATATTAATGATACTTGAAGGATATTACCATATTATCTGCAAGTGGCTCGTTCGGTTACTGGCTCGTTGGTCGAGTGGTTAGAGACCCTGACCACGAAACCAAGGGTCGCGGGTTCGAATCCCGCTAGGGACAAATGTTTCGTGTGATGAACATGGACATTTGTACTCGAGTCATGGATGTTTATAAACGTTTTAAGTATGTCTATCCGTTCACCTTGTATCCATAGCACAAGTATAGGCTTAGTTTGGAACTAGGGAATTGGTGTGTCAGTCTGGAGAATTTATTATTATTTATTTATTTAAGTATGTTCATGACTGTACCTATATCCAGACTCTGCCTACCCGTCCGGGGATTACGGGACGTGATGATATGCGAAATTACACTTGAAAGATAAAACTTTCGAATTTTGAACAAGAATTCGCATTTCACTTAACTTTAATTTGGCGTTCTGTAGAGCAATCCTAAACCTTTTAATTAGCGTGACAAGGAGTGTCAAAAAAAAACCTATATCAATAGATAAAAATATTATAAGTAAGATTTGATTATTTGTTTGTTTGTGTCTAATAGGCTCCGAAACTACTAGACCGATTTGAATAATTATTTCACCAATGGAAAGCTACTTTATCAGCGAGTAACATAGGCTATATTTTCTCCCCATATTCCCACGGGAGCGGGACCTACGCAGGTGAAACTGCGGGGCGCTGCTATTTCAAATATAAAGGACTATTCATTTTGGCTTTGAATCGATAGCGCGTTATTGCAGGGGCTTTGAATAGAAAGCGCGTTATTGCGGGAAGACCACAAAAGCATATAAAACATTGAAGGCGATATTGGACCGGAGCCGGACATTATTGCATCCGTGCATTGTGCACGCGGTCGCATTCACGCCGCGGTTTGTGTCAATAAAACACGCCACTACCAGTTGCAGTAATGTGCATTCGAAAATTCCTACTCTTTTCGCATTTGTGTGTGTTGCTGGCGACTTTCTTGTCGTTATCATCTTACTGGAGTTAGGGTCTTTGAAATTTTAAGAAGAACTGGGTTCTCACTTCGGTCTCCACAATGGCAATGACTTTGCAGAACATTGTTTCTTAAGTTTTTTGTGGCATGGTTGCGACATACAATAACTCATGAAAACTAAAAGTGAGGAATGCAAACTCCGCAAGATATCCGTCAAAAGGCATAACCAGACCACATCACATACATTCACCTGATTCAAAAGTAAATATCTAATGCACAAACTGAAACAAATACTAAAAATAACTTTTATCCCAGTGAGGTAATCGTATTCGCACCATTTTCGTTCGTCGTGTACATTATCGGGAAATAGAAAATTTTAGACAATTGGCCGGACTGACAAAATCTACTTTCACACGAGCAAATGGCTACTCAAATAGCAAAACTCAGCGTATAATAAGAATGAAAGACATCCAACACTTATTCAATGGTAAGGTCGAAATTTGGGAGTCAACAGCTCTCGAATATTGCGGCCGAACACGCGACGCCGCGCCATGTCGCGCGACACCCGCCCTTTATTACGGCACTGGCGACACGCGCTCTCACGACGGGCTTTTAGTGAGAAACATTGCCTTACTTTCCTTATTCTTATGTCCTACGTTCCGGCATTTTATTTTACTTGATTTGAACTGATACAGTCCCATGTTGGTCCGGGGCTTAAAAATAATGTGCCAACTACTTTCCTTGCCTAGAACGTCGTAAAA
Organism: Glyphodes perspectalis; assembly: GCA_951394215.1. NCBI lineage: Eukaryota > Metazoa > Arthropoda > Insecta > Lepidoptera > Crambidae > Glyphodes > Glyphodes perspectalis. The sequence goes on along the minus strand of OX596201.1, from coordinate 15,459,387 downwards.
AGTGACTAATGGTGTAATGGTATAGGGTATGTGATTGTGTAGGCGACGAACTAGCCACCTGTCTCTACTTTTTCACAGTTTTCCATCTAACTGAACCCAATTTTAATTTCGGCTACATATATAATATCACGTCCGTAATGCCCGAGAGGGTAGGCAGAGTCAAAGCAGCAGCTAGCCCCTACCACATTCAGCCATATATGTAGTTTTAAGCCGTGCTATACCTAAGTGATATTTCGGTTAAAAATTGATAAAGGGAATTGCTGTCTCTTTATCTATTACTAGCAGCGCCCCGCGGTTTCACCCGCGTAGTTCCCGTTCCCGTGGGAATATGGGGATAAAATATAGTTTTACTGGCTGATGAAGTAGTTTTCCATAGGTGAAAAAAAAAAAAAAAAAATCCGCTCGGTAGTTTCGGAGCCTATTAAATGCAAAGAAATAATCAAATAATTCCTCTTTATAACATAAGAAGGACTATATAACTATAAGAATATGGGGATAAAATATAGCCTATGTTACTTCCGGATAATAAAGCTTTCCAATGGTAAAATAATTTTTGAAATCGGCATAGTAGTTTTTGAGTTTATTCATTACAAACATACATACACACAAAAATACTAATCTTTCCTCTTGATAATATTAGGGTAGATATAAATTTAAAGTTGTTAATGTTACAATGGATGCTTCAGAGACATACCGAGAACTGTCATTAGTTAGTGTGCGATTTCCTTTGAAATATATAGGACATAGTCACCCTTTGAAATAGTATTGAAGATAAGCCATTTCTATAGGTTTATTGGTCTTATTGAGAGGAATTTCTGCAACGAACGAACGGCGTTAATATTCAATATTAATATCCTCTTCATTGTACTGGAAGGGAGAAAAGGTTGGTAAACATTTTAAATTAAATAACTGATTATAACTTCATTATTTAACAAGAAAGATATTCGAGACATTTATTGTCTGTGGAGCTATTAAAATGAATTATTAGATTTAAATTAATTCCTTTGGAACTTTAATCTCTGTCAATATTGTAACTTTTTATATCTATCTACGCGATTTGACTGAAACCGAATTAATAATTAATGCTAAGTATAGTATATTTGTTACGTTGTTTGTTAAGATTCACAACTTGAATGTTTAACTAAGCATCATTTAACTTTTGCATACGAGTTGTTTGGACTTTACGAATTAAGATATACATACATACAAACAGTATATTCATAAAAAATATAGTTTTATAAAATAAAGCTTTATCAAATCAAAACAAAGACAGTTGCTAAAACGTTAGTCCTAATTGATACGGAAAACAAATTCGGGACATCATTTTATCAAGAAAAAACGTTTTTTGAAACTGTCAGCCAAGTCTACAATCAAATTAAAATACCAAACCACATTTTTCCCCAAAATCTCGAGTTACATTCCTTAAAAGTTCGAAAGCCACGTAAAATTTTATTGCTAGGTACTTTCGGGTTCTTTGTCCAGGGTAGCGCGGATTAAAAAAAATCGGGTTCATTTACTTCGTGATATCACAAAATGTTGGTTTGATAAAATTGCAAAATCATACGAAAAAGTATATGCTGGCAAAATTAGTTATTAGTTTCTATTAGATACGTATTTCATTTGTTTTCTGAATCAAACGCGGATTCAATTTCTGCCATGTGATTTTACATACTTACCTATTGATGGTGAATTAATAATTATTGGTTATCTAAATCCTGTTTTTATTACAGCATATTGTGACAGTCCCATTAGTCCCATTTTGGCCAGGGACTTAGAAAGAATGTGCCAACTGTGTTTCTTGCCTAGCATGTTGTAAAAGGCGACTAATAGTATATGGAGTTTTGGGTATGTGATTGTGTAGGCGACGAGCTAGCCTCTTGTCAATACATTTTCACAATTTTCCATCTAACCCAGCCCAGTGTTATTTTTGGCTGAATGTGGTTAAAGAGGCCTGATGCCACTTTGACTCTGCCTACCCCTTCAGGGATTATATGTATATAACATGTGATAAAAGCATAAATGTGATTAAGCTGGGGAATTGGTGTTTCTAAACAAGTTATTACTACGACTGTGCCAGAAGTGTCAACATAGTTCATCGATACGTTCTGGCGGGTTATTGTTAATTCGTCACAAAGTAAATTCGTCACATTTTTGTACTCTCCATACATTCAAAGTAAATTCGTCACATGGATTAAAAATGTTAATTTGTCATAGGTAGGTAAGGGTTCTGTAGATTTGTCATATTTTTTTTTATTTTACATTATTTTTGCATAAAGTAGCGATAGTAAGCAAACTTATAGATTTTGAGCGCTTAAAATGAAAGAAAATAAATCTTAAATTATAAATAACATATTTTATTTATTTATTTACCCTTGAAATATAAATAACGTTTTTATTCTACTTATTTATTATTTGATTTTTTCCGCTGTCTATACTGAAAATAACGTCGTGACGAACTTATAATATCAAAATTAATATATTATATTAATTAATTAATATATAATATGTAATCAAGATTTCACTTTAGAAAATAGAACTTACTTTGTGACGAATTTACAGTAACCCGTTATATTTGTAATACCACTGTTGTTTCTGATATCCGTAACACAAGTGCTCAAGCTACTTACCTCGGAGTCAGATCAATGTATGTGATGTCGTCGGATATTTATTTATTTATTATTTATCTTGGCCGGATAAGGGTCCTTCTAGGTTCTTTAAGGGTCCTGGGAGTCCCATACAAAACAATCCCCCGGTGTGATGTGATGTTTGTGATACATTCCTCTCGAAGTTAAAAAAGAGCTGCCCTTGAGTTATTAGCGGTAGGCAAAATTTTTTGATGGGTTACCTAATTTATTAGGAAAATTTGGGTTAGTGGAGTTTTGTCATAGTGTAGTTTCGTCATTGTTTTTAACTCCCATACATTGACATCCCATATATTGGCAATAAAAATACTAAAAAGATGTACAGAATGAGCTACTGTCAAAATAAAACTACATGATGAAAATCATAATAATATATTATAGGTAATTTCAACATTTTACAATGATTCTATAAATCAGTCTTAAAATTATAGTACTCGTTTACAACAGAATTACACAGGCAGGAAAGGTTAATGACATCCTTCCGTTGTATCCAACGAGAATGGTTTTCCATTTATGGCCCATGATATTTCAATGGGAACAACAAATAAAATTAATTTCACCTCAACGTTACAAACACAAATATTTGAAGTTCTCGATTTGCGAGACTTTATTAAATGTGAGTGGTTGTACTTAAAATAGACTTGTAACATGTCTGGGAAAAACGGATAAAACCCACACACAGACGTTTAAATTTATTGAACTTATTACATTAAGGTGTATTCTATCTACTAACTTCGGTAAAAACTTACCTACTAATACTATAAATGCGAATTACACTTCATCTGTTATGTTTTTACGCATTAATGGCTTGACCGATTGTAATGCAATTTTGTAGTTGGACTATCAAAGGTCCGTAAAGATAGGAGTCGTCTTATGAAGGGAAAATTGACAGTTCCTGCAAGATGCAAGATAACTTCTATATATCAAGCCGAAATTTACGTAATAATACGAAGACATCGAAATTCGAAACATAAAATTACATACATACAGATAGCGCGCGAGCTGAATGCAGTCGGGGCCTGAGACGAGACATACCTGAGTTCTGCATTCAGTCGCGCGCTATCTGTACCTACACACATAACATCACGCCCATAATCCCTGAAGGAATAGGCAGGGTCAAAGGGGCAGCAGGCCCCTTAAACTACCTTCATGGCCATGGGAGTTATATGGAAAATTAAAAAAAAGTAGTGACAAGGAGCTAGCTTGTCGCCTACACAATCACTAGTTTTTGTTATATTTATAAAGACCATCTTCTACCTACTATAACATTTCCATTCTATGTTTACGCGTAACATTTTGCAATACCTCGCTGCATAAACTTCCACCCGATCTTTTTTGTATAACCAACCAAGCTAAGTTGGATATTCTCGAACCAAAAAGTGTCTGTTTCCGGCGAACAGAAGGTATCTCGGAAGGGAGGCAATAAAAGTTGTTTACTCGCAGTTTCAATGACCGAATCCACAAAGGCTGCCCAAGTTTTCTTATCGAAGTTTTGTTTTAAAAATCTTGCAAAGAGCGAGCTCTTGTTGAACTTCTAGGTTCGGAATTTTGGCTGGAAACGGCTCAGCATACAAAGTACCAGTTATCGGACGCATAGTTTTTACATATTTTCTGAAGTGAAATGCAATGGAAGTCCATAAATCTTTTCTATTACTCGCCATATAAATATTTTCAGAAAAATAAACGATAGAGATAATTTTGGTACATTAATAAAAAAAAATCAAAAATTCTCCGAACTGACACACCGATTCCCTAGTTCCAAACTAAGCCATAAGTTAATCCCATGGATACTAGGTAAAAGGATAGACATACGTTTGTAAACATTTATGACTCGACTACATATTTCCATGTTCATCACACGAAAAATTTGTCTCTAGCGGGATTCGAACCCTCGACCCTCCGCTTCGTGGCCAGGGTCTCTGCACACTCGACCAATGGGCCTGTCACAAACCATTATATTAAGTAATTGATTGGTAATCTAAACAAATATTTGAAAAATATTCAGTCGTTTTGCTATTCATGTCGTTATCAGTTGGTTGTTATACAAAATCTACAAATAACTAATGTTTTGACCTCAAAAGTATTTCAATTACTCTGTCAAAAGTCCTTTCATACTATAAATAGCTGTATAAAAAAATAAACAATATTTAATAATAGAACTATTGATGTCTATAGATACTTGTTTTGCTTAAACGCGCTAATTTCAGAAACTACTAGCATTTGTCGAGAAACCGCGGGCACACTTTATAAAGAATTTTTTCAAAGCGAAAATTCGTGTTGAATATTATCATTTAAGCAGCCTTTTTAACCTTTCAGCACACTCAATAGGGCTGGACTACATTCAAAACTGCTAAGTTATGGGGGTTTTCCTCTGGACCAAGGGTCCCAGAAAAGTACAATAGCCAGCGATAACTGGTCCGTAATACGACTTATAGTCCAAGAAAATAGGCCTTTAAATACGAATTTGAGGTAAATACTTGAATTTTTGATATAAGTTACTTTGAAAGATTTAAAAACGAACTGTGTAAGTTTTTTGTAAAATCACCCCCGAGAACATTTGAAAAAAAAATAAAAAGTATTTGTTTTTGAAATTTTGGGAAAACGGTAAGTAGTAGAAAAAAAAGGTTCAAATAAAAGTTGTAGAGCATCAGATTTTATAAAGAAATGCCCTGTTTATGTTTTCGCTAACATTAAAATTATCCGAGATAGGGCGGTTAGAAGCTTGGGGATGATAGTAATAGTCCGGTCAGTTTTCCATTTTAATTTGAAAGGATAGGACCAACGGGAAAATTTGTGTGTGTACTAGATATTTAACAATCCAGAAATTCAGGTCTCTGACACATCAGGTTAGTTAAAAAAAAAGCGCGGATGATCGAAAAAGGCAAATAACTCATGAGTAGTGCAAAATATTGAAAAATGCTAAAGGTAAAAGTTATAGATAATTGAATTTCCTACAAAAATGGTATCTGCATATTTTTTCATAAGTGCGATACTTTTCGCAAAAAACACGCCTAAGTGTAAAATTATTTAAAAATGTTTTTTTATCTTACAAGTTTTTCTCAATAAACAATAATGCGTATAGCTACATTATTAAGTCTATTTTTCAATAATAAGCAGAACTTTAAAAAAATTTTTTTCCTTACTAAGATGCAATTTTTTTTTCTCATCTAGACGGGTTTTTAATGCAGAATTAAATCCTTTGGCTTATGCGAAATCCCTCTACTTAGTACCTGTAATTTATTAACTTTCATTGAATAAAGAGAAATGATCAGTAGTGACTGCCTGACCGAGTCAGGATTTCTTGCCAAAACCGAAACCGAAACCGAACATTAGGCAGCTCTCTTAGTTTTGGCTTAGGTCGACATAGCATGTTGAAATGAAGTGTATCTTTACTTTTATGTATCCTAACCCGGTGTCTATCTGTAATAGTGAGATTAGAAAAAAAAATTGGTTTCGTTTTTTTCTTTTGTTCAAATAAATTTGAATGACAAATACAGCGCGTTAAAGTTACCTGTGACGTCACTTGTTCCGTAAATGCGCTGCGCTCTAGATTTTTGAAGCGCTGTATCTTTGTTATTTTCCAAGTATTCGATAAAGCAAAAAATACGTATTCAATATTTTGATAATTTTACTTACGAAACAAAACAAATATTTGAGTCAAGTAAACAGGAGGAATCATCAAAAGCAAAGAAAGCCAAAAAACCCTTCACAGTTTAACATTTTATCAAGAACAAAAGCCTAGAAATCCAACTCACTGAACAAGATCTTAAGCTAGACAAACTCATCGACCAAGCGGATATACCAATATACCAATACTGAGGAACCTCTTAATAACAGTAATTAATAAAATTATAATAGAGTAATGCCAGCTTATACAGTTGCTTCTTGGAACATCAATAGCCTGGTCGTTTATGTTATTATGTTGAAATTTTACTCCCATAGCATACATTGATGTACTGCTTGTCTCTGAAGCACAACTAATATTCAATCACATAAGTGCTTTATTGAAGCCTGTAAATAAAGATAAGTTCAACAGCATTACAATCAAGGACTATCACCACTATTGACTGGCCCGTTGGTCGAGTGGTCAGAGACCCTGGCCACAAAATCAAGGGTCGCGGGTTCGAATCCCGCTAGGGGCAAATGTTTCGTGTGATGAACATGGACATTTGTACTCGAGTCATGGATGTTTATAAACGTATTTAAGTATGTCTATCCGTTCACCTAGTATCCATAGCACAAGCATAAGCTTAGTTTGGAGCTAGGGAATTGGTGTGTTAGTCTGAAGAATTTATTATTTATTTATTATTATTATCACATTTACTCAATCTTCCATTCAGACGGGACTGCTCATGCAGGAACTGCTGTGATTGGGAAAAGAAATATAAACCATAAAGTACTACCAAAATATAAAACAGTACATCTGCAGGTAACATCTGTCATGGTGCAAGATGAATATGGTCAGCTAAAACATACAACATATGAAAATCAATGTCTATCTGTAATAGTGAGATTAGAAAAAAATATTGGTTACGTTTTTTTCTTTTGTTCAGAAAAATAAGAATGACAAATACAGCGCGTTAAAGGTCCCCGTGACGCGCTCACTCCAGACACTCCAGATTTTTGAAGCGCTACCACTTACCATCGAGCTAGTGGTAATAAATACGTACATAGATTTGAAAAATACAGAGGTACATGCCCGGGTTTGAACCCGCACTCATCGGTTAAAAGGTGCGTGTTCTTACCATTGAGCTCTAGTCTAGTTTAGTCCCGTCAGTATTATTTCTAATGTTTGGTCAAAGCTTTTATCAAGACATCTGATGATGCAGTGGCACCAAGTTTCACAAGTCCCTTAGTCCCTAATGATATCCAGGCTTTAATATGTGACCTCGATGACTTCAATTGGATGTGGATTATACTCAAGAATATCTCTTTCCCGACAGTTAACTCTCTAGACTAGCTATTTAGCATGCTTATGGCGTATTGTGTGGCGTATAATGTGGATATTTTGTGGAGATATAATAACCCCCCTTTGTTTTACACGTCAATACCTTACATCATGCAATGGCGTGAAGTAAGTTCGCTCTGCCTACCCCGCTAGGAAAATGCCCTAGCGGGGTAGGTAGAGCGAACCGAACGCCATATGGCACGGTCCTAACACACCTCACTCGCTTCTTTAACATTAATAATCCCTTTATAAAAGCTCTATGGTTTTGAACTTAACTAAACTAAACTTAACGCCACTTCCCTAGTGGGGTAGGAAGAACTTATAGTGGTAATGATTTGTGTATGATCTAAACTGCTATCATAACAGCTTTCAATATTTGAATATCGCTCTGAGAATCCATTAAAAACCAGAAAGTCTAGGACCTCTGGTAGTTTCTTGGGATCTGTGGGCCAATATGTTTGATAAATAAATATCCCACGACATCACATACATTGATCTGACTCCGAGGTAAGTAGCTTAAGCACTTCTGATACAGATGTCAAAAACAACAGTGGTAATACTAAAATATACTTAAATATTGGATATTAACACCCAGACCGAGCCATCGAATCGGGTGAGAATCCTCGTCCTCACCTCCGCTAGGTCCAAGCATGGCGGGATGAAGCGCGAGAAGCATTGCTCGTCATATGGTCGGAAAGACTTGATAACCCGGGACCTAGCCGGGAACTAGTTGATGTAATAAGTCCTCCGAGACTGGGTCAGCTGCAAACATGGCGAAATGACATTCAACCTGGCACAGACACTAACTGGCCATGGCTGTTTTGGTATATTTGTGCCAGGTGACAGGACGCGAACCGACGGCAGTTTGCCATAACTATCATACTGGAGCTATAGGCTCAGCCCAGCACACCCGGGAGCTGTGTCCAGCATGGTCAATCCCGCGCAGTCACCTGTCTGCGGTTATAGGTGGAGACCTCACACTGCTGACAATCACACGAGCTATGGTGGGCAGTGGGGAGGCGTGGCGCGCGATGGTGACATTTTGCAACACCGTCATGGCGCAAAAGGAGACGACAGAAACGGAGCGGGAGCGAGACCCGAACTCCCAGCCCATGCGCCGCAATAGGCCCGGTCGGCGTCGTGCGCATTTCACGGCACGCATGCCGCCTTAGCCTGCGCTAGCCAGTGATGAATCGGGGGGTCCATCACCGGCATCCAAGCCAGACGTAGACGCCCCTTGTGTTCCGGGGCGTCTAGTCGAAGTATAGCTCGATGGAGCAATGTTAAAGTCGTCCTCGCAAGAGCGACCGCAGGTGGGAGGGGTTCGTTGGTAGGCATAGCGTTCCCAGGGCTCCTCTCCAGAAGCGATGCGGCGGAACACCCCGGGTGTTTTAGTCAGTAGGAGTCTGACATACTTCCGCAGTTCCCTCGAGCCGTGGAAGATCCATGACGGATTACACCCGGGGTAAAAAAATAAGAAAATAAAAAACGGTCACTACGGAATGCACTATAGAGCTTGTCGAATATTTTGTGTGACCTGTGCTGAATACGTAGACGTTGTTCTTGTCAAGGCTTTTCTTCAGCTCTCGTCCTCTTGGAATAGTCAGACGTGACTCCCATGCAAAGAATTCAGACTTAAATGCAACATTCTTTGCATGGGAGTCTCGTCTATACTGTTTTACCAAAATATAAAACAGTACATCTGTACTGTTTTGTATTTTGGTAGTATTTTATGGTTTATATTTCTTTTCCCAATCACAGCAGTTCCTGCATGAGCAGTCCCGTCTGGATGGAAGATTGAGTAAATGTGATAGTCCTTGATTGTAATGCTGTTGAACTTATCTTTATTTACATAGGCTTCAATAAAGCACTTATGTGATTGAATATTAGTTGTGCTTCAGAGACAAGCAGTACATCAATGTATGCTATGGGAGTAAAATTTCAACATAATAACATAAACGACCAGGCTATTGATGTTCCAAGAAGCAACTGTATAAGCTGGCATTACTCTATTATAATTTTATTAATTACTGTTATTAAGAGGTTCCTCAGTATTGGTATATTGGTATATCCGCTTGGTCGATGAGTTTGTCTAGCTTAAGATCTTGTTCAGTGAGTTGGATTTCTAGGCTTTTGTTCTTGATAAAATGTTAAACTGTGAAGGGTTTTTTGGCTTTCTTTGCTTTTGATGATTCCTCCTGTTTACTTGACTCAAATATTTGTTTTGTTTCGTAAGTAAAATTATCAAAATATTGAATACGTATTTTTTGCTTTATCGAATACTTGGAAAATAACAAAGATACAGCGCTTCAAAAATCTAGAGCGCAGCGCATTTACGGAACAAGTGACGTCACAGGTAACTTTAACGCGCTGTATTTGTCATTCAAATTTATTTGAACAAAAGAAAAAAACGAAACCAATTTTTTTTTCTAATCTCACTATTACAGATAGACACCGGGTTAGGATACATAAAAGTAAAGATACACTTCATTTCAACATGCTATGTCGACCTAAGCCAAAACTAAGAGAGCTGCCTAATGTTCGGTTTCGGTTTCGGTTTTGGCAAGAAATCCTGACTCGGTCAGGCAGTCACTACTGATCATTTCTCTTTATTCAATGAAAGTTAATAAATTACAGGTACTAAGTAGAGGGATTTCGCATAAGCCAAAGGATTTAATTCTGCATTAAAAACCCGTCTAGATGAGAAAAAAAAATTGCATCTTAGTAAGGAAAAAATATTTTATAAAGTGCTGCTTATTATTGAAAAATAGACTTAACAATGTAGCTATACGCATTATTATTTATTGAGAAAAACTTGAAAGATAAAAAACATTTTAAAATAATTTTACACTTAGGCGTGTTTTTTGAGAAAAGTATCGCACTTATGAAAAAATATGCAGATACCATTTTTGTAGGAAATTCAATTATCTATAACTTTTACCTTTAGCATTTTTCAATATTTTGCACTACTCATGAGTTATTTGCCTTTTTCGATCATCCGCGCTTTTTTTTTAACTAACCTGATGTGTCAGACCTGAATTTCTGGATTGTTAAATATCTAGTACACACACAAATTTTCCCGTTGGTCCTATCCTTTCAAATTAAAATGGAAAACTGACCGGACTATTACTATCATCCCCAAGCTTCTAACCGCCCTACCTCGGATAATTTTAATGTTAGCGAAAACATAAACAGGGCATTTCTTTATAAAATCTGATGCTCTACAACTTTTATTCGAACCTTTTTTTTCTACTACTTACCGTTTTCCCAAAATTTCAAAAACAAATACTTTTTATTTTTTTTTCAAATGTTCTCGGGGGTGATTTTACAAAAAACTTACACAGTTCGTTTTTAAATCTTTCAAAGTAACTTATATCAAAAATTCAAGTATTTACCTCAAATTCGTATTTAAAGCCTTATTTTCTTGGACTATTAAGGCGTATTGAGTACCGGGTTTGTGATTATGTAGGCGACGAGCTAGCCACTTGTCATATATCATTACTTGTTCGCAATTTTCCATCTCATCCAACTCTATTTGATTTTTTCTCTGAATGTGATTTAGGGAGCATTTTGTCCCTTGGACTCTGCTTACCCCTTCGGGGGATGCGGTCGAGATGGTACGTACGTAAGTACTTAGAGTATCATATACTACTTTGTCTTTATTATAAAATACCATTTTAAATGTGTGTGTTTTCTATGTTCAGCCGAAATAGACCTAACAAATTAACTACATACAGTAAAAAAACCGGCCAAGTGTGAGTCGGCCTCGCACACGAAGGGTTCCGTACCATGATCTTTAAAAAGGCAAAAAATCATGTTTGTTGTATGGGAGCCCCCTTAAATATCTATTTTATTCTGTTTTTTAGCTGTTGTAGCGGTAACAAAAATACATCGTCTGTGAAAATTTCAACTGTCTAACTATCACGGTTCATAAGATACTGCCTGGTGACAGACAGACGGACGGACAGCGGAGTCTTAGTAAAATCGTCCCGTTTTTCCCTTTGGGTACGGAATCCTAAAAAACACCATACCCAATAGGAAAACCAACAGAATCTTCTATTTGCTTGCACAAAAACAGCAACATACAATACTCGTACTATGCTTAAATTTGTCTAACATGATATATGTACGACATCCGTTCCTAAGGTCCCAGCCATTCAAAAGTTGATGAAGCTTTTAGTTACATTCGCTGTCACGCAGACTCCCGTTTCCTCCCTCGACTAGATCCCGAGGGAGGCAGCTTCAATAGTTGCACTCAGCGTTCCTTAGAACCAGACGAATGGATGTGGGGTATGATATCAAGATATAATAGAGCGAATTTTTCAGAAACCTCGAAAGCACTAAGGCTTGCAACAGGAGGGTCTTAACATCTAGACGCAAAATATTGGTAAACTAATACTAACTTACTTACTTTAAAAGTTTTTCAACATTTGTTCATCATCTTCAAAGCCTTATGATTCGTTCGTAGAATTAAACCGCTTTGAATATTATCCTACATTTTATAATTCAAGTAAGATTTTAAGTTGTAAGTAATAAGTAATTTAAATTAGATTTTAGTAAGTCTGATTATGATCCAAAAAATTGTCTGTTTCCCCTATCCAAGGGTTACGAAGGTCAGATCGGCAGTAGCTTCAATGAAATTACCAGACTGGCTAAATCCTGGATCATGGTCTAAGCAGACTCCGTCTAAGCACGGGACAAAACGCCGGGAAGTTTATTTTAGTAAGTGTGATTGAGACAACTTGGTTAGATAAAATTTGCATTCTATAAGCGAAGACCACAAGATTATGTTAAGTAAGAGTTTGACACATTAGATACCGCACAGTGTTAATCTCCAGTCTAGACACATTTAACACTAGCGATAATATTCTGGGATTGCAGTCACACAGTGCTTTTCACTGATAGGTATTTTACAGGGATTATATCTAGTCGAAAAATTATTCAATATTATACATACATAACATCACGCCCATAATTCCCGAGGGATAGGCAGAGTCAAAGGGCCAGAAGGCCTCTTTAACCACATTCAGCCAGAAATAAAACTGAGCTGGGTTAGATGGAAAATTGTGAAAAAGTGGTGACAAGTGGCTAGCCTGTCGCTCTCACAATCATATACCCAAAACCCCATATACCATTAGTCGCCTATTACGACATGATATGCAAGAAACACAGTTGGCACATTCTTTTAAATTCCCAGATCAACATGGGACTTTTTTAAACATATATTCTATATGTATAACATACAGACATAATAAAATAAAATGACTACCTAGCCTGGAATTTTCTAGTTTTATACAAAGCGTGCCTAGATGTATGCTTGTACTATGAATACTAGATAAATTACAAACTCATGCAGTTATATATATATACATGCGGTAATAATTATTTGTATTTAAATCATTGGTGTTTAAAAACCCACTTAAGCATGCCTCCCCGTCGCCTAGGATACATAGCATACGTATTTATTTTGGCAAAAATTGTTGTACCAACTCAGTGAACTCTCCGAAAATTATGACCTAAAAACAGATAGGTACCTACATATGTTTCTAAAATTACTACTTAACATAACCCAAGCCATTTATCATCGTTCCCTTTGTAACGGAACTTGGCCCAACAAACAAAGCTCACCTAATCCCTGTTTCTAGCCCATTCACTGAATAATGTATCATGAAAGTGTAATTAATAGACGCAGTGAAAGGAAAACTATGTCGCGTCCGTGAGCCGCAATCATAACATACATACATAACATCACGCCCATAATTCCCGAAGGGGTAGGCAGAGTCAAAGAGGCAGCAGACCCCTTTAACCACATTCAGCCAGAAACAAAACTGGGCTGGGTTAGATGGAAAATTGTGAAAAAGTAGTGCCAAGTGGCTAGCTCATCGCCTACACAAAACCCGATACACCATTAGTCGTTTTCTACGACATGCTAGACAAGACCCAGACCAACATGCGATAACATGGATGGATCATAACATACATACATACATACATATTAGGCATCCGCAGAAAACCAGGATCGTACGCTTAGCGCCATCGCGACATATGCTGAGCGAAGACCTTTTAGGTACAACATAGTTTTTACTCTTTATAAGTTACAATGTTATGTATTATACATAACGTTGTATGTACCCAATAAACATTTTTCTTTTCTTCTTTTACATACGTACTATCCCGCCCTACCATAACGCACGGTCATTTATTAAGCTCACGTCGCTGCATTTCTGCCTAGTGGGATAGCTTTTATATACGGGGTTGTGACCGGCACAGTTTTCATTTGTTGTTATAGCGGTACAGTTGCAAAACTAACTTTTTGTAACTGTACTATTATAGACCGCTTAGTAAAACAGTTGGTTTAAATGCATTCTAGATTAAATGAAAGTGGGTAGGCGAACTATGTAGGTATTTGAAATGCTTTCATTCACTACATAGTACATTTTAATATTTTTGTTTATTATTCAGGTGGGGTTTTAATTCATTTTGTTTTTATTGGAAGCTAGGGAAATGGCGTGAAGTAAGTTAATTAGTTTGTTATTTTATTGCTGTTGTAGTAAGGCTCTAAATTAACGGGTTAACCTTTTTAACGATCCTTTAAACAGACGCGTTCATAATACTTAGATTTACATATATTTTAATATTATACAAGAAAATGTAATAACTTCAATTCACACAAATTATGAAAATAATTCCAATTTACGTAACAAATACAATCAAAATAGGACCTATTTATTATTTTTTATTTTTGCACAAATCTGGGCTTTTTAACTGGTCCAAGCCATACACACAACCAGATGTCCGCTATCTTAGAGTTCGCTCACTAGTCAACAGTCCCGACTTAGTTACGGAACCATTTCATCTCTCAAATATAGCATTCTGCATTTCACATTTCTGAATTTCTATAACCATTTCCGGCGAACTGAAATGGATTAAGCTAGAATCCTTGGATGCACATTGTACCTACAGGTAAATTTCGTGGTCCGAAATTCAGAGAATTTCTAATTAACTAACTAAACTTCACGCCACGTCCTTATCGGGGTAAACAGAGAGAACCGAACCCTATATGGCATGATCCTTGCAAATAGAGAGAATTTCTCCTAACAAATTAGACTATTTTATAGGAATACGAAAGTATAACATCATTTAAAAGTACCTACATTTAACAAAAGCGGCGGTAGCAAAAGATCAAAGCTATCTATCTATCTAATTTTTTAATTAAAAAATAAAACCTATATATCATTTTTTTTTAAATTATATTATGTATGTATATATGTATTTATTTATGGGCGGCAAGAGGAAATTCGGTTCGAAAATAGCACTTTCAAATGACTTTGGATATTTAATGAAATGTACTACGCAAGGGATATACCGCTAGGAAGATGATAGAGTAATAATACAATCGCTTCAATGTAATAAACAGATTGCATAAATATTTAATCGTCAACTAAGCGGATCCCGACACTAAATACTGAGAAACCTAGTAACATAATTACATGAACTAGATCAAGTTAAAGCTAATAGCATCTCGTAAAAAAAAAAAAAACAATCACAGAACACAGATAACTTGCTATCTGTGGTGGGTTTGTTTTTTTGAAAGGACATCGTTAGTTGGCCGAAGGCGGCCTTTTCTACCTACCGGACTGGCGGGGGAGCGGGAAACTCTCACCTACTGTGATCTATGTTTTCTTCCTCCATACGTCCCGGTCAGCCGTCATCAAGCTATTCACTTACCCACACACTAGCTCATATAACTTATATCGCTCTGAAAAGCCTCTTTGAAAATTCACAGCTTTTCATGAACCATAAAATTAAATTGTGAATGTAAATTTGTACCGAATGAATTCCAGAAACGGCATTAAAAACCACAACACGTCCACCCGACCGTGTCAATATTTCATGTAATTGCATATGTATTGTATGAGCCCAGCGAGATCATATATTTCTTTAATGCTATCGAGTGGTAAAATGAGTTACCAACAATTGTTTTCGTATTAAGTGAGCCCAGCGAGTGCATATATACATAACATTATAACTTAAAAAAGGTATATTACTCATATATTTTGACGCTGAAAAGAGTAACTACCGAGTTTCTTGCCGGTTTCTTCTCGGTATATCAGCATTCCGAACCGGTGGTAGATTCAAATTGCTCTACAGATTTTTGTAAAATTTACGATTTATAAGTGCTTTTTTGAGGACTACATAAATAACGACATTTTGAACATTATGCCCGTATTCCCCATAGGCGTAGGCAGCGTCAAAGGGTCAGCTAGCCTCCTTAACCACATTTAGCCAAAAAATAAAACTGGGCTGGGCTAGATGGAAAAAAATATTTTCATCCCGGAAAAATCCCACGGGTTGCAGATCTCTGAATCGGGCCACGCGTGCCGCTAGAAAAACTACTAATTATTTATATGCTTGACAAGCTCGATGGCGCATGCGGTAGTGACCCTGCCTCATGCGCCAAGAGTTGTGGGTTCAATCCCCACCCAGGACAAACATTCGTGTGATGAATACTTGTGTTTGTTCTGTGTCTGGGTGTTAATATCCAATATTTAAGTATACATTTGTAATACCACTGTTGATCCTGATATCCGTAACACAAGTGCTGTGATGCATTCGGATATATGCTTGATGTATAGACCAGAAAATCAAAAGCAATTCTCATTCGAGCCGCGTGAGTCATTGTATGTACCTACTCACGTGGTCGTAGTCTCACCTAACAATACAGCCCGGCAATATTACCGTCTGCTAGAACACGTGTATAATTGTACCGAGGAAGCTTTACACGTCGATGGTTTCATAACAGGCGTACAGACAGTATAAAGCGTAGGTTCCCAACGGGGGTGATGACAACCGCCCCCTAGTGGGCGCTGGATATTTTCGAGGGAGCGGTAGCGGGCCCAAAGGCAAATGAGGGGCGTTTTATCAGTTACTTATAATAATACTTGCCTCTATTATCAGGAAAAAAACATCGTATCAAGCCGTCGAAGATGTCTCAGACAAGGCCACGAATTGCAAGATTATAGAGAGATAATTAATTCAATTTGTAATTATTAATAGATAATAATATGCAGATATATATTATTAACCCCCCCCCCCCCCCCCCTGGTTGCTTTTTTTTTTCATTTAAACAGGGGTGGTAACCCAAAAAAGGTTGGGAACCTATGGTTTAAGATAACGAGTGATGTAAAACATTGATTTATAAACGAGATAATTATGAGCTCACCAGAATTAGATCAAATATTAAGTTAGATATTTTAAGCAAGACCTTGATTTATTATTTAAGTGAGATGAGACAGGAGACCTCTATTGAATTCAGGTAATCCTATTGTTCTAGCTCACGTGACTCTAAAAATAAGTAAGATCGCGTGACCTTATACCTAAGTGATTTTTTTTTAAAGGAAACAATTTATTTAGTGACAAAACTTATCAAAAATAAAAAATATATGGTAAGTAGCAATAAGTAAGTGACACTTTATAGGCCTACTCAGCATGTGTCGGGCAGCCTAGTGGCGCCACGACTCTAGTCTTCTGTACAAGTCTATTTATTCGGTCCTAGACAAAAATCCACAAGACTGATCATCTGATACTTACTTAATTACTACTTACGCCTTAAGCCAGCCGTTCCGGTCTGTTTCGTGCCAAATTTATCCAGTCGGGCACTTGGGACTTGGAGCTCCTTCAGGTCTTTCGCCACTTCATCAATCCAGCGATATTTGGGGCGCCCAACTAATGTCAAGTTTTATTTTTGCAAGAAACCTAGCCTATAACTGTCTACTTGGTAGCATTCTTGTTTATCAATGTCTATATCTTTTATTCAATATTTCTGATTTTCCTTTTAAAGTTCAAACCTACAAAAAAACATCGTGTTAAAGCATTGATGACCATATTAACCATTATTAATTATTAATAATCGTAGAGCTAGTAACCATGATCCAAAAATTGTCTGGTTCCCCTATCTTAGGGTTACGAAGGTCAGATCGGCAGTCGCTTTAATGTAATTACCAGACACGCTAAATCCTGGATCATGGTCTAAGCGGACCCCGTCTAAGCACGGGACATAACGCTAGGAAGATGATGATGAATAATCGTAGAGCTAGTATAAAAGGATCATGAATGTTAAAGAAGCAAGCAAGTGAGGTGTGTAAGGATCGTGTGGCATATAGCATTCGATTCTATCTGCCTACCCCGCTATAGAAGTAACGTGAAGTTTGTTAGTTAATAGTAATAATCCTTTAAATAAATAAATATCAGCTTGGACTGCGAGGTAAGTCGCTTATGTACTTGTGTTACGGATATCAGAAACAACAGTGGTATTTCAAATAGATATTTAGATATTGGATATTAACACCCAGACAAAAAACAAACACAAGCATTCATCATACGAATATTTGTCCTGGGTGGGGCATCGAATCCACAACTCTTGGCGCCATCGAGCTTATTAAAATCAAATGCATCGATAGTAACGATTACAATGACTTCATTATCCGTGCACGTGCTAAGTGCCTAAATAATAAAACAGCATTATAATTATGCAATTAAAGCTGCAGGGGTGCGGTTCGCTTTCCAGGTATAATTAGAATATTAAAAAGCCTTTAGAAAGTGGCGCGGAAGCCGAGAATCACAATTAAGCAGTAATTATTTTCTCTCACTCGATTCCACCTTTTACTGTGAAGCAAATTTAAACATGGATTTGTTTTTGCCACTTGCGGAGCAAATGTTAAGAGCGTGTTGTTTACAAAATGTACTTTAGGCGTATAACACTGAGTACATTTTCATAATTGAGAAGGTTATTTTTCCCCTTGCCAGTCAATGTCAAAGATAAAATATTCCTTGTTTACAGGGGTTTCTAGTTTCAAATTGACATAAAATTAGGTAATTACATAACAGTACATTTAGTCAGAAAAGTATCGGGAATGGATGATTTGTTTATGGTTCCAAATTCAAATTTTAGTTTTTGTTGTTGTTGGTAGATTGGCACAACTGTTTTCTATTTTGGCGCGGAGTTTGAGTTGCATCTGTTTTTAATATTAAATACAGTGCTGTTTTTAGTTATATCATATCTAGTGTGTATTGCGAATTTCATAATCGACAAAAACATCGAACAAAGAGTTTGTCTTAAATTTTGCATCGCCAATGAAATTTCATGTTCGGAGTCACTGAAAATGTTACAGAAGGCTTACGGTGAATCGACTTAACCAAAAACACTTGCTTATGAGTGGTACAAAGAGTTCAAAAGCGGTCGAGATGTGATGGAAGATTTGCCTCGCTCGGTAGGCCATCAACGTCTTCAACTGTAGTTAACATCGCAAAAGTGAAGGAAATAGTGACTGAAAATCCTCATTCAACTTTGAGAGAGATAGCTCCCGAACTTTCTGTATCTCACAAGTCGATCCGTACCATTTTAATTAATCATTTGGGTATGAAACATATTACCGCTACAATCACCATATTCACCAAATATGGCTCCAGCCGACTTCTTTCTTTTTCCTAAACTCAAATTACCACTTCGTGGCACCCGTTTTCAATCGGTAGAAGTCATAAAGGAGAATTCGCGGCGAGAACTGAACTCAATTCCGGAAACAGCATTTAAAAATTTTTTTGATGATAGGATTATTCGTTGGCGTAAGTGTATCGTTTCTAAAGGAGCATACTTTGTAGGTGATAAAATAAATTTGGATGAATAACAAACATTTTGTGTATTATTGATCTTTTCCCGGGACTTTCTTGACAGAATAGTATATATAATGAGGACGCGTAAGAAATATTTAGTCTCACGAAATTGAGAGGCAGGAAAATATTATCGTGTAAAGGCATACCCAGTATATATAAATTTGAGCCGATTTGGTGTGTAACTATAAAAATTTCGTTTATTTATTTTCACTTTATTTCAAATTTGTTTGTTTAGGTCCCAGGTTTGGCCTCCTAGAACCGATAATCGATACACGTTCACTTCGCAAAACGTCATCAATCACACTGTCAACCATTTGGCGAGCGCGGACCTCAGACACAAAAAAAAAATTGCAGTGAGGTAACTACGTACTAGTTAGTCATTGCAGCTTATGGAGTGCTGACAACAAAAGCAGTATCCTCGCATCCTCTGAAAATTTGGTCGAGGATTCCCCGCTCCGATGCCAGAAAGGAAATCTTACGCCAATTTTTTATATCTCCCGATTCAGATAGGCCCGGGACAAGTGCAGAGTTTTTCCAACTTTTTTATTTAATGGCATTAACTGCAAACCTTGACCTTTTCTCAAAAAAAATACTCATGTTTAATGTTTACATACATCTAGATAGTTTACATAATACTCTAAAAATATTGCAATAGCAGCAATCAGGAAAAAACTTAACTGTGTATTTACTGATACGCAAAACGAACCTAGTACCTATAAATGCCAACTTATAGAAAAAATAATAAAACAATAATAGCATGGTTTTCTTATGGATTTACATACATACATACACTTATACAACAACATCACGCCCATAATTCCCGAAGGATTTTTTTTTTTTAAATATCATATTACATCACATACATTGATCTGACTCCGAGGTAAGTAGCTTAAGCACTTGTGTTACGGATATCAGAAACAACACGGTATTACAAATAGGTACTTAAATATTGGCTTAAATATATTAACACCCAGACACAGAACAAACACAAGTATTCATCATACGAATATTTGTCCTGGGTGGGAATCGAACCCACAACTTTTGGCGCATGGGGCAGGGTCACTACCGAATGCGCCATCGAGCTTGTCAAAGGATGGATTTACATTTAAAAAATCTAATCAGGTATTATCAACCTGTAGCTTGCCTTCCTCCATGAGATTTTTTTTTTTTTTTTTTACTTGAGGAATGCTTACTTACGCACCATCCAGTTAGAGTCCTGGGTGGACCTAAAAGGGTGAGTCGGGCTCGAAACCGGTAGCAATCTCCGGAGACCCTACCGACTAAACCTCAAGGCTGTCGTTCTTCGGGCGCTAACGCAAAACCAACGGGATCCCCACTGTCGGGATTCATCTCGTAAAGTCTACGCAGCGCGCGCTGCCGCCTGGCGGCCCATCTCGAGGGAGTGGTATTCTCCCCCAGAACACCGAGGGTGGTGTTTCACGACCACATAGACAGCTGTGTACCCTATCCTGACGGACCGGGTGTAACACCTGCAGTCGGCTTCTCCGGGGACGATAGAGTGCCAGAGGACCCCTCCCCTAACCCCCACGACCCCAAAGGCCCTTTTAGTCGCCTCCTACGACAGGCAGGGATACCTCAGGAGTATTCGGAGCCCCCCCTGCAGGGCGCTCCTCCATGAGATTGGACCTACCCCGGTCAACCGTCGCGGTCACGCCGCAACCAATTTTTTTTCACTGTGTCACGTTTCTAAACGTACGCGAAAATTGATATTGATGTTAATGACGTGTAATCCGCCGCTGACATCACACACATTAGTTCACCACAAATTTCACTGACCAACGGATAATCGAGTTTGCCTGTGGCGTAAATGGTTGATTTTGGCCCGTAATAATTGACATTAAAAGGGTCTGATGGAGGTTGACAAACCAATTGTCGGCGTGTAGTTTGAATAGATTAAATTAACATGTGAAACTGACCTAGTTGGAAACTTAAATGTCCGTTGCAATACACTTTCTGAATTGTGGGCCTTTTTTTGCAAAGATATAAAAGATCATATAATTTTATGTATCTATTGTCCCATGTTGATTTGGGATATAAAAATGTGGCAACTGTGTTCATTGCCTAGCATCTCGTAATGGGGACTAACGGAGTACAAGATATTGGTTTTGTGAATATATCGGGGCAAGCTTCTTGTCACAAATTTATCACTATTTTCTATCTAACCCAGCTCAATTTTATTTATGGCTAAGAGTAGTTCGAGGAGCTTACTCATCTATTGACTTTATCTTCCCCTTTGGGGACTGCGGGCGTGATATTGAACGTATAAATTGGCGAAACTCCCATCACCCTCTGCTTGGAGAAACAGAGGACGGTGTATCGGACTCGAAACGACAAAAAATTCGGTATAGGTACTTATTTTTACCAATTTAAAAGATACAAACTTTTATTATGATTTACTCCATAGATTTCTCAAACCAGTTCCGAAACTATAGGTACCAGTCAGTGAACGCGTTAACAAGTTTTCGCTTTACTTACATTAAACATCTAAAGGACTCGTATTTCCTCATTAACAATAACAATGCTAAGTATAACATACACCACGGATCTGTCCCGTCCCAACTCAACGTATATTAAGACCAGAGGTACCCAACCTGTGATCCGCCGACCACCAATTGTCCGCACGGCCAAATTTTTGGTCCGTGAAACACCTAGTTTGTATAAGTTTTAAATTACAAATGTTTAATTTAAAATTGACACATTTAATTTTCAACCATATGGGCCTTGCTGTCAATAATGAAATAAAAGTCGTTCACAGCCACAAAAAGGTTTAGAAACCCTGTTTTAGACGGTAAACCAGGGATGTTTGTCTATCTTCTGAAGCGCAGCGCAAACATTCGGTTCGTCAGGAGTCTATACCGCGTTTTATCTGCCACCGTGCATGTGGAAACATCACTTTACAATTTTGCGTGCGCCAGCGCTCAAAGAGACGATAACAAAGTTTCGGTTCCGAAATTGAATAGCGACTGTGACGAGCGCTTTAAAATCGATTCAGTTTCACCGGCGACACAGAGTCGGTAGGACACCGCATGTGTAAAATTGTTCGTACAATCGAGACTTCGTATGCGATGAATGGTACGGAAAAACGACAAAATTCATTGCTTTTTAAGTAGGTACTATAAGAGCTATCTACAATGCAAGCAGCAATTGGTAATTTTAAATAGACGATAAGTTGCTTATCGTGGATAGCTATTATTTGATATCTTCTCGTATGAAAAAACTTCTAATAACTAGCCGCAAGGAGTAATCAATATTCGATATTAAGATGCAACCCTTACTACAGTTGCGACTTGGATGGATAGCCAATTTAAGATTTTGTAATAATACACATTTGACTTGAAGGCCAGTACTTTGTTATTTTTTTTTCCTACACATCTCTTGTATAATGGTAGGCTGTTCACAGCTTCTTGTATTATGTCTGCATCAATTTTTGAACAAAAAACTTCGAAACGATATTTAACCAATATTGAATACACATTATATATCTGAACGAGTAGTGCAATGCAACCATTGTTTTTATTCATTCGAACATTTTTCCCGTTTATTTATTTTACTTGAGTAAATACACACAGCACGCGTAGCTACGCCCATATTTTATTGAAAGCTGGTTTTTTATTGATCATTTAATGTGTTGAGCAGAAAATAAATAAGTGTAAAAAATTTACTGAATGTGTTATGGTCTTATCTTGGACAGTTTTATGATACCGATTGCTTCGTGTTACAATTAGTTTTTATGTTTTTTTTTATTATGTTGCTTACATTTGTGACATTCTTTATTTGTGTATGTATGGTTAGTTGTATTATCGATAGACGGGTTAAAAAAATCACGTTTATTTCATATATATAAGTAAGTATACAGTAAATTTCTGAAGCCATGCTTTAAAATCTGCTTAAATATAGGCAGAAGCGTATTTTTTCTTGAGAAGGTATTCAAAGATAAGCCTTTTCGTCTTAACTCCGCTAACGCAAGATTCTTGCAAACAAAACCTTAAGAAATATATCTACAGGAGGGTGTCTCAGCTCTCCAAGTAGCGACATAAATAAAAAACTTCCCTCGCAAATCAGGTAGCACCAAAAATAGATCGTAAAGTTTCCCGCTTGCAACACGATCGATAATGTACAAGACAATGTAACTTAAGGGTCCATCCTTGTTGGAACTTCGGAGATCAGCCAATCTGCGCCCAACTTCCTGATTTGTTTAAGGGATTAGTGTTGCAGGATTATCGGGAAAGGGGATAACTTGGCGATCTTAATATATATAGTTCAGAGCTGTAGCGCTCCGTACAGGAGTAATGCAGTAGGTGGGTAAGGATAGACCCATATCCATATATAAGTCAACTCTTTCTATGGTAAGGAATGATGAGTAATTATGACAAATTTTGTAAAACCATGTTTCGTTCCCTGTTGAAACAATCTGGTTAAATAGAGGAAATATTTATGCTCGAAGAATTTTTAGGGAGACAACATCATCTTTTTTATTAACATAAATGCGATAGTTAGGATGGATGCTTGTCACTCAGTCGGATCTAAAGGGCTATTTACTAAATCTGTATGAAATTTGGCAGACAATTAGACAGTTAGATCACCTGTGGCCTGGAAATGCACAGCAGTCAATCTACTTATTATCTGGAAAAAATATAGATCCTGCAGGATAATTAAAACTTTAATTTATTTATTTACAAATACTTTATTATCATTCTCGCTCTCTCTATACCTCATTCTATATTAAATAGGTAGAACTTCACGCGGATGGAAACCCGCACCGCAAATTAGTTTCCTATAGGTAATAATGAGTTACATAAGGTAAGAGGTTTCGCATGAACTAAAAATAACTCATAAACTTAAAAATTTTTTGTATTATGCAAACAGCTTTATGTGAACAACTTGGAACTGGCTGCATGTTACTTGTTACTCTGTCGTCTTCCCGGTTGTATACTTACTTTTTGGACGACTAAGTTTACGAACGCGCCAGAGGCGTTTTTGAAGTTCGATAATAACGGAACGAAACGGAAAGTGGTGTGTATATTGTTAAAACTTCTACCCCAGTAGTTATGTAACATCTGTAGTGTTATACCAGCTGTGCCGGCCGGTTTCGCCCGCGTTTGTGGTTAATATTGTATAGTTATAGCCTTCCTCGACAAGTTTGCTAACTAACACTGAAATATATTTTTTTTTAAATATCCGACGACATCACATACGTTGATCTGACTCCGAGCTAAGTAGCTTAAGCACTTGTGTTACGGATATCAGAAACAACAGTGGTATTTCAAATATATGACCTAAATATTGGATATTAACATCCAGACAAAGAACAAACACAAGTATTAATCACACGAAAGTTTGTCCTGGGTGGGGATCGAACCCACAGCTCTTGCGCATGGGGCAGAATCACACCGAATGCGCCATCGAGACAGTCAAAAAAGAATTTGTCGAATTGGACGAGTAGTTCCTGAGATTAGCGCATTCAAACATCTAAAACTAACTCAGCTTTACAATATTAGTATAGATGATGTGGAATTATAATTATTTTATTTATTTACAAGTGCTTACACAGATAAATAGGATTGAAGTGTCTGTTTTTAATATTTAAATAACAGCTAACTACTAAAATGCTAATAAAAATTTAAACTGTACTTTAACAAAAGAATGTTTTTTTTTTCTTAACTTTGGTAAATAAATATGTATATTTTAGTTTTGAAATGTTAAAGCATAGAAGTTCATTTGCCGTCAATCAATGAAAATTACAATACTTTTAACTAATAAAAAATGTATATACGACAGCATCATTACTTGATT
Source organism: Glyphodes perspectalis (assembly GCA_951394215.1). Lineage (NCBI taxonomy): Eukaryota > Metazoa > Arthropoda > Insecta > Lepidoptera > Crambidae > Glyphodes > Glyphodes perspectalis. The sequence goes on along the minus strand of OX596201.1, from coordinate 15,434,313 downwards.
TAGGTAAACAGCTGGATACGAATATGTGTATGTACAAACACATGTATATCACGAGGTTTGGTCCAGTTATTTTAAGCCTTCAATTTGACCTACTTTGCACGGGAAAAACAAAGTTTGCCTATGTTAACACACTGGCAATACCTGATCAAACTTATACCTACGTTTATAAAATATTTTGTACATGCTGTATGCAACAATACCATTGTATAAGGAGATTAAATTAATTTATTTTAGCCCAAAATTTACTGATTATTTTTACCAAATATATATATTCCACTGCTTATAGAATTTTGGAACGTTTTCCTCTTTCTAAATGCACATTATTTTTTCTCCCCCTGGTAGATAACTTATAAAGTATAACAGCTTAATTAAGTATAGAACTATACTTTAGTCTTCTATTTACTTTTATGCTTTGTTGTTGTCGAAAATTACGATTTTTTTAATGTAGGTACTTTATCTACCCCTGATGAGTCATGGTTTTAAAAATATGAGTAGAATTACCCTTAGATTCGGCATCGCCGCTCTGGCATATGGCTCTGGAGCAACGCGAAGAACACACAAAAAGACGAAATACATACATACCCGAAGGGGTAGGCCGAGTTAAAGGGGCCGAAGACCCACTTCAACCACATCCAGGCAAATACAAAACTGGGCTGGATTAGATGGAAAATTGTGAAAAAGTAATGATAAGCGGTGAAGAGACGAAAGTTGATACAAAATTAATCTTTGAAAGGCACTCAAAATATAATTAGAAAAGTAATTAACCAATTTCTATTAACCTCAATTGAAATTTCGCTGTTATTAATAAACTTTCAGGTCATAGAAAGAACGTGCCGAAGTAATCGCAATTGCCTCCATTATTTCTTACCCCTATCGATCTTCGCAGAACGCAACTAAGTTGAAAACTTTACCTAAATCTGGTGGAGTACAGTCGGGCGCAAAATACCTTTCTATCTCAACATAGACTTTGGCACTTACATATAGTACTAGGTACCTATTATATTAAATATTCAATTTTAACTTTTATTATATAGTAATATATACCAGTGGTTTTTATAGATTTAAGTCATTTCCAGTCTTTTATGATGTTTTATGTTTTCAGCCACTTTTATAATTATAGTTGTATCCATAATTTTAAAAGTTGTATAATAGGCTTAACTAATTTAAAGGACATTATATTCTCTAAATTCACTAGAAAAAATCAAAATGTTTTCCTCGATCTATCAGGATAGGATTACTTGCTTGTGACGACATATGTTGCGAAGCCATATTCTCTCTAGCTGACATGAATAAGCAATGATGGTTCAGAATAAATACTTTCTTAGTGTTCTACAATTTAAAATGTACGATGCCGTGCCATATTTTCGCATTCCACTGTACCAATATTAGCGCCCAGGATTCAGTAGCGCAGCGCTGCAACTTTATCGATAAAGTTGCGAGATAACGCAACTTCCTAACTTCACGTGCCAGTTATACCAACTCCGGAGAATTCGAGAGGAGTTTAACATTTCTGCTCGATTCCCCAAATTTTATTTATTTTTGGGATTAAAGCTACTTTATGTTATTGCTGCTGAACAGATTCATCTTTGTAAAACGATCTTTGCGACTGATATTTTGTTGCTGGGAAAACTGCCTCAGAACAAAGGTATACAATGTGTTGGGGATCGGACTTCCGACACTTTACCAACGTGTTGTATGTTCAATTTTATTGACAAAAAACTACAGGAACTGCGGGGTCTGTTATTTTTAATAAATAAGCGACTACATCACAAACATTGATCTGACTCCGAGGTAAGTAGCTTAAGCACTTGTGTTACGGATATCAGAATCAACAGTGGTATTACCAATATATACTAAAATATTGGATAAAACACCCAGACACTGAACAAACACAAGTAATCATCATACGAATGTTTGTTCTGGGTGGGGATCGAACCCACAACTCTTGGAGCATGGGGCACTACCGAATGCGCCATCAAGCCAGTCAAATTATTTTGGGGATTTCGGGCGTAGTGGTATGTAGGTACGTATGTATGTTTATTCATTATAAATCAAACGAGCAACTTTGGAATTAATGTTTGTAAGTAATTCATCTATATTTCCTTTTACAATGGAAGTCATTTCGTTTATCTTGAACTTTTATCTGTTTCCTCTTTTCTTTCTTTCTTTACTTGAGTAAAAAGCATCCTGACATGCTTATAAACTCTCGCTTGTATAACATTAGTAAGTTGAAACAAAGGGATGACAGGCTCGTTGGTCGAGCGGTCAAAGACCCTGGGGCAAAGGGGAATCCCGCTAGGGGCAAATGCTTCGTGTGATGAACATGGACATTTGTAGGTACTCGAGTCATGGATGTTTATAAACGTATTTAAGTATGTCCACCCGTTCACCTAGTATCCATAGCACAAGCATAGGCTTAGTTTGGAACTAGGGAATTGGTGTGTCAGTCAGAAGAATTTATTTATTATTTATAGTATTGTGGATATACAAGAATAAATGAAAACATAAACAATATTTAGCTTTATTTACATATGTACAGAGAATCAAAACTTTCTAATACTAAACTTTGGTACACGATAAAATATACATTTGAGAGATTATACTTACTTGTAAAGTGGTAATATTATCTACTTTTATAATTGTTTCACATTAATCGATCTGACTTTACAAAAGTGAGGTACAATTAATTATGATTGTTAGACAAAATTCATTTGCGTAAAAGTCAAATAAAGGGACTTGTAATTACACATTAGTTTTAGTGGCAAATTACACATCGGACTGTTAGAAGCAACCGTGGGGAGCTACACAAATAGCCATTAGGTTTATTAAATACCTATTTGTACTTCAATAACCATTAAATATATTTCTTGCATGATATTAATGTATTAGTACAAGCCGTCGGAAATATCTGCGAATCTCGCTGGGATGAGCGTCCCCCCGCGCTACCCCGCAGCTCGCCCCGTTTTCGCCTATCCAGTACCGCTGCTAACGTAGGCGCCGACGCATGACGTCAATAAGCCAGGTTCACAGATATTTCCGGATTACTAATTTACTAACAATTTATGATTGACTAAATTAAGTACCAACAGTTGATTCTAGAGTCAGATGTCAGAACATAACATTTTGATTTAACAATTAAATATACATATAAACAAATATATATTTTGAAATTAAGTGGTCTACTAAGTTAGCCAACCTGAGCAATGCAGACTACCGTCAAGTAAATATTTTTTTTGCTTTTCTTACCAAAGGCCAAAAATATCTATTTACTAATTGGCCTGAAGTAGAAATCAAAACCCACTTCGAAAAATAATAGACTACAATCTCATGTGTAGGAAAAATACGTTAAAAAAGCACAAGATTCATGTCACAATATAATGACGCACCTACCCTAGACCTTTCTACTAATAAATACAATTGAAAAAAGTATATCATACGGCTCACGTGCTAGCAAAATTTATCTTTACAACTAACCTTTAACAATCGTATCAATATATTCGTGTTCCTTATCTCTAAGGCTGGCTTTACAGTCACGCTTACGCCGGCGCGGATGGCAAGCGATGCGGGCCACGTGATACAGTGAAAAAATGCCCGCGCTCACCACCCGCGCTGATTACAATACAAAAACGGTCTTACGAGACGCGCTTGCTACCCGCGCGGCCGGCAGCGTGACTCTGAAACCAGCCTAATGTACGGTGAACAAACAAATCTACAATGTACATGTCAAATTGCGTATTCCCCTACACCCTACAATCCTAACACTTTAGGTTTTAGTAAGCGTAATATCCATTCAGGCTTATTTGTGGCACAGGCCAAGGCTCTCGACTCCAAGCCCATACATAAAGCTATAACTAGTGGTGGGAATTGGCAGTACAATTTTGCGGGATTCCATGATAAATAATTGTAGACGTCCAACAAGTTTGCATATGGTAGGATTAGGATTACGCTTAAACCTGCAAAAAAAATTTACGTACTTATACATTTTCATTTTGCAATCATATGGAAAACGGGTTTACTTAATCAAATGTCGACTGATTCAATCAACAATCTAAATCTTTTGTTTTATTGATTTCTTGATTTTAATGAATTTTGTTCAGAATTGTCAGCAAACTGTAGCTTTGAATACAATGTAATGTTTTGGAATATTATTTTTTTAACTAGTTCTTACTTCTTTTTAGTTTTTCTGTAAAGAAAATGTAGTTTATTTGTATATTATAATATTCAAGAAATCCCATAATCCCGATGTATCCATGCCATCATAATTTTGCGGTCGCCAGTCCCAAATTGCACTCCCTATTCCGATCCCCGGTCATAACACATGAGTTAACAACCCACGCAAAGGGGAAATTTTAAAGGACATTTGAAAAGGTTTCAAAGGTCAATACCTGTAAATGTTCAACTTAGATTGTCGGCTCGGCAACACAAGTAAATTTCGGGTGACGCCAAAATGTTTATCTTCATCTTTTCAGAGTAACCTTTATATATTAAAATAACAGTTACACAGATGCTATATAAAGCCCCTACCTACTATATAAACAGTAATAACGTGTTCACATAGAGAGATGACAAAATAAAGCCTCATTTATTAAATATGAGGTATTTGTTGTGAAAATGAAAAACATTTTCATACTCCAACAAATGGATTGTCTATTTCACGAACTATGAAAACCCATTTAATTGTTTCTTGTATCTTCAAAGTAACTAAAGAAGAAACAGAAAGAAAATAACTATTTAATGGATTCTCTTTTAAAATAATCCCTCTGTTTGAGCATGTATAATACACATAATATGTATAATACACATACATAATAATTTACATAAGACTAGTCATTTACTCTTAAACTAATTAACTAGTGTTGCTTTCACTGTAGACGATATCCATTTCTCTGAAAATCTCAGAGATTCCTCTAACGATGCATCATCAAATTATACAAATCGATAATTTATTCATACCATCTTATCGACCGTAACCTCAAAGTTAATTGAGACCACTTTCTACGATAAGACGGCTATAACTTGCACGGTGCGTGCTCGCCTTACAAATATGGCTCCGTTATGCTATTTCCCCGGTATAAAAGCCGGTTATCTCGTAAATGTCAATTTTGATAGTTTTTATATAACAATAAATACTGTGATTCGAAAATTACGAACAAACCGATCGGTGAGCCACAGTTGCAATAACAGAATTAATATCATTGCTATTTAACAATTCAGATGCTAGAACTGAAAGTAATAAGCAAGATTTGTGTAGATATTAAAATTGTAAATGAAGCCATATTTTCAGTTGTGGTCATCAGTCAATTTGAATAGCGTTTAAAGAGATGCATTTCAATTACATTCAATTCACGCAACAATAACTCGGCAACGTTTATATTACTTGACTAGTATCAATTTATTATTAAGACTTTCGTTTGTTTTTCTTGTCACGATAGCCATCTTCACAATGTCATTAAATAAATATAGACTAATGTTTACTGTATGTTGTTCGATATCGATTCGAAGAAAATAACAAAGAGTTGGACTGTATTTTTCCAATATCCAACCCGGTTCGCATTTTACGTCGTATCGTTTGTCCGACGTTACATCGGAATGGTCAAATCAAGTTCAGCAGCACTACAAAAGCAATCATTATTGCAGATTTTATTTCTGGAGAAATCGAGTTTACGATCAGCAGTTATTTTTTAGAGTTACAGCTGAAATCTGTAAATTGTGGCAGGGATTAGAAAATATTCTGCGAAATGTATCTTCAAGGTAATCTGAAAGTATTTTTTAAATTAAATTTGACAGAATTCAGATTTACCAAGAGTTAAGATTGTTATTTTTAATTATCCCTACAAAAGCCGTATTGTGGACTTTAGATCGGTCAATGCCTTGTCTCCTTTTAATTAAATACAATTTTTAAGAGGACTTGAAACAGTAATTCTGGGAGGATAAAATATGACCATTAAACGTACTTAGGGACGACAAAAATTCTGTAAAGTGTATATTAAATTTGACAAATTCGAAGTATCTAAAGGGTCATACATCACGTACAACTAAATTGGATAAAAATAGTTTTGAAAATATATGTCGCTTACATTAAATACAAAACTACGACTGTCTTCTCCTGTCTATACAACAAACAGCTCTTTTTAAATTCTCAGCGAAGCCCAACTTGGGGCTTTGGACCATTGTTTTGCATATCTCTACTACTGGCGATTTCGTTCCATCAGTCTTTTTGCCGCCGTCTCCCACGTTACCTTCCTCGTCGGATCACGTATCTGAACCTTGATACTTTACTATAAGGTCCAATTCTTCTTCGTTGGGCTTCACCGATCGCACTTCGGTGGCCTCAAACTTCTTGGGCCTCTCCATCGTATTTTCAATGTTGACAAGCACATCAGCCACACATCTATGATCTTCCGGAGAGTGAACTTCTGCCTCATCACCAATGGGAGTATCTCGATCTTGGTCAGCACTACCGTTGTTGTTTTGCTTGTCTTTCTCTGTCTCGGCTTTGCTGTCTTCTTCTTCACTGTTCTCTTTACCTTCTAATATCATTTTGGGGGTGGATTCTTCGATGACGCTGTCTGTTGGTGCTTCGTTGATGCAGGAGTGGGTAAGTGTGAAGGGTAGTTTAAGAGATACATCACCACCCATCGCACTGAGGGTAAGTTTCACTTTGACGTAGTAAGACACGTAAATGGCGAATACGTTGCGATCTTCAGGGTTATTGTTGCAAAGGACGGTAGACGCGAGACTTGCGCCTGATTTCGAGTAGGAATCTTCGAGGGCTATCCAGTTCTTGGTCACTCCTGTGGACAATTCTATTATTTAATTTAGGTACCCATATCAAACATTTTTACATACCTATTAATTGACAGAAATTCAGTCAGTCTGATGTTCTAAAATATACAGCTTGACTCTTATTTTTACGAATATACAATAATTTGGCAAAAGTCAAGCTTATCTCCATAGCCCTAATATTTATTTATGAAGAGCCATGAGAAATGGCAATGCCAAATGAATGCAAACGCATAAAACAACAAATCTAAACAGAATTACTATGTATTCTTATAAAGTCTAAATTCATCAAGCCGGTTGTTCTATTTCCTTAACATTCTCAGATAGTAAAAATAAAGACTATTAAGTTTAGAATTTAAAGTAGATTACAGGCAACGTAACAAATACAAAATGTAAAGAACAATCCTCATAAGTCTTCTACGGGAAGAGGTCTTTACCTCTTTGGTCCTTACCTCTATGCGGCGTCAGCGTGTAGGTATCTGTGTGTGTCTGTCCAGGCATCACTGGTGTGCCACCACACTTCACCACCGCCACCACATTCTTGAACTTGCCGTTGGAGAACATGCAGACGTCCACGTGCTGCACCACCAGGGTCTGTGTGGTGGAATAAGTAAATAAATGTGTGACAATATTACATTCTGATTAAATTCCAAAGTAGATTGAGCACTTGTATTAAGGAAACAGAAATCACTGAACGCATGTTTATTAACGAGCTAGCTACTTGTCACAATTTTCCATCTAACCCAGTTTTATTTTTGGTTGAACGTGGTTAAAGGGGCCTGACGCCAGGCCTCTTGGTATTGCATTGCTTCTTGAGAGAGCATTGAAACTGAAACATTTTATTATCTTTAAAAAAACATCCCCATTAGGTTCTTAAATATATAAGTAGTTGGTGATTTCTTCTTGTTTCGTACCGTCCTGTATAAAACAAGAAGACATCGGTCTCAAAGCCCTTATGCTAACAAGCAAGAAAACGAACACTTCTCTAGATACTTAAAGTCTAAATAAGTTATTTTTTTAGGGTTCTGTAATTCTCAAGAAAAAACCTTTACAGGGCCATTTTGCTATCCGTCCACCTTTGTCTACGCCTTTAAATGTAACGCAAGCAAACAATAATGCGTGAAGAAATAAACTTTATATTAATATCAAAAACTAAAGTTATCTGAACATAAAAATAAATAGTACATAAAAAACATAAATACCGCAATAATTTATCGTATACAAAGGATCACGAAATATAAAAAATCCTAAAACGTTCGTTTATATTATCGTTTATGTATTTGTTGAAAATTTTAATAAAATGTATTTTTTTATTTCTAGAGAAGGTTAATACTCGATTGTTAACTAAGTTTGTACGGAACCCTCAGTCCTATTCACACTTGACCGGGTTTTTTGCAAACAAGAACACTTAGTAGGAGCTTAATCGTGTTGAACCCTGGCTTTGAGGAGCAACGGTAATAGCTATAAGAAATATTGAGCTCGTTAATGTATTTAAAGTAAACAACGCTTGCGAGAGCGCACAGATAAATAAACGCAAAACTTTTGAAATACAAAGATATCATAACTTTTGTTGAGGGATAAATGTTGTTGTTTCTTGTCTGCGATCATTATTATAACAAAGTAATTTCAAATTAATGCAAAAGGGTTGGTTGGTGTTCGATATCATACATACATACATAACATCACGCCCATAATGCCCGAAGGGGTAGGCGAAGGCCCCTTTGAGAGTCGAAGGGGCATGCTGCCCCTTTGACTCTCAAAGGGGCAGCATGCCCCTTCAACCACATTCAGCCAAATAAAGCCGGGCTGGGTTAGATGAAAAATTGTGAAAAAGCAGTGACAATCGGCTAACCTGTCGCCTACACAAACCCGATATACCATTAGTCGCCTTTTACAACATGCTAGGCAAGAACCACAGTTGGCATATTCTTTTTAAGTCCCCTACCAACATAGGACAGTGGGCTAGGTTGGATAGAAAGCTATGAAAAAGGAGTGACAAGTGGCTAGCTCGTCGCCTACTCAGTCACACACCCAAAACCCGATATACCATTAGTCGCCTTTTACGGCATGCTAGGCAAGAACCACAGTTGGCACATTTTTTGTCCCAGATCAACATGGGTTTCTTGTCTGCGATCATTATTAGAATTACAAAGTAATTTCAAATTAAAGCAAAAGGGTTGTTGGTCGATATCAATATGCAATTAACATTGTTACCTATGTAACAAATATCTATTTACTAACGATCAAGTCCAGATGCTTTTACAAAACCTAAAAACGAACTAAATAACTAAACTCCACGCCACTTCCCTAGCGGGGTAGGTAGCCCTTTAAAAACCTATTAAGATGGTTTTGTATGTCTGGATCAGCACGTTTTTACTTTTCGAGTAAATTGCAAAATGAAAAAAAATATTGATGTCTGTTGAAATAAAAAATTGTAGTTGAAATAATTGAAATGTTGAACTTTAAGAGGTATAAGCATGTAATAATACTTTTAACCTCCATAAACTATAGATACAACGGAACAAAATAGTGTTGCCCAAATGCAAGACCAAGACGAGACTTAGCCAGTCTTGGTCTTGGTCTTGCGCCAATACACCTGGTCTTGGTCTTGGTCTTGGTCTTGCGCTCCCAGTCTTGGTCTTGGTCTTGGTCTTGCAGCAAGAGTCTTGCAAGTCTTGCAATTACCTATTAGTCTATTGCTATTTATTAAAGTTTACTTTAAATCTTAGAAAAATGTATTAGAATTGGAACATTGTGAGCTTGAATTAACATAGCCATAGTAAAGATCAATCAGATTAATAAATAACTGAAGATTTGATAAGAAATTCGAAAAATCAACTGACCTATATGTCGTTTTCCATGGAAGTAACTGTTTCTTAATAAACATTTATGATTAAGCTTACATTTGCTAAAACATGTAAAAAAACAAATTAATTACAATAACTTGACTGTACTTTAAAGAACAATATCTGTCTAGAAAGAGATTGAACCCTCAACTTATATGAAATTTAATAAAAGAGTTTTACGATTTATCATTTATTTCAATAAAAAATAAAATACAACACAAATCAAACATAACAGTACACAACAGCTTTATCATTAGGTTATGTTACTTTATATCAATTCTTTTGACAAAGAATTAATACAAAGTAACCATCTGGCTGACTCATCACTTAACCTATTTCTATGTTTTCTAATTACTAATGATGCTTTAGAAAATAATCTCTCGAAAATCACGGGCCATCTTCGATAAAGTCGGATACTCTGTCTCATGCGTCCTCCACCAATCTAAAATGTCTTCCGAGCTGGCAGTTCTTGGTTTTCTCAGGTACTCCTCCAACTCGTCTATCACTAAGCCTTGAAGACAAGATCCAGATGACGTCGAGGGACATTCATAGAGTTTATCAAAGTCTATTACGTCTTCATCTTCATCACATACTTTATTTTCTTTTCTTGGTAATTCCAGAGATTTGTTCAGTGAGTGTAGACTTTTATATTCTTCATAAAGTTCATTGAACTTGCGCAGACTTTCTGTTTTAAGTTGCTTCCCCCACATTGTCAGGTCAAAAGTCTGAGCCTTATGCCTTGGGTCTAAAATTAAAGAAGTACAATAAATCCAGTTGCTCTTCTTATAATGTTTAAGCATTTTGTCTCGAGCTGCTTGGAAAGCTAGAATGAGCCTTTCATCCACTTCAGATCGATTAGGTTTCTCATCTAACTGTTTTACCATGGATTCAATTTTATCTAGCAAGAGATTGAATGATACAATGACTAGCGGTAATGTAACATATTTGTCTCCACCAACTTAAAAGTTTCAAGTTTATTAGAAATTTATGTAATTTTTCGAGTACCTGCTATTCACTAGCTGTGATTTGAAAATCATTCAATTCGGTGACAGAACTGCACAATATGTTAATGCCCGCTCTCACTTTTAAACCAAATCCAATCATATCATGTGTGGAATTCCATCTCGTTGGACAGTCAAGAATGGCATTTAGATTTGATGGCACGCCAGCTGCTTCACAAGCAGACTGAAACTTCTTCTTCACTATCTCACTTCTATTTATTTTACTGGAAATACTGCGTAACTTTGTTACAGATGTACGCGAGTCAGCAATATTTGGTGCATATTCTTCATCTTCCTCATCCTCAGTTTCGTCTGCATAGTCTTCATACTGCTGATCTTGCGCGTTAGTGTCAGACTCACAGTGTAATGCTAAGGTCTTTAATAAATCTTGTACACCAAGGTTTAAAATGTGAGCAAAGCACCGGAAATGTTGATTGTCTGAATCAAAGTGTGGCGGCAGCTGTTTGCCCAGTTCATACATAAATTTGGTATTTGCAGTTGCGTTGTCGACCGTGATACCTTGTATTTTATCAATTATGTCATATTCCAATAAACATTCATGGAAAATCGTTGCAATATCTTCCCCAGTATGTCGACCGCGTGATGGTATAAAATCAAGAACTACAGATCGATACTTCCATTCGTTGTCTATATAATGCATAGTAACCCCGTAGTAACTCCTACCAGAAATTGACGTCCACCCATCAATGGTAAACGACATTTTAGATGATAATTGTTGAAGTCGTTCCTTGAGATTCAATTGGAGCTCTTCAAATCGCTCTTTGACTTTCCTTCTAAGTGTAGACCTTTTAGGAAACACCATATTAGGGCCAATACGTCGAAAATATACTTGTGTAGCTTCGTCATCGAAAAATGAGAAGGGAAGATATTTTTCACCACCCAATCAACTGTAGCTGTCGTGATGTTGTCACTGCTGTTTTCCGACTGAAATAAAACAATAAATCTTGTGTTATTATTATAAAAATTCTAGGTTTGAGCGTTTAGGAGAAGGAGGTTTGTTGTTGTTAAATCGAGAAAATCGTTAAATTGACATTTGTTATATTAAGGTTGCACTGTACTGTAATTTACCAAAATAAAGTACTTAGTTGTTACTGGCCGATTATGAAAACAAATGAAAATATGGGTGTTTATAAAAAATATTTAAGACGATAATTACATACTTAATATGTCGCACCCCTAGATGAAAACACCACTAACTCAAAAATACTTACGTAAGTTAATGGCGTTTTTGAAAGTGTCGCATGAATAGCTACGCGGAGTTAAAATTCCCGTAGCGACAACTTCGACCATTGTTAAAAAAATATTCTTACCTGTCTACTTCTTCCAGCGGTTACTAAAAAGCTTGTGATATCTCCACTTAATTTCGGTTTAACAGGAAGAAATATTTGTGATTCCTTTTTGTGGAAAGATATTAGATGTTTCTTTAAGCCTGAAGTGTTTCTGTTTTTCATTTTTATTTCAATATTTTTATGTTGGCACAATTTACACAAGGCAGTTTGGGATGCATGAATTATTTCGAAAAACTCCTCAAATTTGCTTTTGGGTCTTTTAGATCTGTGACTCAAACTCTCGTTACTCGGACTAGAATAATTTGAATCTTCGTCACTCATATTAAATTGTACACGTGATACGTTTTTAGAAAACAACAAGAATTAGTAAAAACAATTATTAAGTTAGACTCGAAGCACAGCTCAATTGGAAATGACTGGAATTAAAATAATTCCTTTGTTTATAGTACGTTTCCTTGCTTTCTACCGCGCCGCCTCGCCACGTGCCGGCTCTATTAAAAGGATGCCGCCGCAAATCAAACGATGCCGCGTGCAGCGTACAAACACAGATTATTACCTACTTGTACAGACGCGACGCGTGAATAAAATATATGTAAAGAATTAGTGCCAATCACTATTCTTTACACATAAGTGAATGTTTTGGCGTACATCTATACTAATCTATACTAATATTATAAAGCTGAAGAGTTTGTTTGTATGTTTGATGACAGAAGTTTAAAAATAAATAAATAAATCCTGAACGTCACTATACCTCCAAAGTTACTATTCCTCGTGGACGAAGTCGTGGGCACTGCTAGTAAATACTTACTCTCATCATCTCTCTCAGAGATATTCGGGCTGGTAAGCAATACAAAACTCTTATCGCAGGCTTTTTATTTTATTAGTAGGTAAGTACCTACGCTTTTTATATTATTTTATTAGTTTTGTAGAATTTTTTTACACGTTTCAAGTATATTTAAAAGTGGCTACAATATTTATCAAACGGGTGATATTTGAACACTTTTTCGCTATTTTTTCTTGTAAAAACTTAAGAAATATAATGACTAAATGTACAATAATAGTACCTAAGTAATTAGTTTAAAACCATATAATCAATATTATAATATATACTTACTAGAATAAATTATTATGACATCTACTACCTATCCTTACCATTTTATCCTAATCATAATACTACTTGCGTGATCAGTATAATGTATTCATTTTCATTCTTAGCACTCTGAAACTTATTTATTCTTTGGAACACCTGTAGGTACTCTTAAAATTCGAAATTATTTTGCATGAGTATACCTACGCCCTGTGGCGGCAATCAAATAGTGTCAAATGTTGTGATTTCGGCGCGGCGGCAACGATTGTTGTATATGATTTCAAAAGAAGCCGCCGGCGCGTGTATCATAACCATGTACTTCCGAAAAGCGGCAAATTTCTTTGAGAAGTAAGTACAAAACCTTTGATGCCGCATTATCAAAGTGCCGATGGTTAAAACATAACTATGCATGCACTCAGTTTGATTTTAATGGATATTTTTTTATTCGCTATGTAGGTATGTTTATGGTATTAGTCGTAATGCGCATAGGTCCAGTTTTTCATATTCTTTGATACAGTTTTTTGCGTCTCATAGAATTCCTAAGCGTACCTATACACTGAACTGTTACACCTAACTACTCTGTGAAATAGCGCTAAGTCCTAGCTGCAAGACGCAAGAGTCTTGCAGGCTTAGTCTTGTTCTTGCTCAAGTCTTGCACGGTCAGTCTTGGTCTTGGTCTTGCTAAAAATACGCGGTCTTGTTCTTGGTCTTGGTCTTGCAAAAATGCAAGAACAAGACCAAGACTGCAAGACCAAGACTGAATTTGGGCAACACTAGAACAAAAAGGAATGTTTTTATAACAGACTAGCTGTGCCCGCGGTTACACCCGCGTTTATGTTTAATGTTATATAGCCTATAGCCTTCCACTATAAATGGGCTATCTAACACTGAAAGAATTTTTCAAATCAGACCGGTATTTCCTGAGATAGCGTATTAAGGCAAACAAACTCTTTAGCTTTATAATATTAGTATAGATAGTACACCACACAAGAATCTGGAGGTATAGTAAGTCTAGTTAAATAAACCCGATATATTTATTTATTCATTAACCGTCTTGAGAGTACGAAGCAGAAATTACAGCAATAATTACGTAATAGCTAATATGTCTCTCGTTTCCCTCTATATTCGTTTCAATTTCTCGGCGCCGGAGCAAACATTTCTCGCCTAGTACCAATAACGTAGCATGTTCGCTAAGCGTAATTAAATTTGGGTCTGTAATCGTATTACACCCAGTGTTCATTTGCTTGTGGCCTGGGTGCGTTTGTAATATGTATGTGAATGTGTGACCTTGCAATGGTTTCTTTTTTAAAGTAACTATACATTATTGAATAGTGTGGTTAATGTAATGTACTCATTCTAAGTAGGTCCTCGTAATGACACATTCATAAATCGTCCGTTACTTACTTTATCATTGTACAAAAGGTAACACAAAAACAATTCAATTCTAAACATATTTCGCAATTAAATTATTTTTGTGGTAAGTATTATTCCTTTTAGCAACAATAGCTGCCAGACTTGTCAATAAACACCTTCTCTTCAGATAATCATGCCTTAGTCTCAAGTAAAAGGCTATAATTTCACGTGACCAATTGAAAAATGACATGATAATAAAAAAGAATGAAGACATGATAAAACTTTTCTTTCATTAAGTTTGCTAATGTCAATAAAAATTTTTTATTTATTTTTTTATTTTTATTTATTTATTTCAGATAACTATAGGATCCATTTGTTAGTAACAAAACTTACATCTATTGTTAGTAAAATTAGTAATGCATTGGCCGTTTTTTAAAAGTATTTTAACTGATTGAATATTTTAACCATCTCATTTACCCATTAAATTAACAATCAAAATTACAATTAAAGCCGCTATTCGCTTCACAGTAATTAAATTTATGTCTCTAATTGTATCACACCTATTGTACACTTGCTAGCGGTCTGGGTGTGTCGGTAACACAGGCAACATGATTGTTCGTGGTTACGTCACTAAATACTACAGTTAACGGATGATGGCTAAAATGGAGACATTTGTTTAACATCTTGGTTTAATTTACCAGATGTTAAGCTAAGTGTGGTAATTTAAATAGGTAATAAGTTATTATGCAAACAGACTTATTAAACCATTTGGGGTTTATTAAATGGACGGTTGGATGGATGTTGGTCTGGGACTTAACAAGAATGTGCCAACTGTGTTTCTTTCCTAGCATGTCGTAAAAGGCGACTAATGGTATATCGGGTTTTGGGTGTGTGATTGTGTAGGCGACGAGCTAGCCACTTGTCACTACTTTTTCACACTTTCCATTTAACCCAGCACATTGTCCCATGTTGGTCTGGGACTTAAAAATAATGTGCCAACTGTGATTCTTGCCTCGCATGTCGTAAATGACGACTAATGGTATATGGGGTTGAGAGTATGTATTGTGTAAGCGACAAGATAGTTACTTGTCACTACTTTCTCACAACTTTCCATGTAATACAGCCCAGTTTTGTTTTTGGCTTAATGCGGTTAAAGGGGCCTACTGCCGCTCTGACTTTGCCAACCCCTTTGAGGATTATGAGCGTGATGTTATGTATGTATTTTAATAGTGGTCACTCGTCGTATTCCTGACAGAAGCGACGGTTGCTTGACTTTTGTTTATACAATCCATGGTTAAGACTGTTCGTGACCAAGGCTTTAATATAAAGCCGTCAGGACTTATGCACTCGTACTAAAGTGATAGTAAGCCTCTTTAACCACATTCAGCCAAAAATAAAACTGAGCTGGGTTAAATGGAAAATTTTTAAAAAGTAGGGTCAAGTGGCTACGTCGTCGCCTACATAATCACATACACAAAACTCGATATACGAGTACCATTAGTCGCCTTTCACGACAAGTTGGGCAGGGAACACGGTTGGCACATTCTTTTTAAGACCTAGACCAACATGGGAATTTAGGTACTTCTTACTAACATAATACCTGTATGTCGCGTATAATCCGTAATTGTTGTTTCACTAGTAATAAATCATCTTCCTACGCAGCTAGAATGTTCATTTAATCAAAATGATAGCAGCCCCATCACAAATACCTACCTCTAATATTATTCATATGACGTCATGTATTCGTGTCGCCTAAGAATGTTACTGTACGAACTGCTGTATTATGTAAAGGTTAATATTGGCCTGGTGTTGCCATACTAATGCCGTACATAATCCAATTAACATTCGTTGAACAGTTGCTTGCGGTTTAATTGCGCTTTAGTCTTTATTGTCTACGATTTAGAGTCTAATTGCTTGCAGTTTCTTTTTATGTTTGCGCATTATTAAAACAGTTAAATCTACGGTCTCATAATAATAGAATAATATTTATAGCGCCTATATCAATGTTCTTTTTTATACACGTATTTCTTTATATCGGTGTAACATTCCTATCTGTGTACTTGTCTGATATGGATTTTTTTTATCTTACATGTGTGAGTTTGTCTGGGTCTTCGGAGAGTTTAAATTTATGACTACCCGCAGTTTAAAAGAGAAGTGGAGGAAAGCGGGCGCTAATAATATAGAAAAAAAAAAGTACGCATTTCAGTTGATTTATAAATACTAAAAGATGTTGCTATATCATAAGCTATGTAAAAAGGACTAGGAAAGATAGGACTGTTTAATTTTTAAAGATAAGACCTTATGACCTAATGGCTTTAACCTCAAAATACATATCAAAGGGACTTGGTGGAGTCCATAGCAGCCATGTTTACATTAAAGGGCCGTTATAGTAAAAGTTTGGCAAAATAGGGGAGCATCGGGAAATTAATTGATTGATTGAATTTACAAGACATTACATCTAATTATCATTCCATTTGTCTAAAATGTAAGTGGCAATATCGTTCCAGTGCCGCCATCTTTAAATTAAAGATGGCGCCCCTTTAAAATTAAATATGGCGTTTGGCATGAAGGGAAAATGGTTTTGAGAACTTTGAGATAGCTGTATATTATGTCATCTCGAAATTGGTCAGGCAGTTTTTAAATATATAATACCTAAATAATTGTAAATAAATGTTTCTAGTACAAAAAAACATGCAACACTTTGATTTTTTTTACAAATATATAAATAATGCAAAATTTTTTTTTTTATTGTTGACCATTATTAAAACTGGTTATAAACAAGCGAGGAAGCTACATATATTTATATATACTTATTGTTATTTCAGTCCCATCCAAAACTTTTAATCAACTGAAATCGCATGACTATTGAACACAAGCTAATATAAATCGTGAATCATATGTATGTCTTACGATAAAACACGCATGACATGATGCAATTCGCTTGTTGCCCCCTCTATAAGAATTACAAAGTTCAGACGACTATTTCAATACACTCGTAATGACTAGATTCGCAAAACTAGAATAATTATGCTATTATACAAAAAAAAAACAAATTAAAATCCAGTATTAAAGTTACAAAAAAAATATTGCTCACGTATTTTTTCTTTTGTTCAGCAAACTAAAAATGATGAAGATACAGCGCGTTAAAGTACCGCGTGAGGTCACTAGGTGTGTAAAATTTTACCGTCCAAGTAACGTAAAGCGCTAAATTTCAGATCTTTGAAGCGCTGTATCTTTGTAATTTTTCGAGTATTAGATAAAGCAAAAATGCGTATTTAATATTTTTTGATAATCCCACTTAACTAACTAAAAAAATTTTTGAGTATATTCCCCTATTATGGTCAAAGTTCACCCGAACTCCAAAAAGACATAACATTTAAGACTAAAATGTTATGAATGATCTAATTTCCTTTCCCTCCTCACTTCGCTAAGATGTAAGTCACCATTATTAACCTTAATACCTCCTCTGAATACTGATATACTTACATCAGCAACCTCCCACATACGTCAAAGACATTATTGATTCATAAACGCGGGAATATACTCATATTTGCGTCCTTTATGTTTGAGCAATCGACAGTAATACGAGTGGGATATTGAGTGATCGACAAAAAAACATGTTATTAAACGCAACGCGTAAAACGGAACGCGTTATGTAGGTCACAACATATCACGTGACACAATGTAAAGGGAAAACGGTGAAACAGCAATTTGGCAAATTAATATTGTATGTAGCTGTTGTTTTCTTAAAAAAATAAACGTGTCCCTGGCATTGTTGTTATTACAGTCATTTTCTTTACGTACAAGACTCATAAAAATAACAAGATAGATAAATTATTATACTTCCTCCTGGTATCCCATGAAACTATTATTGAATAAAACAAAAGAATAACTATTGTGATTGTCTTTGAGAAGTATATTTGGAAAAATATGTTTATTATTACAATGGAATTTTGAGCGGTAGTAATTCAAAGTAGTAAGGGCGTTTTTCAAAATTTATGTATTTATACATGTACGTATTTATACCACTAGCTCGGCGGTTGGGGAAACATCGTAACGAAATCTGCACATTCTCTAATCAAATGGAATTTACATTTTATTTCTTATTTCTTCTTTTCTTCTTTTGTACCGAATATCATTGAGTATTTACATTTAAATTACACGAAATGGTTTATTCGCTTGGTACCTGCAGTTAACTGGGGTGGAGCTCTGGGGACCTGTAATACGGGTTTTTCAGATAACCTATCTCAGGCTCCAATTTCTTACACACATCGTAACGGAGATATTTATGTAATTTAGTATCAATGTTATGTAACCCAACTGTGAAAGAAAATAAATAAAGTTTATTATTATTATTATGAAATTTGGATGTGTAACCATAATCCAATTTGTCTGGTTCTTATTTAAGGGTTACGAAGATCAAATCGGCAGTCGCTTCCAAACAATAACCAATTGCTGTATCCACGAACATGACCTGAACGGACTCCAATTAAACACAGGACACAATGAAAGGAAGAACTGAAGGAGATTGATTTGATATGAACTTTTACAATATAAATTACTACGAAGCTACGATGTGACGTTACTTGCTACGTAACATCTACGAGAACTGACTACAGACATTGGCGGATTTACCCTAAGGCCCAGTGGGCCCGGGCCTAGGGCGGCCAGATATTAGAGGCGGCCAATCGTGATAAAAATTAAGTGATGACGCTTTAATACTGAAAATAATGGCCTGGGGCCTAGGGCGGCCAAGACTGTAAATCCGCCACTGACTACAGACCTGCGTAGCAACTGTTATGGAAATGTTTTGGTGTAACTTTAATAGCTGTGAATATATTCAGTCACTAAACAAAATACCCTTTGACAACATGACATGTTTTCGTAAGTCCAAACTAAATAACTGAATAAACGCTCATATTAATTACGTTAAAGTTGGGTGGGCTGAAGGGCGATATATAATAACATATATTTATAACTCTTAGTGATGAATTATTTAGTATTTAGTCTATATTATATCAGAATAATCAGCTCTGATTCGTCTGCTTAGAATACTAGTGAATTAACGAAGTTATCTAATTTGATTAAATGTGCCTTCTAAAGACCTTAGAAAATAGAGACTTGGCTTTGGCTAAATATTTAAATGTAAAAAGACTTATCTCAAATATTGTGAATAGCCTAATAATAATAAATATTAGTGCTTCTCGAAATATATTTGAAGTTGTACCTATAGTCTATTTGTTTTATACCTACCCCGATAGGGAAGTGGCGTTAAGTTAGTTAGTAAGTTATATGTTTTATGCCATAATACAAAACGTAACATACTTATAAAAACATGTTTTTTAATTATTTTAAAGGAATCCCCCTTTAATTTTTAACTTATTTGTGTCACTTGTATTTAAAGTAATTGTCAAATTTAGCAAAATTATTATACCCAAAAATTTTCCGTTTCTTGTAAAGACGACTTATATTTTTTTTTATATAAAATTTGCTATACCGTCAGTAAATAAAGATGTCGTGTGAAATGTTTAACTGTCTATTACGTATTACGGGTTATGAGATACAGGCTATTGACAAACAGACAAACGGCCACGGGTGACATAGTACAGACCCCGTTGGCTCCCTTGTTCAAAACCCTAAAATATCGATAGGCTTATCGACTTTCCACTTTTTTACTCAAGTCCAAAGTTAATAAAACTGCGAAAACCATGGCAACACTGATGAATACTCACCTTGATACGGCGAACGGTTTTCGAGGAGTGGTTGGCCACCACCACGCTGACGCTGATCGACTCGCCATGGGAGTACGTCCCCTTATCCAACCATGCTTCTAGCTCCACCCTACGAAAAAAAAACACTTATTAGTAAAATTTTGGCGTGCGTACCAGCGGTGATAGCTCTGTCTATAAGGGTGGCGACACACATGGGGCTGATTCTATTATCCATAGTTAAAAACATCTGATGTCTATCGGCAAGAGAAAAGCACGTGAGCAAGCCCGCACTCAATATTTTGTATAAATCTTAATAAAAAAAAAAAATCTAAATTACCGACGACATCACATACCATAATCTGACTCCGAGGTAAGTAGCTTAAGCACTTGTGTAACGGATATCAGAATCAACAGTGGTATTACAAATATACACTTAAATATTGTATATTAACACCCAGACACATAACAAACACAAGTATTCATCACACGAATGTGTATCCTGGGTGGGGACCCAAAACTCTTGGCGCATGGGGCAGGGTCACTACCGAATGGCCATCGAGTCATGGATGAGTAAATGATCTAATTTGTTAAATTCAAATTACGGCAGTAATTTGAATGTATTAATCAAGTACGCTAAAGCAGATCGTGGTCAAACAACCAGTGGTAATTTAAAGTTGTATGGGATCTATTGAATGTGCAGGAAATATACTAGGAACAACTGTACCAATACAATAGGGATGTTGATTGGCTAGTTAATTGAGATACTTTTAAAGAGCTGTCAAAACGAAATCACTTCATAGATTTTGTATGGGCTTGTCAACGTGTGACGTCACTAGTTTGTATAGTCAACTGACTTAATATTAAGAAGTTTTTGTTAAATAAAAAATCTTAGACTCAATATAATTGAAAATCAATAAGGCTTAACAGCATACTACGATACTTTCTTTTTCAGAATTGATATTTCAAAATTAAATATAAATGGTGTCTACATCCCAATTAAACCGCGCATATGTATACATTTAAGATAGATAGATAGATGTATTCTTTATTGCACGAAAAACAGATTAAGAATAATTTTTAGTTTATAATACAATGTAGGCGGTGTTTTCGCAAAAATGTCCTATGTTGGTCTGGGACTTAAAAAGACTTCTGAAAATAGAGGAGTAGTGCCGTGCAGTAAATCATACTAGATAATAAAAAGTTACAATAGATATTTAATTAAGGTCATGAGACTGACGACAGAGCTAAATTAACCAGTAATTCGGTCTGGTAGAATCCTATATTAGGATTCCAACCGTCTAGACAGGACATTCAAGTGTATATCGAGGGCTTACCTCCCTTGGACCTCGGTCGATTCGGTTATTGACAAGTTTATTACTTTAAGAACTTTGATACTTTGAATACAAAATAATAAACTTTGCACAATACAAATCAAAGCTTATTTTTAATGTACAAAATATTATAGTAGAGTATATGAGTAGTACCTTTTTGCTTGCGAAGATTGACCATTATATATTAAAACTTGTTTGATTAAAAAGGGCTACTATAAGGTAGAAGATTATTTAAATGATAAGAATATATGGCCAGTCGCAGAATAGGCTCTTCGTCTGCACTGATAGATTTAAATTGACAAAAAAAAAATTGTAACTACATAATAGCTATTAAGACTTGGCATTTAAAAGAGTAACTATCGAGTTTCTTGCCGGTTTCTTCTCGGTAGAATCTGCTGTTTGAACCGGTTTATATTTATATTTATTTTGTTCTGACGAATTATAAGTGCTTTTTGTAAGCCTATATAAATAAAGATCATTTCATTTCATTAATTTTACTTGTAAGTATATATATAAAACAGCTTTAATTTTTTACAGAAAAAAATTACTACTTCCGTTTTAAAGGCCAACACCAAAATATACTTTTTTCTAGAGAGAATGCCTTAGAGATTCCCTTGAGATTCTCGGATCAAAAAAGGAAGGAGTATTTACTAAACTCCGCAGCACCCTTCATTGCCACAGTGATGTTACTTACTCGTAGTACATGATCCGTGACGGTCATAAACTATACTTAGAAACGATATAGTCGTTAAAATGTAACAAACTAACTATTATGTAACACTAACCAAGACCAAATTACTTTCACATTTTTCAATAATAATAAACATTTATTAAAATTAATATCATATTGACTCATTGTGTAATCAATAAAATAATGAAATTTTTAATGATATTTTCTAATATTACAAAGACTATCAAAATTAATATCTTACTACATAGCTCATTATATTTATTAATGACGTAATTTATAATGAAATTTTGCCTCATAATGCAATTAAACAGTTTAATTAAAAACGGCACGTGGTCACGTACAATGCTGGTTTGAGATTTCCATACTTTAATCCCTAAGGAAATTAGGGTACACTTCATCGTCCCTCAATTTGCCAATTCGTGTTTCTCAAACACGCTCTCAAATGAATTTAAGTGGATTCGCCAGAATTCGCCGGCTTTTCTTGGAAGCTGGTTACGTTATTTTATTGTTATGTCTGTTTTCGTAGAAAGGGCTTTAATTTAGTTCGTATCTTTAAGGGCGGTTTAAGCTGGCTGGGCGAGATAAGATTGTTTTTAGTCAAATAGCCAAAGCCAAAGTAAAAATTACGAAGATATAGCGCATTACAATACTGCTTGAAACCGCCGCCACTCCAGATTTTTTTATATTATTAATAAAGCAAAAAATGTGTATATGGTAACAGAATTATTTTTTTTAGGAAATTTCAACACACACCAACTAAATAACCTAACATTTATAAAACTATAGTCTTGTTTCGCCTCGCCGGTATAAAAGCAGCCTAAGTAAAACCGTTGTTAGAATGCTTTAAGTCTTATTTAGAAAATAAGGTTATGTCTAACTGCTAATTAGAAATTTCAATCAGAAAGAAAACAAAAAGATCCCACCTAATAAAGCAGTTGATTTAACACGTTCTTTTACAATATCATCCATAGAGTTTTTGTATTGTTTGGAAACTATGACGTCACGTTTTACTAACACCATACTTAAACGGTAGTGATATTGAAGAACGTTAAACCATATAATAAATAAATAAATAAATAAATTCTTCAGACTGACACACCAATTCCCTAGTCCCAAACTAAGCTTATGCTTGTGCTATGGATACTAGGTGAACGGATAGACATACTTAAATACGTTTATAAACATCCATGACTCGAGTACAAATGTCCATGTTCATCACACGAAACATTTGCCCCTAGCGGGAATCGAACCCGCGACCCTTGGTTTCGTGGCCAGGGTCTCTGACCACTCGACCAATGGGCCAGTCAGGGTACAGGTAAATACAGGGTGACTGGAATTGAACCCGCCGTAGCAAATTCGCATATAGAGGAAGTCATTTATTGGACCCTATTTGCCCTAACCAAAAGTTTAATGCTTTTTTTAAAGCGTAATATCTTCTTTTTTAACCCTAGTTTCAGGAAAGTTCCGACGTATTTTAATCACAAATGTTTATGACTACCAACAAATAATAAAAAGATAATAAAATAATAAAAAAACAAATGCTTGAAGGTAAGATTTTGTAAAAATCTCAATAAAGTATAAAAATTTACATAATCTCCCAAACCATAAGACTTTAATTAGGTAATGTAAGGTCCAATATATAGCAGATAACCTCCTCTGTATGCGTATTTACTATGTAAGGTTCAGTCCCAGTCACCCTGTATACACGAACCAGAAACCCATTTGTATGTTTAGGTCTAGACTTTGAAGTCTAGACCTATCAGAATATTTCTTACACATACTTCCTGATACTTATGTACTAACTAGGGAGGTAGCACGTACCTACTCACGCTATTAAAATCAGTGAGGCTATACAGAGAAGAATTAATTTCGATTTTAGTAGCAAATTAATTACGAATTAATTAATTTGCTTTAACTTTATTATTCGCCGACGGTCGGGTTTCACGTTATTGTTTTCCGAATTCGTTTGTTTTGTTTAACCCTTCCCGTATTGAATAATTTGTTTAGGTCGCATTGATTTAATATAGTTCATGTCAGACTATTAATATATTTTGATAGAATCTTATCTGAGGAAAGTTTCGAACAATACCTAATCACACTAAATTCCTTATTACATACATAATATCACGCCCATATTCCCCGAAGGGGTAAGCAGAGTCAAAGGGGCAGCAGGCCACTTTAACCACATTCAGCCAAAAACAAAACTGGGCTGGGTTAGAAAATTGTGAAATAGTAGTGACAAGTGGCTAGCTTGTCGCCAACACAATCACATATCCAAAAATCGATATTATCATTAGTCGTCTTTTACGACATGCTAGGCAAGAACCACAGTTGAAACCTTAATTTTTAAGACCCAGACAAAACATGGCGCAATGGGCTGGGTTAGAAAAAAAAAATGGTGAAAAGTTGTGACAAGTGGCTAGCTCGTTGCCTACACAATCACATACCCAAAACCCCATATACAATTAGTCGCCTTTTACGACATGCTAGGCAAGAATCATTAGTAAATTAAAAAATAATATGCCAACATATTATTTTTTAATTTACTAACATTATAAATGTGAAAGATTATAAATCTGATGTGTGTTACAATTTTAAAAACCTAACCACGAAAAAAAAATCAATGACCCCTTTGATCCCAGAAACATTTCAGATCCCGCCGGGCGTACGATAGAGTTTCAGTATATCTATTTGTCTAACAAACCAGACGTGGCTTTTTTTTATTATCAAACTTTTTTATCTGAACTTCAATCGTTTATCAATAACATGCTATTGGTGCTTTAAAGTGATTTCAGTTGGAAACGTCGCTGCTATTCCAAATAAATAAGTGAACACCGAGTGCCCTTTCATGGTTACTCATACAGAGCAACAGTGAACATCAAATGCAAATGCGTTCTATTTCCGAGCGCACAAAGGTTTTATTTAGTTACGACCGCACTGGAAAATATTCACCAGCGCACGTAGGGCGTGTGCACGTGTAACCGTAAACGTGTGCTCACACTGGAATTACTTTTTATGAAGCATCATTATACAAATAATTGCTTATATTAGTCGCAAAGTCGAATCCAGTCAATTGGAAAGTTTTAATACTTATCATTTTTATCTTTCATACTATTATGTGGCTTTCCAGAGAGATGCAGGTAGCTGTTGTTTAATCGAATTGCTAGTTTGTCAGTATATTCCCTTGTTGCTCTACATTGACCCCATGTTCCTTAATAAGTAAGTGACGCTATATTGAGCAATGGATCCTCGAAAGATCTTGACAGTCGCTTCAATTTACACTATTAATTCGTCTGGTTATTAAGTTGAAGTAACAATCTCTAGAACTTCGAAAGATAAGGACAACCGAACAAAGATAAATGTTTTATTAAAGTTAGCTCAAAACATTTTCCTCCATAATTCGTAACTGGATAAGTCTGTGCTCAATTCTATTACCGTTTCGAATCCTAGGCCCCACTTCCCTATCTATACGCCCAATTCTTACCACAAGAGACGTCATCATTTTAAAGGATGCCAGAGATTGGCAATTTTAGTTACTCGTGTGAACGCACCCTTAGTGCAGCTAAAATGGCAACGATACAACCACTGAGTGATATCGCCCCGGGCTCAAAAGTCGATTAGTCGGGTATTCGATTCCGTTTACAAATATAGAAAACGATGTTTTAAGCCAATAAAACGACTAACATATCGGTCTGCTCAAATCTATTGTACCGTTACCATCTGTTTCTTGACCTATGAATATTCAATAGAATGGTATGAATATTCAATGGAGCGATGGAAGCTCAATGGTAAGGACACGCGCCTCTTGACCGAGGAGTGCGGGTTCAAACCCTGGCACGTACCTCTGGATTTTTCAAATCTATGTACGTATTTATACCACTAGCTCGACGGTGAGGGAAAACATCGTGATAAAACCTGCAAATTCAAACAACTTTGGATTTGTAACCATGATCCAAAAATTGTCTGGTTCCCCTATCTTAGGGTTACGAAGGTCAGATCGGCAGTCGCTTCAATGTAATTACCAGACTCAAGCACAGGACATAACGCTAGGAAGATGATGGAATATTCGATAGAATATTGTTTTTTTTTTAATGAATCATCTATCGTCGTGCCCGGGGCGACGTGTAAAGATATCTCTTGTTATCTTTTTCCCGCTTTAAAAAAAACAAAAGCCTTTATCTTCCGCCAGTCCTTAACTTATACAGAATATCATCCGCTAACTAATTACACGTCATGCGTTGGATCAACGAGCCCCCTTGGTACATGTAGGTACACGTCTCCACACAACACTTGCTTTGTAAGATTAGGGCGATGACAAGGAAGCCTTCACCGCGACTGAAATGTGTACAAAAGGCCCGGGTACAATGCGTGGGATTCCCAGCGTTTAGAGCGAGATATTTCGTGTGTCATCTGACAGCATATTACCGTGAGGATCCGTGACTGCCTCGTTGGTCTAGTGGGAACGTGCACCGCCTAAGGACCAAGAGGCCCCGGGGTCAAATCCTGGGTCGGGGCAAAAATTTGTGGCTGGGTAATTCAATATTAAAATTTCTCAGTAATACTCCGAAGTCAGGAAATTGGCGGTTTAACCACCCCTCGGAAAGTACGTTAAACCGTTGAACAATTAGTCTGGTTGTTTTAGGGGTTACCCTAAATCGTGGGTGTATCGTGGTCAAAATGGAATGGAATTCTTCCTAACGGAAGATCAGATACGCAGTCGCTTCAATGTAACAACCTAAAATTCTGGTCACCATGGTTTTGCGTAGCCCGTCTTAGCAGGGGACATAACACCAGACAGACTTTAAAATACGATTAACCATTTTTCAAGTAAATAATATGAATATTTTCAAAGTAATTATTCCAAGAAAGATGTTTTTACGCAAAATTCCTACCTTCATTTGATATAATGGCGATATTTGCGGCAGTTATAGGTGCATTTTTATTTTTTTTTTTACTCGGGGAATGCATGACGCACTTTCACCCTGCCCGGGGCGACAGAGTGGTGTGTGGGGCTCCCAGGGGCCTCTGAGTCGGAGGCCCCCTTTCCGGCCGAAGGTGGTGAGTGGCCGGGGCGTACCCACTAAACCCCGCGGTACCCCTCGCTCGAGTGGAAGTGTCATGGGGACAATTCTGCTTCCAAAACGCTTCCAGCGACCAGCCCACCCTACATGGTGGGCACCACTAGTCTCCTCTCATTTAAGGGGGAGACGGGATGGGAATGGTTGGGGGTACCGGGCCATTCCCATCCGCCTGCGACGGAGACACGTGCAAGGCAGGTGGGGGTGCCCCCGCAATCACCACCCGCTGGTCTCCATCAGGACAGTTATAGGTACAAATAAGTTATTTCAAATGCGTTGACTTTTTAATTTAACAAAAAGTTACGAACTACATTTTTTATTTTACAATGTGTGTTACAATGACATCAAGCGTATAACCGGCCTGACAATAAGCGTTTACCGTTGCAAGAAAAAAAAGAGTGTTTGATTCGCACGTTGCTAACCTTTTTTTGTGAATACTGGCGGCGAATCGCGCGATTTCAAATTATTATTTAAATTTCATGCAATAATACCTTTTTACCGAATAAACGATGTTTTTCAAATATGGTATTTTAAACAAAACTGTTTATCAAAAAATTCAGTCCTTCAAATTTCAAGAACACAAAACGACGTAGACTAAGCAAATTTGTATTTCTTACTTAATTAGGTTTCTTGAATTAATTAGCTTAATGTTTTTAAGTACCTATTAATTAAGTATTACTTTTTAAGCAACCTCAAAAGACAACTTTTTTTGCTAAGATTAAATGTTGTTTCCAGAACAGAATGGAAATATGTTTGACTAGCTGTGCCCGCGGTTTTATCCGAGTTTATGGTGAATGTTAGATTATATAGCCTTCCTCGATAATTGGGCTAACTAACACTGGATTTTTTTTCTCAAATCAGTAGTTCCTGAGATAAGCGCGTTCAAGCAAACAAACAAACAAACAAACTCTTCAGCTTTATTTGACTGGCCCGCTGGTCAAATGGTTAGAGGCCCTTGCCACGAAACCAAGAGCCGCGGGTTCAAATCCCTCTAGGAGCAAATGTTTCGTGTGAGGAACATGGACATTTGTACTCGAGTCATGAATGTTTATAAACGTATTTAAGTATGTCTATCCGTTCACCTAGTATCCATAGTACAAACTTATAGCTTAGTTTGGAACTAGGGAATTGGTGTGTCAGTTCTTAGTACCTATGGATTCAAGATAAAAAAAAATACGGATCCGTGTCTGCTGAAGTTAAGCCGGCTAATAATGAAATTACTTGACGCATATAACCATTTAAATGAACATTAGCCACTCGTCAAAGATAATCTCAAGTTCAGCCGGCTAAACTTAAGTTTATGTAAATACTTACCCATCTTTAGCCGTAACATTATATATTATTCACAAGCATACATACATAATATCACGCCTATAATCCCCGAAGGGGTAGACAGAGCCAAAGGGGCAGCATATATTATTTGATCAAAATATAACGTTGTATATAATATATTGTAATGAGATGTGAACTTTGGCTAGAATTAAGGTTGTTGTGTGTATTTTTAACAAACTTTTATTTACCTTCGTTATATCTAACTGATGTTAAAAACAACTTTTAAGGGTGCTGTGCAACCCTACTTTATAACAAGCAATAATAATTATGAACAATTTATAATTTTCAAATTTAATATGAACTTTGTGAATTAAATTAGCTTTTCGCAATTTTAGTCTCACAAAATGTTAATTCTCTTTAAATTAGTTACATAGAATTTAACATGAATTTTGAATTCAGTAATTGGATGCAAAAACAACAGAATCTTTCTTATTAAAACAAGCAAAGAAACGTTTTATAGAAAGCTTAAATTCCTTAGTTACGAATTCAGTCAAAGGTCTCCGCGCAACGAGCTAAACAAATCATTTCGTACCTACAAATTGTATTAGCTCAGCAAAAACAATCTGCAAACACGGGGAATGAGATCTAAACGTAATCACGGAGGGAAATAAAATGAGGACTTACCTCCCATCGGAGAGGAGGAATGGCTTCTCCACCAACGCCCTCGGAGGAGCAGAGTCCGCGTTTTCTGGAAAAGAAACGAAATATTAAAAAAATCCTTTGTAGCTGTGTTTTTTATTTTTTCATTTTTACTTATTTC
The DNA here is from genome assembly GCA_951394215.1 of Glyphodes perspectalis. Taxonomy (NCBI): domain Eukaryota; kingdom Metazoa; phylum Arthropoda; class Insecta; order Lepidoptera; family Crambidae; genus Glyphodes; species Glyphodes perspectalis. The sequence continues at coordinate 15,405,030 of OX596201.1, read as the reverse complement.
GTCTGTTCGGAGTTGAATGATATTATGAACCGGATTTTCTTTACTACTGTAATATTTTTGTGTACAGGTGCCCATAATTATGGGAGTACATACATACATAACATCACGCCCATAATCCCCGATGGGGTAGGCAGAGTCAAAAGGGCAGCAAGCCCCTTTAACCACATTCAGCCAAAAATAAAGCCGGGCTGGGCTAGATGAAAAATTGTGAAAAAGCAGTGACAAGCGGCTAACCTGTCGCCTACACAATCACACACCCGAAACCCGATACACCACTAGTCGCCTTGCTAGGCAAGAACACGACATGCTAGGCAAGAACCACAGTTGGAGTTGGCACATTCTTTTTAAGTCCCAGACCAACATGGGACAGTGGGCTGTAAAAATTATTATAGGAGTGAGTAATATAATATGTATAATACGTCGGTATTTGATAGGGTTGACTAACATTTAGATTCATAGACTAAGAATAACATATAGGTACATATACTTACATACAGCACAGTTTTGTATAGTCCACCCTTTTTAGTTCATTACAATATATATTCTATCATTGCTATGTTCTACTTATGATGTAATTATCTTAATCACTACCTGAAAATCAGATTTAAATGAATGTAAATCATTGAAAATTAGATAAAGACTTTCCGAACATCTTAAAGGATTGAATTTGTACTAAATTTTCTCAACAAGAACCTCTCGTAGGAATGTAATTGGAACTTATATCTAACAAGAAACAGACAATAACCTTATTCCATTCAAATGTAATTACTCGACTCTTCTTCAAAAGTTCTCCGTAAAGAGAATTTAATTCTACACGAAAAATGGGATTGTACTGTCTTCCAACTTTTACGGGCGCAGACATTTTTTACGTGGAGCCGAGTTCAACCATCAACTTTATTTTACGTCCTGTACCGGCTTTTCATGGATGGAATTTTCTTTTTAAAACTTTTTGGAATGCGTAAATATATAATAAATAGCATCTCCCCTCGGTTTCACTCGTGTAGTTCCCTTCCCGTGGGAATACGTGAATGAAATCTAGCCTATGTTACTTGCTGATAAAGTAGCTTTCTAATAGGTTAAGAATTTTCGGATCGGTCCAGTACTTTCGGAGCATATTCAATGCAAACAATCATATAATATTAGTGTAGATATAGCCTATGTTACTCAAACAGAATGTAACATTTTAATAATGATATAATTTTTTAAACATAATGATATTTTTTTCTTCTATCAAATATCAGTGTAGACCATGGAACTCTAACTTTATGATCCACCTGTGATCTAACTATATGATCTACCATTAACGACTTATGTTTAGGAGGAGGTTTTTCTCATTGAACAGTAAGTTAGGGACAATTATTGGAAGCCCATAGGCCAACTTTAAACTCATTCTCATTGAAATTTAGTTTTAAAGTACTGTGTTCAAAATAAAGTGTTTTATTAAAATAAACAAGTACTTGCATATGTAATATTAAAACAAGTTATGTTGATAAAACCCCGAAGCCTATTTCAGCCTACTATCTACTATGTGATACAGGCTTATGCCTCTCCAAATATGCTTAGTTACAATGATACTATTTCTATAAATCAATATGAAAAAGCGTTCTATAAAAGTATTATCTGAGTATATTGTATTCCTTCAAGTATTTAATTGAAAACTTTGGTCATCAATTATCTGATTTGGTTTCATTTTGTGTGTGTGTGTGTGTGTGTGTGTACATTAAGGTTAACTCAAAGTATGTTTTAGTAAAAAATAGTAATACTCTTTTTCACATTTTTCCATCTAACCCAGCCCATTGTCCCTTGTTGGTCTGGGACTTAAAAATAATGTGCCAACTGTGTTTCTTACCTAGATTGTCGTAAAGGGCGACTAATGGTATATGGGGTTTTGGGTATGTGATTGTGTAGGCGACGAGCTAGCCATTTGTTTTACAGTTTTCCATCTAACCCAGCCTAGTTTTGTTTTTGGCTGAATGTGGTTGAAAGGGCCTGCTGCCCCTTTGACTCTGCTTACCCCTTCAGGGATTATGTTCGTGATGTTATATATGTATGTACTCTTTATCCTGATTATGGTATTACTTTATTTTTCAGGAGCCAGTTATAAGTCTCAATAAATCGCCTCCAGTTTACTTACCGATCTCCGCGGTCTTCGTGCGACAATTCTCGTCCGCTTCCAATTTGGCCTTGTTTTTGAGCCTGCGACAAAAACACTTCATTATTGACAACGAATTCAAAAGGTGTTTTGGTGGGAAATACTTTTTGGTGTTTTGGGGATAAACGTTTGTTGCTTCATCATTGTTTCTGCAGTATACTCGCAGTTGGTATCTACTGTCGTTATAAAAAACGAAATTGCTACTTATTGCAAATGAAATGTTGTTCCATGTTGGTCTGGAACTCGAGATGAATGTACTAAAAGTGTTCCTTGCCTGATATGTCATAGTAGTAACCTGATTTTTCATTGGCTTTGTGATTTTACAGGCGACGTTGTAGCTTGCCACTTGTGACTACATACTTTGTCCCAATTTTTCATGTAACTTTGACAGGCCCGTAAGTCGATTGGTCAGAGACCCTGGCCACGAAACCAAGGGTCGCGGGTTCGAATCCTGCTAGGGGCAAATGTTTCGTGTGATGAACATGGACATTTGTACTCGAGTCATGGATGTTTATAAACGTATTTAAGTATGTCTATCCGTTCGCCTAGTATCCATAGCACAAGCTTATAAACTTAGTTTGGAACTACTCTACTTCGCTCAATGTTCACTCAAATATACATGTGCGATAGGAAGCACACTCAAACAGTTAGCAATTCAATGAGATTCAAAGTGTCATGAACAAAGGTGCGTGTATTGCATCGGAACGCAGTCAGCTTTCTAGGGTTACCATATCTCAGGATTGTCCAGAGACTTCCAAATCTTGAACTTCCAGTCTTACATTTTAGTCTCACAGCCATTTAGATATACTCGTAAATAAATAGCCAGAGCTTTATTTTACCAAACAACGCATCTAGTATAAAAAGGTCATTTGAATTTCATTCGATGGTTGTGTTTGACAAACTCATCCGCTTTTTGTTATTAGAGTTAGCGTAGACTTAGTGTGGCATAATAGTTTATTGTCATCTCGTTGCAAACATTGTCGCGCTTTCATCCACGTATTTGCCGTTCCCGTGGGAATATGGGGATAAAATATAGCCTATGTTACTTCCGTATAATGTAACTTTTCAATGGAGAAAGAATTTTTGAAATCGGCATAGTAGTTTTTGAGTTTACTCATTACAAACATACGCACACACACAAAAATAGAAAAATACAAATCTTTCCTCTTTTTTTAATATTAGTATAGAAGAGACATATAAAAAATAAAAGACCCGGATTGCCGCACGTAGGAAAATACAGCATGTACCGCATGTAGGAAACATACCTAACATAAATTAAGCATATACTAACAGATTAGCGGTATATAAACTGTGATACGACGGTAATAAAATCAGACATCTACCAACTTTCGTCTCATTCCACACCATCACATTATGCGTCCCGTGCTTATACAGGGTCCGCTTAGATCATGATCCAGGATTTAGCGAGTCTAGTAATTATATTGAAGCGACTGCCGGTCTGACCTTCGTAACCCTAAGATAGGGGAACCAGACAATTTTCGGATCATAGTTACAAATCCAAAGTTGTTTGAATTTGCAGGTTTCATCACGATGTTTTCCTTCACCGTCGAGCTAGTGGTATAAATACGTACATAGACTTGAAAAATCTACAGGTACGTGTCCGGGTTTGAACCCGCACTCCTCGGTTAAAAGGCGCGTGTCCTTACCATTGAGCTACCACCGCTTATAGACAGCAGTGTCTTTTATTTTTTTAAGCGTGACTTCAGCATCATTCGAAGTCTAACTATGACACTTTGTGTGAACACTGAGTGTATGTGAGTACAGCTGTGCAATGGGAAGCACACTCAAACGTGTCAGCACAATGAGGTTCAAAGTGCGCTGAACAAAGAGGGACCGCGGCCCGGTGCGTGAATTGCATCGCGCATTCGTAGGGTTACCATATATCAGGATTTGTCATGAGACTTAAATTTTTCGAATATTTACTAATATTATTAATAGCTAGAAAAGTAACTTCTGCCTGTTACGTCTTCACGCCTTATCTATTTAACAGTTTGGGACCTTTATTACCCCGAACATAAAGAAAGTTTCCACGAGACATACTGTCTAGAGTCTCTGTACCTTAACGTATTAAATTCTGATCTAGTTTCCTATAAATCAAATTAAGGTTAAATTTAAAAATATCAAGAATAATTAGTTTTACCTTTTAACGTTGCCGAGTAAAAATCTAAAAAGAAAAACAGCAGTTTAGGATTTTCAATGAAAAGCTGCCATTTTTCCAAATGTATTTATTTTTAATTTTTCACCTGGTAACCCTAAGTATTGGGAGCGTCCGCATTGTTTCGGAGCGGACGGTGTAGTTACGCGCCGGCGCCAGAACGTAATTGTTTTCGTTTAGCCTTTGAATCAAAAGCACTCCACACTATCTGTCGTCGCGCCTGTTGGAAATTGTATGAAGTGTAGGTAAACCTTTGTGGAGAGCGCACCTTTTTTAAAGCTTTATTCAAAAAAAGTAATTGATTTGAACTCCGGCACTCGATTTTCAAAGGTAGACAGTTTTAATTTAAAAAAAAAGTTGATTTTTGGTTTAAATTTAGTTTAAAGAATCAAGACAAACAATTTTTACTAATATCTAATGACAGTAATTCTGTTTGTCTTTTTTAACCGGCTTCAAAAAAAAGGAGGAGGTTCTCAATTCGACTGGTTTTTTTTTATTATATTTATACCTACAACACTTTACGGATTGTACCAAAAGTTTGAATTCGAAGAAGAGACAGGTATTATTATTTGTAAATGTGGTTTAAAGTGCTTGTCGCTCTTTGAACTCTGCCTACTCCTTCGGGGATTACGGGCGTGATGGTATGATTGATTGATTGGCAGGTATTATTTGGACTAGACTTAAACCTTGTCTATATAATGTTTATATAGACTGCCTCGTTGGTCTAGTGGTAGCATGCGCGGCTTAAGGACCAAGAGGTCCCGGGTTCAAATCTCGGGTCGGGCCAAAAATATGTGGATGGGTATTTCAATATCCAAATTACTCAGTAACAGCCCGGAGTCAGGAAGTTGGCGGTTTAATCACCCCCGTGACTCGGAAAGCACGTTAAGCCGTTGGTCCTGCGCCTAACCTCTCTCCGGTCATGTCGAATTGCCGTCTCACCGGACTATGAGAGTGAAGGAATAGAGAGTGTTAGGAATTGAGAGTGTTAGGAATAGAGAGTGTAGTTGCACCTGTGTTAGCGCACACGCTTGTGCAATATATCTCTTGCGCAGATAGCTAATCCTTGTTGAGATTAGGAGGACATTAAATAATGTTTTTGTCTATATATGTTTTGTGTCTTGTTTAAATTTCGTTACAATACAGAGACAACAACAAAAATGTTGTGCAGGTGTTTGGAAAAAATGCTCTTTTCATATAGATTTACTTGTTTTTAATTGTTAGATGGTGTCTTGTTTTTCACTCTTCATTAATTATCTGAATACCAAGAAGCGTCCACGTGTCGGCAACTATCCGTTTCGCCGTAGCCAACGGTCGATACGCGCTTTACATAATAAATTGTGTTTACATTTTTCAACTATTATTGGTTACATCGTGAACGGAATAATTATGAAGAGAGATTTGCATATTCATGTGGATAAAAAAATATATATTATAATCAACAATTAAATATACACTGAAAAGACAATCCTATTTTTTTTTTTGGTAGATATTGGATCATGGTTACACATCCATAGTTTTTTTAATGTGTACCTAGTTCTTCACGATGTTTTCCCTCACCAAAAATCCTTTGAAAAAATCTGGAGGTACGTGCCCGAGTATGAATCCGCACATCTCAGATGTGAGGCTCTACCGTTGAACTATCACCGCTCCTAAAACATATGAAAGCTATAAAACTCGCAGCTAATATTGACGCAGTCAAAACGAAATCTCGATATTGGCATTGATCGTCGGCGCCCATTCAGACTGCACAATGTGCACATATTTCATGAATGGCTTCGATGTAACAATCCCTCGCTGGCGCCAATATATTGATGTATCCGTTTGTCTACAAAAGGACTAATTCGTTTCTAACAGAGCATCGGAAATAGGAGTGATTCATCCACCAGCGTCAAAGTTTGACAGTTTTGTTTATTTATTTATTTATTCATTTAATACAGGCAACAAATTATTAAAAACCAATATTGGCCCATATAATATATACCTTAAGTCTAACGTACATACCTATATTTTAAAACCTTTAATATTCCAAGTAACACGTAGGGTCTGCGAGGTGCTGCGCGCCTTGTTTAAAAAAAAGTTTTACTAAGTAGATTTAAATTCAGTATAAAGAATGAAGATGATTACCGGATTAAAGACATTTAAAAAAAAACTAGTTTCTCTCCGCGATTTGATCCGACTTCAGAATTAGGAAAATATTTAGCTAATTCTGTTCAATGATTATAAGTTGATTGTGTAATATTTCAAATAAGTTAACGATTTGTTTAGACCCGTTAAAGATTATAGAAATAGCAGTCGATATTTTATCCTGAGGTATTAACCCTAAAAAAAAAAATTGCTCATAGGACTCATGTCCTATGGCCTTAGTGTTTAAAACTTTTGAGTAAGGTAATACCTAAGGTAAAACCTTATAAATAATTAATAGTAAAATTTACTACATATGTAAAAACATGTTTGTGATACTTTTCTTACCATAATGCATTAATGAATAAAACATTTTCATCTGCTAAGCAAACAGGTAAAATAATTCGGATCATAAACAAGTTGCCGGGCTGATATAATTCAGAGCCTAGGAAAGAGTTAATTTAATTTGCCCTCTGAATTCAGAACTTTGTTTATTTGGGACTAAAGTTTAAAATCAGGAGTTTCAGTAGCAACTGGATTGTTCAACTGCAAAAACTCAAATTTGGAATGAAATTCGAACAATTTAAAAGTTATTGGCCAGCTGTAAAGTCAAATATCGACGAAGAATTGACAATCAATGACACCGAAGTAAAATCGATGCGAAATTGAACTTTATGTGAACGGAATTGATATGAAAATGAAGTGTTTGTGAAATAATATTTAGAAGGTATTGACTTATTTTAATGAGTACTTTAATTAAAGGACAAACTTACAATATGTACTTACGTATTACTGTACATGCACGTACTAACCTAAGTCTATCGTGTAAAGAAATATTAACACTGTATATAAATGTCCCATCAACTCTTAACCGACGAGCGTCTATGAAAAGACTTATGAATGTAGAAGAAGCGAAAGGTGTATGTCGTCGTTCGGCAGTGAAAACTGAAATTTTTAATTTGTTTTGCAAGTCACATCAGACTAATTTAGCCACGAGATATTTGAATTCTTACGATTATGTATGTACATTTTTTTTCAGTAGGCAGTTTTTTTATCCTTCTGTTAAATATTGTCAAAAGCATTTACGAGGTTTTCAATGCCGAACGACATAGTCAGGATTGTAGCAAATGGAAGTATGTAATCTCTACCCATAGGAAAAATGCGTGACATTATGTATGTATATGTATCAACACCGAAATTCATTATTAGTTAGGTACATTCTTTTTCATAAATTTAATATTTAATGCAATCCAAATCATTCAGTTCGTCACTTGAGAGGTGTAAACCTTAATGATTAATTTTAAAACACGTCTTATCATTAGACGACTTACCTACGTTAATTCCTCATTCCTTCCTCGTTAAACCCATTAGTTGGTGTTCTAAGTTATGCCCCAGATTTGTACTGCTAAGTTTAAAGATGGTATCACTTTGTACTGTGCAAAACAAAAGACTATGCGAGGATTACTGGGACTTAACCGTTTATTTGCCGATGTGCCTTTGGGCTTGGCTCAAACTTGTCCCGCAAAGTTGTGGGACGTTTGTGTACCGGACTAGTGCGGTACGTGACAGTATGGAATATCCGAATCGAAGTATTAAGTATTAGTACTAATTGTTTAGTATGGAATATCGTTACATACTGCCGGTCAAGTACTATTAAGAATTATTTAAATAACTTAAAAAGGAACAGGCTTACAATTTATTAGAACCTTTTATACTCTTATGTGTATGTACTTATTATTATTTTTGAGAAGTTTTAATGATACTTGTCCATTATATATTTGTCATAGTACAATTATTTGTAGTGTCTTTCTGATTTAATATAATTAGTTTTATGTCGGTATCACATCAAAGAGCATATATGAACAAGCAGGTATAATTTTGTTCATTCAAAGAATGCGAATAAAAGATTCACAAGTATTTAAACTATAAAGGTTGTCTCTGTATCTTAGCCATCTAAATGTAACAACTTAATTTTATTTCTTGATGTATGAAGTATCACAACAATTTGTTCGCCTGTATTCAGAAAGCCTACACGCCCAGTACTCACTGCCTCCTTCTACACTGCGTTACAAGTCTAAACAATACGTGCCTGATAAAACTTCAGCCCGTTTCTAATTACACTAATTACAAATTCAAACTTTTTGCGACTGAGCGATTTGTTTTCGCTTACGTACAAACATCAATTTACGTAGAAACACGAAAAGTTAGAACCTGCGCTTATATGATGTTTACCCTCTTGATTGTCCTCTCTTTAAACAAATTGGGTTGTTTATTGTATTTAGGTTGTATATTTTGACTGGCTCCATGGCGCTTTCGGTAGTGGCCCTACCCGATGCGCCAAGAGGACAAACATTCGTGATTAAGCTACTTGTCTCGGAGTTAGATCAATGTATGTGATGTAGTCTGATATTTGATATATTTTCAATATCACTAAGAGGAATTATGTCACAATTTTGGGATATAATTATTCAGTTATTCACAGTCATAGGATTTATAAACTCTTCGTCTAATGACTAGTTTTAAGTCTACTACTATTATAGTGTTTTTATCAGATTTAACGCGGTATGCATTATGTAGTACACGAGTACTTTACATTTACTACTAGTAAGGTATTTTTTTTATTTAAAATATTTTTTGTTTAATGCTCCTTTTAGCCCAAACTTGATCGTTTTCGGCAAAATGTAGGCGGCCCTCCGCACCCCTCGCGCGTGTTCTTACCATTAAGTTACCACCGCTCTCAAAACACGATGATGTTAAAATGTTAAAGTGTTATTGTTTCTTTGTTATTTTGTTTTTTTTTTTATATTTTTATATAATTCTAGTGAATTTTCACTTGATTTGTTTTGTAATAATTGTTTTGTTTTTTCATTAAATAATACATGTTACGCCAGAATATCAGCGCTCCTGCGGCGTTAGTTTGACGCCGCAGTAGCATAATGCTGAGGCAGGGACCCAATTGGCGCCAATCTGTTTTCTTTTTTTCTTTTTTTTTTTTCTACTGGTTTTCCTTTTTTCTACTATTTTGTCCTGTGTATGTATTAACAATTGTGCGTCCAATAAATGTTATTTCTTTCTTTCTTTCTTTCTATGTTACATTTTCTTACGCAAGCTGTGACACCTTCAAAGGTTATGCATTTTAAATTGTATTGTAGACTAAAGCATTATTATTTCTAAGAAACAATGTAACAACGACTGGATGTTCAAATAAATAAATGTATACAATAAAAAACAACACGTGTACGGTAACATAAAACATATCAAGCAAATTCACAGGATACCGTAATTCAAACCACACACTTCCAATGACAGTTAAACAACAATGTCGCCCTGATGAGTCGTCCCGCCTTAACGGGTCATTAGCGCGATTACTTGAGCCAAATGAACTCATTATTCACCTCATAAAGCCGGAGTTACGGCTACTATCGCAATAACAATGGCCTTTTGAGGATAGTATCTTTGAGAGAAGGTTCAATGGTCAGGACACGCGCATCAATGTGGATGCTCAAAGCTGAGTACGCACCTCTCGGATGATACAAATAATTATCATCACGGCTGCAATCCCTGAAGAGATGGGGCAGAGTGCAAGCATTGAGTTCCATAAAACGCATTTAGCTAAAAATCGAATTAGCTCAGATGAAAAATTTTGAAAAGTAAATGAAAAATGGCTGTTTTCTAGGCTATACAATCACAAAAATAAATGCCCAGTACACTTTTAATGGCCTTTTACGACATGCTAAGTATGGGAAATAAGTATGTGGTACATTATTAGACTGACTCGATGGCGCATTCGGTAGTGCCTTGCCTCATGCGGCAAGAGTTATGGATTCGATCCCCATTCAGAACAAACATTCGTGTGATGAATACTTGTGATTGTTCTGTTTCTGGGTGTTAATATCCAATATTTAAGTATATATATTTATAATGCCATCACAAGTGCTTAGGCTACTTACCTCGGATCAAGAGATAAGATCAATGTATGTGATGTAGTCGGAGTCGGAGGCAGACGAGAGATTTAGTTAGTATCTTACACATAACTATATCTAAGGATGTCTAATGGTCATAAAAAACATGTGACGTGCTTACAAAACGGTAATGACTTCCTTAAAGGTAGGTTTTATATGGTCTAGGACCAAGTTTTCATTAAGAATCTAGGTAAGCCTAATAAATGCTACGAAAATAACATAGTAGAACCTAATTAAACATACACAATTACCTTTCGAGCAAGGACAATGCACAACTTAGGTACTTAGACATACCTAAGTTGTGTATTGTCCTCCCCTAGGTAGTGAAGTTGGAAGTGACGTCATGGAATTAAGTTAGTTATTTGTAACCCTGTTAGGAGTCGGGGCAAGACAGCAATCAACGTAGGCGTCTTCGTAAACACGCTTCAATGTCAAATAGGTCTCGCACATAGTAAAATATAGAAAAGTAATCCATTATTATCTTTTTTTTTCTAGCGCAGTATTTTTGGCTAAATGTGGTTAAACGGTTTAGCTGCCCCTTTAAATATACCTACCTCTTCGGGAAGTATGTATGTATTTTCTTTTTTCTAAATAATGATTTTCACACGATGGTCTTAGTAGAAGAATAGTTTAGACAAGAGCCCAAGCTAAACCCATCTAAGGAGAAATTGGATCATGATTTTAGTATTAAAGTATTATGCTGTTATTCATAATCTAAGGTCGCACTCAAGCGACATCAGTGTAAAACTATCTTACATGAAAACTACTGCAACCTGATCTTCATAAATTTAACACTGTGTAATCCGAAAAATTGTATTGTAAATACAATGATCATTGTCATTATTCTTCTACTGCCTTGAAAGATGTCATCATTCTGCTGCTGTCTTAAAATAGACCAGAGAGTATTTTTAAAATGCTACATACGACTTGCGTATTTTTATAATTAGCGAAGATGGATTACTTTTATATATAATTACTTTGACACAAAACAAGAGTTCAAAAAACTTTCCTTAAAACACAGACTAGATAAAGCCGAATCTTTTGGAAATGTGCAATATTGACGGTCCGGACAAACATCTGCAGTAAATAAGTTTCATTATTTAAAACGAGCTTTAACCGTTGGTTCAGCCACTGTGACATTATTATTCGGAAGAAAAACACTTAAAGAACATACTTGCTTAGGAAAAATGACGTATTTGCTAGGAACTATGCCTCCAACTAATAATAATATATAACTACTACAATATTGTTTGATAACTCAAAGTAATGCACTCTAAAAAAACACTAAGGAGAAAAGTTACATGCCATGTGGCGTTAGGTTTTCTTTGCGTAGCCCGCTTGGGAAATGCCGTGAAGCTTGTAACTTGGTTAAGAGTTAACTTAGAGTACTACCGTACAAAATTGATAGTGCAATTACGATTTCAAATACAGATGTAGGGTTTGAATCGGAATACGGTACCATATTTCCACTACCGACTAAACCTCACGATGGTCATTCTTCGGGCGTGACGCAGGTTCCGGGCTCCCCACTATGGGACTCTTCGCGAAATCTACGTTACGCCGCAGCCGATCCATGCGGCCCATCTCGAGGGTAGGGCAACCTCGCCCCTAGCACACCTCGCAGGTGGCTGGTCGCCTACACAATCCAAATCCAACACCCAGTACACCATTAGTCACCGTTTACGACATGCTATACAAGGAATCAGTTAGCACATTATTTTTAATTCCCAGACTAACAAGGGATTACTGTAATAATCGGATATATATGATTTCGTGGATTGGTTAAGAAACCAATTGCCTCAATGGCGTCAACATATCTAATCTCTTACCTTAAATAATAGTCTACATAAAAATACTTTTAGAATTCAACTACATCGTACTATTTATAAAGTGCCATAAATATTTAGCCCATAAAAATTCACCTTAAACTTTTAAATATCTATCTGATATTAACGTTATAAATTTAACACCCGCTGAGGATAACATAAAGACGGAGCTATAAATAACCTTACCGCGCTATTACTAAGATATAAAAATATATTACAAAGTTTACAATCGAGCGAGAAAGGTGTGTAAACTTGTAAAACTTTGTAGAGAACTTTTACAGAATTATAGTCTGTCTGGTGAGCTGGTGTAATGAGATCAAAAAGATGAAGATTTCATACAATGGTTATGTTTATCCAAATCTTACTAGATTCGATTACCACAAAAGAATAACTTATGACAAGATAGATAGATAGATATGCTTTATACAGACAAATACAATACAATTTAGCGGTTTTATCGGTAAAAGCAATCTCTTCTAGACAACCTTCAGGTAGAAAATAAGCTACTGAAAAGAGAGAAACCTTATTCGCTTAAATTTACGACGATTCATAAATTTTAGATTAATTTTGACCAAACAATTAAACCAGTAAATACACTGACAGAGTGCAGTGGGTAAAGATTTAATATGAAATATATTACTGTAATTTGTGTGTTAGAATTCAATGTTTGGCAGATAATAGGTAATTATAAACAACCATACTACTGTGGCTATAAATGAATCTGAATCTGGAAGAATTCTGGTAAGATCAGTCAAAGTCAAAAAGTCAAAAATATCTTTATTTACGTAGGCCTCAAAAAAGCACTTGTGAATCGTCAAGTAATAGGTACAAAGTTATTTGAATCTACCACCGGTTCGGAATGTCGCATCTACCGAGAAGAAACCGGCAAGAATCTCGGTAGTTACTCTTTTTAATGCCAGATTGAATATAAAAATTCAAAATTCAAACAGGTTAAAGTCACTTTATAATACTGGTAAGTGGTTTTCAAAACATATGCTTGTTCAATCATTAAAGTCAATATTTACTACAGAGTTCTTTATTAAATCAGTGGTTCAAAACTAGGCCTTACAGCCAAGGGTTCTTTAAGTTCATTATAATGTTGTTTCGAGCCTTTCAAGTACATCACCAACGGAAATCAGGCTCATTACGGAATGGGGGCGGATGCTCGCTCGGAGCGGTAAACAGCCTGCCACTCTTCTAGACTTTTATTAAGTTACTTAGTCTATTATAGAATTAATACAAAGCGACATTATGCATCCAACAGACGATAAAAGTAAAAGCATCGAGCAAAACTTTTAATTAGGCCATGTCCCATGTTGGTCTGGGGCTTAAAAAGAATGTGCTAAATGTGTACCTTGCTTAGCATGTCGTAAAAGGCGACTAGTGGTTTATCGGGTTTTCGGTGTGTGATTGTGTAGGCGACGAGTTAGCCAGTTTCATTTTTTGGCTGAATGTAGCTGGGAGGGCTAGCTGTCCCCTTGACTCTGTCTACCTCTTCGGAGATTACGGGCATAAGGATATGTATGTATATATGTCAATTGTAAGCAACGACATTTCTGAAGTTAACAGTGATTGGTCACTGTCAAGCCGATACCATATTTAACATTAATCGACCAATCAGGATCCTGCTAATTGTCGTACCTATTTGTTATTTGTATTTATGGGTTTAATCAAATCTAGTGAGAAAATTAATGCGCTAGAGCTCCAAAGAGATTTTAGTCAAATTATTAGACTACTTTTGGTTGTATGCATTCTTTATCTCGATGGGTAAACAAACTTTAATTTAAGGATCATTAAGACGTTTAATATGTCTTACATGTCTTGCTGACAATCATCAAATCGACTGTTCTATGTATCTTCTATTCGATGTCATTGTTCGACAAATACTACCTGCTATATATTTCGACATGAACAGACATGATCCCGCTATTGTTTCGTCTTTATAGCTGGATCATATTTACTCTATATTGCAATGGATCGTACTGTATAACAAGACATCTGAGCTTTCACACACAAATACTGTTAATTAGGGTTACCATACGTATACGAAGATACTAATCAGAAGCTATGTCAACCTACAATAAATTTGATTGACACAGTTTTAGACAAATTTATCACACGTTAATTAAAATCAGCGGACGTGCATTCTATCTTTGTGTTGTCAGACATCCGAAACCAATATCAAACGCTTGTATCGTGTCTGGTGGACGCAAAAAACTTTTTATGCAGACACACCACTTGGCGGTGCGAGTGAAATATTGGCAGCGAAAAACACACAAAACCCATCGCATCTATTACAAAGCGTGCTGCTCGATTAAATTGTTATGGTACGATTCCGACAAAATTTTGCGCAGATTTTGTGTTCTACATATAAATTTAAGAGCGTATTCTGTGCTGCACAATAATTTAGAAACTCGATGAAATCTCTCTGCCAATTTTTACACAGCCATATTATTTAAGGATTCGCAGTTGATAAATTAACGTAAGTTTTTATAACTTCATAGCTTTGGCGGCTCGTGGATAAGATTATCTGCAGGCAACTGTAGTGCATAATAGTTTATGAAAGAAATTGTTTACTTGATGACGTTTTCACCAAAAGAAACATTTTTGTTGCACTTTACCTTTTTTTTTTTTTTTTTTTTTTTACTTGAGGAATGCTTACTTACGCACCATCCAGTTAGAGTCCTGGGTGGACCTAAAAGGGAGAGTCGGGCTCGAAACCGGTGGCGATCTCCGGAGACCCTACCGACTAAACCTCAAGGCTGTCGTTCTTCGGGCGCTAACGCAAAACCAACGGGATCCCCACTGTCGGGATTCATCTCGAAAAGTCTACGCAGCGCGCGCTGCCGCCTGGCGGCCCATCTCGAGGGAGTGGTATTCTCCCCCAGAACACCTAGGGTGGTGTTTCACGACCACATAGACAGCTGTGTACCCTATCCTGACGGACCGGGTGTAACACCTGCAGTCGGCTTCTCCGGGGACGATTGAGGGCTAGAGGACCGCCTCCCCTAACCCCCACGACCCCAAAGGCCCTTTTAGTCGCCTCCTACGACAGGCAGGGATACCTCAGGAGTATTCGGAGCCCCCCCTGCAGGGCGCCGCCGGGCTAGACACCATCGCCATGGCAGACACCACGGTCGGTAGAGAGAGGTCCTGCCCAACAACGGCGGATAGCGCATTGCGCTCTACGGCAAAAGCCGGACACTCCTCCAACGTGTGCTCAGCACTGTCCTCAACGGAGCCGCAGTGATGACAGGACCCGGTCGCCTCCCGACCGATCCGACACAGGTACTTCCCGAAGCTTGTTGCACTTTACCTAACCTGTCTTAGCTTACCTTTGTAACTTCTTCTCCTTTCTTCTTCTATTTTAAACGAACCTTATTCAGATAATTTATTTTTGGTACAGATATCTAATAAAAAGAGAGTAATAATGGAGAAAGTTATTATGAATATATACATATAATTATTTACATTCACCACTTTCAATTTTTGGATGAATTGGGTGGATGACTTTCATTTTACCCGTATTCTTTTACGAATATGAGTGAAATGAAAGTGCATAATACGATGAAAGCTGATCATGAAGTATGGTAGGAATAATAGGTTCCCGATTTTGCCCTTTGCATACGAAACCCTAAAAAGCATTCAAGAACGACCACAAATGACCAATTTAATGACTATGATCATTACATTACCATAGCATTATCAGATCTCAAGATTATGTTAGCCTAGTAGGGCCTACAAAAGGAGTATCACAATATATTCATTTGCTTGACTTGCTACACTGCCCTTTTATGCATGTCGTAGGAATTTAATATACATACCTACATAACATCACGCCCATAAGACCCGAAGTGGTAGGCAGAGTCAAAGGGACAGATGGCCCTTTTAACAACATTCAGCTAAGTATAAAACTGTGCTAGGTTAGATGGAATTTAATATTTTTATATCATATTTTAATGCTTTCGATCGTTTTCATACTATACTGTACAGTACCACAAAGCCACGCCAGTGAAATCACACCTTCCGATATTCAAGTGTAGTCAACAACGGCTATCATCAACCTTGACGGCTTTCGTCACTGATTGCATGTTTACAACGGCCTAACCCATTATTACAGCTACCGAAAATGTGTTATCGCCGATTACAAAATTAATGCCAGTTTCTCATTACTATCTCCAACCGAATTTCGAGGTCACACGTGATAATATCCCTACATGTACCTACTTCTCGTGTTTGTGTGTAGCGTATTAATTGATTTATCTATTTTACTATAACTTAGAACGGTGATAAAGTAATAGCTAAGACCCACGCCTCAAATCCGAGGAATGCTGGTTCAAAGCTGGGCAAGTGCCTTTGGATTTTTTGAAATCTTAGTACGGATACATAACAGTTGCTCAACTGTGAGGAAAACCATGGTGATGCAACCTGCTCATCCAAAGTAACTATGGATGTAAAACAATGATCCAATTTAGTTCAACTATCTAAGGGTTACCAAGGTCAGATAGAAAGTCGATTCAATGCAATACCGTTTTGACAAACTCGATGGCGCATTTGGTAGTGACCCTGCCCTATGCGCCAAGAGTTGTGGGTTCGACCAAGGACAAATACTCGTGTGATGAATACTAGTGTTTGTTTTGTGGTTGGGTGTTAATATTCAATATTTAAGTATATCTTTGTAATACCACTGTTGTTTCTAATATGTATTTGTAACACAAGTGCTTAAGCTACTTACCTCGGTCAGATCAATGTATGTGATGTAGTCTGATATTTATTTATTTAATTACCAAATTCGCTTCATCCTTTCGCCGAGCTACTAAATTGAGATCGAGGCGAGGATCTCTGTACGCGCGGGAGTGCCAGTGCCTCCCACGCCTACCGCGACCCAGCGGCACCTGGTACCGCGACTATCTGGCAAAACACCAGTCACGGCCCACCTCAGAGTCCCTCTTACCTTCAGCCCTGTATGGTCCAGGTCCAAAGCTTACTAAGCCTTCCGGTAAGACAAACCGAGGACCCCGACTTGGAGGGGTGATTCGCTTAATCCTGATCTGGAACTAGACTATGGACGGAACATAACGCTAAGAATATATTATGATCTATTTTACTACAACTAGTAATTCATCTGAGGTCAAAATGAGTTTTCCTCTGTCATTCGTCTTTGTCCGATGTCAACGAGTTTATTTTATACACATTATAACCATTACAGAAGAGTAAATAGTTATACCGGATACAATATCAATCAACTAATGGTGACCGGTCGCTCCATCAGTTTGAAAAACAATTATTTATTAATTAGAATGCTCAATTTAGGTAAATATCTTTATGTTTACCGCTTGTAAACATAATGTAAACGTAAACATGACCACGGTCAAGCATTATGAAAACTGATCCTTGTGTAAAAAGATCAAAATATCTGATGTAAGCCGCTATCCAGAGCAATTGTGTGGTAACTTTAAACAATTAGAACATTTCGCTCCCGTTATATTTTGAATCCCTCAGGAACAATATTTTTTCTTAATGATACTTGCCCTATATCCTTTTTTATTCCTGAACACGTGCATACGGAATTCCATGATGATTGGCGAGTAATTAAAACGTAAATAATGAAAACGCTCATTGTCGCATATACGAGAATAATAATTTCGTTGGAACTTATAAAATGGATGCCAACGCGGATTAATAAAATATTTAGAAATTAACACCTACATAACATCACGCCCATAAATCCCGAAGCGATAGGCAGAGTCAAAAGGCCACCAGGCCCTTTTGACCACATTCAGCCAAAAACAAAACTGGGCAGAACTGGTTTGGATGGAAAATTGCAAAAAGTAGTGACAAGTGCCTTGTCGTCTACACAATCACATACCCAAAACCTGATATACCATTAGTCGTCTTTTACGACTTGCTGACAAGAACCACGGTTGGCACATTATTTTTAAGTCCCGGACTAACATAGGACAATGGGCTGGGTTAGATGGAAAATTGTAAAAAAAGTAGTGACAAGTGGCTAGCTTGTTG
The DNA here is from genome assembly GCA_951394215.1 of Glyphodes perspectalis. Classification (NCBI taxonomy): domain Eukaryota; kingdom Metazoa; phylum Arthropoda; class Insecta; order Lepidoptera; family Crambidae; genus Glyphodes; species Glyphodes perspectalis. Next base: position 15,386,769 of record OX596201.1, on the reverse strand, counting down.
CCTACACAATCACATACCCAAAACCCGATATACCATTAGTCGTCTTTTACGACATTATATTTTAGTACCCGACCAACACAGGACAGTGTATGTTATATTATTGAAAAAAATCACCGTCATCTATACTATCCTTATATTCCTAGGTACGTGTGTACAATCAGTCTCAATATTTGTCAAGGCCCATCTCCAATGCGTATTACAAGCAATTTGGACGGATAAGGTCACGACCCCTGGAAATTTCATTGTTGATGGCCATTATTAATTCAAGCAAGCCATGTGATAGGAATTTTGATTGGAAATCTCGACTTGGATGCTATCGCCAATCTCTTTGATTGCCAGAGTACACAAGACGGTTACGACTATATAGATTGAGGTTAAATGAAAATTATTGTCGTGTTTCTAAGAAGACAAGACGTTGCTTTAAATTTCAGCATTTTATGACCACCGCATAAATCTAGTTAAAGGTGCGGTCCAGACTAGTATTAATTACTTTCTAAGTTCCACAACACTTTATGAATTACCAGTAACTGTATATGATTTTGCTTCGATATAATAACTTTAATAAGTTCGTTAGTAACCATTTATTATATAAGTAGTAAAGTCCGCATTCAAATCTATTATGCCATATATACACAATGCAGGAACAATTAACAAAAAGACAAAAAAAATTAAATAGATGTTACGTGTTCCTAATCGGTACAACGGACCCCAATAGATTTATATCTATGATATAAATCTATTGGGGTCCGTAGTATAGCATGTCAAATAATAATATAATACATAATCCCCATTTCGACATATACAACTATGGACCATAGGATATATAATACAGTGATATCATTAAAACTTTAATGTTTTCAAAAACCTTTTGTTCTAATAGCCTTTGAAAGGTTGAAGACAAATAAATAATAAACAAATGAATATCCGACTATATCACATACATTGATCTGACTCCGAGGTAAGTAGCTTAAGCATTTGTGTTACGGATATCAGAATCAACAGCGGTATTACAAATATAGACTTAAATATTGGATATTAACACCCATACACAGAACAAACACAGTATTCATCATACGAATATTTGTACTGGGTGGGGATCGAACCAACAACTCTTGGCGCATGGGGCAGGGTAACTACCGAATGCGCCATCGAGCCAGTCTTAAAATAAAATAGCACAATTTTTTTTATTAAAACTTTTTTGCTCGTTAACTAAGCCCAAGTTTACATTGCAAAATCTATTTATCACTGTGATATTCCACGCGAAAGACATGTTATATTCTGTTTGCGTAATGAGCGATTCGTTGACGTTGTAAAGGATTATTTATAAACTTATTTTACTTTCATGAAAGGGTAAAGAGGCAGTAAAATTCTAATCTCTAGTGAGTAATTTACAGCTAAGTGAAACATTGACCCAAATATTCTAGTCCTGACACAAGTTATAAGATACATACTATCGCTCACGCAATCCCCGTAGAAGTAGACAGAGTCCAAGGAGGAAAACGCTCCTTAAACTTAGGAAAAAATTAAACTGTTGTTGTGACACAGGACTAGCATATCAAGACAAAATGTTATAGACAAGCTCGATGGCGCATTCGGTAGTGACTCTGCCCCATGCGCCAAGAGTTTTGGGGACGATCCGCACCCAGGACAAATATTCGTATGATGAATACTGTGTTTGTTCTGTGTCTGGGTGTTAATATCCAATATTTAGGTATATATTTGTAATACCACTATTTTTTGTGATTTCCGGAACACAAGTTCTTAAGCTACTTACCTTAGAGTCAGATCAATGTGTGATGTAGTCTGATATTTATTTATTATTATTGTTATATCAGCGACTTACTAACGTGTACTAACACTTCTCCAATTGAGATATTTGTGTCAGCTATTATTCGTTAAAACGGCTTGAATAACAAAGGCTACATTTTAACTAATTAAAACAATCTGAGGAGCTACTTTTCTGAGCGCAATATTCCTAGACACAACCTTCTGGACACCTTCTTGGTCTTCAGAAAGCCTTAAACCTTGTAATCCGATACTAGGTTTGCAAGCGGACCTCGACCTAAAACGGATCATAAAGCTAGGAAAAATAAAGCATATATCTAATGCCATATGGCGTTCGGTTCTCCCTGCCTACCTCGCTAGGGAAGTGGCGTGAAGTTTAGGTAGTTATATATTTAATCAGAAAAACTCGCTCGTCACTTTTTTATTGTACCAACCGCACTATTCGGTCAAGCAGGATAATGTAAATTATTTATGCGCCGGTAGACGGCACCGCCCCGGGGCGCACTCACAAAGGGCGCATTCCGGAGCCCACTAGCCACTACAGTGAGCGGGGCGCACGCATGATGTGGAATGTCCACAGATGACTGTCGAAATTCCACTAAAAATGTGTAAGGCAAAAATTAATAAGCGCAATTCCTGTGAGCCTCAAACTCAAACTCAAATTCAAAATATCTTTATTTACGTAGGCCTCAAAAAAGCACTTGTAAATCGTCAAATAATAGATACAAATTAGAACAATTTGAATCCACCACCGGTTTGGAATGTCGCATCTACCGAGAAGAAACCGGCAAGAAACTCGGTAGTTACTCTTTTCAATGCCAGATTGAATAACAAATTAAAATTTACAGATTAAATTAATATTTATACCAAGTCATACAGTTAATGTTCGTTAAGATTCAGCCGAGTATTATTATTCGATTAGTAATTTATATTATTATTCGAAATCGATTCGATTTAGTAAATAAATCAACTAACTTACCATACCGTACGTTCATACTTTATCATCTTTCAAATTATAAGTTACGAACCTCTGGCATATGAAACACTTTTCTTTTCCAATTGCGCTAGCACTGTTTTACTTTAATAGCATTATTATTTTTAATGCATTTTTTTATCTTGACCAAAACCTTCCCAAACCAAAAATCTGGGTCTGCCATAGTATTTTCCATCAACTACCATCATAATGATAAAATAAATCTTCATCATCAAACATCAAAAGAAAGGGCATTATCATATCCTATATATTTTTATCTCATGAGACGCACAATCTTTAACCTATGTAATTCCACACGGGTTTAACGGTAATTATAAAAATATTATAAACTAGCTGTGCTAGCGGTGTCATCCGCGTTTATGGTTAATATTATAAAGACTATTTCCGTCATACATGATTTCTATGTAACTTTAACCATTAAGGATGCACACGCGACGGAAGCTTAAAAAATGGAGTAACTTCTCCCGTTTTCCCAACATTTCCCTTCACTACTCTGATCCTATTGATTGTAGCGTGATGAAAAGTATACTTTAACCTGCCCAGGAGTATGAAGAATAATTGTACCAAGTTTCGTTAAAATCTGTCGAGTAGTTTTTGTTTCTATAAGGAACATACAGACAGACAAAAATTTTACTGATTGCATTTATGGCATCAGTATCGATCACTAATCACCCCCTGATAGTTATTTTGAAAATATATTTCATGTACAGAATTGACCTCTCTACAGATTTATTATAAGTATAGATGCTCACTTACATATATAATTAGTAAATTTTCCTCGCTAAGCTCTAACTCGCCCAGCTATAGACGGTGGTGTTACACCTTAATACCTATTTACACTGAAGGTAGAGGTATACACTAATTCCTTATTCTGTGTACGTTGACGATAACAGACAAAGATTGGATTAAAGGATTTTCTTTGATCTCCCTCGGGCCTATTCGCAAAAAGTATTTACTTAGTTAATTCGAAGATCCGATGGGGTGTTGTGTTAATAGGAACATTCGTTGCTTTATTTGCGCTATTATTAAAAAGAAGAAAGATTTGTATGTATGTAATGAATAAACTCAAAAACTACTAGACCGATTTTAATAAATATTTCACCATTAGAATGCTACATTACCTCTCATTAACATAGGCTATAGAATATTTTGAAAAAAGTTAGGTTAGGTTAGAAAATAAATGTCCACCAGTGCGATGCCGGGGTGGGCCGCTAGTTAATTATACACATATGTATATCATGCAGATCTTTATGCGCAATAGAGCCCGTTGGACGAGTGGTCAGAGAACACGAAACCAAAGATCACAGGTTCGATATCTGTTTGGGATAATATAATAACTTTAATTATTTTAAATAATAATGTAAATTATATGAAAAGACTATATATCTTAAACATGTATATTTTTTCTCTCTCTTCTCACAAAGTTAAATTTAATATAGAATCTGGCGCACAAAACGTAACGCATTCAATAAAAAGTTTACAACTTCCTTATTTTTACCGATATTTGAATTTTTTTTGTGGAATGGTTCCATTATCGATATGTTTATGGGACTAGCGCCCACCCGCGAGTTCTTTCATGTTTAGTTTAGTTTATATCTGTTCTCAATATTAGTTATGTTTTAGAAAAAATAAATAGCACGTGTCAGACGTCGATCTGTCCCGTATACCAAATTAGATAGATAACTGAAATCAATGAAAATTTTTGAACTGTTATATGTTTTCCGACAATTAATTAACTTTAAAACAGTTACTGTACTTCTTATGATGTATATTTGAACTGTGAATATATATTTTTCAAGTATACTTTTTTAATATACAAACATAACATCACGCCCATAATCTCCGAAAGGGTAGGCAGAGTCAAAGGGGCAGCAGTGAGACAGTCTCAATCCTATTATAGTGGCCTGGTATTTTTTCTAGACCGATTCTATATGAACAAATGCCTGAGTTTCGCTCAGATTACCCCTATCTTAGGGTTAAGAAGGTCAGATCGGCAGTCGCTTCAATGTAATTACCAGACTCACTAAATCCTGGATCATGGTCTAAGCGGACCCCGTCTAACCACGGGACATAACGCTAGGAAGATGGTGATGACACACTAGTATTTCTCATAACGCTGATATGACAGAAAGTGGCGGCCACGTCGACACGCGAAGCTGGGACAACAAGTCGCACACCGCCCTCGCGCCCGTCAGGTTCCCCTTAAGTAATTAAGTTCGGTAGAATAAATATATAATATAACAGCCTAAATAGTTTAAGCACAATTGTAATGTAACGTGAATAACTTCAGACAATATAGAACAGTGAAACCCATACACGTCTTGATTATTGCCATCCGAACTAGGACCATATAGACAGTTTTATGGAACATTTAATATTCGCTATATTAAGTTAGCAACATAACACATAACATAACATCACGCCCATAATCCCCGAAGGGGTAGGCAGAGTCCAAGGGGCAGCATGCCCTTTCAACCATATTCAGCCAAAAATAAAGTCGGGCTGGGTTAGATGGAAAATTGTGAAAAAGCAGTGACAAGCGGCTAACCTGTCGCCTACACAATCACACACCCAAAACCCAATATACCATTAGTCGCGTTTTACGACATGCTAGGCAAGAACCACAGTTGGCACATTCTTTTTTTTGTTCCAGATCAACATGGGCCAAGTCCCAGACCAACATGGGACAACTTAATTAATAAGTGACCCAGATAAATAAATATAGCTAAAATAACGAATTAAAGTACGCTGGCGCATGAAAAAATAAAATTGTTTCTCATGTCTCAAATCTTACTATGAGACAGGCCCGTTGGTCGAGTGGTCAGAGACCCTGGCCACAAAACCGAGGGTCGCGGGTTCGAATCCCGCTAGGGGCAATTGTTTCGTGTGATGAACATGGACATTTGTACTCGAGTCATGGACGTTTATAATCGTATTTAAGTATGTCTATCCGTTCACCTAGTATCCATAGCACAAGCATATGCTTAGTTTGGAACTAGGGAATTGGTGTGTCAGTCTGGCGAATTTATTTATTTTAATTTTACTGTCTGTCAATTTATTCAAGTGTTTTAAAAAACAGTTTTCTTTTTTAATAAATACGAAGGTACTTACACAAATAGGAATGACTAAATAATTCGTGCAAACACGGCTAAACACAACTTCTTGAGTCATTTCGTTCGCAGCCGTCTTTATAATTCAGAGGCCCTTGAATTTTATATCTGCCCGAAGACACGTGATTTACAGGACCCCCAAACACGAAAGGTCGCTGTGTGAACTTTGAATCTGATTCCCAATTACTAGAACTAACGCATTTCCGTCAAGCGAGACATAAAATATTTGTTGATCGGTAAAAAAGTGCCCACTTACCAATATTGACAATTGACACACCCGCTGGTCGAATGGTCAGAGACCCTGGCCACGAAACCAAGGGTCGCGGGTTCGAATCTCGCTAGGGGGAAATGTTTCGTGTGATGAACATGGACAATTGTCCTCGAGTCATGGATGTTTATGAACGTAATTAAGAACGCAATTAAGTATTTCTATCTGTTCACCTAGTATCCATAGGACAAGCTTTAAGCTTAGTTTAGAACTAGGGAATTGGTGTGTCAGTCTGGAGAATTTATTATAGAATTTAATTTAATATCTTAGAAAGAAAAAGTACGTACTATAATATCTTGGAAGGAATGAAGAAAAGAAAAGAATGCGGTAGACATAACTTAAGTTGCTATAAAGTGTTCTTAAGTACTAAACACGTGAGTCAGTATTGTCAGAAAGTTCTTTTAACAATAGGAAATTCAATGAATTAAGTCAAGCGTTAACTTCTTATTGCTGACGTTTTTAATAAATACAGGACAAATTTAAACCATCATGGGGTTTCGTCTTTCTGCAGATAATGGACCGCACTAATTGTTAGAGGCAAAAGCTTAAAAATAATATTTAAAAAAAATTAACAACATAGAGCTTTTGGATATATAAACCCTAAAGATTATATTGAGGTCAAAGCGATTCAACTGTTTAGGAAATCCAAGCTTCAACAGTAACAAGACCTGATACTAATACTTGGTGTAATGTTCGAAGCTAACTAACTAACTAAACTTCACGCCACTTCCCCTAAAACCCCTTAGAATCTAAGCCGTAGATAAATCGCCTAACATTTCGCGTAAAACGTTCCCAGCTAGATCTGATAAGAAACACATCCCGAGGAATACTCGTACGCAATTTCCTTCGTGAATAATCTCAGTAACCACATTCACATCTACCTTGTAATGTATATTATTTAAAGCTTAAATATTGTATCTCGAAAACACCTTCTTTATTTCCAAGTAAGGGGGTACCATTCATTGGTAAATAAAGATATAAAAATCAAGCCAAGTTCGGTTAGGTTAGCAATAATACTTTGAAAGCGATCACATTTCAGTGCATAATCATAATGCCTTCCACGCAAGAGAAGCTCGTTCGAATTAAATAATTAATCCCTCTGGATTTGTAAATCAAACCTTGGGACTATGGAATACGAATTCATCGTAAGGATCTAATAGGTAATATAGAATATGGCTTTCTGCAATGATATATTGCTAGCTAATGACTAGTAAATCTCAACCAATCACGAAGTACATGGTGAGAGACACTCAGTTAATATTTGTCAATTCTCCATTTAACAAGAATAATCATCAAATTCAATAACCAGGATGACTAAATCTAAATAAATCTACCTATCATAGTCAAGTCATATCATAGTCCGATGTTGGCCTGGCTGGGACTTAAAAAAGAATGTGCCAACTGTGTTTCTTGCCTAGCATGTCGTCAAAGGCGACTAATGGTATATGGAGTTTTGGGTGTGTGATTGTGTAGGCGACGAGCTAACCACTTGTCACTACTTTTTCACAATTTTCCATCTAAACCAGCCCATTGTCCCATGTTGGTCTGGGACTTAAAAGAATGTACCAACTGTGTTTCTTGCCTAGCATGTCGTAAAAGGCGACTAATGGTATATGAGGTTGTAGATATGTGATGGTGTAGGCGACGAGCTAGCCACTTGTCACTACTTTTTCACAATTTTTCATCTAACCCAGCCCAGTTTTGTTTTTTAGCTGAACGTGGTTAAAGGGGCCTGCTGCCCCTTCGACTCTGCCTACGTCTTCAGGGATTATGGGCATGATGTTATGTGTGTGTGTGTGTGTATCATAGTCAAATCGTTCTCGACTAGTTATTGAAGTTAAGTTCATTGTGCCTATTAGCATGTCCAACTCATGAATAAAAAATGGTAACGCCGGCTTTTTACCTCATATACTCACATACTCATTCGCCTATTTACCATTTACTAACCCGAATTAGAGTTGAATAATAAATATTGAACAATATGGTAGGCGTTCTCCAGGGCCAGAACCGTGTTTAGATGTAAATACTTGATACCTCAATGATTAAGTTCTACCGGAGGAAATTTCTCTACGGCCAAGTAACAGGGACGTATAACCGTAATCCTATTCACCAGGTTTTCCTGTAAGGGTTACGTCAAATTGCAGTGGCTTCAATTAATTGTACAATATGGCTATTTCAACCCGAGCGGACACCGACTAGTAACGAATATTACGTTAGGAAGTAGATGATCATGACGTCTTTTTACAATAGTTACGATCAACTATAGTCTTTTAACATTTAACTATTGAAATAATAGGATAATAGACATTACACGTCCATAAATTATAACATAACATAACATCACGCCCATAATCCCCGAAGGGATAAGCAGAGTCAAAGGGCAGCAACCCCCTTAACCACATTCAGCCAAAAATAAAACCGGGTTGGGTCAGATGTAAAACTGTGAAAACTAAGTGACAAGTGGCTAGCTCGTCGCCTACACAATCATATACCAAAAACCTCATACACCATTAGTCGCCTTTTACGACATGCTAGGCAAGAAACACAGTTGGCACATTATTTTTGAGTCCCACACCAACATGGGCCATATGCCACATGAAGATATTTAAATATCAAGTCAACTATTTATCGATTTCAGAAATAATTGGAAGTGGAATATGACAGGTATTTTAAAACGATCAATGAATGAAAATCTTAAATAAATTGCATCTTGGATTTTTTTGTATAAAGTGTTCATATAGCAATTAATAAAATGTTCGACCCCCACCAATAAGCTGTATTAACGAGACAGAGGACGAATTCACAGGAACTCCGGTGAAGCAACTACTTAATAAGTCAGGATAACTAACGCATTTCCGGCCGAAGTTCGTCGCCGGATCCGGTGATCGTTGAAACAAGAAGGCGAGTTTGAATTAGTTATAACCAGGGGCGGATCTCAGATTATACTGGTTTGGGGCCCCACGGATAAAAAGGCGCCCTTGAAGACTTTAAGTACATATGGAACCGAACATGGGATTCCTTCTCGTTAATAGTACCTTTAGTATACTTATTCTATTATTTGCCAAAACTGCATGTAAACGCCGTAGTAAGAATTTCAAAACCGGGCCCATTTTCAAGTTAATGTAGCATTAGCGCGGTTGTGAAAATATAGCGAGGAAACCTCATTCAAACAACTATGGGTGTGTAACCATGATCCAATTCATCTGGTCCCCTATTTAAGAGGTTACGAGGGTCAGATCATCAGTCACATCAATGTAATCCAGGATCACGCCTAAGCGGACCCCACTAAGCCCGCTACGAAACGCTAGAGAGAAAACATGACCGCGTGTTATATTGTTAAACTATTTTTAGTCCCCCAAATACTATTAGCCTAGGCCCCCATATTTACAATCCGCTCCTGGTTATAACGATCTTAGGGACTTGCTTCCAAGGTTACCAACTCAATATTAGGTAAACGAAGTGAATATAGATTTTGGACGATAGCGTAAGCAGGGAATTTCAACAAATCCGAAGGTTTGATTGGTCAAACTTCATCTGGAATATGTACTTGCTAATAACTTAGTTCGGAAACCACACCTTTAGATTAAGCTGAGGAGCTTAAATACTAAGTTGATCTTTTATTCAAAATAGGTAGATATTAGTATATAACACCACATATATGATCCATTAAAATACATATTTTAAGGAATGAACTCAACAATGTGCCAAATCATTTTAATGTGCATGTTTAATGCTTTGAATACACATAGAAGTAAGCAATTTGACGCAATACCATGACGTCACATGCTTTTGAATTTATAAACAACTTTAAATGGAAGCATAATAATGATCCGCCAAGCTTATCAAAATAATTCCATAAAATGTATGTAGGTACAATAAGATATGTCAACATCTACCCTATTCGATACTCAGAAATTTATCCTTCCAGGATAAAAAGCAGCCTATGTGTTAATCCGGGTTTAGAAGAGCAAATGCGGCAAATCTGCTCTACGGGCTGTTTATTCACTTCATCACAAACTTAGCAGGATTACTTACTTACCTACTTCGCGTCTTACTATAATCCTTGTAGGGTTGTTGCAAAATGTTTGACGTATCATCTTTCCCAATATATATTATAATAATATATGTCGTAAAAGGCGACTGATAGTGTATTGGGTATTGGATTTGTGATTATGTAGGCTTTGCGCTAGCCACTGGTCACCACGTTCTTATAATTTTTTATCTGACTCAACAAATACGATACGATTTATATACGATTTATTTGTCGTTTTGCTTAAAAATATGTTTTGCTTTATATTAAGCAACTTTTAACAGGTAATTATCACGGCTAATCAACCCCAGTAACAGTCGTGCAATTATTCACAAATATTCTAACAATTTAAACCAACATCTTTTTTAACCGTGCTTTTATTAGCTTCACTTGTAACTAACCAGAGAAATCAAATCATGTGGAATAAAGTATTTTCGCGTACTTTTCCTTTTAAAATAATAGAGTACAATTACCCAAAATAATGTACAATACTGTATAATAAATTACGGTTGGCATAATAAATTAGTTGGCCCTAGTTCCACCTCAGACAAAATCTGTTATAGTATAAGAATAATATATCTCTTCTAGAACACAAATACATCTATGACGCGTGTAAAAAGACTATTTTGTATTTAACAATTCCTTGAACATGTAAATATTGTGGCTCAAGTCTTTAATTTGAGCTTCTGTTATAATATGTATCTAGTTTAAGAACTATAATATATCTCTTCTAGAACACAAATGTATTTATGAGGCGTTTTAAAAAGACTATTTTGTATTCAGGAATTCCTTGAACATGTAAATATTGTGGTTCTACAGATTTGAGCTGTTTAAAAGAAATAGCTAATTGGGCTCCTTTGAATTTGTCAATATTCATTAAGTTACTTTCGAGAAAAATTTGTAGGTAGCTACTTACCTAACTGAATTAATTACAGAATTCACAAGTTGCTTGAATAATTAATAAATAATTTGCTTTGCTTTATTATTATTTGAGACTTAATAGCCTACTAAAACAATTTGCTTACTAAGTTTATTTTATACCTATAAATTTGATTTGAGCCGTCAAAAGAAAACAATTATCAATAAAAAAAAAATATCCTTATAATGAATATAGTTATTGAGACTGGCCAGTACATTTTATATTTTAATAAATAGTGCCAATTTGAATGTTACGAATATGTGGTCCTTCATGTAACTAAATGTTTAAAGACCACTGTAATGTAACTGTATAAGAGATGAAGTGTGTAGATGTACAATTGAAAGCGTTTACTTTCAACACTATAAGGTTAAAATAAAAACCAGTTATCTAGAGAATAGGTTTAAGTGAAGACTTACACCTATTCTGAATAGTTTACCTGAGCACGTTGTGATGTGCCAACGCGCTGAGCGTGCGGTGCGGGGAGTGCGCGGGCAGCGGCGCGGGCGCAGGCCGCCCCGGGCCCTGCAGCACGCGGATGCCCATGCGGACCATGTTGCGCCGGGACACCTTCTCGTCCGCCCGGTCCGCTGCTGGCAGACGACACGTGTTAGGTACTGGGTATGTGGGTATGAGGTTTTGGGTACGGATTTGGGTGTTTATGAAAATGTTCATACGTACTTTTCCCATGAGGGTAGGCAGTCATCATACCCTTCACATTTGGTATGATCCTGGCTTACGCTTTGAGATTGGCGATAATATATGTACCAGTGGCGTAGCGTGGTGGGGTCACTTTTTGTGGGCGGCAGACTCGAAACTGTTCAACTTTTTTATTTGAACCCCTCCCCCCCCGCTAATTTCAGACACCCGGGCAACTGGAACCTACGCTACACCACTGATATGTACATACATACATCCCATTAGGTACAATCCTGGCTTACATCTTTCGCTTCTTCTACTTTCATTAGTCTTTTCATGCATGCATGGCGAAAATTTAGTTATTTGGTCATTATTCTTGTGCCAATTTTTTTAAAGAGTCTAGTAAGAAGAGAGTAAAGTACAAAAATCATAATGTTAAAATAACATTGGTGATACTATTGATAACTTAAAATACTAAAAAAAAATTACTATCACTACTAAAACATGTTTATTATTTTATTTTTCAACAGAATGAAAGCTACAACAGCTCGGTAACGATAGTCGTTACCGATATTATTGTTTTGAAACATAAACAACTCTATTGACACTCCAAAACTACCGACTCTATCGATGTTATCTTCATTATTCGCTTATTATAACAAAACGCACTCAATATTTTTGCAAATCATCAATAACATCCAGATGTTTCGTAGTTGAAATAAATACACGAGTAGATTGACTTTAACTAAAATTAGAAAGCAGAATTTAAAATAAAGTACGATTGTGAAACAAAGTTAACAATACGATCAAAACATTATGAATCAAATCGTTTCACAAGCGAGTTCACTTCCCGGATGAAACACAAACAACCAGCTCGAGCTTAGCACGAGTATTGACAAAGAGCTTTATGATTTAGCGCGTATCAAAGGAGTATTAAAGCACAGTATTACAGTTGGCTCAAACACCATAGCCGAGTTGGAAACTCATTCGAGTAAATTTATTGTTGTTCAAATTGGGTAATGTTTGATACGGGCATTATTTTAGCCCGCATTGTTATTTCCGGTAATAACTAAAACCTCATTGAATATGTGCCGTATGTTCAAATGATAAAAAATGTATATACAATAACAGACTGTTACGAAGCTTCATATGTAAAGAAACATTACCAAGGTTTAAATTAAAGAACAAAAGTGTAAAGTATATTAAGTCGTTACTTAAAGAAATTTAGTTTTTTACTAATTTATATCACGATTATTTCGGTAGATAATTAGCTTTGCTTCTAGTATATAAACCTGTTACTATGGCTTTCAGTACTACTCCTATTTCTATGGGTTGTGTAATCCTAACAACCCAAAAAAAAATTAAGAAGTTCATATTAAATTATAGAACAAGTGGTTTATTATCAATACTGTTAAGTAGAACTTTAATAAAACGAAACTCAATATAATGATTTCCTTAACAAATAATTAGTAATCGCCTTAAATTCTCCATAAGAGTCTATGTAAAATATACCTTTATATTGCGAAATTTTTTCGCGAATAACCTCCATATAACGAATTTTCTATAATCAAAAAACGTGCATTAACCTATTAACGATATATGTCATTCGTGTCGCGACAGGTTTCGACACGTTTTTTTCGTAATTTCTTTACCATTATTATTAGGTATTTTTTAATATTTTTAAATAATTTATTTTTTAAAGTTTTTTAATTTTGAAATGTTATTGTACATTTGCAACAAAGTTAATTCGCCACAATGTAAATTTAACCAACCTCAGTTTAACGAATTACTTGATATAATAACGAATATTTACTTGTTAGCCGACTTCAAAAAAAGGAGGAGGTTCTCAATTGGACTGATTTTTTTTCCTTTCCGATTTGTTATATACAGGTTGCACGTATACACTTTTCAACAGTTGCAGAAATAAATCTCACAAAGATATTTACTTACCACTTACCAAATTCAATTTACAAACCAAAACCAACTATACCTCGCTCGTTTAGTAACACGGTTTTATTAATTCTCTCACTTTTTCGAAAAAAGAGGGCTGCTTTTCGTAACCCTCACACCATTTACCTATACCTCACACGATCTCGCCGGTTTAGCCTTCAGCCGAAATTACATCACGAGCATGCAAGCCTTTGTATATTAAGGACTTTTGAGGCCAACATCTAAAATAAAGTACATTTCTGACTTATCTTCTTGGAAGATAAAAACTGTAGGGAGTTCATTGAATTACTCACAGACTAGCTAGCAATTTCTTTACAGGATTTAATATGTGCATGAGGGCATTCCAGCACAGATTTTTCGAAATCTGTTAGTGAGGATAGGCATTTTTAAACGAGTATGTTAAGATACTAGAAATAATACTGACGGGATATGCATTGCGCTTGTGACCACGGTCGTTGCAACACGGCCGAAGCGTCAAGCTGTAAGTACTCATGTACCTACTTTATAATAATGCATATCGCGTTTAGTCCGTGAGTATTATTTCTGGTGATAATACAACGCGAAAGTTTAAAATATGAAATATGTTACTCGTTAACTACCTTTCCAATATTTGAATAGGAGAATACTTTGTGACACTTGAAAGATACCATTAAGTTTGAAATTATGCTATCTAACTTAATTTCGTATATATCTACATACCTATTAGGAGAGAGTCCTAAATAAGGTATAATTTGGTTAACGACCTAATTAGTGTCTCAAGTGTTGAAGAATGAACTATGTCCAATATACAAGAGGGTATATTTACCAATGTAAGCTCGTACATCGTATGAAGTCCCGATGGGCGCGCCGTGGTACTGTTTGGCTGGCACCAGCTGCACACTTGGTGGAGCTAGAGGAGTCAGCTCCAGGTGGAAGGGATACGTGTTCGCTCCAAGTCTCTTTATTAAGGCATCCTGAGGACAGAAGAGGTAGTGTTAAAATTTTGTAGCACTTAATCCGACAAGAATGTAATAACTTCGCAGCCATAGATACAAGTGTCCTAGTATTAGGTAGGTTAGGAACACGTTTCTAGTCGGGATCTGTTTGGACCATCATTCTAGATTTAGCAAGCACATAATAAACATGTAATAATAGCGGTGGTAGCTCAATGGTAAGGTCACGCGCCTCTTATCCGAGGAATGTGGATTCAAACCCGGGCACGTACCTCTGAATTTTTCTAGTCTGTGTACGTATTTATACCACTAGCTCGACGGTGAAGGAAAACATCGTGATGAAACCTGCAAATTCAAACAACTTTGGATTTGTAACCATGATCCAAAAATTGTCTGGTTCCCCTATCTTAGGGTTACGAAGGTCAGATCGGCAGTCGCTTCAATGTGATTACCAGACTCGCTAAATCCTGGATCATGGTCTAAGCGGATCCCGTCTAAACACGGGACATAACGCTAGGAAGATGATGATTATCATTTTTATTAGGTTTGCAGCAACACCCCTCGGTGTGTGGCATGTGAGGCACGTGTCCTTGCCATTAAGCTTAATTGAACCAGCGCTGGTGATCGCTAATGTTAATAAAAAATGTTTAAAATTTCTATAATCTAACATCACTTTCCTAGGTATCATTAATTTCCCATTATCCCTTCGGTCAGAGGGTAACTTTTGAATACCTCAGTAATAGCTTAAATCATTTATTCAAAATGGATGATACCTACATATTTTATCCGCTATGGCGACCCACTTTAGCGAGGAACAGGTGCAATTTAGAGTTTAAGTGTTATCAGAAAACATAGTTCAAGCCCGCGGGTTATATAATAAATTGAGGTAGGTATTTCATTTGTTATTGTCAAAGTAATATAACTACTTTTAATTACTGACCGACTAACTATAGAAGAAAAGGTATTTTTGTTAAATACAATGGTATATAAGTCTGTTTGAATTAAAAAAAAAATATTATTACATTGTTATCCAAGGATTCGAAATTACATTTCAAGATTATATAGTAATTATATATGAACCTTTTGATCATCTAAAATTATATCCCTTTCAATACACCTACCGCTTTCAATTATCATGTTTACATAGATGATAATTATTATAGGTAATACAATTTACTAGTCGCTAAGCGAGAAATATGCCTTAATTGATAATAATCAATAATAAATAAATAAAAGTATTACTCTATATTAGATACCTCAGGTAGTACATAAAGATTAGACCCTGAAAGGGGACTGACAATAATGATTGCTTATTACCTGCAGGGGCGTGTTCGGTTCCCGGTCGTGGTTGCAGTGCAGCGGCCAGATCTGCGCCAGGCTCATGATGGCCTCGTTGCAGAACTTCAACCCCATCACTTCCTCATCTTCTCTCCCATATCTGGATTCACAAGAATAAAAAACACTCAGCGAAATAAAATTCATGTCATAAAAAGACGTACCTATCAAAAATTAGTAAGTATAGAGTAAGTTATCGTCGCCATCATGTTCAATGGGAGAAAAGTTACTAAGGCCCAATTTTTCAATAGTCAGTTAAAATATAACAGTATTTTTATTTAGGGCCGATTTTTTTTATGGTCAGATAACCGACTGATAAAGTATAAAGTCACCAATTTGCGGATGTCATACGGTATTTTACTTAGGAAACAGGCAATGACGTTTACAATCATCCGGATTGTAATTTATTAGATTATTATCTTATAACTGACTATTGAAAAACCAGCCCATCATCTAAGTAACGGTCTAATAAATTACAATACAAATTATTTAAAATGTCATTTTCTGTTTTCTACGTAAAATTCCGAATAACATCTACGGAATTATTTTTTCATTAATTGGAAAATTTTTGATTATTGAAAAATCCGTTGTCATGGATGTCAAACAAGCTTACAGCTCCAGTAGGGCTTCGTGATTTTAAGACGTTTGCAACACTAGAGATGTCACAAGTGTGGCGGCCATGCTACAACAACGCGCTGTAGTCTCTTGGGAAAACAACGGGAAAACCTTCATGGAGCATTCCACAGCTTGTGTAAGTAGGCGGGAGGAAACGTGTCTCATAACATGAGCATAGTGCCAAACTAAAGATCCTCATGGATGACGAACGGAACGATAGAATCGAGGCACGGAGCATCGTTGAAGTCATCATCATCAACTTCAAGACCGTGAATAAAACAAAACTATTCAAATATTCCTAGTCAAAAACACCATATTTAACCAGCGTGAGTAATCAAACCTATTTATATATTCTAATTGTTTAATTATCATAATTCATCCAGCTACTTAGGCGGTTGCAGACGTTATCTCGAAGGATGTAATAGCGCACAGTTTAGCAAGTTTGCATGAAAATTAGACATTCTTGCTTCAGCACTGATAATATCTGCAAGTCTGTTCATTTACTTAGGGTAGGGTCGCCACTAAAAACTAAAGGACTGAAATTTGTTTTATGCTTCTAATATTATAAATGCGAAAGTTTGTATGTATGGATGGATGTTTGTTACTCTTTCACAAAAAAACTACTGAATGGATTTTAATGAAACTTTAGAATAATATAGCTCATACACCCAAATAACATAGGCTATGCTTCATTGATGTACCACGCAAGCGAAGCCGCGGGCAGAAGCTAGTACAGAATAAAACAAGATGAAACCTTTAGTTTTTAGTATAGTATTGTTTAAATTATATTATTAAATATCATCGCACCCGAACTTCCCGAAGGGGTAGACAGAGTTAAAGAGACCGGTAGCCCCGCCCTGTTCAATCATCCTTACCAAAAAAATAAAAAACCTGGCCAGATAGACAATTGTGAAAAAGTAGTTACAAGTGGCTAGCTCGCCTACACATTCACTAACCTACACTCCATAGACCATTAGCCGCCTTTTACGACATGCTAGGTAAAAAACACAGTTGGCACATTATTTTTAGGCTTCAGACCAACATGGGACAGAACTATTATTATCGCCTCACTTACGAAGGGTTTAGTTATATAGTCGACTGGCCCGTTGGTCGAGTGGTCAAAGACCCTGGCCACGAAACCGAGGGCCGCGGGTTCGAATACCGCTAGGAGCAAATGTTTCGTGTGCTGAACATGGACATCTGTACTCAAGTCATGGATGTTTATAAACGTATTTAAGTATGCCTATCCGTTCACCTAGTGTCCATAGTACAAGCACAAGCTTAGTTTGGGACTAGGAAATTGGTGTTGTAATCTGGAGAATTAATTATTATATCATCCGGTTATACAACCCTGGGTTTTTCCAATTCAGGCTTACTTTATCCAGTATAATGTTATAGATAATTCCTAGAACTGGTACATAATGGTAGATTTATGATGATTTGGATTACCCCGCTTGTACAATAGTTCAGAACTCTCGTCGAACTTGATAGAATTTGACTTGCTCGATGGCGCATTCGGTAGTGACCCTGCCCCGTGCTACTAGAGTTGTGGGTTTGATTCCCACACAAGACAAACATTCGTGTGATGAATACTTGTTTGTCTACGTCTGAGTGTTAATATCTGATATTTAAGTATATATTTGTAATACCACTGTTGATTCTGATATCTGTAATACCAGTGCTTAAGTAAGTAGTTTATTATTTATTCAATCTTATTCTAAGCTCTAATTTATTAACTCTAGACTATCTTGTATTTGTCTCCAGGCTCCCTGCCAGCCCTACCGCGAGCTCTTTCATCTAATGGTATATATCCAGTATTGACGCAGCTTGTGCCGGGATGGGGCTGATAAAGTCATAGTGCTCTCGCTCATTTATACTGCAACAGCTGCGGATGTGTTGCGAATGAGATAATATGAAGGAGTTCTCTGAGTTTCAATACACATCCGACGTGTAAATGAGCTGTTCTTTTTAATGGATTTTGTAAAGAAATGATTTTTCATCTGACTATTAGGGATTCGATTCTGCGATACTTTGGCGAATTTTAATCAATTAAAATATGTTTATATTTACTTAAGTTTTACCGTAGCGCTTAAATTACGTATGCTGCCATATAAGTATGGTATAATAGTGGAGTTAAAAAAAAGTATTTTTTTCTCATAGTTGATTGTTTATGAAACCATTTCATTTTATTTAATTATTACAAGTTAACTTAATTTTATGCGATATGTTAAGATGAAATTAATTATATACTTTTTTATATGTAAGAATATAGAGAAAGCCACCTATTTCTTCAACGCAAATAGTAACTTCTAAAGCTAAGCCGCAATACACTCCGTTCTCCTTTATGAAAAATAAACTAATATGAACGAAATTAAATTAAGCAAGACCGCCCTTTCAGTTTTGATCCTGTGAAGTCACTCTTTATTTAGGATGCCGACCGTGACCTGCGAGACTTCGCAGCCCATTTATATTCATTTGGACCGAGGAAAACGTTTCTCCATTTCGCATCGGATAATGGGCACAGTACCTGAACATGAACAGCAATGAGGGTCTGTGGAGACGGATGAGGGTATTCGCGATATTAAGTCTGGTACTGATGTAATGCCATCTGCATTACACTTGACGACTATAGAAAAGCAAAACTATAGATGATAAATATTAATAACAGACAACATTTTATACAATGATAGTAGTTTGTGAATAACTATGTAACACATATTTCTGATTTCAGAATTCTCAGAATCAGAGTGTACAAACGCAGTTAGCACCTATGCAATACTATGCATGCTATCTACGAGTCACGGACTGGTAAAAATTAATCAAACCCAAACACAAGGTAACTGCTGTAAATCGTTGAGGAGTTCCCTCGACTGTCTTTTGGCTCCATCATCAGATCGACCCCAACCCTTTTATGAAATTGTAGTGCTTTAAAATACTTAATGAGATAATTGAGAGACTGAATAAGATTACAAATGCACTAGTCGCTCCTACGTTTTTTGAAGGTTCCTATCGATATCTTCTTTCCAACAAAAAAGAATCATCGAAATCGGTTCATAAACGACGAAGTTATGCGCCAATAAAATATATATATATATATATATATATATATTCGGTCTAATTGAGAACCTCCTCCTTTTTTGAAGTCGGTTGATAAAAAAAGAAGGACTCGTGCCATTAACTAGGCGTTGAGGCTCCTTGGGTGCTCCAAATAATACACAACTTACATCACACATTGACATAATAGGTGCTCCAAATCACAGATATCCGATTACTGCTACCATAAGTATCTCACTCACACATGCGTAAACGTGGCTTCACGCATTAGTATGATAGCGTGGAGTCCTTCTTTTTTTTACTAGTCTGTGCTACGAGTATAATAATTTAAATAAATGAATGAATCGCTTAGCGATGAGAGCAAAAATTCAAGAAATTTATATTTATAACGGACTATTCCTACTGTTAGATTTCCGATTCGATTGTATTTTGATTTTTATCTAGTCCTATTTCTAGGACTTAAAAAGCATGTGCGAACTGTGGTCCTTGCCTAGCATGTCGTAAAAGGCGTCTAAAGGTATATCGGGTTTTGGGTGTGTGATTGTTTGGGCGACGAGCTAGCCACTTGTTACTACTTTTTCACAATTTTTTATCTAACCAAGCCCAGTTTTATTTTTGACAAAATGTGGTTAATGGGGCTTGCTGTCCCTTTGACTCTGCCTATTTGAATTTTTGAATTTTGATGTTATGTATGTATTTTGGTGACGTTTTCCTTTATTATTATTTTTTTAGATTTATATGAATGAGTTTTTTTTATCTTATTCAGATCCGAAATAAAGATAACCTCGTTCAAACAATCAAAACAAACACACAGGCATTATAATATTAGTTTGAATCTACTACCATCATCTTCCTAGCGTTATGTCCCGTGCTTAGACGGGGTCCGCTTACACCATGATCCAGGATTTAGCGAGTCTGGTAATTACATTGAAGCGACTGCCGATCTGACCTTCGTAACCCTAAGATAGGGGAACCAGACAATTTTTGGATCATAATTACAAATCCAAAGTTGTTTGAATTTGCAGGTTTCATCACGATGTTTTCCTTCACCGTCGAGCTAGTGGTATAAATACGTACATAGACTTGAAAAATCCAGAGGTACGTGTCCGGGTTTGAACCCGCACTCCTCGGATAAGAGGCGCGTGTCCTTACCATTAAGCTACCACCGTTCTAGTTTGAATCTACTATATCAAAGTCAAAATGTCTATTTACATATTTATGTAGGCCTCAAAAGCACTTATAAATCGTCAAGATTCCAAAATCTACAAAGTAATGCAAATCTACCACGGGTTTGGAATGCTGATTCTACCTAGAAGAAACCAGCAAGAAACTCAGTAGGTAGTTACTCTTTTCACCATCAACATAGGTACATATAAATGTTACACTTTGGGTTCTAAACCAAATCATACCGTCAATGACTGTGGGAGATGACATCATATGATTACAATTAAAAGTGTAAGATTAACCAAAACAGATATCTATGTATATACATACCTACATATCTATGTCTACATATCTATGTCTGCATATTTAGTTATCTCCTCACTTTTATTACAGTTTCAGTGTGATTCACTTCAGCCGTCCCACAAATGAATTCCGCCAAGTTCCGCCAAGTCGTTATCGAAAGTCCTTCGTTGTTCTTATCGGGATCTCCACTGAGAACTTTTCTGCCCAAGTGTTATTAGCTCTACGTTTGTACGTAGGTAGGTACAACCCAATGCCACTTAGGACTTTAACGAACTTTGTTACTTCTGCCGTGATGAGACATGCTAATTAATATTAGGAAGGATGTTACTATTGTGAATGTAAAAGTAACTCTGTCTGCCATGCAACATATTATCTCAGAATTTTTTGCGGGGGCTGTGATAGTCTTTTTGTAACAAACCGAATTAGCTAGAAGCCTGTTACTTACACATGCATGTATAACCTAACTTAGCGTCCACGGAGCTAGAAGGATGTGTTCGAATTCCGCTAGAGACAAATTTTCTTGTGATGAACATAGTGACTTTTATTTAAGTCTAAAGAAGTAGAATGTTTTGTTTCGATACTAAGTTTGACGCCATTTTAAAGACTACTTCACGCACACCGATCTGATTCCAAAGTAAGTAGAATCGACGAACGTGCCACAAACACCCACCTAAGATAACTACCTGTTTACTTAATAGATATTTGTCCCGGAGCGGGCATCGGACCCACGCTCCTTGCGTTCGAAGCTTGAATGATTGCACAAAAAGGCCTTCAAAGCCTCCTGTAGGTACACATTTGTGAAAACTACTGATTACCTAGTTCGCTACATAATATCCTTATTATACAATAAATACTATAATAATATACTCCAGCTTTAACATTATTAGTAACACAATATTCGATTAGCTTCGATATATCATGTATTATAATAATGTACATGTTTTATACAGACAAAGCTCTCTTCCTGCCCCAGGCATGGGACACGATTTCTATTCTTCTAATTAGACTGAAGTAATAATAATATATTAAATATAATATCAAAGAATAAAGATTACTCCATGTTTATTAAACAGAGCTAACGATTGGTTTATCTTTAATATGATTTATCGAGCAAAAACGGTATAATTTATGTCAGATAATTCAAATGTGCTTTGCTTGTGGTTATGTTAATTTGTTGCTAAAAGTTGGTTATACTTATAATATTATTCACCGATTTTGTTGGCTCATATTTATCAAATAGCGAACAACCAATCGCTTTTCAATGTTAATTTATATCTGCGACCAAATTTCAACACAAAATGTCAAGTGGTTCCGAAGTGAAAGCGTCAACAGATAAGTATTTATAAGTATAATGTATTTTTGGAAATATGTAATAATGTCTGCAATCAATAATACTTTGGAGATTTACATTATCTATGTACACATTATATGTACATCTCTAAAGTAGTAGTAGTTATAGTTATAGTAGTACTATACGTGTAGTTATAGTATATACGTATATTGAGTTAATAACAAGGAAATATGTGTTTTCAAAGACACAAAATGTTAATTTGGACCTTTTAGCTACAACAGACTAATTTTTAGAACTTTATGGTTATACAATATTTAATGGCTATACCTAGTATTCTATAAAAAATCTTAGGTATATCCATTTAATTTTAAATACTAGGTATACTAGGTATATCCAAAAGGACTCAAGTTTACTTGTCTATACCAAGTTGTAAATTTATACTAGCTAAAATTCAGACTAACTCATTAAAACCAAGTATAGAAAAGATAAAGTTTTATTGATAAAGCACTTACCTAAAAGTTAGCGTGACTTGTCCATAGAGTTTCTTGTTGACCATATCTTCTGGGTCGACGTGCAGAACACCCTGTATCTTGTCTATGCTTCCATTTTCGACGACCAAGTCTCTGGACGCCAGGTACAGCGTCAATTTGTTACTGGGTGAAGATTTCTTGAATACCCTGTTGGAAAAAAATAATGTTTTTATTGACTAAACTTAAAATAACAATTTGGAATATCTAAGTGATGTAATATATAAGTGATGATTAGGTTACTCATATCTTTATATTTTGCCGGAGTGGAGTATTTATAAATAGGTTAAATTTAATACTCTAATTAAAATAATCCAGGATAAAAAGTAGCCTATGTGCTTTTTCATGATTGAAATGTTAATCGTCAATACACTTAAGTAATATAGTCGGGAAGATGTAAAAGATACACAGTTCCTTTTGCATTTAAAACATTAGTAAGGATGCCATCAAATCACAACAAGCTAACATACATACATACATTACATCACGCCCATAATCCCCGAAGGGGTAGGCAGAGTCAATGGAGCAGGCCCCTTTAACCACATTCAGCCAAAAACAAAATTGGGCTGGGTTAGATTGAAATTTTTGGAGGACAAGTGTCTAGCTTGAATGAAGTGACAAGTGGCTAGCTTGTCGCCTACCCAATCACATACCGACATGCTAGGCAAGAACTACAGTTGGCACATATTTTTGAAGTCCCAGACCAACACGGCACAAGCTAACATCTAAAGAAAGTTAATATATATCAACAAAAACGGCTCCTTTTAAAAAGAAATCTATAAAGCTTTGAATTACAATACTTGTGGCAAAACGCGAACGTTATAACAGCAAACGCGTAGACGGTGCATCTTTTATTCATCCATTCTCCTGAATAATAAAGATTTTGTTTATATTTATTTTACGTAACCAAGGCGACTAATGGTATATCGGGTTTTGGGTATTTGATTGTGTAGGCGACGAGCTAGCCAATTGTCACTACTTTTTCACAATGTTGCATCTAACCCAGCCCAGTGTTATTTTTGGCTGAATGGGCTGAATGGTTAAAGGGGCTTGCTGTCCCTTTGACTCTGTCTACCCCTTCGGGGATTAGGAGTGATTTTATGTATGTCTGTATGTATGTAACAATGTTATTCACATTGTGAAGCGTGTGCATGCTTCTTAAAATTTGCGTTTAGACCCATCGTTTTATAACTGCTTAATATGTAATAAAGGGCAACGAGAAAAATGGGAACGATATGGTATGTTTTTTAATTCTTTTGACAGGCCCGTAGGTCGAGAGACCAAAGACCCTGGCCATGAAACCAAGGGCTGCGGGTTTGAATCCCTCTTTTTACTTGAGTCATGGATGTTTTAAACGTTTTTACGTATGTCTATCCGGTCACCTAGTAACCATAACCAAGCCTATAAGCTTAGTTTGGAACTAGTGCGTCAGTCTGGAGAAATAAAATTTATTTATTAATTTAATATTAAGCAAAGCTAAGTTTACTAAGAAATTTAGCTGACCGGACCAATCGTTCTTTTTATGAATTGTCAGTATGTAATTTCGTAGGGTATTATCACCTGCCGTTGTTTAAATTTAATAGGGCGTACCACGCTGTGACGTCATGCTGACACGCTCAACGGACTAATTGTTATATTTTGACAACTATTAAGCGTCGAATAAGTTTTTATAACGTAAACTAAAATTTTTGTTTTTAATAAATTAAGTCAATTTTTGTTTTTAATGAAGTAAGTTGTTTTTAATAAATTTAGTCTTGAAATTGCTTGTGCATACTCTCATTTCGCTATAGCAATTTTTATTGTTATAATGTTGATAAACATTATTTGCCAGGTTAGAAGATCGACTTTTTTTCTGACTGGTCAAAAATTACAAAAACCTAAAATTTTATTCATTCTCTAAATATAAAAAAAATACATAGCGTAACTACTAAATTTTAGAAAATATCCTTATTTACTTTAATTTAAAAGCGATGAAGCGACATACCCAGCTCTGGTAAAACCTTCAAACATATATTGGATAAAACTCTAACAACACATCAGAACTACGTCACTGTCCTACGTCATATCAAATGAGGGTCGGCCAGAAATGTGATGATAAGTGAATAACAGATGTCGACCTAACACGTCGCCATTTATCAATATTAAACACGCTTCTACCAACCGAACTCGTCATAAAGTATGAAACGAAATCTTATTATGATGACGACATGCGAGGTATTGGTGTGGAAAATGACCGGAAATGGATAGGTAGATTGAATCGAACACTATTTCAGAGTTAGAAAGTCTTCTTGCCTAGCATGTCATAAAAGGCGACTAATGGTATATGGGGTTTTGGGTATGTGATTGTGTAGGCGACAAGCTAGCCACTTGTCACTACTTTTTCACAATTTTCCATCTAACCCAGCCCATTGTCCCGTATTGGTCTGGGACTTAAAAAGCATGTGCCAACTATGTTTCTTGCCTAGCATGTCGTAAAAGGCGACTAATGGTATATCAGGGTTTGGGAATGTGATTGTGTAGACGACGAGCTAGTGGTTAAAGGGGCTTGCTGTCTCTTTGGCTCTGCCTATCCCTTCGGGGATTATGGGCGTGATGTTATGTTATTATATTATGTTATGCTATATATAAATAACGCAACTTAAACTTATATCTATTCTATTCTACTTGACTATTGTTCAAAGGTACAAATGCGAGAAGACCCGAAATGTACTGATAAATCCCCAACAGATGTCGCTCTAAGCACCTCGTGATCTATTAATATCTAACGTGTAGACTCGTTATCAATTTGTATGGCGAAAACCGTCCGTTCACGGGACGCGGTACACGAAATGATGTGGAAAATGTGCGATAAAAAAAGGTTTTTATATCAGACAGCACATCGTTAACTTGCACCGATGGACTGTGCGTATTAGTTTTACTATTGAAAAAAAAATATTTATGGACCAAACTAAAGATAACAATTTTAATGGCTATGTAATATTTAACGACGAATTAGGTATTATACTCGAAACAAACAGATTTTATCGAAAATTGTGATATTATATAGTAATAGGTATATAAATACATACATACATATATACATAACATCACGTCCATAATCCCTGAAAGAGTAGGCAGAGTCAAAGGGGCAGCTGACCGCTTTAACCACATTTAGCCAAAAAAAAAAATTTTTTAAGCCTATCTTGTAAAATGTATTTATGTATTTGGAGACTTGAAATTTGGGCTTCTATAGTGTCTTGTGGGATCTTGCAATTTCTTTAGAACAATCGTAAAAATTCATAGTTTCTGAAAAAAAAAGCCTACTTATGTAGTCCTGTTTGGGCTTGAACAATTTGAACAAATCTTGCATCAATCGGTTAAGTAGTTCAAGCGTCTTGAATGTCATGATGAAATCACCGACAGATGTCGTTCTAAGCACCTCGTGATCAATCAATATCGCCTAGTAGACTCGTATCTAATAAATTGGTACATTCGGTTCACGGGACGCGACACACGAAATGATGTGGAAAATGTGCGATAGAAAAAGGTTTTTACATCAGACAGCAGATTATTATAGCCTTAGTGTTGAATCTGATATTGATTTGCATCAAATGCGCTGATACGAATAAACGTAAAAAGAAACATAGTATCTAAATACTTCACGGCTTGGAATCTTTCCAGATTTGTCATTAAATAAATCCAATCCTGATGCACTTGGAATTAGTTTGTACCCTTTTGTTTATTTCATACTTTACGATCAGAACGTAACTTGATCCCTTAAAGAAATTTAATTCGATTAAAGAATAAATAAGATATGGAAATATTTTTTTTTCGTTTTACTGATAAAAACAATATAACCCTAGACCACGGACTAGTAAAAAAAGAAGGACTCCTCGCTGTCATACTATAGGGTGAAGCCACGTTTATGAATGTGTGAGTGAGATACTTATGGATACCAGTTATCGGATATCTGTCATTTGGAGCACTTATTATGTCAATGTGTGGCGTAAGTTGCGTGTCAAGGTGGAGCACCTGAGGAGCTTCAATGTCTAGTTAGTGGCGCGGAGTCCTTCTTTTTTTACTAGTCCGTGCCTTAGACTAATAGCATCAAAGTAAAAAGTAGACGGAAAGTTGATCTACTTTGGTCCCCCATCCAGATGCCGACTTCAGCGAGAGTAGCTTTACTTTAGCTTAAAAATAACCCAACCACCACTCCACCGAGCTTCTTCAAACTGTAACTGAAGTGTTAAGAATCCGTTGACTTAGGCCTGAGTCAGCGCCATTTACATTGGTCATTGTGACACATTAATTATACTAAAAGCTTCGCGCGTACCATGCAAATCTAAACTTTAACACATAGACTTACCGCTGAGAATTGAGCGCGTTGTCGGTCATCATCTCGATGCTCTCGACCTCCTGCGAACAACGGAGACAAAATGACCTTTAATTAATTTAATTGGTAGACGACAGTGATTCATGAATTGTCTTTTGCGAAATAGGTAGGTGTCACCGACCACAATTGGACTTAGTTACAACAATATTTCAATAAACTTCATCATCTTGTCAGTGTCCGCTTGTAATATGATCCCGGATTGAGTGAAACTGGTTTGACCTTAGCGGAATATTTAAGGCCACCTGGCTTCCTAACCCTTAAATGGAAAACCAGATACATACATAAAACATTATATTACGCCTTTAATCCCCGAAGGGATAGGCAGAGTCAAAGGGGTAACCATATTCAGCCAAAAATAAAACTGGGCTGGGTTAGATGGAAAATAGTTAAAAAGTAGAAACAAGTCGCTAGCTTGTCGCCTTCACAATTACACACCCAAAACCCGATATACCATTAGTCGCCTTTTACGACATGGCACATTCTTTTTAAATACCAGACCAATATGGTAAACCAAATAAATTCGTCTGCCCGCAATAACATAAAAAAAAAAAAAAAATTGGATCAAAGACACCTCGTCGATATGTTTCTTAGCGATAACAAAGACTTAGTTTACAACTAGATTCTTGAATAAAGTCGACAATACTGACGACAATAAGCGTGTTTCTCTGAGGTTTTTGTAAAAACCGGTAGAGGCAGCACTGGTGGGGGATACAAATAATTTGGTACGCCTCATGGCAGCAATGGTAAATATTGAATGTTAACATCAATAAAGCAAATAAAAACAATCTAAAACAAACTATTTTACCTATTAAACATTGTGCATTCGCTATTGCACTGCTGACAGTTGATACAGGCTAGGTCGACTGTCAGCAGTGCAATGACTAGGTCGGGGTGGGTCGCTAATATCAAATAATATTAAATATGTGCTGCCGTCTGTACTTTTACTTATGACCAAAGATAGTTGCCACATTTGTACTTTAACTTATGACTAAAAATAGTTGCCATATTTGTTACTTTAACTTATGACCAAAGATAGTTGCGACATTTGTACTTTAAATTATGACCAAAAATAGTTGCCACATTTGTACTTTAACTTATGACCAAAGATAGTTGCGACATTTGTACTTTAAATTATGACCAAAGATAGTTGCCACATTTGTATTTTAAATTATTACCAAAGATGGTTACCACAATTTTACTTTAACTTATGACCAAAGATAGTTGCCACATTTGTTTTTCCAAAGATAGTTGCCACATTTGTTTTTCCAAAGATAGTTGCCACATTTGTACTTTAAATTATGACCAAAGATAGTAACCACATTTTTACTTTAACGTATGACCATGGATAGTTGCCACATTTGTACTTTAAATTGCGTTCACTTAGTACAGATAACAATCCTTCTAATATTTTTGACCTGACTTACCAAATCATAACTTCATGTGAGTTCAAGAAGTATTCAAAAAAAGACGAAACATATAATATGTAATACGCATAAAGTTTATAATTACATACTTTAATAATATTTTACAAAACTAATCCAATGACTTTCAAGTTAAAGTGATCTATCATCTCATGATGTTCAACTTAATTGATTGCAAGAAAACTGTACGATTTTTAATTCGGTCGCAATAAATATCTGACGTCAACTATCTACTGTATGACGTTATTAGTTCCATTAGTCATACAAAATCTACGAAGCAGACGTGTTTTGACAGATTTTAAATAATAATTCTGTTTACAAGACTGGGGCTTCACCAGAATATTCATAACTACATAGTAGTTAAGCAGTTTGGTCAAGAGAATACACAAGCCCACGAAACCATAAGATCGCGGGTTTAAATTCCACAAAATACCAAATACATACACAAATGTTCATAAAATAGATATATTTTATTTATAAACGAATTTACCTACGTCTACACGTTACCCAGTATCCGTAGTACAAGCATAACTTTGATGGTAGAGAATTTATGTGTTTACAAAGAATTTCGTTTATTTCATTCGCAAAGCCCTAACATCGGATTACAAAGGATTACGGACCAAACTCCCAATACCACAGAATTAACCAGAATGACATATCCAGGTCATATTTAAATTAATTAACCAATATCATTCGATGTTTTCACAATAAACATCGCTCTTGAAATTCCGATCGCCAACATGTGAGATCACAAATTAAATGGCTGTGTTAATGCCGATACCGACGCGTGTTTGCGTCCGTAGCGAATGTAAACAATCAACTTAACCGAATACGATTAGGGTTGCCACTGAATTTACATGAACATCCAGTAGTCTTCACCTTTATCGCGAGCGATCGGTAGCATGCTAACGCGAGAGGCCTAGCGGAGAATTCCTTAGGGGCACCGGCGAAGCCTCAGTCGGCGTAGATATGGCATTCCGGAGTTTTAGTGGGTATACCCCGGCCGTTACCATCTTGGCTGCATCTCCCGATGCAAAGACCCCTAGGAGTCTCACATAACTATCTCGTTGTCTCGAAAAGCTTGACTTCACATACGAGCTTTTGATTAAAAAAATATCGATCCATCAATAAAAATATATACGATCGAATTGAGAACCTCCTCCTTTTTTGAAGTCGGTTGAAAGATAACGTAGTAAGCACTTAAATTCGACAACCCTACCACATTAAACAGCTCCAGCCACTAAAGAAGTAGAGTTTATTACACAATTTGTTAGCAAGAGAAATAAAATTGAGCAAACGGACCGAAGGATTCGCTGCATTTGGAAATTAGTATGTTTATGTTTCCCTTTCATTCATTTTATTTTCGGATTAAACCGCTACTGAGCTTGCGAATGTTTGCACGAGTGTGTCATCGTGAACACCAACCGCGAACCGCCCAAGGATATAGAACACAAAAGGTTTTCTCTTATTGTCAAACTAGTATGATGATATGATATGATGAATGATGACATGTGACATGGGTTAAATTGAAAATTGTGAAAAAGTTACGAGAAGTGGCTAGCTTGCCACTTACATATAATCGCCAACCAAATACCCACTAAGTACACTATTAGTTGCCCTTTACGACATGATAGGGAAAAAACGCAAGTTGGCACATTATTTTGAGCGGTGGTAGCTCAATGGTAAGGACACGCGCCTCTTAACCGAGGAGTGCGGGTTCAAACCCGGGCACGTACCTCTGGATATTTCAAATCTATGTACGTATTTATACCACTAGTTCGACGGTGAGGGAAAACATCGTGATGAAACTTGCAAATTCAAACAACTTTGGACAAATCCAAAGTTGTTTGAATTTGCAAGCCATGATCCAAAAAAAAATCTGGTTCCCCTATCTTAGGGTTACGAAGGTCAGATACGCAGGTCAGACCAGACTCGCTAAATCCTGGATCATGGTCTAAGCGGACCCCGTCTAAACACGGGACATAAGGCTAGGAAGATGATGGTCCGGATAATTTAATTTAATTTATTTTTGATCAACGTCGGATGGTTTGGAAATTAAATATTAACTTTAAAAAAACCAAAGATACAGGCTACAATTATTTCCTGGCTACTCTATAATACATGTGTTTTAAAATTCCTACTCAATTTGTTATTCTCATACATTGTCTTCGGACACATTATTTTTAAGCCATGGCATTGTAAAGCATTTAAAAAGACATACATATTTCTTCTTCGTGGAGGATCTCTGCTAATTGATAAATTCTTTGTATCTAAAATAACTTGAACTTAACTAGAAATAGATACACCACAGTATATTGAAATAAAATTAACTACTTTTATAATTTAATCTAGACATATCATATCGATCGTACATCTAACGCAAAATAAAGTCAATAATCTTACCAAAAAGAATAAAAAACAAACAAACATTAATTAGTCAAATTTATACTTTCCAATGCACTAAGGCAGGGTTTCTCTAACTTATGGTTCCACATACCCCTTTTAAAGTCTCTAGAGGACGGCGAACCCCTAGTCACATTTTCAAAAACTTCTACCACTCCATGCCATTAATTTGAAACAAATGTTTACCCAGTTTCCACATAGTTTGATGGTTAGGTGGTTGAGAAGAAATTGTGGTTCACGTATTTCTAGAATGGTAGATGTTAAGATATTTTTGAAAATGTGTCAATGTATACATATATTTGCTCGTGACTGCTACACCGTGTGTTAACATTTTGGAGAAGTAAGTTAACACAGCCAGCGCACCGAACTGAATTGGCACAATCGAGCGACGCAACCCAGTGTTACACGTGTTTATTTTTCTCTAGCGGCTATGCTGAATTAAAACCTTAATTACTGATGTCGCACCTTTGGGAAAACAAGAGTAGAATGGCACAACAAATTAGGTACATTTGTGCTTTCCTTATAGTTTATGTTGAATTAGAAACTCTTTAATTCGGTTCTCTCTACGTTCCCCGCTAGAAAACTGGCGTAAAGTTGGTTAGTTAGTTTATAAACAAGGCATATGTCATTGCTCCCATATTTCCAAACGCCCATCCAACAACAGCGGAACCAGTAACATTCTAATCTCTAAATAAACTCCCGCGCACATTTTTGATCTGTTTATAAATACTCGTCCCCGCGTCTTTATTATGATGTCGGCCAAAACAACCATTCACAAAACTGAACGTGACATTGGCGAAAGCTGAAGTTATTTTTGTTTGGTATTTACATTCTTCATAAACAAAATTTCCTGTGTGCTCCCGAAAATCTTTAGACAGATCAGCTGATCAGCATTTCGGTTTGCTTACTTAAGCCTATATGTATATAAAAATTAATTTTTACATTTAACAATAACATTATTTCGTAGAAAACTGATATAGACTACACAAAAAAAATCTGTCTGTCAACTCTTTTTTTTGTATTTGTAATTTAACTATTATACTGGACGAGGTTTGTTTGAAAATTAACTAAATCAAATTAAAATTAAATATCAGACTACATATACCTTGATTTGACGCTGTGGTAAGTAGCCTAAGCACTTATGTTACGGATTTCAGAATCAACAGTGATATTACAAATATATACTTAAGTATCTTACATATATATAAAAATGAATTGCTGTTCGTTAGTGTCGCTAAAACGGGATAACAGTTGGACCGATTGGGCTGATTTTGATTTTAAAATATTTGTAATCTTCCAGGAAAGGTTTGTACGGTAAGAAAATATGGAAACATTGCGATGAAAATATAAAAGATAATCCGAGAAAGGGGCGTTACGAAGTGCGCCGGGACAGCTAGTATTGGATATTAATAACCAGACACAGAAAAAACACAAATATTCATTTGTCCTGGGTGGGGATCGAACCTACAACTCTTGGCGCATGGGGCAAGGTCACTACCGAATGAGCCATCGAGCTTGTCTGAACTGAATATAAGTTGAAAAAATATTTGGTATAATTTGACGTTTGTATAAAATAATAAATCATCGGCTGTTGGTTAAACTAGTGGAAAGGTATCTTCAAAAATGAAAAATGATAAATGATATTAAAACTGTTTTGTGAGTAGAATACTATGTATTTTTTTTTGTCAAGCTATTTAAAACAATCCATATTCAAAAATAGCCTTTTTAGTTATAACCCTTATACTGTATAATTAAATAATAATTAATTGTTTACTGTCACTCGCGTAGTTCCCGTTCCCACGGGATAAAATATAGTCTAATCGTTGACAAAGTGGCTTTCCATTGGTGAAAAAAACAAATTCAAACCGGTCCAGTAGTTTCGAAGCCTATTCAATTCAAATAAACAAAAAGCCAAATCTATTCTATTTATAATCGACGCTGATAATGAAGTCGCTGGAATTATCCAGCGACTTCATTATCATACTCATATCATATCATATCATCATCTATCAAATAAAGAAAATTACATTATTCCCATATTAACCCCATTAACGATCTGACAACTTGGCTTAAAGTACAATTATCCTTGAAGTTCGGCTGTCTATCCAGACTTTTTTTTTTTTTTTTAAAAGACCTAACTCAACACAACCTTGAGCGTCTCAGAATAAATAGAAAGTGTTTTATTAACTCATTATTACGTGTAAAATATAAATTGTAAAATATAATAGCCATTTATAAAGAATATATAACCTTTTTTCTTTTATCTGTAGAGTAACGTTATCAAAAGGTACCTACCAACTTAAGTTAATAGGGTTCCTCATATGTCTTTCCATCAAAGTCACCATAAATTCTGTCGATCAGTTTGTCTGTCAGCTGATTATATCTCATAAACTGAAGTTGATAGGTGGTTTATTGTATGTACTTGCTTGTATAACAATAAATAATATAAACAACACATACAGGTATCTATTGTCTATTATTAATCCAGGATTCAAAAATAATGTACCAGCTGTATTAATCAATTATTTTCGTCCATTAACTGCTTCTAAACATTTTAACCAAACAAATGTACTTATTTACAGAAGAAACCTTTGATTAATTAGAATAAAAATAACCATCCTGCACAACAATCTACCTAAATTTTAAATGAAGACACTAAATATACTATTAGGTACCAGAATTAAATTAAAAAACATAAAATACAACGCAATCCTTTAATATTAATCACTTAAATTATTAACTGAATAAGTAACTACATAAATCGACTTTAACCAGGCAGCAGGTCTACTCCGTACGATGTCCGATGGGGCAAAGAGGATAGCCAAGACAGACATCAGCTTCAGTAATAATGTCTAACAATACAGTTTGACTTCAATATTATTTATACTGTACATATATTGGTACATATAAAAGATAGCTACATATATACTGATTAATGACTGGGTCCCTGGCATTCGGTAGGGACCCTGACCCATGCGCCAAGAGTTGTGGGATTCGATCCCCAACCAGGACAAACAATCGTGTGATGAAAACTTGGGTTTGTTCTGTGTCTGGGTGTTAATATCCAATACATAAGTATATGTTTGTAATACCACTGTTGATTCTGATATCCGTAACACAAGTGCTTAAGCTACTTACCTGGGAGTCGAATCAATGTAATGTGATGTAGTTTGATATTATACATATATTATAATTTACTCTTTTTTATATACATTACCTACCTACAAAGGTTAATATTGAGGTTCGGCGCTCAAACCATTCAAGCAAGCCTAATGAACGCGTTTAATCGCCCCAAAGGCTTTCAAAACTTTGCTTTTGTTTATGGAAAGGATAACGCGAATATTAGAGCATATGCGTGATAAATGCCCGTTATTAAATTGGGTTAAGTAATTTTATTTGATTACTTGCTTGATAAAATATTTGTCGAAAGAAACGTTTCTTTCATTGGCTAGCTTATAGACTGGGCTTGCCTTGTTATTGCGTACTTTAATATAACGTATAATATTCCGTGAATGTGGACGTGAATATTTGTTATGAAGACGTTTCTACATAGACATAATTATTAAAAACTTAGGCCATTTTTCGTTATATTAAATAGCATAAAATAGGGGTATAATGATCACCTAATTACTAATTAAACACTCCTAGTCATTTATAAATGTTTGTGTGATAAATATACATAACATCACGCCCATAATCCCCGAAGGGATAGGCAGAGTCAAAGCGCCAGCAGGCCCCTTAAACCACATTCAGCCAAAAACAAAACTGGGCTGGGTAAGATGGAAAACTGTGAAAATGTAGTGACAAGTGGCTACCTCGCCTACAACATCACATACCCAAAACCCCATATACCATTAGTCGCTTTTTACGACGTGCTAGGCAAGAGACACAGTTGGCACATTCTTTTTTAGTCCCCGACCAACATAGGAGTAGTATCTATACTTATAATAAATCTGTAGAGAGGTCAATTTTGTACATGAAATATATTTTTAAAATAACTATCAGGGGGTGATTAGTGATCGATACTGATGCCAAAAATGCAATCAGTAAAATTTTTGTCTGTCTGTCTGTCTGTCTGTCTGTCTGTCTGTCTGTCTGTCTGTCTGTCTGTATGTTCCTTATAGAAACAAAAACTACTCGACGGATTTTAACGAAACTTGGTACAATTATTCTTCATACTCCTAGGCAGGTTATAGTATACTTTTCATCACGCTACAATCAAAAGGAGCAGAGAAGTGAAGGGAAATGTTGGGAAAACGGGAGAAGTTACTCCATTTTTAAGCTTCCGTCGCGTGTGCAGCCTTAATGGTTAAAGTTACATAGAAATCATGTATGACGGAAATAGTCTATATAATATTAACCATAAACGCGGGTGACACCGCTGGCACAGCTAGTAATAAATATAATTATAGAATACGGAAGTTCTAATGTGAGATCTAACTGTCCGACCTTTTGATCAGTTTTAACGAGCGATATATTTGTACGCGTACGCATACAAGATAATATGTCAAACAAAACACGGAGATGTTTAACACTC
Organism: Glyphodes perspectalis; assembly: GCA_951394215.1. NCBI lineage: Eukaryota > Metazoa > Arthropoda > Insecta > Lepidoptera > Crambidae > Glyphodes > Glyphodes perspectalis. The sequence continues at coordinate 15,351,123 of OX596201.1, read as the reverse complement.
ATAACATGAACATCTCTTGTTCTTGTAATATACAATCAAAATAGATAATTCAAACAGTCCATGAGTCAAAATAGATAATTCAAATAGTCCATGGAAGAAGAATACATGCTGCGCCGACCCCAGATGAACTGCGAGAAGGGCAAGAGGATGATGATGAAATAGTCCATGAGTCAAAATTACTGGGTCGATGTAGCATTCGGTAGTGACCCTGTCCGATGCGCTAAGATTTGTAGGTTAAATCCCCACCCTTAATACTTGTGCTTTTTTCTGTTGCTGGGTGTTAATATCTAAGTAATTTTTATATATAATTGTAATGCCACTGTTGATTCTGATATATAACATCTGATATCCGTAACACAAGTGCTTAAGCTACTTGGCTTGACTCGGAGTCAGATCAATGAATGTCATGTTGTCTGACATGAATGTATGTATAAATATGTATATGTAAAAGATTCAACGCCAATATATAAAAACATGCTTCTTATTATTGTGGTTAGTTAAAACATTATCAGACTAAAAATAAAAAGCAGCGGCAGAAAATCTATAGTGTTGACACAAGCATGCTCCAGTTGCTGCATCATAGACAACATTAATCGCTTTTTTATTTTTACAGCGGCTCGCTACCTAGGCCAGTCTAGCGTTTATATTTAATTCTCCGCTCATTTTATAGTTTTAACCTCAAACGGATAAGTAGTAAACTAAAAAAATTTACGGTCATTTGTCTATCAAAACACTTATTTCAGAACTTCGTTAATGGTTATTTAATTTCATAAAATTATGTCTAAGTAAAACATGTAAGGATTCAGTTTCTTAAATAAATACATACATAATATTACGCATTTTTCCCATAGGGGTAGGTAAAGATCACATCGTTCGTCCTGGCTCACACCTTTCGCTTCTTCTTCATTCTTAAGTCTTTTCATATCTGCTCGTCGGTTAGGGATCATGGATTCATTAATATTAACTAATAAGACCTGAAAGTCTAGTAAAGAACGAACGAAATTCCTATCTAGGTAATTTACATTTACACGAGTAGGATATTTAGAAGCCTTCCTTTTGTCTTTACCTTACCTGGATAAAAATGAAACTAAATATACCAAAATTAAGTTAACTTACTTTTATATTAACCGATAGCATACTAATTATCTACATTTTAGACCTATACATATCACATTTTCCGAGTAAAATATAAAAGACAACATTACACCTAGAACATTATTTAAGGTTAACATAAAAACCATTTCATAAAAATAACAAAATCCTTAATACGCCCACACAATATTAGAAAGAGCGATGTCAAAGATAAAAGAATTTAGCTCACACAAAAAATTTCGTTATCCAATAAAATAAGGTTGTAAAAATACTGAAATAGCAACGCTGTTATCATTATTTTTTTGTGGGAATAATAGAAATATTAAAGAAAAGCATATTTTCATGTAAAATGATGGAGTACCTATCTTGAAATTATATCAGTAGCTTTTGTTTCAATTCCAATTCCTACGTAATTTTTCTGTTTCCGTATTGTTATTTTCTTTCGCCTAGGTACTCACTCATTTCCGATTGAGCTAAAATTCGTGTACGTCCGGTGCTAATACAATTTGAATGACACCCTCAAGGCAGTTTCGTGATAGAGACGAAAAATAGCAATTATCTTATTTTCATTGCTAGTTCAGTTAATACTCGTACAAGCAAGTTTTTATTACATTTTATAAACATTTTTTTTTATCAGGACAGAATTTTTTGACTATAATCATTTCAAATTTATAACAAACAAGCACACCTGTTTCTATCGGCAAATATTTATTACCTGATTCACGCTTGTCGGAATGTTCACGAAATCAAACATCTGTCTGATAAATTCACTTGTGGAGTACGTTTGAATCAAATGTGAGTAAGTAAACAGTTACTTGTAACGTGAATGATCCTGACCCCGATATCGGATTTTGCGAAACCAAATTTTCATCCACTCAGTCTATTACCTACATCGAGGACACCAAACGGATAATAAATATAATATCCGAAGACATCACATACATTGTTCTGACTCCGAGGTAAGTAGCTTAAGAACTTGTGTTACAAATATCAGAATCAACAGTGGTATTACAAATATATACTTAAATATCAGATATTAACAACCAGACACAGAACAAACACAAGTATTCTTCATACGAATGTTTGTCCTTGGTGGGGATCGAACCCACAACTCTTGGCGCATAGGGCAGGGTCACTACCAAATGCGCCATCGAGCTTGTCAAAATAATACAAACCAAAATAGATATTCGGAAGACGGAAACTGTGTCGATCACATAACATATTGAATGGTAATAATAAAATCGAAAAAATATTACAAAACACATCCGGTATTTGTCACTGACAAAATGACAATTAAAACTAGGCTAAGAAATCTTGACCATCATGCTTATTGAATAACCATCTTGCTCTGCCAAATCTAAATTAAACCTATCTGAACGCAAAAGCTTAACGACATCACCATTATATTGGTACTACTCGACAACAATACAAAATACAATTACTGCTAACTTATTTTTATTTTGTAACCCCTTTCAAAACTTTACCTCTTTATTCCACAGGGATGGCCGTTATCGTAACAGATCCGCTATTGCTTAAATTTAAACTTAGAGGTTAAATATAGCCATTGTTACTGATAAGCACTTTTAAACTTACAAGAAACGTTAATTTCTATAGTGATTTAGTGTTGTAACAAATGATTTTTATGCAACTAAATATATTGTAATTATCGGGGATCGCGGGCGTGATGTTAAGAAGATAAGAGATAAATATATTGTCTGACCAAATACTAATGAACGTAATATAGTACCACATCACTCCGAAAAGGCCAAACGAAGTTTAGTACCAAATATTCAAATGACGTTAAATATCCCCGTAGGGCGTAGCATATCCGTTTGGCTGAAATGCCATATCTATACTTATAATAAATCTGTAAAGAGGTCAATTCTGTACATGAAATATATTTTCAAAATAACTATCAGGGGGTGATTAGTGATCGATACTGATGCCAAAAATGCAATCAGTAAAATGTTTGTCTGTCTGTCTGTCTGTATGTTCCTTATAGAAACAAAAACTACTCGACGGATTTTAACGAAACTTGGTACAATTATTCTTCATACTCCTGGGAAGGTTATAATATACTTTTAATCACGCTACAATCAATAGGAGCACAGTAGTGAAGGGAAATGTTGGGAAAACGGGAGAAGTTACTCCATTTTTTAAGCTTCCGTCGCGTGTGCAGCCTTAATGGTTAAAGTTACATAGAAATCAGTATGACGGAAATAGTCCTTATAATATTAACCATAATCGCGGGTGACACCGCTGGCACAGCTAGTACGAAATAAAAAGGGTACTGAAATTTTATAGGTGCAAATTTTCTGTGCCGTAACGATATCCGGAAATCGCGATATGGACAATCCAATCGACAATGGAAGTGCTTACTCACATTTCCAATTTCCTGTCCTTTTCTACCATCTCATATATTTCATTAATAATGTTCTCCTAACTGTTATCGGTCACGGCTGCCAATCTCAACGAGAATTAGCCATCTGCGCAGGAGATATTATAGTGCACAAGTGTGTGCGCAAACACAACCGCACTCTCTATTCCTACACTCTTATAGTCCGGTGCGACGGCAATTCGACAAGACCGGAAAGAGGTCAGGCACAGAACCAACGGCTTAACATGGTTTCCGAGGTACGGTGATTAAACTTCCTGCCGCCAACTTCCTGACTCCGGGCTGTTACTGAGTAATTTCAATATCGAAATACCCAAATTTTTGGCCCGACCCGGAAAATGAACCCGGGACCTCTTGGTCCTTAGGCAGCGCATGCTACCACTAGACCAAAGAGGCAGTCTGTTATTACAAAATATATGTTGTATGGTGCATATGTTTCGTTACAAATGATATCGCGTTATACATTTATATGTAATCACCTAATTATGACTGGCTCAATGGCGCATTCGGTAGTGACCCTGCCCTATGCGCCAAGAGTTGTGGGTTCGATTCCCACTCAGTACAAACATCCGTATGATGAATACTTGTGTTTGTTCTGTGTCTGGGTGTTTATATCAAATATTTAAGTATATATTTGTAATACCACTGTTGTTTCTGATATCCGTAACACAAGTGCTTAAGCTACTTACCTCGGAGTCAGATCAATGTATGTGATGTAGTCGGATATTTATTAATTATTATTTATATAATTCCATAAAACTGTTGGCATGTGGTAATATTATGGAGAACAACTTACTATTTACAGATGAGCACTATGGTGTTAGTGTCCAGTGCTTACCTAAACACTATCTCAAGGATGTCTGCGGATAGTGCTTAGGTAAGCACTATCTCACACACGATACTAGACAACGGTCCTCGAGAATTTAAATCGTGTAACCTGAACTATGTCCTTCAATTCTAGCCTTCCTTTCTTTAAAAATATAAATTCTTGTGTAGTGAGTGATGGCACTGGTAGAATAGTAGTTCGGACTTGGCATCTAACGCAAGGGACGCCGATTCGATGCTAACAGCGGTAAAGATCTATATTTATTAATATATAAACCTGAAGAGTTCGTTTGTTTGGTTGAACGCGCCAATCTTATGAACTACTGGCCTGAATTGAAGAAATATTTTTTCAGTTCGGCCCAGTAGTTCATGATCAATTAACCATATGCGCGGGTGAAACACTAAAATATACATTTGTCCTAGGTATTTGTGATAACGTAGTCAAATTTGATTTTCAACAACACAAGTGCTTAAGCTACTTATCTACGTTAGAATTTGATCACATATATCACATATATTGATCATGAACTACTACGACGAACTGAAAAATATTCCTTCAATTCGGGCCAGTGTTCAGGAGATTGGCGCGTTCAACCAAACAAACGAACTCTTCAGGTTTATATATTAATAAATATATAATATAATATATAATTCTAACGTAAATAAGTAGCTATTGTATATCAATATATAAATTTGATGTCGTCCACCCTTTCAAGTCCAAAATTCCTTAAAATACGAGTATGCAAACAACACATAACAGATTATAAATAAATAAATAAATATCCAAAGACATCACATACATTGATCTGACTCCGAGGTAAGTAGCTTAAGCACTTGTGTTACGGATATCAGAATCAACAGTCGTATTACAAATATATACTTAAATATTGGATATTAACACCCAGACACAGGGCAGGGTCACTACCGAATGTGCCATCGAGCCAGTCAATTCAAGATTGAAATCGAGATTGAAATACTGATATTTCTATAAAAAAAACTAATACTGGAATCTACTTGAAACAGGAACTTCTCACTAATACCGCCTTATGACCGATAGTTAACTTCCGATAAAAGCCGACATCGGTTCTAACTTGTTCAAACGCTGTTTAAACTTAACTTACTGCTTACACACTTGATATATCTAAACTAATATTATAAAGAAGAAAGACTTGATTTATTTTTTGTTTTCATTGAATAGGCTTTGAAATTACTGGACTGATTTGGAAAATTCTTTCACCAATGGAAAGCTATATTTCTTCCTGAACTACTACGGGAACGGTAACTACGCGGGTGAAACGGCGGGGTGCTGCTAGTATAACCATAATTAGACAAACATATACAGACAGACACAGCCGCATAAAAATAACCATTAAATATTCCGTTTACCCACTAACCGACATAAAAATATAAACAGCACGCCCATAAATATGATTTATGTTCACACACCGACGTAGGAGGCAAGTTGCGCACTGTATGTGCGTAATAACACAGTTCTTTGGTAATAACCTACAAAATCTTGGGAACTAGTGACAATGTATTAACAGATCATTGAACTGTGAACGATTTGGCACAGGCCCAATAGGCTTGTTAACAGATGATTTAAGGGAATTTATTAGTCACTTTCCCTATTTAATACTCGTATGTAGTAGAATAGAATAGAAATATCTTTATTCATGTAGGCTCCACAAAAGCACTTATGAATAGTCATAATAATACAAAATAAACATTCTACCGCCAGGTTCCGAACGTTGATTCTACCGAGAAGAACCGGCAAGAAACTCGGTAGTTACTCTTTTAAATCGCCATGTATACAATAACAATGCTACTTTATATCTACTTCTACAAATTTATATAATTCAAATATAATTAATGTAATACATTACTATAGGAGAGTAGACCATGCAAGAATTAGAGCGCAGACTGCAGATTCCTGTCATTGAAAAAGTCTTCAATTCTATTATAGCCCTTTTTCATGAGAAATGTTTTCATATGTGATTTGAATTTATGAACGGGCATTTGAATTACCTTATCTGGTAACTTATTAAATAACTTAATGCTAAGCCCCACAAAAGAATTACTGCTTTTATGAAGTCTAAGATGTGGAACGACAAGCTTGTGTTTATAGTCAATTTCATATTAGAACGGTGTCTTTAAATAGTTTTTGTTGTTGCATTATTTAAAAACAAATAATGTACCTATGTTTACAAATAATAATTTTATTTCAGTATTATATTCACAAGTGATTTACATCTCCATACAAGTAAATTAGTATTTTAAAGTTTTAGATTTTTAAACATGCAGAGGCAACGAACAAAATACGCTCTTTCGATAAAATTTTGATAGCTTTATTAATATTTGATAGCTTTTGCACTTAGCTCCGCCTTTTTGAAATTCCGTAAGAGACGTTACTATGCATCCCGTTGATTCTACCAATTTTTCCAGATAAATAATAATAAAATATACATACAAATCATCACGCCCGTAATCCCCGAAGGGTTAGGCAGAGCCAAAAGGTCAGTTAGCCCCCTTAACCACTTTCAGCAAAAAAAATTAAGCTGGGCTAGGTTAGATTGAAAACAGTGAAAAAGTAGTTAAAAGGGGTTAGCTCGTCGCTTACACAATCACACACCCAAACCCGTTATACCAATAATCACCTTTTACGACATGCTAGGCAAGGAATATCGTCACCAAATTATTTTTAACACACTACTCACCAACATCATGAAACTATATAATAAAGGGTTCTTTTTATCCCATGCTAAAGGTCTCAGATTCTAATTTCACAATCGGATAGCAGATTAAAAACGAAAAAATCTTGAAAACGTAACAGGCGAGTCAGAGATACACATCTTACTTATGTTATAAAGCTAAAGAGTTTCTTTGTTCGTCTGTTTGCTAAAGGCATAAATCTAAGACAAAAGTAGGTATGTTACAAAGTACAACAATAATTTCTTAGCGCGAGTTTCCAAAAGTAATTGTTGTATAAACACTTCATAACTCTCGAGATGAAGCCCGCGAGCCACGGGACGCTTAACGAGGTTGCCTTAACTTATTCAACTTATTTCGCGTTATATATTTAATTGGAGATCCCGAGTTTGTGTTCAACTCTTTGCGTTCGAGAAATTCGATCGTAAACTTCGCGTAACCCTTTTTGGGTAACGATTTAACTTTTTATCGACCTCAACACTTCGATCAGATAAAGGTACCTACATAACTTTTTTTTTGAGAGGACATCGGTAGTTTGCCCAAGGCGGCCTTTACTATCTACCAGGCTGGCGGGGGAGCGGGAAACTCTCACCCCTAAAGGTACATAACTGTTTTGATTAAAAAAAAAGGAATATAGTAACCGTTGTCAATGGCTGTTGTCATGGTACGTTGTTAGACAAACAAAAAATCTCCGATCAAAAACTATTCTTGATCAGAGAACTGTCTATAATTTCAGAATAAAACATGGCTTTTCAGGATAGCTATTTTATAAATAATAACACACTCTGTACATACTGTTATGTAATATGTTGACTGGCCGGTTGGTCGAGTGGTCAGAGACGCTGGCTACGAAACCAAGGGCCGTTCGAATCCCGCTAGGGGCAAATGTTTCGTGTGAAGAACATGGACATTTGTACTCGAGTCATGGATGTTTATAAACGTATTTAAGTATGTCTATCCGTTCGCCTTGTATCCATAGTACAAGCATAAGCTTAGTTTGCAAATAGACTATCGATAGTTTAAAACTATCGATACTATCGATACTATCGATAGTTTATTCTTTGTGACCAACAATACTATCAATACTATCCAAAGCAATACTATCGATAGTATCGATAGTATTGCTTTCATGCAATAGTATTGCCTGGATCTAAGCTATCGATACTATTGATATGACGTCAACTATCGATAGACTATCGATAGACTATCGATAGTCGACTATCGATCACTATTTGGAACTAGGGAATTGGTGTCTCAATCTAGAGAATTTATTATACGAAAGACACTGCCAGCCTAGTAGTTCCATGGCAAGGTCACGAGTCTGGCACAAGGGGTATTGCTTAAAGCCTGTGTTTGTTGGGTCGGTGCTTCAATTCGATTATGCAGAATGAAATACTATTAATTGCAGGGAATCTATGTACGAGTAATACTTATTTGTTACTAATGGGGTATGATGGAAACTCATGAAAAAACATCTTCAAAAGTGATTGTAGGCAGCTATTTAAATCAGATTCTGGTCTGGTCCTGGCGAGCTGCTCGTGTATCCTTAAGGTCAAGTTATGGCTGTGAACATTGGTGACATAAAGGTATTTTAAACTAACTAACTAACTAAACTTCACGCCACTTCCCTACCGGGGTAGGTATTATATTATTATTTATTTATATAATATTTATCTACAACGGACTAGGCAAGGAACACTTTTTAAGTCCCAATCCTGTTGGTCTGGGCTCCCAATATTCCAGTTTTACAGGCAGATATGTATTACATATGAACCTCCTCACTTGTAAGTGTTCCGCAGCGCCGAGTTTCCGTACAAGCGTAAATTTTAATTTACAAACGGCATGTTGGGTCGCATTTCGAATGTACATAAGTAAGTATGGTTGATAAGGATTACTTCATTTCATGTAATATGAACTGAATAAAATTACTGTCGTTTTTATTTTTTCTTTGATATTTCAAAATAAAAATACAAATAAATATGTTAGGTATATATCCACATAAACAAAACTAAGTATATTTAAAAAATACATCTGGTTTTTTAACGTTCTGTAGTCCTGGTAATTTCTACAGTGTGAGGTATCATTAAAACATTATGGAGTTAAAATAGGTACTTTAGATTGTTACGTTTGCTTAATATGTAACTTTATAATGCTAATTTATCTTGGAATCAAGTGTCTCAAAGTAAGAAGTTAAGAATTTAATATTAAGTCCGTCACTGTCGAGTTGCATATCTAAGCAGGTATATCTAATATCTATCAGCATTGTCGTAAGTGGGTCCCACAGAATTATTGAGGCTGGTTTTAGAGTCACGTTGACTGCCCGCGCGGGTGGCAAGCGCGTCTAGTAACACAGTGTTTGTATTGTAATCAGCGCGGGCAGTTTTTCACTATGAAACAGTATAAGGCAACACATAACTCGGGGCTCGCGTTGCTTTCAACGGCCGGCGTAGGCTGCACACTGAACAACCGCGGGGCGGGCGGCCAGTACACACTTATGCATTTCTATCGAGTCGCGTGAGCCGTGTGGAATAATGCGCGAGCCACCGCGCCCGCGCCCTCTGGCGTCCAGTTTGCGTAAGCTGCTTTACATACCGTGGTGTGTGAGACTCTGGGACCTGTGGAATTGGAGGTCCCTGCTCCGGCCAAGGATGGAGAACGACCGGGGTATACCCACTAAAACCCCGCGGTACCCCTCATCGCTTGAGTGGAGGGACGTCATGGGTATAGTTGAATCTTACTACCATAACATCCAGCCTAAATATCTTTTGTTTGTGCTTTATTAGATTTGTAAGTGTAACCCAAAACCTTACCCTTTTTGTAACAGAAAGCATTAATTAAAAATTTGTTTACTGAAGGCGATATTAGCAAGTCAATTTCGGCTATAGCCAGCTAGACAAGACATAAGATTAATGGGTTCAGGCGCCGGAGACTTGGGCAGTCGATATCGCTTAGTAACAGCCTCGACTTAGTAACATAGGTTCTATCAGTTAGTGACTGTTAGTTAAGCTGGGTGCCAACAACAGATCATATCTGTTCTGATTAGTTCTTCTTTAAAAATCCTGCTTTAATATAGTTTTTTGAAAAATATAAGAATTATAATAACCCCATGATGGTCTGGGATTTAAAAATAATGCGCCAACAGTGTTCCTTACCTAGCATGTCGTACAAGGCGATTAATGGTATATCGAGTTTTGGGCATGTGATTGTGTAGGCTAGCCACTTGTCACAGTTTTATTTTTGGCTAAATGTTTTTAATGTTAAATAGATCACAACAGAAAATTTCTATAATTATAATAAAAGTCTGGGGTTTGGGTATGTGTTTGTGTAGGCGACGAGCTAGCCACTTGTCACTATTTTTTCACAATTTTACATCTAACCCAGCCCATTGTCCCGTGTTGGTCTGGGACTTAAAAATAATGTGCCAACTGTGTTTCTTGCCTAGCATGTCGTAAAAGGCGACTAATGGTATATCGGGTTTTGGGTATGTGATTGTGTAGGCGACGAGCTAGCCACTTGTCACTACTTTTTCACAATTTTCCATCTAACCCAGCCCAGTTTTATTATTGGGTGAATGTGGTTAAAGTGGACTGCTGCCCCTTTGACTCTGCCTACCCCTTCGGGGATTACGGGCGTGATGTTATGATGATGATGATGATGATAAAAGTCATATAGTTAAGAATGTTACCTAAACATTAACACATAATGACAAAATCTTCGAGACAAATGAAATAAGAGGTACCTACCAACTGCCAACATTTATTCTCCAATCTAAACACATTTCGTGACTGTGACCTAGGTACTAAAAATAAAAACGTTTCTCGTTAGCTACACAAAAGAACTGCTGGGAATACACATTGTAGATGGATATTCCATTGTTTGAGCCGAATATTTAGTTTAACAGCCGGCAATTTGGCTTGTGAAAAATAAGTACGAAATGATTGCTGGTAGCCGTTTGAACGCTACAATAGACGGTGAAGCGTGTTGCCATTCAATTCGTAATGGGTATTTTGGACAGTGTGTAAACCCTCAAGCAATGTGTTCTAAGATCACATGAAAGAGGATAGAATTGGAGTTCGGTAATACAGGCTACATGCCTAGTTCAGACTCCAGTCTCTCACAATCTATTTATGTTTTTGTATTAGCGCATTTAATACCACCTACTGTAATTATTTAAATGTTATACATAGATTGCAGAGAAGAAAATAAAGATTTATTATTATATTATTATTATCATTCGGGAAGTCGTTATAAAATAAATATATAAATAAATTCTTCAAACTGACACACCAATTCCCCAGTCCCAAACTAAGCTTATAAGCTTGTGCTATGGATACTAGGTGAACGGATAGACATACTTAAATAGTTTATAAACGTCCATGACTCGAGTACAAATATCCATGTCACACGAAACATTTGCCCCTAGCGGGATTCGAACCTGCGACCCTTGGTTTTGTGGCCAGGGTCTGTGACCACTCGACCAACGGGTCAGTAATACTTCCTCTAGTTTACCCCAAATATTCACAAATTCTCGATATGTTAATTCTGGATATTTCTGACCAGGGATCGATGGAATCTAAGAAGCAATACATTCCTTAATTAATCTAGCCAAAAATTATATTTTATTGGGCGGAGCGGCGGCATTGTAAAAAAATAAGAAATTCTACGATTTTTTAATTATAATTAGATATTAATATATTTTCAACTGCCACTTGACCTTTCTAACCAGGGGAACCAAACAAATTGGACCATAGTTAAATATCCAACAAACTACGAGTAGGTACAGTTATATGAATGTTCGGGTTTTCTCACAATATTTTCTCTCACGGCCAAGCAAGCAGTCATATTTCGATTTTTGACACTGTATTAGTTTTATTTTTCTAACAAGTGCAAAAAGCCTCAGCCTAACGGTTATATCAGTTTTTTCATCAGTGAACTACAACAACATACGCTGTATAGATATAAGCTTATCGAGCTCAGGTAAACAAACCCGTCGTCCTTGATAAAGTCATTCGGGGAAGGTTCCATTAATATGCCGTCAACGCACGGAGTGCAGCCGTATTGTTCGAAATGAAAGCATAAAACTGACGCTACAACTGAGCCAATAAAAGCAAGAATATAACCTCAAAAGCTAAGACTTATTTTCCAGCAAGGACATTATTGCTACGGTCCTTATTATAGTAAACAGGAAACTCTTGTCTGTGCTTTGTTGCAGAGTGTTTTTACCTTTATTATGTTATATTATTTACCCTTCATTATGTTTAACGAACCACCAGGAAAACGATTACATAACGGACCCCAAATTAAGGGAAATAATTCAACGCATTCTGGAAACAAGTCTCTGTAATTAAGTGGTAGATATCATACTAATGCATAATGTACACAAGTGTAGTGTGTTAAAACACTTACACACACTTTCACAAAAAAAACTACTGAATGAATTTTAATGGAACTTTAGAATAATATACCTCATACACCTGAATAACATATAGGCTATGTTTCATCGATATACCACACGAGCACAGCCGCAGGCAGAAGCTAGTATGTAACATAATAATAAATCATTATTTTCTTCTCTACAATCTATGTATAACATTTAAATAATACAGGTAGTATTTAATGCGCTAATACAAAAACATAAAGAGATTGTGAGAGACTGGAGTCTGAACTACCATGCGGAAACTCACAAAAATATCTATAGGTACTATAGTATACTTACTAATATTATAAAGCTGAAGAGTTTGTTTGTTTGTTTGCTTGAACGCGCTCTGGAACTACTCGTCGGATGGAAATAATTATTTCAGCGTTAGATAGCCCATTTATCGAGGAAGGCTATAACATTAACCATAAACGCAGGTGAACCCGCAAGCACAGCTAGTAGTATAATAAAAAAATACAAACACATATCAATTATCGTCGTTTCTTAAAGTGGAGCAAAGTTTGCTTCAGCCTAAATCAGATCAGGATTCTCTTCAATCAAATTCCAATATTTCCACTATGATGCCAAAGAAACCATTCAACAACCCCATCAAGAGGTGATTCCATGGTCTTCATCTTCATGCCATGTACCCTCGATAAACCGCTCAATCGGTCCAGGTCTACGTGATACACTCACCAAGATTGTCGTTTACTATTCCAGACACGCTAGCGCATCCCTGTTGAATTTTAAACTGAAAGTATTCAATTTACTTCCAATATAATCGTTGGCACGTGAGTTCTCTTTCCTATTTTCAAATGTGCTGTGTTTGTCTATTTTCCTCTACTTTCCGATGTCGACAAACAACGATAGAAACGACACGAGTGGTAGCCACGGCAAACATTTCGGGGATGTTGCCAATACTCTAGATATAGCAAAGGCTCCAGTTTGCACCGGTCTGTAAATAATGCATTACAGATTAACATAAACTGTTGAAAGTCAACTTATTCCTTCTCTCTTCGTTCTATCTTCACTTTGGAAATATGTGACTTTAAAACCTAACGTAAGTGTCATTCTCGTGTCGCTAAGTCAATGTCCCCTCATGGTGTGAAGCTGGTTTAGTTTCAGAATACTACTACATATTCTACCATTTTTCTAGACGGGTAGGCAGAACCGAGCGCCATACGGCATAGTCCTTACACATCTCATTCCTTATCCTTTTCATATAAGCTCTAAGGTTATTATAAATAAATATCAGACTACATCACATACATTGATCTGACTCCGAGATAAGTAGCTTAAGCACTTGTGTTACGGATATCAGAATCAACAGTGGTATTATAAATATATACTTAAATATTGGATATTAACACCCAAACAAAGAACAAACACAAGTATTCAACACACGAATATTAGTCCTGAGTGGGGATCGAACCCACAACTCTTGGCGCATGGGGCAGGGTCACTACCGAATGCACCATCGAGCCAATCAATTATTATGGCTCCTAACTCCACCTTACTCCTCTAACTATTCTCATCAACATCTCCCTAGCGTTATGCCCGTGCTTAGACAGAGTCTGCTTAGACCATGATCCAGGATTTAGCGATTCTGGTAATTACATTGAAGCGACCGCCAATCTGACCTTCGTAAACTTAAGATAAGGGAACTAGACAATTTTTTTGGATCATGGTTTCAAATCCAAAGTTGTTTGAATTTGCAAGTTTCATCACGATTTTTTCCCTCACCACCGAGCTAGTGGTATAAATACGTACTTAGATATAAGAAATCCAGAGGTACGTGCTCAGGTTTTAATCCGCAACCCTGGGTTATGAGACGCGTGTCCTTATCAGCTACCCCGGTCAGTCTGAGAATACTCCTCTCACTATTCTGGTCTGCAATTAATGAAAACTTTGCTGGCATCTAGAGCCTTACGCACAAGTCTTTTTGCATTCTTATTAAGCATCGATTACAATTCTATCACCAATATTTCCCTGCATAGCCCAAGCTAGAACAAACAACTGATTCATCGTGCCATTATTTTCTGTACTCCACGAAATTTCTCAATGTTGGTGCTGCGTTTAGTATGCATATTGGAGACACGGTCCGTCTCTTAAACCATACGTGTTATGATTCGTTGGTCTTCGACTGGAGATTTTATTTTATATAACCAACATGAGGTACATAACAAATTAAAATAGAATAATAAAAATAAAGTATTAATATAACTGTCCTTGCAGTAATTACAGCATTGATAATAAAAATATTAAGACCTTAATAGTAATAATAACTATTTAGTAAATAATAATATTAATTTAAGAAATATGTATAAACAATGACATAGCTACTGAGATTTTTTTTATAATTTACTTGTGGTATTTTCTTACTTAATAATACCCTTATTGCATTTTTGAAGCTCAACAGTCGTTTTAACGAAATCTATTCTCAAAATGCAAATCAAATTTTATAAAAAAACCTTTGAGACATTTTGAGCACGTAAAAATAGCAAACACTAAATCATATTCTCAACTGGAGTACTAGAAACAGGTGCCTTGGCGCATCGTCGTTAACCGAAATGCGCTTGTTGATATGCTCGTTATGAAATAGAACATGAATATTGCGGTAATAAATAACAAATGTATACTCCCTCGTGACTCGTGTGTAGTCTACGTGAGTTAGTATTAAGAGGTATAAAAATAGTCTTCTAGTCTATTTTCTATCGTTGTGCATGTATGTATGGTTTTTATTTGTGTTATGCTTTGGAAAAAATACTTTTGTCGAAGATTGGGGCTGTGTCGAATGGAAAACTTGAATGGGTTGGGTTTTTAATAAAGATGAAATTTTCTATATTTCGTTATAATACGATTTTATCTTAAATTAAACTGTCGTTATTTATTTTTGATAACAACATTTTAATTTTCCAAAAACGGTATGTACCTATATATTTTTTTTAATAAAGGAAATACAGGAAACATGTATGCAAGGAGAAGCTAATATAAATAAGCCAAAGATGGATAAAGATAATCTTGACAAGAACTAGTCGGACTCTCACTCTATTTAAAATCGAGCCAATAACATCAACAAATACGTTTCTTGTGTGTTCTTGCAATTTATTAGTTTATAATTTTATTGTGACAACTCTAAAACAAAGCATGAAATTCGTCTGGCTGTTTTTTCACAGAAACCAACAACCAAATCTATTATAATTTCGTACGACAAACGTACATAAGATCTACTTTTATCCGACAAATACCAAACAGATTGTATAGCACAATAGACTGCACAAGAGCGATTTTTCTTATTAACATACTCAGATTAGAGAACAATCTCTAATCTGAGTTAACATATTACAACTTTCAAACAAGACTAAGCTTTTATCGCAGTGATCGTCATGTTTACTAATTAAGATAGATTATTTTGATAATATACAGAGAATTTTTATTTTACAAATTACTTTAGACATTTGATCACATAAAATTCGCCGGCTAGAAATAATGAAGAGTGGCATTTTTCAGCGACGATAATGTCCTGTTTAACGCAGCTCTGTCGTTTGATAGAATGACTTAAATACGGACGATGAATCTTTTGTAGACTAACAATTGTTGAAAAGGGTAAGCACTCGTGTTATCTAAGTGACCATGAGAATGTAATGCCCCTACATAATATGTTATGACTGGCTCGATGGCTCATTCGGTAGTGACCCTGCCCCATGCGCCAAGAGTTGTGGGTTCGATCCCGACACAGGACAAACATTCGTATGATGAATACTGTGTTTGTTCTTCGTCTGGGTGTTAACATTGAATATTTAAGTATATATTTGTAATACCACTGTTGATTCTGATATCCGCACCACAAGTACTTAAGCTACTTACCTCGAAGTCAGAACAATGTATGTGATGTAGCCTGATATTATTTTTTTTATTATACATGTAAGTATCTTGTAAACAATAGATATATTAAAAAGATAGGATTTAAAAATATTTTATATTAATTTGAGCATATGTTCTCGTATATGTTGATTTATTTACTCTTAAATAACATTCTGTGCCAAAGTAATATCTGCCACAAGTGCAACTAGCCATCTTAACAAAATACCCATACATATTTCAATTGAACATACCTACATACATACATACCTAAACATATTTTGAATTGAACATACCTGCGTCTGCAGTCTCCGAAGGGGAGGCAGAGTCCAGGGAGCAATGAGGTCCTTAAACCAAAAATCTAAATTGGGTTAGATGAAAAATAAAAAAAAATATTATTAACATTAAATAAGGAATGTACCTATGTACTAACAATTATCATATTCAAAAATATTTTTAATCACTATAGTCACTGTATGTATGAAGCTTTGATCAATAACAAAAATATCAATGAACTCTATATTAACTTTCATATATAAGTCCCATGTTGGTCTGGGACTTGGCCCATGTTGATCTGGGACAAAAAAAAAGAATATGCCAACTGTGGTTCTTGCCTAGCATGTCGTAAAAGGCGAGTAATGGTATATCGGGTTTTGGTTGTTATTGTGGAGGCGACTGGTTAGCCGCTTGTCACTGCTTTTTCACAATTTTCTATCTAACCCTGAATGTGGTTGAAGGGGCATGCTGCCCCTTTGACTCTGCCTACCCCTTCCGGGATTATAGGCGTGATGTTATGTATGTATGTATGTATATATAAGTGAAAAAAAATATTTACTGATTTGAAGCCAAAAAATCGATAGGAATATACAGGATCTGAAATCTGTATAAATATTAAGCCATAAGAACCTATACACTTATTAGCCTCTTAGAAACCATCAAAAGATCCCTTAGTCAATACGGTGCTCGTAAGTGATACTTTGTCTGCCATTTGCTTTTATCTTTCGCGAATCGCCCTACTGAGTGCCTCGTCCAATCAATGTGCTTACGTTTTATTTCCGATGGAAAATTGAAGTAAGTATAAACGTAAGGGACCCGTTCACATATTCTTTGTCGTTCGTAAGTATCTGTAATTATTTGAAGTTGTAGTTAATTTAGTGTTAATTATTAAGCTTTAATTTAAGCTGTAGTTAATTATTTGAAGTGCTCGAATCGAGCATCTGATACTTCCACTCCCTTGTTTGTATAGTGTGAGCATTAGCCGCCATCTTAGCCAAACTTACATTGTGTTGTTTGCTATGATCTTTCTGGTTGCTATTATAGTGTTATTCGAGTATGTTATTCTTAGTCTCAATTTTGTATTCTATTTCAATAAACCTGCTTTGTGTGCACTTACGTTGATGCAGTACAGACGTCCGCACACTACAGAAAGTTTTGATTGATATAAATTAATTATTAAAACGTATATTTTATATGGTTTAATTTTTTTTAAAGTTTATAACCCCTGTGTATAATAATCAAATCAAAGTGGTCGCTGATCACTAAAATTTTGGGAGGAGGATGTACTTAGTTTGTTTAAATAGTCTAAAACACTTTATTAACTGTCACGAGCTGAGGCTATCCGACACAGAATAACAGAGAGCGGCATTGGACTCTAAACTCTAAACTCGATTCGACCAAACCTCGAAACGGTCTCCATCAGGCCAATTTGCAGTTAATTACTTGTTACAATTTCTATTTCGTCGTCACAAGCAGACTGATTCACTTGCTTTCACCTTCATATTAGTCTCCAACGGTTTATCTTTTGTAGCAACTATGATTAAAGTACTTTACCCTATTATAGATGTTATAAGTATTATAATCTTTTGAGACAAATAACTTATTGAATAGGTATTATGTCTTAATGACACAATTCGAACGAATCAATCAATTCCATTGATTTTTAATCGTCTGGACTACTATAACAAGATATCCGTGTTTTTAATTAGAAATATCCTATGCAGCTGGATTAAACTGCGATATTCAGCTGCATGATAAGATATGGCGAGGCAGATATTAATTCGTCGTAACTATCTATAACAGGATTTCAATAACAGATTTCGATGTCAAGTAGACTTGCTGTACAAACTAGGTGGATGAAGGACGATGCATAAACAGTTTATGGACAATAATAATAAAATTTAATAATACTTGAAGCCAATACTAGACAACAATAGTAGGTACACTTCAAGGAACTGTTTATAGGCGCCGAGCCGAATTGTGTGTTCGGTGAATACGAATCACGAGTAGAATATAAAACGCCAATTGTTTAATCATATTATGTATGAGGCTATATCGTATTTCAATTTTAGTAACGTCCGGTAGCCGAAAGATTATTTATAATAAGTATTTTAGACAAAACAGTGGGATTAAATAAAAAATGATTGCGGTACTTTAACCGGTAAGTACGGTGGTTCTACATAAAAAGACGTCCTTAGATTAAGATGTTTGGTAGTCAAAATCCCACGTTGGAGAGAGGTGGCTCCTGTCAAATACACGTAGTTTTTTCTGCAAGAAATAGTGATGAAGTCTAAGACAAGTGGGTTCAATTGAGTTGATGTCAATGTTTCTCTACTACATTATGACCAAATTCTACAAAATGGTGCGGCTAGGCGGAAACTTGTACCTACTTCTGTTTTGTAAAAATGTACACAATTTTTTTTACCATCGGTGGTAATGGAAAAATCTGACGAGACTAGACATACCAACTAATATAATTTGTTACCATAATCCAATTTGTGAGTTCCCAATAAAACTTACGTAGATTAGACGGCAATCGCTTCAATGTAGTAAAAATAAACGAAGGCCTTGATAAGTGCGGTACTTCACGAATTATCTCAAACTGCATAGTGCGCTGTGCGCAACCACATTTTTAGGAAGCGAGTTGACTCATCCGGCGCATTGATTTAGAAAGTTGCATGACATGGCACAGTGCAATATTAATATCCTAGAGTCCAACATCCTTTTTGCCATCGCTTTTATCGTCTCTAATTGTATCAGGCGAATCCAAATTAATTTAGAATTCCTTTGACTCTGCCTACTCCTTCTGGGAATATGGGCGTGATGTTATGATATGTTATTAATGACGCAAGGGGGCCCAGAGAGACAGGTCTTTACTAAATACAGACAAATACATCTTCCTTTTGAAGTCGATTTAAAAAACATACTAGGCAAATATAACTTATTTTATTTAACACAAAATACGGTGTTTCAAATCCGTGTCATTCAATATTTAAATGAATGGCAAAAAGTACGCATCTAGGATTTTCATACCAAACATGATGTGGCATTGTATTTCAATAAGATATGAAAACCAGAAAAAATATTAGAATGGAATTCTAATTTTTTTTTGTCAGGCACTCTGACTTCTTCCCTGGATGGAGGTATGCTCGGCCTGGAGTCCGCAGCGCCGCACTTTCGCCGCGGCTGTGGGACCCGACCTCTCGCTGGGCAGCATTTTAGCCGCCATACTCAGCAGCGAGCGGCAATGGGCGGCAATGGTTTCCTTCTGTGAGGACGTTATGTCCCAGATGGAGGCCGCGGAGCGAGCGTGGGAAAACGACCCTCGCCCATTACACGGTTCCGCCTGTCTGGGAGACGATTTCCGATGGGGGGCGCGGGGTAAAGCAGGGCCGAGGTTGGGGTGTTCAAAGTGTTTTAGCGTTGCGCGATCCCGTGGGCACCTTACATAAAGGCATAGAGGTACATCCCAGGGGTTTAGTTGGTATACCCCGCCCACCACCACCTTGGGTGAAGCAGAGTCCTCCTACCATCTCGAGGACCCCGGGAGTCTGACACACCCATATTCTCAGCGGGACGGTGCGTAACGCATTCCCCTGGGTGCAACAAAAAAAAAGGCACATTGACTTCAATCTGCGTTGGACATCAAACACCCGCTCCAAGTTCTAGGCTCGGCATACTAAGTACATTTCTAAGTAAGTAATTACATACATGTGTACTATCACGCCCACAATACCAGAAAGGTGAGGCAGACTATTTTATTTTTGGCTACTTAATCGTCCAAACCACTATTGTTAATAAAATGGTTGTAAAAAGTGGTTGGCGCGTCGCCTTGACATTGACTAATCCAATACCCAACGCCCCATTAGTCGCATTTTACGACATGCTAGAAAAAACAGACAGTGGGTACCTATTTACATAAGTCCTTAAAATTTACAAAGTTTATTAAACCTACATCTAGATTGGTTCTTCCTTATGTTCTTTAATTGCTAGCTCTCCTTTCGATATCGTATAAGTACATTCAATCTGTCATCCATATTTTTTTTATATTATTAGGTTTACTTACACTTTATGCATACAATCTTACCCAGATAATTCATACTTCCAAGTTAGAATTGAACACATAATTGCTTACAAGTAGACTCCACATATGCTACAGTTATTATTAACAAATCATCACACTTATAAACTTTACTAACATACATAGTTACATCGAAATTTCATACTGCGAAACTCAGTAGTGCAGTCTAACTATACTTATATATAATAGCGGCCTTCCGTTTGTCACAGCGTTGTACACGACACTCGAGCGCAATTCATTTTCTGCTTTGATATTTATTTAGCACCTATGACATCATTATTCACGTTCAAGCCGAGACCTACGGAAGTCTGGCTCAAAGGCGCGTCAATCTGTGCAAAGCTAGACACTAATATTATGTTAATTTGACCTGTTCTTTTTTTTGTATTTTAACGTTTAGTTTTAGATATAAGATCTTTAGACCATGGTCGTGATAAATGATCACACATGACATGTTTAAGGAGGGCAGGAGGAGTCAGCGTGTGTGACATACAGTGGGAAACTGGAAATAATTGATGAGTTGGCACTTGCATAAAAGTAAAATATAAAAAATTTGACCTTCATATAAAAGAAAAATTTACTTAAATTTTTTTTTCTTTAACTTTAACTTTAAAGAAGAGGAGGTCGACATTGACGATTGAAAAAGAAACAATTGAATTGGGTCATAGTTCACACACATCATGACGTTCATAGTACAAATCAAGAGCCAGATTTTAGTGATAGTAATATTGCAGCGAAATTATTCTCTTTTCGAGCTAAGTGTTAGCTTCGAAAATGTAAACCAATAACTATTCAAAATCTCTTTATTTACATAGGCTTAAAAAAGCACTTATAAATAGTCAATTTAAACAGAAAAAAAAAGTATTACCACCGGTTCGGAAGGTAGAATCTATCGAGAAGTAACCGGCAAGAAACTCGATAGTTACTCTTTTAAATGCCAAAATTTACAATTTCGTACTTAATAATCTACACTTGAATATGAATGAACAATTCAGTATTTCATCTTTGTCTTACCATACGGAAAGAAAACTGACTAGCGTTCTTTATGGCATACAATAATAATGTGGACGGGTATACTGACACCACTCACGAGATAAGGGAAGCAACAAGAATTTAACTTGTTTATCACAAATTGACCTGTCACCTGTCACGCCACCCTCACGTCATGTTCACGCCGACAAAAACAGCAATTGTTCCCTAAAATTGATGTTAGGGAACGGTGGTAGCTCAATGGTAAAGATACATGCCCCCTATACGAAGGATATTGATTTGAACCTGGACACGAACTTTTGGACTAAGACCTACGGATTTATACCACTAGTTCTCCTGCACTTTTTACTTACTAACAGCTCACTCGTACCATTTTAGAAGTAAACTGCACTCGAGTTGTTGATATAGGCAGAGTCAAAGGGGCAGCTTGCCCCTTTAACCAAATTCAGCCAAAAATAAAGCCGGGCTGGGTTAGATGGAAAATTGTAAAAAAGCGGTGACAAGCAGCTAACCTGTTGCCTACACAATCACACACCCAAAACCTGATATACCATTAGTCGCCTTTTACGACATGCTAAGCAAGAACCACAGTTGGCATATTCTTTTTAAGTCCCAGATTAACATGGGACAGTGGGCTGGGTTGGATGGTAAGCTGTGAAAAAGTAGTGACAAGTGGCTAGCTCGTCGCCTACTCATTCTTTTTTTTTGTCCCAGATCAAAATGGGCCAAGTCCCAGACCAACATGGGACTAATATAGTTGTTGATATAACACACAAAAAAATTACGGAGGGCAAAAATCTGTACCCACTCTCACATTAACCACAACATAACTTCATAAGCGTGTAAACGTCGAAAGTGCATCATAAAGCAACTCAACTTTAATAGAAAACTTACATAAACACGGTAACAAAATAGGAGCTCGGTTATTACCCTGCACCCTCGGTTTTGCATCGAAATGAATGCTATTTGCATAAAATTTTCCCTCAGCACCGCTAACCTAACAGATATGCAAGCGTGCACTCCCTTGTTCTCGGTGGTCATAAACGTAAAATGTATTTTTATATTAAACAATCCACTTGACTTGGCCTCAATAATATAAGGTAAACATTGACCTCACTGGGGTGTACCTAGTACAATATGACGTCATTAAGTGTTAAACAATTTTTTGACAATCCCGTTGGTGCACCGATTCTGACTTCCCACCGAATAATAGTACTTCTGGTTTTGAAATCGAAACCATCATTGATAATATAATATACATGATGTAAAATAAAATTAAAAACATACCAAAACATATTAGATATACTTAACAATTTGAAACATTACCAAAAATGATGTCTTTAAACCTAAGTTAAATATTTATCATCATTATAATGTAGAATTCGAATACAATATATTCAAAATAACTTTCTAAAAAGGTTTAGTAAGTAAGTACGTCAAAACAAAAGACTGGCTAGAGAGATATTTAAAATGAAACCAAGCGAACAGAAACTTTCGATCTGTCTTCATGAGCACGCACTCACCAAGTGTCATTAACCAAATGTCTCGCTAGACGCGACGCCATCCAGGTTGAGCATGATAAATAGCCGCTGCGATGATTCAGAGAACCGCATAAGTGACGTTTTAGACCGGACTATGAATGTGATTATGGGAATTGATAGTGTTGACACCTTTAATCCTTGACGTATCAACTGTCAAAATTCAATGGGCCCAAAAATGTATGGCAAGAAGGCTAAAAACAACACCATACAGAGACATATTTAGTTTTTTTCTAGTTAAAATCATGCTGGCTAATATTATAAAGATGAAATGTGCCAACTGTGTTTCTTGCCTAGCATGTCGTAAAAAGCGACTAATGGTATATGGGGTTGTGGTTATGTGATTGTGTAGGCGACGAGCTAGCCACTTGTCACTAATTTTTCACAATTTTCCATCTAACCCAGCCCAGTTTTGTTTTTGGCTGAATGTGGTTAAAGGGGCCTGCTACCTCTTTGACTCTGCCTACCCCTTCGGGGATTATGGGCGTGATGTTAGTATGTATGTATGTATGTATATGCAGCATTATGAGGTAAATAAAAGGCGTGTAGTTATTAGTCTAAGATTTATCCAGCATGTCGTAAAAGGTGCATTGAGCATTATGTTTGTATTGTCTAAGCGGCGAGCTAACCACACAAAATATAATTATATATTTTTTCTAAGAAAGTAAGTGGTTTAGCTCGATACCTGCGTGCAACACAACCATTTTAAAGGGTTTTTATGGGAATGACCCCCTCTCTATTCTTAATACAAAAACATCTCTTTAATATTTTATGCTCATATATCCTTCTTTTCTCGATAACTTGTTTTTCCAAGCAACTACATAGAAGCCCTAATAACATATCGTCCGTAATCTCCGAAGGGGTAGGCAGAGTCAAAGGGACAGCAAGACCGTTTAACCACATTCAGCAAAAAATAAAACTGGGCTGGGCTAGATGGAATATTCCGAAAAAGTAGAGACAATTTCTAGCTCGTCGCTTACACAATCACACACCCAAAACCCGATATACCATTAGCGGCCTTTTACGACATGCTACGCAAGGAACACAGTTGGCACATTATTTTAAAGTCCGACCAACATCCTACTTATTTTATAAATGCGAAAGTTTGTATGTATGGCTGGATGTTTGTTACTCTTTCACAAAAAAAAAAACTACTGAATGGATTTTAAGAAATCTTTAGAATAGTATAGCTCATACACCCGAATAACATATATCTAGGTTATGTTTCATCGATGTACCACGCTAGCGAAGCCGCGGGCAGAAGTGGGATCTATTCTTAGTAATGTTCTTAAGTTTAACTAATACCTTCAGCTTTTAAAAGTATTTCTGATTTGACAGCATATAAAAAGTACGTCAAGGGCCATAACAATAAAATACCCAATTGTGCCAACTTAACTACAATGCCCATATAAAGGTTTGTGTTCGGAAATGTCCCTAGTTTAATGGTTTTCGGATTATACCATACCTATATGTCGATAACAAAGGGTCGACCTTCACGCCACGATCGCCCTTGAGATCCGAATACTTGGAGGGTACTCAAACCTTTTGAGGGACTCCACAAAGGGCAGGACACCTTTGAGGGTCGGAACGCACCTCCTGTGTATTCAGGTCAAGGTACAGGGATTTGAGGGCTGGATATGTTTGACGTTTGTATATCACGTGCGCTCAACCAATTTTGGTTTTAAGCCAGTATATATCATTGTTATAGCAATAAGATTAACAGCAATAGCCATATTTTGCAATTATACAAATACGCGTTGACATTTGTAGCAGAAAAATTGTGCTTGTCCTGTCCTGTGAACTTCGAACCGCTCCGATCTAAAGAAAAATATACTACAAACTTTACGACCTATATTCTGGTCGTATATTATTTAATTCTCATGTCGCGGTGTTTGTTCCCAAACTCCTCTGAAACGTCGTCTGAAAATCGGCTAACATCTGTTTTTCATACCTCTAAATATTAAGGGTGGTCCACCCCAAAGCTATAACTTGAGAACGGCTTTACCGATTCCGCTAATTCTTTTTAGTTGTGTTTGTTATTGTCAATTGAAGGTTTTTATGAAAGAAAAAAGTAAAAAGTTGCGCTGTAAATTAAAAAAAAATTATTGAAAATCCGAGAACGGGACGTCACGAAGTGCGCCGGGTCAGCTAGTAATTTTATAATAATGACCTGTGTTACTAAAACTTCACCGAAATACTTTAGGTCTGAAGTGCCTAATAGATTAAAGGCTTTTATAACATCCTCTACTTTCTGTTTTCTATAGATAGCAAAACCTAAAGAATCTTACAGTACACCTATTTAGCTACTGTTTTTAAAAGACCCAGTTCCAAGTTATCGTCCATCAGTATCAATTGAACACTTAGACTAGCATAACTATAACAATGCTACTAAATGAGGGCCGCATTTAATACAATCATTCATCGTGCTTAATGACACACAGTCGAATTAGGTACATCACTGTGCTCAATCAAAAACTAGGCTATTGAAGATTTTAATGTGCCTATTTTACACACACTAAAGGACTGTATAATCAGCCATCTAGCTATATAGAAAATATATATATATAATGTGGGTATAAATAAAGACATCATTTAGAGCGGTGGTAGCTCAATGGTAAGGACACGCGCCTCTTAAACGATGAGTGCGGGCTCAAACCCGGGCACGTACCTCTGGATTTTTCAAGTCTATGTACGTATTTATACCATCTGTATAAATATATAGCTCGACGGTGAAGAAAAACATCGTGATGAAACCTGCAAACAACTTCGGATTTGTAACCGTGATCCAAAAATTGTCTGGTTCCCCTATCTTAGGGTTATGAAGGTCAGATCGGCAGTCACTTCAATGTAATTAGCAGACGCTAAATCCCGGATCATGGTCTAAGCAGACCTGGTCTAAACACGGGACATAACGCTACGAAGATAAAGACATCCAAACGGCTACTCAATGCTTTACTTTTGCTTCATGGATTCCGTGGAGTGGACTCTTACGCTAGAAGCAGATTCAAGACGAAACTAATTTACCCACATAACAAGTCCCTTGACACTCAAGCACATCCCAAAAGCGCAACTTTGTAGTAACTTTACATCTCAATCACTTCACAGCCCTTTAATTTATCTATTTGTAAAGGCTGTGAAGTAAAAGATAAAACCTATTAAAATAGATCGGCCATGCTTTCGTCAGACTGCCTTCAGCGAATCCGTCATAATGATAACCGATGGACCAACTTCGGTACAGATAACAAACTGACATTGAGCTACGAGCTAAATAAACATAATATCAGTGAATATTCATAAAAGTATTCGAATGTTACAATATTGTTCTCAATAGCACTCGCAGTGATAAGCCAAAAAAATAAATACTTAAGATTCTACTCAGTAAGGTATTGGCGTTCACCTGCACGACGTAATATAGGACGGCACCGTCTAGTCAAATGCCACTCGAAAGAGTTGCATAAGTCTCGATTCTTTTCAGTCCAGTCGGCTGCGGATACGGTGTACAATGCCTGCTCCAATAGACATAACACCGAATATCAATCTTGTCCCACTTTCTGGGAAGGTGCTTCAAATTGATTTCCACTGTGTTGAGAATTAGGTGGACGATGTTCGTGTGCGGTGGAATGAAATTATAACAACAATTTGAGTTATTTATTCGTTCTGTTTGCGTTTGGATTATTGATGATTGGTTGTCGTCTTCAAACAAGCCAGTATAGCTTATTAGCTTGTATACAATCAGTATCAGGTGACAAAATCGACATTTCAACTAGGTAAAGGAGAATATTAATTAATGATTCTTAGTGTTTGAAGGACCAATTCCTATTTCAAAACGATATAGCGTACCTAATTTATCAGAATTCATTCATAATTTTAAATTACTAGCATTAAACGTTATTAAAATAATTTAGAATGATGGTAAGTCTTTTAAACTCACATAGTATGACACCATTAACTTGTGTATGGGATTAACACGAATATTTAATAAGGTAGTTACTTGACTAAACTTGTTAAATAGTCATTTTAATTGATTTATTTCGTTGTTTTCGCCAAATTTTTCTTTTCAACGTGATATTGTTAAAGTATCTAATTTTCGTCTAAAACTAGTTTATCCATTTCAGCATTAACCTTGACATAAATAGAGAAAATAGCATTTACCTACAGCAGATTTTATTTTACAGCAGCATTATCTTACTTCCATCAAATAGGCCAGTAAGGAATACCTTGACCGTTAGTCTAGACTCACCCTGACAGCCTCTGATGCTAATCTCAGATGGAGCACGCTTGCCAATAAAAGCCTTGGATACCTTCAAGGCTACAAAAACACAGACCCAGATTTCTGTTTCAGGTTTCTAAATACATTTGCAGTTACAGTAAATTAGTAATTAAGCAATAAAAACGAATGCTATCAGTAATTAAAACTTTGTTATAGTTACAGCTTTTCGAATACCACTCTAAACTTTTTAAAACTATGTATGAATATATACTGCAGGTACAATCCTATATATATTTTACTTGTGCACTTTTATTCTTACGTTTTATTTCACTTCGTATCTTCCTTAGAAACAATTCAACCCAATTAAAAGATAGGAATTGATCTAGAATGATGAAAAAGTCATGATACCCTCCATAACTTGAGTTTTATAGTCTAAGGCCCGCAGTTTAGGATAATTTAAAAATATGAAAAATGAGCCTGAATTCGTTTGTTAGCCTTTTTAATTCGGGTTATCAGTTTTATGCGAAACAGAAAAAATTTAGTATACCCGGATTTTGGATCTGAATTTTAGAATAACTAAACAAAACGAAAAAAAAAAAATTTTTTTCCTTCTCCATAGATGATCGCAGTTGATTATTCTCTTTGAATTGTTTGCCATTTTTTGTTTGAAAAATTTAATGAAAATACACCATTTCAGTAATCCATAAGCCGCTTTTTAATCTGGTACTACATTATATAAATAGCAAAACTGAACTGTGATCCAATTAAGAAAATTCAATTTGAATAAAAACAACCGAATTGAATTTTTAACTTTTAAATTGGTTTGGTGTTTGGTCTCTTGGGACAATTGAATACCTACATTCTATCGGGCATATATGAATAACTAAAAATAAAACATTGTAATTGTCCTTGCTGATATCTCTGCGGTCAAAGTCAACAATTAAAGTATCATAGGTAATATAACTGTCACAGGTTGGTCTAGGACTCAAAAAGAATATACCTACTTACTATAAAACTAGAAATCACAACTCGGTATCACACCTCGTGTCAGCACAGATGTAGGCCAATCTCATTACCTGAATAATGACCGGTTTATATTGATATAAGGATGTTTGAAGACCGACCCTGCTCAGATGGAATGTAAAAGTTTAAATTTCAAAACTTTTACATTCCATCTTCGCAAGGTTTTTTGGGATGATTTAGTACATTTTAATTAGTATACTTGATAAACTCAGAAAATAAAATGGAATCGTGTACCATACGGATAACACTTCGCGCTTCAAGGTCAAAATAATATCAGATATAGCGTAAATACAAGATAGAACCAAAATACAGGCCATGTCG
Organism: Glyphodes perspectalis; assembly: GCA_951394215.1. Lineage (NCBI taxonomy): Eukaryota > Metazoa > Arthropoda > Insecta > Lepidoptera > Crambidae > Glyphodes > Glyphodes perspectalis. The sequence goes on along the minus strand of OX596201.1, from coordinate 15,322,392 downwards.
TGTTCTCATATAAAACTAGACTTCTCATCACAAGTGACACCTCGTGTCATCACGGATGTAGGCCAGACTCATTACCTGAATAATGACCGGTTTATTTCGGTGGGCTCAAAACGTGGCCGACATAAAGACGTTTGTGGCGACACCGCCTTAATGGATTAGTTGTGTGATGATGACTGACCTGACTGGGGCAATTTTATTAATATTTTTAGGTCATAATGTTGATTTTAATACGATCAGGAAACTTAAACTAAGACAGTGCGGTATTTTTCGTAAATTAATTCGGATATGTTCTGCCTTTGCTGATCGTCATCTGTTGTTCATAAAGATATATGTTGCAAAATATCGTAAACTTAATGCACATCATTCTTAATAACAACTGGCCGATACTACAATTGATTATTTTGATGCCGAATTAAATTAGAAAAAACATTTACTTAAATAAAACCACGACTTGAATATTCGAAATCACTTAATCTAAGCCAAATATATTCATTCACTCAATATTTACTCGACAGATATCATCGAGAACGATCACACGATCTAGGTACAAAATTAAGCGAATCGAATTTTGTCAAAAAATATTGCAATGAAATCTTTAAAACGTGCACGACACGTGAATGTCTTTGTCCGTCGACTGTGAGTCACATGCACGTAAATAGTTGTTTTCGTTATATTTTTAGAGCCTAAAAACTAAATCCTAGTAGGTATAGTAAGTCTTGAAACACTTTGTAGTATGATTTCGTGACGGCTGTTTTCAAATTAACGTTAAAACGAAAAAAAATTTTTAGCAGCGACATGTCACTTGTATGACGTCCATTTTATTAACGATAAAAAATGATAAATGCTTCTGCTTAATGAAGAGAAACAAACCAATTAAAGTTTAAACGACGTCTCAGAATTTTCTTTTTAGGTAATAGGGGATATACTAATTTAAGTATATCCCCTATTACATTTCTAACTCCTATCCTATCTAAATAAGATAACGTATCACATCTTAAAATAATATTACAAATGTGAAATTAAGTTTCTTTGTAACGTCTTCACGTACAGGCTTAACCAAATTTTGATGAATTTTGTTATGTAGATGGTACTTAGAAAACGGCTATACACAATTTTTTTTCGAAAACGCTTATCGAAAGGACTCCGTACCCATAGAGAAACTTGTCGCATGTGTTACATATGCCTAAGCCGACTTTTTTTCTATACCTAATGTATGTATCATTAATTGTCAATTACAGAAAGCTGGCTAACGAATAAGCCGATTTCCCATACCACATGAAGGCAAAATTAAAATCCATTATAGAAAGCTGGCCAACAAAATGGCCTGGTCCTAATCCCCCATGTAGTGTTAGCTCAGGGCCCTGAGATTCACGACCCACCGCATAGCACCTTTAGAACCCTCGATATGGCAAACACTTTCCTACATTCAGAATAACAGTGGAGGATACACACAGGCGAATCTTTTAGGGTTAATTCACTATTGGTAGGTACTATACAAACCTTCCCCCAGGTTGCGGGTTGCGGTTGACGAATTGTGTGTTACACCATCTTTATTGTACATCTGTCTACGCCACAAGATAGTCAGGGCTATAGCTTCAAAAACTATGTCAACGGATGACTTTGATCGAACACGCATAAACTTTATATATTCTATAACACGATGACAAAGTTTAAGACGACGAAGGCCAACTAAGAAGGCCACTAAGTAGATACCTACATACAAGGTCATTTTTAGTTTAAGCGAAACCACTTAACTACTTATAAAAATTTTTTTTTACTTTCCATGTAAACGTTTTGTATAAAAAAGTTTTTTTTTGCTCTTTCCTATAATCCTTTACATCAGTTCCTTAAAATAATGAGTTAAGTTAGTAGGTAAGAGGTTTCGCTTAAACTAAAAATTACCTTGTATATAAGACCCTGATCCCCGAGCCAGTGGCGGATTTGCCCTAAGGCTTAGTAGGCCCGGGCCTAGATCGGCCAGATATCAGAGGCGGCCAATCGTGATAAAAAAATTACTGATGATGCTTTAGTAGTGAGAAGGGGAAACTAGTATTTACTGTATGGCCTGGGGCCTAGGGCGGCCAAGACTGTAACTCCGCCACTGCCCCGAGCCCACATCAACTCGGCAAAAGTTCTTCAACTTTAAGTGCGAACGCGTATGTGTGAACAGATGACTCAAAACTACAGAACAGCTTTAGTTCAGTAGAGTTGTTCAAAATCTGATGTAACATTTACCGCCTAAAACCCTAACAAGTAGCCTTTATTCAATAAAGAACCTTACTGCAACGAAATATAAGCTCAAACTTAAATGTATGGTACTTTACTAGCTTTACACAGGCTACTATAATAATAATGATAACCCTTTAATGCATCGATGCCATTTCCAATCGGAAATCGATACGCATTATATCGAAAACAACTGCCTAGCTGCTTACCTGTAAAACACTTATTTACGTTACTGTGACGTCAATTGTTCACAAACGCCGTTTTACTGCTTTCAGCAAAGTACTCTATGTATAACTTTTTGTGTCAATCCCTAATGGGATTTATAAAAGTTTTTTCTATTGAGGAACTGAACAAAGAGCTTTTAGTTTTGTTCCCCTGGGAACATATAGGTCAATGAGCCCTATTCAATTCCAATCAATCGGTTTGTTCGTACTTTCAAAGACTGGAAAATAGAAACGTTTAATATTTTATTATGATTAGATGATGTTGCTAACGAGAGCACGGGTGTGGTAGCTCAGTGGCAAGGTAGCGTGCCTCATGTTAGGAGTGTTGATTCTAACGGCCATGTGCCTCTGGAGTTTATGATAATAACCAGACACTAATCTTGATATAATATAGACTCATCGTTTAGTCCATAAAATAAAATAAGGCCGGAATTTGAAAAAAGATACGTTGAGGTGAGAGCACGTCGCTTGCAACTTAGTCCTCATTGTTTTTCTTTTTTGATCAGATAGAGAAGTTAAAGAAGATCTTCAGATACAAATGGATTCAGATATACTAAGAATATTTTTTTAAACTGCTAATAAAGCAGAGCCTTTGGTTAACATATTTAACTGATAATCTTATAAATACGTTATTTCTAATATCAAAATCTTATAAGAACATGCTTACTGTATAGATAATCTAGTTTTACAGTTCCCACAAACTTCAGTTCAAAGAAACGTATTCTCAGAATAAAATACACAATCAGAATCAGAAGTTCGGTGAATAACATATTCTAGCAATCGTCGCTTCATTCAAATCGAGTATTAGGCATTACTGGAAGCTCTAAAAATATCTTAGTTTGTAGCCTGTCATCGAAGTCCTTCAGAGGACTAAGCGAGGCTAAGCACTCAGGATCAGAGGTCGCGTCTCAGGATGATTAATGGACTGTTTCCAAGAGGGAAGGTGCATCTGATGTAGAGGTGGAAGGATTTATACTGTGTTCAGTGTTCTGGAGTGACGTAATATTTCTCGGAGGTTCTGCGCAACGCAGACGGTTTCAAGTGGGGCGTTATGAGATCGGTGTTTTTTGTTATTTATTTATTTAGATTATGTTGAGTTTGATCATATTACTAAAGGTCACGACTCATCGACACTGCTATAGCTTCATATTATGCAAATATCAGAATTTACTCAGTGTCGCAAAAGTTTAAGAAGGTTTTCTTGTTTTACAGGAACACCAAACATAAACTTTTCCGGCAAAAGTTGTTAAATGTTGGTGAATGCATTGATCATAGCATCCACACTACCAATTACATGAATAACATTGGATAACGTTACTTTACCAGTGGCGAAGCTGAGAATAATCTAGATATTGGCGTCACTTGCAAAAGTATCGAGTGTCTTTACTTTCGGCACATGTTAATTTAATTCCATTAAATAAATAAATAAATAACCTACAACATCACATACATTGATCTTACTCCGAGGTAAGTAGCCTAAGCACTTGTGTTACGGATATCAGAATCAACAGTCGTATTACAAATATACTTATACCTACTTAAATATCAGATATTAACACCCAGACACAGAACAAACACAATTATTCATCACACAAATGTTTGTCCTGGGTGTCACATCCCCACAACTCTTAGCGCATGGGGCAGTGTCATTACCAAATGCGTCATCGAGCCAGTCAAAAAGTAATTTGGTGATAAGAGTTTGAAAATGAAGAAGCCATTAAGCGGATCACTGTTCTATCATTATCAATCTACCTTTGGCGAAGCTTACCTCGGATACCAGTCTTAGGGTTAGAAATTCTGAATTTAAAACGTGATTTTAATATATTTTAAAGTAGTATATTACTTACATTATTTTCCTAGCCTTTCTCATAAAAAGGAACTCTCTTATGACGATACGTTAGATAGTAATCTCGTAATCACAAAATGCTTTTAGTCGTAATACGAACCTTTTAACGTTGATAAACAAAATGTCCCGTTGATTTGCTATTTAATCGCAGTCATGATAAACGGAAAATACACAGTTAGATGGCATCATGCTGTAAGCGCCGGTTAATCCTGCTTTAATGACCGTCGTGACGCATTATTCCAGAAACAAAAGAAACTTATTCTAGTTGTCAGGTCTGGAGTGTTGTAGGAGAAGGTACCTGTAGTTCTATGCTGTAAGTAAAATCGTCATCATACGTAACTTTGACTGGTTCGATGGCGCATTCGATAGTGACCCTACTACTGTAACAGTTGTGGGTTCGATCCCCATACAAGACAAACATTCGTGTGATGAAAACATGTGTTTGTGTTTAGGACTATATATTTGTAATACATACATACATAACATCACGCCCATAATCCCCGAAGGGGTAGGCAGAGTCAAAGGGGTCAAAAGTCGCCTTTTACGACATGCTAGGCAAGAACCCAGTTGGCATATTCTTTTTAAGTCCCAGACCAACATGAGACAGTGGGCTGGGTTGGATGGAAAGCTGTGAAAAAGGAGTGACAAGTGACTAGCTCGTCGCCTACAGTCACATGCCCAAAAGCCTATAAACCATTAGTCGCCTCTTACGACATGCTAGGCAAGAACCACAGTTGGCACATTCTTTTTTTTTTGTCCCAGATCAACATGGGCCAAGCCCCAGACCATACAACTGTCGATTCTGATATCAGTTACACAAGTGCTTAGACTACCAATCTCGGAGTCAGATCAATGTATGTGATGTAGTCTGATATTTAACATAGGCGTAACTCACTGTCCCGGCTCTTTGTGTTAAGTCAAAACTGCAGCATAACTTAGCAAAACTAAAAGGTACTTAGGTACTGGTGGCACTCTTGCGTGCATTGCGCTGTACGCCAACACAATTCAAAGAAGCGAGTTGACACACCCGCAGCGCAGAATTACATCATATCTACTCATTTTAATTCTAAAAATACTAAGTCATACAATACAATCTTTTCGTAGAACATTCATAATGTACTCATTAATAAAGATTACAGATATCCATTCGATTTTGCGGATTCATCTAGTGTGTTCGCCAAATAATTTCCATGAATCCCTTGAAGATAATTCTGTGGAAGATTGAATAGTAATTCATTATTGCTATTTCCCAGTATACGGTTAGCAACAGAAAATATTTCCAAGGAACTAAATGTTTTTAGATTCTTAAAGAAAATTACTGATGACTGAATATGTGTGTATGTGTAAGCAAAGAAGGTGACTTTATTCTTAGCTTTATTATTAGTTTAACAATCTAAATGGGCTGCACTTGCGGAAGAAACCGATTTCGATTCCCGGTCGATTCAATTAAAGAAACCAACTTTTGTAAATTGGCTCGATCCGTTGTTTTCAAAGACACATTTAAAGTTCTCATAGTGCATACGTCTAGTTTTGAAGTCAAATACGCAGATATAGCCCTGTTTGCATATTTTAATAGACAATAATTTTCCAAATTAATATTCAATGAAAATAACATAGGAAAGGCAACATGAATATTTACACTTGTTCAATATTTTATCGGAAGCTTTTAATCCGAAGAGTCTACTATATCAAATCTATATTTTTTTTGAACGCCCAAATACAACAAACAGAAAAAAAATTAATAATTAGATGAAGATATTACCTCGAAATTGTATCATGATGCAGTGAAATTAAACGCACCAAGTGAACCAAGCGCTAACCCCAACGCTTTTCCGATTCTCTGTTTCAACACATTTTCCAGAGATGATGTAACAAATACAAATACAGTATAAACAAATATAGAAAATCTATAAGTAAAGCCTGATTTTTATTGTAAATTTCTAAGATTTTATCTCATGTCTTAAAAATATATTATTGCTTTTTTATAATATCTGAAAAATCACTTTTGCTGGCGTAATGAATATATGGAAAAAATCCTTAGATTTCCTTCAATTATCAGAATTCGGATTCACGCCTTAAAATGTCTTAATCTCAGGACAAAAGAGGACAGTGCACTAAGTTAACGAAATTACCTACGTAGAGCAGTACTACATATTACGTCTAAATACTACATCATCTTCCTAGCGTTATGTCCCGTGCTTAGACGGGGTCCGCTTAGACCATGATCCAGGATCTAGCGAGTCTGGTAATTACATTGAAGCGACTGCCTATCTGACCTTCGTAACCCTAAGATAGGGGAACCAGACAATTTTTTTTTGGATCATGGTTACAAATCCAAAGTTATTTGAGGTATCAGGTTTCATCACGACGTTTTCCCTCACCGTCTAGCTAGTGGTATAAATACGTACATAGATTTGAAAAATCCAGAGGTACGTGCCCGGGTTGGAACCCGCACTCCTCGGTTAAGAGGCGCGTGTCCTTACCATTGATCTACCACCGCTACTATTATATTACGTCTAAATATTACATATATGTATATACTTTTATACCTTTTCTGCCAACCATACTACATCTACATTAAGCATTATCTCCTTCCAATGTGTTTATTTATTCAACACAATACATTGCGTTAGGTAATCATCATACCCGGGCCCATTCAATCATCGACATTAATCTTTCATACAAATTGCCTCGGAATTGGCCCGTGAAATATATGAGAGCGAGTTTACAACTCCGAACATTAGCAAAGTACACTTTGAGAAAAGTATAACAGCTTTACATCTCTTTCTTACACTTCAGGTATTGAAATTCCTATATTGCTTACCTAAATTTGCAACGCATTTGTTTATGTAAATTAAACAATGCACAAGGTATCGGCATCGTTGACACTAAACTGAAGCCTGCAGAGTGCAAACATTCCCGCATTTTTTTAAATTTATAGCATATATTTACAGAATATTTATAAACTATTCTTAGTTTAACAATATTCGGTTCAATTCAATTGTACCTATGTGCATTTAAGCAAAACTAATAATTTAATTTACTTGATATTTCGCTAATTCGTTAACACCTCACGTACTCGTATTTTCTAGATGCGACTCCCAGACTATTCTTAGTATACTTTCCTGCACTTGTACTCTGGCATTAATATATCATAATAAAATATTTGATTAGCGTGATAAAAGCTCTCGCTGAATAATGAAAGCGTTGATAACTTTATATACTTGGGAATCATGGTGGTAAATCTGTAGCGTACATTTTATTAGAGCATATTAATCTCCTAAGTGTAAGCAATAACATAAATTACGGTGATTGATTATAAAGATTCGATTGCTACGAACATCTTTCATTTAGCAAAACAACTAGAATTTTTTTTTTAAACATGCATATTATGGTAACTCATAAGCTGCTTATTCTGATTTTGCTTACAGAAAATACAAAGATTCTAGAATAAGAACACATTTTAAGATTAAAAAAATTATATTTTATTTATTAAAATCATAAATTTAAAGCTACATTGGACGAAGCTTTATTACCATCTGAAACGTTGGTTTTCAAAGCGATTTTAAGGAATTAAAGAAACGAGGAGGTTTTCAAAGCGATTTAATTTTTTGAATAGTTATACATTTTAACCAGTACCTATAGAATTTAAATATATAAACTGTTCATGTACTTTTATCACTTTTTTAAAACTTCCTATTTTCACATATTTTCCCACAAAATGCATTAAATTAGTCTATTGAAATCTCGTTACACGAATAGTAGCCGCCAAGAAAAACATTTAGAGCACCATATAAATAATATTTATTCATACAAAAGCTACATACATACTGGTCTCACACACGCTTCATTTCTATTAATATTTTTACTACGAACATCTATTCAAAGAAGTAAACATCGGCTTTGTTTATCTTCTACTACACACGTTTACAGGAACTATGGAGCAAGAAAGGGCTGCCCTCTGAATACTCGGAGGGGTCTGCAAGAGTGATGTCACGACCCTCAATAGAGGGGAAATTAGTAGCGGAGAGCCGTCAACAGCATCTCAAATGACATGCTAAATAGACCTGGGGCCGTACTGGGAAGATTGAAATACGAAGTGTCAAACATGTTATGTTATAACTTTTACGTACCTTCGTTCTTGCACTGACTTTGTAAATCCAAACTGTCATTGATAAAGAGAATCAAAATTATAGTTTATATTCGACAGGAATCGTATTTTCCTCCGGGTGAAAAGTACTCTATATTATTTTCCTGTACAGAAAATATGTACCTACTTATATTAAATCTTATGATGACTGAGCAGTTTTGAATTTGTTAGACTGCTATGTACTAAACTCAGTTTCTGATTAATAAATAAATAAATTCTCCAGACTGACACACCAATTCCCTAGTTGGGACTAGCTTATGCTTGTGCTATGGATACTAGGTGAACGGATAGACATACTTAAATACGTTTATAAACATCCATGACTCGAGTACAAATGTCCAAGTTCATCACACGAAACATTTGCCCCTAGGAGGATTCGAACCCGCGACCCTTGGTTTCGTGGACAGGGTCTCTGACCACTCCACCAACGGGCCAGTTAAATAATAAATAATATGTATTCGTTTAGTTAGAGTTGGATTGGATCATAGTCAACGCAAGAAGCTTGTAGCTAGATTTTCTAATGACCTTTGATATTAATCGGTCCGATCGGTCTATTCAGTATAATTTCTATAATAAATACATTATGTAATTTCCTGAACTGTCAAGATCGGCATTCCATTATCCGTTCCTATATAAGCATTAATATGAGTTATTATTTTATATATTATTAGCCGGTAGGATTATAATATCCGATATTTGTTGGACGTACGATTTGTGTCTTGATTTGAGAATAGTAGAGCGTACACCAGAACTCGTAAAATTAAGTGCAGATTCATACCACTAACTTCGCGTAAAAGATAAAAAGAGAAATCTGAAACTATAAAATAACATGGATGTGTAACAGATCTGTCTAGGTGCTCTTTGAAAAATAATCTCTAGTAAATAATAACATTAGGAAGATGTAAAAACATGATCCAAATTTTCTAGTAGCCGTGTCTTGGGTTGCGAAGGTCAGCTGATGGCAACTGGCAGTGTTCGTGTTTTCGTTTCGATCGTTACTTTCGTTCGACTTTCGTAGTATAGCCCCTGTATACAGTTATGGAACCGATTGATGTATTTTAGATGTATTTAGTAAAATACATCATCTTAAGTTGAACAAAGCTTTCATTAACAGTAGGTTATGAAAGCTTTGTTCAGCCTAATTATTGATGTAAAGTCGGTTAAGAAATTAGTTTACCGCTGTAAAATCCGCGGATTAAGTAACGAGGTTTAAATTGTTTGTAATCTGGTGTTAATAAATTATAAATTGATGACCTACTTCTTAACTAATTCTGAAGGGTGGGAGTTCGTATGTTAATAGATAAATCCTACTAAGATTGTATAAATACAATTAAGTGTTTTCGAGTGTTTTTGGTTAGACCCTACTAAAGTTAGGTATACCTTATATGTGAAAGTATGCGAAGATATTTTTTATTAGTGTTTTTTAATAGTCCCTGCTTTATAGTTCTTTAGGTACTTTTTAAGTATATTAACATTGCATTAGTTATACACAAGCCTTATATTTATAGTATGTTTAGCAAAATGTATCTGCCTCATATAAATATCTATAGTTTTTTATGTTTTTACCCAATTGAAATTACGTTAAATTCTAAAAGGTTGGTAAATGTATTTGAATTTCATTCGTTTATACATTTGAATATTTTTGCTGTTTCAGTATTCAGAAATTGCGTGCTTAAGTACCTACCAGTACTTGAACAATCGTTCGCAATAAAATGCTAATTAACTCATTATCTATACATACATTAGTGACATAATTAACATTCATTTACACTAATTTCGAAGCAACCTTCAAAAACTTATGTTAAATTTCACGTGGGCCAAAGTATCAATATCCACCACCGTGTCAGACCTGTTAATAATATGTTTAAATTGACCAAATATTAATTATTTATGAACTGATTTGAGCACCGTACCATTTTCTTTAAATGCAGTAAAATCCTTGTCCCCACATTTGACGTGAGACCTAAGTAGAACTAAGTCACTCGCCACTGACATGACTATGACTAATTAAGTATTTAATTTTAAACAAAAGTAATAAAATGTTAAATTCGTGTATGTACATATTATTCCATGATTTTCGTGAGCTGAGATACCGATTTCACAATCAAATTTATATTCTATAATAAAGATTGGATAAAAAATGTGATAAGTAAAATCATAAACGTTTAATCATGTGTGTTACATGCCTACTTTAGTAATTTGATTGGAGAAGTTTAAACATCACTATATTCCTCACTTCGGCAGTAATAACATTATACAATCTTGTTTTTCTCTATCTCCAACTGTTTTGCAGCTTCTGCAAAAACGTTTATTACATTTTTTATAGTTCTCGATAGCAGTTTGCGGCCTCATTTAAAATGTAATTTGGACAATTCGTCTGGCCGGCCGCTCCGCATTATGCCTAGTAAAACACTTGTCGGTGTAAAAATAGTTTTAACTATGTTTGAAACTACCTTTTTTTAGTAAGGCCACGTGAAAATAGGCCCGCTTAAAATCTTGCTTTGTATAACGCTGACGCGAGTTTTGTTTGTGATCTTAAAGAACACTGAAACCGATTATTGAAACATATAAAGGTAGTCGTTAACCAATTACGTTTATTACGAAACGACGACATTTCAAACTGAATTGTTATCCTTTAGATCGAGTTTAAACTGAGTTAATTCCATAGTTCACTGAGGCGGTTACGTAAAAAGATGAGCTATTTATAGACTCAAGAAAACGTGACTGTAAATGATAATAGAAAAAATAATCAATAGAGTTGTAGACACTACTATTCCTTGACATTTAAAACGTAATGCTTTTACGCTTTTTTCAGCATTGCATGATATAATGTTAAGGGGTGCTACACGTTCATAACACATCGTTAAGATCACTTCCCACCTTATAAATGTTCGTAAAAACGATCTTACTACCAAGATAGCAACATATATCGACAGGGTTGCCAAACATCAAGTCATCTAACAGAAAAAAAGACTGATGGCTTGTGTTTTTCGAGAATATGTATAACTAAGCTTAATACATAGCTACTATTGTCTTATGCAACGTACCTGAATACTAAAGTAAAACGAGGTACATATTTTTCAACTCACATCTTAATATAGCGAATGAACAAACTACTTTTTTAACTCATTCTGGTTGTTAATTATTTAACTTTCGCATATAAATGACCACTCAAAACTTAACGTCTCACTATAAACATAAGTAATAACCTCTACTGTCCACCAAGGGGACTGCGTGACGGAATGGAATAACAACTTGAATTACGATCACCTAATTAAAATTAACCGCTAAAATAACAAAGCTACCTACTAGTTCATGTTTGCAGACTGAATTCTTTACGTCATATACATACATAATGTCACGCCTTTTTCCCATAGGGGTAGGCAGAGATCACGTACTTCTATACTTTACTTTACGTCATATCGACTTAAACTTGAGTAAATTTTTTTAACAAACTATCGCTTTTTTACATGAAATAATTGTGCAATTCTATGATTAATTATCCCATTAAAAACAAATATGTCAAAATAGGAGCCAAGCTCAATAATGTGATAATTAAGGACGCCTATAGACTTTAATGACAAGCAACTTGAGATCTAAATAGGTGCCAAGTTCTGTAGACAGTTCAGAAATGTATTTAAAAGAAGCCAAAAACAACTTATAAGCAAATAATTCATTACTTATTGAACCTATACATGTCTTTTCGAGTAATATATAAAATTAATTACTAACTACGCAGAAACTATTTAAGACAATATTTTTATATATAAAATAAAACACTAATCACTAGATTTGACGGTAAAGTTACGTTACGTAGTTAAGTTACTAATTGAAGTTTCAATCGTTTCAACGGACACTACTAATTGGTCGAAGTGGCCTAAGAAGTTGAGGTTACAAGTGTTGTGGCTATATAACATAGCTATATGTTACATTACCTTGTAACATGATAGGCTGAGCGATATTCTTCGAACTAAAAACAGATTTTGCGGTCAATAAAATCAAGTGCTATATCTATTCATATTTGTAAGTCCAGGATTCAATAATAATGTACCAACGGTGTTTCTGCCTAGCGTGTCGTAAAGGGCAACCAATGGTGTATTAAATAATAAATAATAAATTAATATCAGACTAAATCTATATATATATATATAACATCACGTCCATAATCCCCGAAGTGGTAGGCAGAGTCAAAGGGACAGCAGGCCCCTTCAACCACAACCACATTCAGCCAAAATCAAAACTGGGCTGGGTTAGATGGAAAACTGTAAAAAGTAGTGAGAAGTGGCTAGCTTGTCGCCTACACAATCATACACCCAAATCCCATGTAAGTACCATTAGTCACCTTTTACGACATGCTGCGCAAGGAACACAGTTGGCACATTTTTTTAAGTCCCAGACTAACATGGGTCAATGGGCTGGGTTTGATGGAAAATTGTGAAAAAGTAGTGACAAGTGGCTAGCTCATCGCCAGCACAATGACATACCCAAAACCGCCAAAATGTTATTATATTTTTGGCTAAATGATGATTGCTCGGTCTACCATACCTACCACTTTGGATGTAAAAGCTAGATAGTACATAAAGTACTAATTTATACCTACCTGTTATCAAATAATCTAAAAGTAAAAAGAAGTTTTTGAGTCAAGACATGCCTGTTTTTTTTATTTATACCAATTAAGGTAGCAATCAAGCATACGGCCCGCCTGATGGTAAGCGGTAACCGTAGCCTATGGACGCTAGCAACACCAGAGGTATGACTCGCGCATTGCCGACCCTGTAAAAACCTTTTGCGCAACCTTTTTGAAGGACCCCATACTGTAGTCTCGTGGGAAAACTTCGGCGGGGAGCTCATTCCAATGCCTAATTGCACGTGGCAAGAATTTCTTTGGAACCGCACAGTACGCGACCATTTTGGCTCCACTGTATGTGGATGAATTCCCCGTCGATGGCGAGCGGTGCGATGGTAGAAGGTGGCCGTGGGCATCATGTCAAACAATTCCTTGGAACACTCCCCATTATACAAACGACAGAACACGCAAAGGGAATAAGAAGAGGCTGTTTTGTAGTAAACCGACTTAACACTTATAAAACATGTACCTACAATCTAGTACAGCGGCTCTCAATTTTTTTTGGCTATGGATCCCTTATGGGAAGCGGAGTATTTGACGGAACCCTAGAATAAACAAACATAGAAATTTTTGTGATTTGGGGCGCGTGCGGCAAAAAAATACGTAATATTGGCGGATTTTTCCTCTGGAGTCTTACCCCTTTAGTATTTTACAAATTATAATCACTATAAATTTTCGTGGACCCCCCAGAAAGGCTTCCCGGGGCCCCAGGGCTCCGCGGAACACACTTTGAGTATAGCTGATCTAGTCTCATAAATTACCCAACACACACACTACTAATCTAGACTCAATTTAGAAATTTCCTCTCTACTTTAAAAATAGTACCGCAGATTTTTAGATTCAGACCAACGTTGCTATTTAAAAGTGGTTAATATTTCGCTTGGATTTGTAATGAGGCATGAAGAACTAAATGTAAGATTGAAATGCCATTCAAGGCCAAAAGTGTAAGTATGATTGATTCTAAAAAGACAGCATAAAACGTGTCTTGCATGCTTAATCGGGGTCCGCTTAGTCATGATCCTGGGTGTAGCGAGTCTGGTAATTACATTGAAGCTTATCTGCCCTTAGTAACCCATATGTAGATAGGGAAAACAGATTAGATCATGGTTACATCCATAGTTATTTTAGATGTGCAGGTTTTTAAAAAAAAAAAATCTAGACTAACACACCAACTCCCTAGTCTCAAACTAAGGTTATGCTTGTGCTATGGATACCAGATGAACGTAGACATACTTAAATACGGTTATAAACATCCATGACTCGAGTACAAATGCCCATGTTCATCACACGAAACTTTTGCCCCTAGCGGGATTCGAATCCGCGACCCTCGGTTTCGTGGCCAGGGTTTCTGCCCACTCGACCATCAGGCGAGTCAAAGGCTTGCTTACTATGTTTTCCCCCATCGTCACGCAAGTGGTATAAATCCGTACATTTTTTATTTTATTTTTTAATCCCACTGCTGAGCAAAGCCCTCCATCTGTGACAGCCACTCCTATCTGCACTAAGCCACTTCTTTTCACTTAGGCAAGAAATTAGCGAGATCGTTCCGCCATCGACGCCTTGGACGGCCGCGTCTTCGGTGTCTGTCGTGTAACACCGTACTTAAATTTGAAAATTCCTGAGGTACATACGTGCATATGTTTAAACCAGCACCTCTCAAGGATAAAATTAATAGTGGCAGTTCTATAGTAGACAATTACCATAGAACTACCACTATTCATTTTATTCTCCATATATCCCTCCAAATTAATTTAATAGATCACTCTTCCGGAATTCCGTTTTACTATCCACCTTTTTTTACGAATGGCGCAGTCATCTACCCGAAGTACAGCCATCAAAATAAATGAACGTTCCATCGGCAAAATAAAAAAGTAAAATTATCACATAATAAACTTGCCAAAAGGAAAGTAGAAAGAACTTTTTTTATACCTGTTGTACTTTTTGTTATTCAACATTCTTCGTAACAAGTTGCCTTATAAATTCCGAACAAAGAAATCTATAGCATTGATTATGGATTCCGCCGAATCCTACAGGAAGAAGATTACTTTTTTATTGGCTGAATATATCCGATAGAATAAGCCTGAAAATAAGGAAAAAGTTGTAATGTAATAAATCTGTTTTCTTCTCATTTCTTTCATTAATGATTTGTTTAGATAACAAATGTAGCGTACTGCAATCAATTACTGAGACGATCACCGTTTCCTCAAACTGAATTTTAATTTAACGCATAGTTAGTACGAAGTAACAAGAAAATAGGATTTAATTACAGAGTACCTAATTAAAGACCTCCGACCAAAATAATGTACCCATTTTAGACTATGTAATTATATTTAGAACGCAAGTAAAGACTATTTCTTGTAAAGTACCACCACTATCCTACCACCGGATTCGGAAAGTAGCTTCTACCGAGAAAAACCGTCAAGAAACTCGATAGTTACTCTTTTCATCGCCAAATTATAATAAATACCAATAACAATTATAATATTCTTAAACTACTATGCTATATAAATCTATATATAGTAGATAGGTAAATATGTATAATAGCAATAACAAATATTTGTCACTTAAAAAATCTTCTATACTAGGTATAATAGGTAAGCCTTTCTCATAAAATGCTCTTTAATACCTATGTAGATAATTTATCTCTATGCATGGTCAATTCAATTTTATTTCCTGGTAATTTGTTAAGTAATTTTATGCTTAACCTCCTATATGAACTACTAGTCTGATAAACTCTTAGACAGGCGTAACAATAGATTTTTCTTATAACTTCTAATAAACATATAAGTATCCTGGTAAATTATGTCTTGCCAAGGAAGTACTTACTATTTTATTTGTATTATTATTAACCTGCCTATATTAAATACAAAACTTATATTTATGATATTCCAGAAGAAAGTCGTATGTATAATTTGTATACAACTTTAATGTAGTTGTAATAATAATAATAATAAAATATTTATTACTTTCTTTGCGTTTTGATACTTAAAACATTGCACCTTCGATTTAAGCAGTCAAATTATTAAATAATCTACTAATTCACCATGAATAATAATAAAAAATTAAGATCAATCTCACCTTTTTCTCTCCTAAAATTCAAAACAGCGCAATTAAATTTCACACAACCACAACTTTAGCACAATATTTTTCATAAAACAATTTGTCATACACAAACATTATCCCGATTTCGACACAAAAAAAAATTTCAAAACAAGAACATCGAATAAGTTTTTAATAGCACAGTGTCAAAATCCCGCCAAATCCAAAAGGATTGACACTATTTTTTTTTTTAAATTCAAATTTGAACAAGGAATCGTCGCGTTCCGTTACGCGAGTCTATTTTAACTCGACTCGCGAGATAAGTCTGTTCGCATGCGTGCGCTCTCTGCGACCTTTAAAGCGCGACTGAAACTGAAGGCTGAAAGTTTTGTGCGCCGATGTTCATGCAACAAGTATGTACCTGTAGTTAGTAGTGTTGTGATAATGACGCTCGCTTTGCTGAGCTTTTTCCTCGTCTCGTTCCGAGCTATGCGCAGTTTTTTTTCTTTGCGTTAAAGGCTTTGGAATCTCGATTGGACCATGCATAAAACGTTTAACTCAGCTCGGGTTTAGCGACTACCGTACGCCGCACATACAGAAACTAAGACTAAGCTTGCACACATGTTTGGGAATGGAGTTTTATAGAACGTTGCTTTAATCGTTCGGGTGAATATATTCGCTAAGCCAAAAATTATACTATGGCATCTCTATGCGAAACAGACCGTATGATTAAAGGTGTCAAACTTGCGCTGTAGTTTTACTTAATAACTTATTATATTACCTTATTATACATAATGATCGCCCAGTGGTCAAATTTCGTTTAATAATTTAATATAGTTCTAATGCATTATTGATTAAAATATTCGCTTTCTACACTCCCCATATAAACTACATATATCTGTGCCAAATCGCATACTCCTCCGTCCACATAATTTTCGTATTTTTGTTTCTGCACTGATCCTAAATTAAACTAATTATCATTTTTAGCGACAAACCCGTTTTTAATGTTTTATTTAATATGTATTTGAATGAGTCCCTGGACGATTTAAATCCATAATAAGATCCGGTAGGTGAAGTCTCGACAGGGCACTTGTTTTACTGGAATAATCGTAATAATTTATTGTACTAAAACATAAACAAAAAATATATTCCAAGTTATTCGAGTAAAATAGAAAATTTTACTTAAGATAGTGTTGTGACATGTAAATATATGTACTCTGACATGTAAAAAATAGATAAAAAAAGACAGAAAATACATTAAAGTAATATTCAAGATCGGCCTTAGCAAACGATTAGAACATGGTGTGTTTTATGTAGGTATTATGAGACCGTAACCTTCTGAACGAATGAACGATATCAGTTACATACGAACATCTATTTTATTAGGCCATCATCTTGAATTCCGCGAAAATATTTATAAATACAGTTAAATGTTACATCTATTTTTAAGAACTTATCCATCAAAGTTAATGGCATACCATAAAAGAAGCTACATTTGATGCATCGATTGTTGCCAACCCTACCACACAAGTTAGATAATTCTTTAAAATAACAATTAAGATTTAAGAAGCTAATTTCATTATGATAATGTGTATAATTGCAATTTAATTATAGAGATACTTATTGTGATATTATTTTATAAATTCATGTCAACAACAATAAACTTTGTTCTACTGTTCTACTGTATACTATGTGCCTAATATTAAGAACATATGTATTTCTTTTATTTAAATAATGCTTACCTACATTCATTAGTACATTATCAGGGTCCATGTTCCATTATGTCAATACCTACGTGTACACTGTTATAAAAATCATATTTAATATTCGAGGAAATACATAAATAATTTATACAAAGAATACTTACTAAAAGTAATTTCATTTTTTTTTAATAGTACATCATAGAGAGAGATTTTTTATTTTCATGTTACCTAAATATCCAATTAAATATCTACAAAACGTATTGATAACACAATGAATTGCATAAAAAAATTTAAATCGATTCTATTGAAGATATACAGTTTACAGAATTTCATATCTATTGTGTTTGTGATTTATCTGTTTATAAAGCCTCTATCCTATTGATATGATTTTCATTCACAAATATAGCTGTAGGTATTGTACTGTAGTCGATAGAACTTCTAACTTGATATCATCATACATCCCGAGTCTTCTTAGAAATACAATTTTATTATATCTTCAGTATTTAATTACAACGTTGTTTAATAAAGCGAGTCTCGACGTAAGAATGATCATAAGAAGTAAATACTTAATCTTAGTTATTATAACTGACTGATTTGTTCAGTTTAAAGTATTGAGATATCTAGCATTCTCACTATGTAAATGATCGCTCACTATGTAAACATTCATTTGTTATGAAGTAGTCTCTTTTCGAAAGTAAGAGTTTAAATGTTACTCGTGCATTTGTTCATATTAAAATTTTCTAGAATTAAGCTTAAGTTTCGTCTCGGAGTTCAAACTTTACGTCAATGGGTCCCGTCTAAGTAATTGAGCGTTCCAAGAATTGTTGTTCGTATTCCGATACTAAGTTTTCACAGCATTCAAGTATTCGACCTCTTTGGATAAATAAATAACTAATCTAATTTATCCATTACCAATATTATTGTCAATGTAACTGATTACAATACAATTTATGTAACAAACCACTTATATTTGTAATTAATAACACTTTATCGAACCTAACAAGTTAATATCATCAATACCAGTAAGCTAGACGAAAGTTTGCGGGCTGACAAATTTTGACAAGATGAATTATTATTACGATATTGTTGTTTTGCTGACATTTTGATCCGTAACAAGATTTGGTTAACAAAATTATTTCCAAATTCGCATTCTAGGTAGTATAACGAGAAAACAGTAGATAAAACTAGAGCCGTATAGCCTAATGGAAAAATAGTGTTCTGCTCAACAGCGGGCTCCGAAAAATATGAATAAAGTAAATTAGTTTACAGTAATTTAAGAGCTTCTAAACATTGCACAACATATGGTTAAAAGATTACTTCTTTATTTTGTGTCGGTTTGGTCTCGTGTTGGTCTGGGACTTGAAAATAATTTGCCAACTGTGTTCCTTGCCTAGCATGTCGTAAAAGGCGACTAATAGTTTGTGGGGTTTTGGGTATGTGATTGTGTAGGCGACGAGCTAGCCACTTGTCACTACTTTTTCACAATTTTCCATCTAACCTAGCCCATTGTTCCGTGTTGGTCTGGGACTTAAAAATAATGTGCCAACTGTGTTTCTTGCCTAGCATGTCGTAAAAGGCGACTAATGGTTTGTGGGGTTTTGGGTATGTGATTGTGTAGGCGACAAGCTAGCCACTTCATCATCTTCCTTGCGTTATGTCCCGTTCTTAGACGGGGTCCGCTTAGACCAAGATCCAGGATTTAGCGAGTCTGGTAATTACATTGAAGCGACTGCCGATCTGACCTTCGTAACCCTAAGATAGGGGAACCAGACAATTTTTGGATCATGGTTACAAATCCAAAGTTGTTTGAATTTGCAGGTTTCATCACGATGTTTTCCTTCACCGTCGAGCTAGTGGTATAAATACGTACATAGACTTGAAAAATCCAGAGGTACGTGCCCGGGTTCGAACCCGCACTTCTCGGTTAAGAGGCGCGTGTCCTAACCATTGAGCTACCACCGCTTTGACAAGCTAGCCACTTGTGACTACTTTTTCACAATTTTCCATCTAACCCAGCACAGTTTTATTTTTGGTTGAATGTGGTTAAAGGGGCCCGCTGCCCCTTTGACTCTGCCTACCCCTTCGGAGATTATAGGCGTAATGTTATATATGTATGAAATTTAAAATTTATCACAACAACGACAAGACAACATTAATATTTCTCGTTTTTTTAAGTAATATTATGTTAAATGCAGACACATGTACCTAACCTCAATCGGAATTTATTTATCTCCCATTTATTTGTAAAATTTTGATGCAATTAATAAAAATGACGTCACACGCGAATTATTTTTGAAAATCTGCATTTACTTTCCTTTTGAATAACAGGCTGAACGAAATAACCTTCATCACGCCTTTAAATTAAAAAAGCCTAACGTCTTCAAACCTCCCCCGTAGTAAACGCATACCCTTCCAACTTTTTACAACCCTCATATTTCGGAAGGAATGGTCTCAGGGCGGCTTTTTGTTTTAACAAACGTATCTCCGTACCTGCATCCTGTTTATTAAAGAAGTTTAATACGTAAACAACCCAGGGGCGTTTCGCGGCTGACCCAGATACTGTTTTCTGTGCACCTAATTGTGTTTCCGAATAACAAAGTTGCGGTCGTTTTTCGTGAACGCAATATAAATTCCATGCCAAACCGATTGCCGTCCGACTTTGAAAGGATTCGTGTCAATGACGAGTTAAGCTTCTAACAGGAATTTATTTGAATAAGGAAAGTCAATCGACTCTTGTAACTTTTACATGTGGTGGATTCAAATGTAAACTTCTCAAAGAACGTAAATATTTACAGTTAGCTTAATATTGAATACAGGCAAAGGGTGAACATGACATCACAACAAAGAATAATCGTAAAATAAAAATCTCCAAAAAGTAACGAATTTACATACATACATAACAACACGCCCGTAATCCCTGAAGGGGTAGGCAGAGTCAAAGCGGCAGCAGGCCCCTTTAAGCATATTTAGCCAAAAATAAAACTAGGCTGGGTCATATGGTAAATTTGTAAATAAGCAGTGACTAGCTAGCTCGTCATCTACATAAATAATAATAAATTCTCCATACTGACACACCAATTCTCTAGTTCCAAACTAAGCTTATAAGCTTGTGCTATGGCTACAAGGTGAACGGATAGACCTACTTAAATACGTTTATAAACATCCTTGAGTACAAATGTCTAAATTCATCACATGAAACATTTGTTCCTACCGGGATTCGAACCCGCGACCCCTAGTTTCGTGGCCAGGATCTCTGACCACTCGACCTATGGGCCAATCAATAGAATACCTATGTAAGTAGGTCATTTGTCGCCTTTACGATAATAAGCTAGGCAAGGAACACATTTGATACATTAGTATTTTCGATCTAACCCAACTCAATTTATATTTTTTGCAAAATGGCTTATTATTCCTTGGACTCTACCTAAATGCATACTTAGGGATCTGATGCTTATTTATTTACGAAAAAAACATAGTTCGTTAATTTTGAAAAACAGAGAGGGCGTCAGTCCCTTAGCCTACCATTTCAGCTCAAACTTTCGCATTCATAATATCAGTGTCATTCTAGTTTACCAACATCATGAATTCTTTATGCTTCTCACTATGAATAGGGACCTTGAAGAGCGAACAAAGTTGTCTCTGGTCAGGGCGGGGTAATCATCTGTGGGCATATTTCCTGAATTATTTATTCTCATTACATTTTACGGGACGGTTTTATAGGATTTTAGGAATCCGTTGGTTTAAAAACTCATTTATTTTAGATTAAGCAACGTGTAATTTACGTGTCGCTGGTTAAAAAAGTTTAAATGACTCCATGCATTTTAATTTTTAATAAAGGGATTAGGCTGGTTACCACTTTACTAATGAAACCAACTCTCTAAAGAACTCTGAAATGAGAATCTCTTCAGTAGTTTGTAAGACCAGTAAATCCGTGGATAAGTAATAAATAAATAAATAAATAAATAAATAAATTCTTCAGACTGGCACACCAATTCCCTAGTCCCAAACTAAGCTTATAAGCTTGTGCTATGGATACTAGGCGAACGGATAGACATACTTAAATACGTTTATAAACATCCATGACTCGAGTACAAATATCCATGTTCATCACACGAAATATTTGCCCCTAGCGGGATTCGAACCCGCGACCCTTGGTTTTGTGGCCAGGGTCTCTGACCACTCGACCAACGGGCCAGTCAATGATTAGGCAGCAGGTTTCAATCCTTAGAAATATTGTAAATACGAGATTAACTCAGTCTGTCTGTAATATAGTCGCTGTAACAGGACGAATATCACGCGAAGCCGCGGGAAAAAGCTAAAGTACAAAAATAACGTCTGATCTTACAGCATGTCGACTGGCTCGATGGCGCATTCGGTAGTGACCCTGCCCCATGCGCCAAGAGTTGTGGGTTCGATCCCCACCCAGGACAAATATTCGTATGATGAATACTTGTGTTTGTTCTGTGTCTGTGTGTTAATATCCAATATTTAAGTATATACTTGTAATACCACTGTTGATTCTGATATCCGTAACACAAGTGCTTAAGCTACTTAGCTCGGAGTCAGATCAATGTATGTGAGGTCGATAGATGTTTTAAAACAAAATTATATTAAAAAATGTAGGTACAAAGAACAGTCAGATTTTACAACATCATTACTACCTACCTATTATAAAATATTCGAAAGTAGATATAATACGGACTTATGAATACTTTTATCGTTCGGTTAATTTATCTACATACATAACATCACGCCCTTAATCCCCGAAGGGGTACATACATAACATCACGTCCATAATCCCCGAAGGGGTAGACAGAATGAAAGGGGCAGGAAGCCCCCTTTACCACATTTAACCAAATGAAAACTATTTATCTATCTTACATAAATCTGCCATAATCGCTAACAATAAAAATCATGTCTAATTCGCAAATAGCTGACATAATTATCTGCATGCGTAGTTAGAAATGTGAAGGAGTTCTTTTATGGGTTACATTTATTAAGTCTGTATTAATAATAATAGATTATCGACCTTCTATATTAAGATGACAAGACAACATTAATAGATATACTAATCAAACGCGTTTATGGATAAAGAAAATCAATATCCCACAACATCACATGACTCCGAGGTAAGTAGCTTAAACACGTCGTCTTGGTAAAAAAATTCTCAATTGAACACATTCAGATTTCCACACTTTTAGTTTACACATGTTTAGATAAAATCTGGATTCAGCTCATAAGACATTATGTTTGTACTTGTAACTAGCTGTGCCCGCGGTTTCATCCGCGTTTATTATAACGTTACATACCCTATAACCTTCCTCTATAAATGGGCTATCTAACACTGAAAGAATTTTTCAAATCGGACTAGTTGTTCCTGAGATAAGCGCGTTCAAGCAAACAAACTCTTCAGCTTTATAATATTAGTATTGAGGTATAGATTTATTAAGCGTGATTTGCTTACCATGTGTCAATCAAATAGATATAGATGATGAACTATCATTTATATTTAAATATCAAACAACAAAAGTAGGTAAGTCAATAATTTTATTTAGACCACCTTTACTTAATCTTTCCTGCTAACAGATAACTTTGACGTACCCAAAGGGACCAGGATATCGAATGTAGGCAACTTATTTTCCTCATCTCGAGTCGGAAGTAATGCGAAGTGATTCAATTTCAAAGAACATCAAATGTCACTAGGGACTTCCTTAACAAGAAAACAATCTTATTGTCTGTAAAACTAAGACGTAAAAAAGTGTAAAAAAAGATCTTTATGAATGAACAGGCGCGCATTTTTCGATAAACTTAATAAGAAAAGTACTTATTTCGATAAACTTAATAAGAAAAGTATACTTGTTGATGTTTTAAATAGAATTACCGATTTTTATATAAAACTTTGTTCTCATCTTTAAATAATCATTCAGACTTGTATAAAGTGAATTTAGAGTAAAAAATTAAACAATTGAAAATCGTTCCTATAAATATTTTAAATTGACACGTGGCTTTTAAAAAACTCGTGGATAATTTGAGAGGTTTTCAAAGAAGGATTCTTAGTTAGAAACGGGCTTTAAAATGTAGATTCTGAAACAATTTGTATACTATAATGCTCCATTACAATGCAATCAATTGATTTGCTCACAGAGCCCTTTTTTTTCTTCTGGGGGAATTCCTCATGGATAGATACACACCTCGCCGGGGAGTGTGGTGTGTTATGCCGGACTCTTACCAGCTAAAACCCCTGGGTCTTCCACCTATGCCCTATATTCCTTAAAAAATGGTTGAGTGAAGCGATGGCTAAGACATACGTCATGCTTGGGAACAGGTGCCGCCCTTGGGGACTGGTCTGCTCTGGTCGGGTCACGTTTTTGTTGTAATTTATATATTTTTATTTTGATACTCTACAACAGGCCCACACTAAAACGTGGTTCAAAGTTAATTATGATTCATACACCTTGTATAAATTGTATTGAAAAGAGTAACTACCGAGTTTCTTGCCGGATTCTTCTCGGTAGATACAACATTCCGAACCGGTGGTAGAATCATATAGCTGTGGCTTTACCTGTATTTGACGATTTATAAGTGTTTCCTTGAAACCTACATAAATAAAGAATATTTTAACTTTAACTATGCCGCTGAAGGTGTGAAGGGCGACGCTTGCGCAGTCTTCTCTATCGCCCCCAGCAACAGCTCACAGAGCCTGTTTCAAGGTAAAATTTGGTAAAAAATCAAAAAGCTAATTTTTAAAAAGAATCCCCTTACAACGATTACAAATTAGATGGGAAAGCCTTTTTGATTAAAAAAAAAATAGAACGGCCGAACTTACGTAATTATTTTAGGTTTACCCAGAGTACCTTAATAACAAAAAACATTGAAAGAATCTTGGCTGTGCGTTGCTTTAGGTAAAACTTATTTTATGTGGCTTAAAAAGTTACGTAGGTAGGTATTTTGGACCACACGTAACAAAAAGGTTACAACAATTATATACGTAAGTTTATTAGCTATTAAATTAAAAGACTTCTCAAGCTGCATGTGGAGTTGAAGAAATACTGCATTATCCAATTTTATTCGCATAGTACTAATGCAAAGATTTAGTCTCTTAACACTATATAAATACAAATACATAACTAAAAAGAATAATAAAATATTTATATCACTTTGACAACAAGCATAATATTACATAATAACGCATAGTAAGATGCTAATAATACTAATTATTTTAAAAATAACTTTAAAGATTGATTAATATAATATAACACATTGCCAACGAGGGTAGTATTAAATAACAACGCACGGTAAGTACTAGGGAAGCATCATGGAGGAGGGGTAACTGCGTACCCACTTACTGCTAAGAGCTGTCGTAATGACCGCGACCCTCGCACGGTGCGATAAAGAGTAGGTATATAGGTTACTATAGCGAACGCATTTAGCGTATGCGGACGGCAAGATGTTTACCAAAACTCGGAAGCATCCGGCGAAAGTGTCACCCTGTAGATTTCATCACGTCCAATACCAGGAGTAAGCAGAATCAAGGGGACAGGCACCCTTTTGTTCCAAATAAAACTGATCTAACCCACGTTAGACGGAAAATTGCGAAAAGTGCGTTGCCTATACCAATATGTGTCGTGGCACACTGGTTTACCAAGATCATTGGTTGAGGAACCGCGGAAGAAACACCAATTTTGCAAAAAAAGTTTTGAATAATAGCAACCTACACATAGATAAGAGTCATGCGAGCGAGGCGAGACGAGTCATCTATGGTTGCTCTAAATTACTTCATCTGGTAGTAACTTGAACACAAAAAGTTAGACGGAACACTAGCCTACACAATAACAAACATACGACATGCTAGCAAGGAACAGATGGCACATTATTTTTAAGTCCCAAACCAACATGGAACGTATGTACGTAAGCCAGTATTAGTAAACAAACGCCGGAACTGGGTCAATGCCTCCCTCGTTCGATACTGTTCAAGGGCGCAGCATCCTGCTGCGAAAGCCGCCGTAGTTGCAGCTGACGTTTCTTCGAAAGCCCGGATTTTTCCTATAAAGGGTGAATTGTTTAATAGTTACATTCATTCAAAGAGAGTGAGGTCAGAGGAAAAAATCTCATTTCCTGAGGTACGCTCACTGGCTATTATGCAAACATCTGCACAAAGATATTCATTAGTACATGTATAGTTATAAAAAACCTACAGAGTCGTATTAACTGTTACAATTGACGTATCTAAAGAATAGCTCGCATTTTTCCTACACAAGAAGAATTGTTAAAAGCTACTGATTCAACGAAGGGGGAGAACAGAGAAAAAATCTCATTTCCTGAGCTGCGTTCGCTCAGGGGCATACAGACACTAACATTCACATTACTAGATACAGCAGCACCCCGCGGTTTCCGTGTAGTTCCTGTTTCACGGGAAAATACGGGGATAAAATATAGCCTATGTTACTCGCTGATAAAGTAACTTTCCATTGTGAAATAATTTTTTAAATCAGTTTTTAAAGTAGTTTCGGAGCCTACTCAATACATCAAAACAATCAATCAAATCTTTCCTCGTTATAATATTAGTGTGTAGACATACTTTAGCTACTGCGATACAGGCCTTTTTACGAGCCGTCACCCTCTGCTTGGGGAAACAGAGGGTGGTGTGTCAGACTCGAACCGACTAAAACCCCAATATAGCCTCTTGATGCGCAGTTTCGGAGGAGCCGGTATCCCCATAACCGGGACTATACGGCAGCTCCTCTAGAGGTGCGCGTGCCGCACTGCGCGGCTCACCTCGTGCGACGTTGGTCGATGTTGTGCACCATAAGGTTAGGCGTCGGATGCACAACACCCTGTGGAGGTAGGGCTGGCTTGGGTCTCTATAGATGGAATTTGAGACCCTTTACACCTTATTTTATTTATTTATTTAACTTCCAACAGAGGTTTAGTGGCTGTTGCAATATACGTAGCTTACGCAAGTTCAATGTCCATGTCTGGATGTTCAGATAAATGGGTTTCTTGCAAATTCTCGAAACTTCTTCGTAAGTAGTACTGGCAAAATTTAAAAATAAAAGAGATTATTATTAGATTACTATAAATAAACATTTGTAGTGATCTCTTGTATTTTTCTTCTCAGCAAGCTAAATAAAAATAAATATATTGCCCGTAAGTTTTAAAAGCGAAAGGACCTCATTACGTAACTGGTTGTTTACATCAAGGATTTGTACTTCTGATAATTTCCTTTTTTAGACGTGGATAAATGGAGAACATTGACTGAACTTATCAATCGCACATCAATGTTCCCCAAACTTTTTGTGTTCAAGGTACATCTAGGAAAACTTAATTTTTGGAGGTACACCATAAATTAAAAATTAGTTTTTAGGGAATATTAATAAAGATTTAATATTATTCAACAAAACAATATTTATTATCAACTTGCTCGTGCGCACGCGTGATTTACATCTGTAAGTATTTGTCTTCCGCCCGCTTTCAACGGCCCATCAAAGTTCTAGAAAGGGATCATTTGACGTCATTAAACTCCAAAATTTGGCGACGTCACATGAAATTTTCGCGCGCTGTATGTTCGTCACTTTTGTTTGCTAGCCAAAAAAAAAAAAAATATATACACTATGTTTTAATAATGTAACTGACGGATTAGTCAACTAACTTATTGTTCGAAATACAAATTGTATTAATTCTTTCCACGGGAGTTAGCTGATACCATTTCCGCCGGCCGCTATCTCAAACCAATGCGCCGCTCCATTCCGCCTGGCTGGGTATCGAATGTCGATGCGATGCGGCGAGGGTTGCCACCTTTTTTTTGTACAAATAAAGTAAAAAAGGATATTAATAGGATACATAAAGGATATGAAAGGCAGAAAAAAAAGTCATCACTTCTAATCAACCCCAGTAACTGTCGTTTTATTTTACACTTTTGTTTGTGTATTGGGCATACGTATTATAGTAGTTTCGCGTAGTTTATTTTCGTCATAAAGTATAGAGTACAACTACTCTAAATAACGTACGTAACGTACTTTATAATAAAGACAACCCTAGATGCGACGCTCACAATGGGAGGTAGATTACGAGTATTAATAGCTCAGCGGTGGCTGTTAGAAGTTAATCAGTAAATATAATAACAACCTACTTCCTAACCCTTAAATGCATGTCACGGTTTGTTAAAATTAATGTCATTCAATATTCTGGCGTTCCTTAACGAGTATGGATCTCAATGGAATTAACACTCGCAAACAGCTATTTCATTCAAATCTTTAATTTTTATTTATTAAAAATAAATATGTTATTATAATAAGTACCTATATGCTATTGATTGCGAATTTCCAAATACCTAAAAATAAACGACCTATTGCAATACTGGCTGCCACGTAAAATTAAGAAACGTTAATCTAAACCAATAAATATAAGATAGTCACAACCTTTATATAACTGGAGATTTAGATTTCATTAATAGATATAGGGTCCACATAGTAAACAAAATGTGTTATAAAATACCTCATTAAAAACTACTAAAAACTTTAGATCTTTTGCGGACCATGATTTAGTAGGCGTCGCGGAACACCAGTGGTCCTGGATGGGCAGGCCCGGATCTACTATATGGCTTATTGGGCTTCAGCCCAGGGCCCCGTGGATTCAAGGGGCCCCCAGCTAAGTCAAGTCAAAGTCAAAAATAGACGATAATGCGAAAAAATCCATAATTTTATTAAATTAAACAGATCGTACGGTTCGCAGCCCTGCGAATCCTGCGATTAATCAAACTTATTCAATTCATGTAATTCAAGTCTACGTCTTATACTTTGAGTAATTAGGTGGACCCCTAAGTAATATTAGCCCAGGGCCTCCTAAACTCACGGTCCGGCCCTGTGGATGGGAGCCTCAGATCTGGACGCTGTCGTGGCTTCCAAATCAATGGCTCTAGTGCTACTATATACAAAATTAAAGACTTCCATTTTATAGCGCTAGAGCAATTGATAGACTGTCCCGTACCATTTTCAAAATTTCCACAATTGCAGGGCCAACCCTGGCTTTTTGTATGCAGAAAGCAAAGTATGGGTCTATACCCATTATTATTCTTTTAATATCTCATGGCAAAAGTACACCTATGTGTACTATTACCATGAGATATTAAAAGAAGAATGACGGTCCATGAATCCGGGCAAGTGGCACGCATTTATCATTTTTATCGCTCTGTACCATTTAACCTAGATTATGAACGATTACCACAATTCCCGATACTTCCAAGGCTTAATTAATTTTAATAGGCTCTTGTCGAATAACAACTAATTTTATTTATATTTAGGTACGTAGTATAATAACCTCATTATATGAAAACCTTGCCATATTTACTACCGACATGAAAATCTAAAAGTTTTTGTATTTTAGACCATTTAGAATCTAAGAAGGTAAGGCAATTTTAAAGTCTGCCCTAAAAATCATAATAAAAATGTACCCTAAAAAAGTAATCTGGAAGTTTGATAGGAATTTCGAAATTCTCTACTGACTGAATACAAAATATATAAGCTATACTTAGATTAAGTATTAAGTGACTGCAATGACTCGCTAAACTTCCCTAATAAAAATTCTTGACCCTATTATATACCAGTCAAACAGTGATCGTCCGACCAATTATGAACGGTTCTCCGACCTTACTGTAGGTAGGTGGTGACAATCAATAAAATTTCGAACGTATCTGAAACCACTGGTATGACTTAACGTTAGTATATACCTACCTACCTTTAAACCTATTGGGATGGGAATAAGTTTCAGTGAAACAACTCCACCTCATTCCACGACGGACTAATAAAAAAAGAAGGACTCGGCGCCACTAACTAGATGTAGAGGCCTTAGCAGAGACCCAATTTAACACACAACTTACAATCAAAAATCTTACTCACACATGGATAAGAGAGCTTCACACTGTAGTATGACATCGTGGAGTCCTTATTTTTTTACTAGTCCGTGTCTCAGCTTAAAAGTACCTATGTAATAAATAAGTATTACCAAATCAGTCATTCAAATACTTATACTTCGTAATAGAACAAACGTTGTTTTATCAGTCACTGCTTCCGTTTTATTTGAATAGGAGATTAAGCGATTATTGAATACAGATAACACAATATCAAACTGTAGTATTTGTATTTATTTTTATTCTTAAATATTTTTTTGTGACATGGGAAGAAAAAAGTACTATCTATATTAATAAATAATGTCCTCCTAACTGATACCGGTCATGGGAGCCAATCTCAACGAGGATTAGCCAACTACGCAGGATATTATAGTGCTCAAGTGTGTGCGCACTCTCTATTCCTTCACTCTCATAGTCCGGTGAGACGGTAATTCGACATGACCGGAGAGAGGTGATTAAACCGCCAACTTCCTGACTCCGAGCTGTTATTCTGAGTAATTTCAATATTAAAATACCCAGCCACAATTTTTTGGCTCGACCAGGGATTTGAGACCTCTTAGTTCTTAGGCGGCGCATGCTACCACTAACTAACGAGGTAGTACTATCTAATCTACATAACGAACGAACTTGTCTTACGAACTGTTAAACAAGGTATGATAGGTAGGTACTTAAAACAGATACCTAAGTAGAGAGAACCTGAAAAATAAAAGGTTGCAAAATAGCAAATGCGCATCTTTATATCTATTGATTTTAATGTTTTCTTTTGTATATTATACTACAGCTTATCAAAGTTGCCTTGCGGAAATAAGAACAAGATTTTTATCTCGTTAGGTATATTGTAAACCACGTCGCATCTACCAATCTCCACGTAAGAATGTTTCACAACCCCTCAAAGGGACATTTGGACCGTATCATTAGCACTATTAGATTGATATCCTATTGCTTCAGCAACCGAAACAGTTTTCAATAGATGCCTGTCCGTTCGTATCCTTTAATAAACGCCATTTCATTTAGAACTTTATTCCTGCGCTTTAAGGTTGATCAGGCGACAAAATTTCCACCTATTCAACGTTGGGACGAGATCGTACTCCCGCCTTTGCGTTCAGAAACGGGAAGGGCTCTTGAATAGTGACGCTCCCTCAACAATAACGACCGCCCGAGGGCCCTAGACGAGACTCGACAGACCTTGAATAATTAATACCCTGGGAAAATGCACAAGGACAAGCAATTCTATTTATGATCGCGCTTTTCATAACTTAAAATTATACCGACGCGGGCTTTCATTTAGTCCATCGTTAGCTTAGACTGCTTAATAATAATTTTATTATAAATGCACTTTACATTTTGTAAAGTGATTTGAATACAATATTTGATTAATTATTGCGGTATGAAAAATAGAAAAACTGTTTCTCAGCATTTTATGTAATGAGAAACATAAGGGCCGGTCATATTGCAACCATTTATAGTCACCTGAATGCGTGGCATATTATTTTTTTTTATACGTTGATGTATGAGCTGATATAATATGATAATATCAAATAGAAATGTGATGTCACAAAACTTAGGACCCCTACCACCCCATTGTGACACTTCGGAGAACCCCCCTTTTTTACTTGTGACGTACTTTATGGATGGCCCTTAATACAGGAACGCAGCTATATTAGCCGTCTCTCGTCCTCGAATCTACACGGGCCCAAAACGTTTCGTAAAAATTATCCACATGCACAACATACCTATTGGCTGGTAATGAAGAGTACCCATCATCACATGTGATACGGGGCCCACATTGTACTAGCTACACCACTATCCTATTACTAAAAATAATTACCCTCCTTTTATCACAGTTAAGTAATAACACGTGGCAACACTAAAAACTACCACAATGTTTTACAACATAATTTCCGAACGTATCTCCTAACTGTCAGAATGACGGAACGAACGACGAACATTGTTTGTGTTTTTGACTTTCATCATCACATGGGATTTCTTGCGAATATCTTATGTATCTTAAACATAATTGCTAAATTAATCAATTTGCAATAATGGATTTTATCATAGATACCGCAGGAGATGAAGAGCTACAAGTTAAAACAGAGTTATTGGGTGAAGATGTGAAACCTTATTTTATAGGTTAGTACCTGCAATTCCTACAAAACCTTACAAATAAATTTAACAAGCTGGCGCAGAGCTCCAAATCCGTTACATTAAATCATATACAGGGTTCTGACCAGGGTTTGGTCAGAGGGTAGGTTTTATTATGCAGTCCTCTTTGAGATTGGCCGCCGTGACCGTTATTGGATAAGAGTACATTAGGTTTGGTGTTTTAATAACAAAAGCCTCCGTTTGGGTCCTAGTGATAACAAATAAATGTTATATTTACAGACAAAGAAGATAGAACAAGATCTATCTTAGAACTATTTGAGAAAAAGAAAGAAGAACTTGATGCGAGAGCTGCGGCTGAAGAAGAATTACAAAACAAACTGAAAGGATTAAAAATAGATCCCTTATTCGATGAGTTCTTTGAAGAAATGCATTGGAACCGTACAGTGGCAGTGAAAAAAGAGAAAAAACGCAGGTTGTTTCATTTTGAGCAGTTGGACATTGAGACAGGGAAACTGAAGTCAAAGATAGGCACTGTTGATGTGGAGAAAGAAATGCAAAAGTCATTACTTAAACCTGGTATAGAGAAGGAACATAGTCTACCATCACACCATGTTACTCATAGGAAATTGAAAGCTTTGAAGAAGGTTTGTAATTTTCTTTACAGTTTATAAGATGCAAGTCTTTGATCCTATCTAGCAGACTAAAATATGTACTTTGTTGTTCTGTCCTCTCTGCCTACCCCGCTAGGGAAGTGGTGTCAAGTTTAGTTAGTTATAATACATACATATTGATCTTCCAGATGTAATTTTTTTCTGTTGATTGAAATTTTCCCTCTTTATATTTACAGAATGAGAGAGAGAAAACAAAGGGCCCAGGTTGGTACAACTTGCCAGCTCCAGAGATAAACGATGAACTGAAGAATGATCTTGAAGTTCTGAAGATGAGATCAGCTTTGGATCCAAAACACTTCTACAAGAAGAATGATATGGAAGTGCTGCCAAAATATTTCCAGGTTTGTAACTATAACTATAATGTTATTTCACATCATGAATATAAGTAATTATGTTGTTCAATGGACAGATCGTGGAATAACCCATTTTGTCTTATGTAAAAAGACCATTTCCAATGAAGGCATTTGAAAAAAAAAATATTGGAATTGGTAAAAACTCATACCTGCATAATTGCATAAGTTTTTAAAATATAGTATTTATTAATTATAATATTTATTAATTTCACAGGTTGGACGTATAATGGATTCACAATTTGACCATGTGAATGAGAGATTGACTAAGAAACAAAGAAAAAGGACCATGGTGGATGAGTTGCTTGCTGATGCTGAATTCCAGAAATATAACAAGAAGAAGTACAAAGAAATCATAGATGAAAAGAGGAAATCAGAATACAGAACCTTTATGAAAGATAAGAGACAAAAGAACAAAGCTGAACATAAGAAAAATAAATTAAAAACTCAGAAAAAATCCCAGAATGTGTAAATAAAGTTATGTTTTTTTTTGCATTTAATATTTATCATTAAAATATCCTTAAATAAAAAAAACATTGTTAAGTTACGATAATTATGTCCAATATATTGTGTTGTTGTGATTGCTCCAATATTTCTGAATTCCAAAAGAAAAAATCTACTTGCTAATTTCTAAATGTACATGTGAGGCACTACCGGGGTGGCCTATTGGGTGTTCCCTATGAAATGGACAGATGACCTTGCTGTTAATTAATAAATCATTTATTTCAATAAAGATGTTACATGGTTCGGGCCCCAGTAGTGACTGGTGGCCGGGGGAATGGCGTTAAGCGCGGTCGGGACGCGTTAGCTGTGTCAGCCATATAGTACACATGTACTGCGATATGAGCTGAACAGGCTAACTGTCGCTATATACATGATATTTTTTTTACTTTGGCATATTAGGAATAATAATCAAAACAATACATATATTTTTAAGTACTTTATTTTAACATCACCAACCATACCAAAAATGGCATTTTAAAACACTGACAGCATAAAAATATGCATCATTGATTCTCTCTGAAATAAACAAGGCTATCTAAAATATCACAGTAGATGGAAGAACTTGTTTCAACAGTAATACGTATATAATGTAGTGATTATGCCCTTTAAAATATTTTCACATAAACTTTCACTTAATATCTAGAATCCACCAGTGATGTCTAGAGAGGCCCCTGTGATGAATGAGCTCTTGTCCGAACTCAAAAATGCGATGGCTTCTGCGATCTCTACAAAATAAACAGAAATGTATGAATAAGCATATTTATTTCAACCTAATATTTATATTGGCAAAACGTCTGGTTCAGGGATGGTGAATCATTGGCATGTGTGCTATAATAGGCATGCATTTTCATACAGATCAAAATCAACACTGATTGACAATAATGTTCTAATCACGCACACAGGCCGACTTATGAGGCGAAGCCCGCATAACACACGACCCAACTGACTGATTATAACATTCACATCAACTGCTCTCCTGACACTTGATTGAAATTTAGGAAACTTTGGCATGTCTGTTTAAAAAGGTTCACCACCCCTGGTCTAGTTGACTTACCATTTGGCTCTCCCATTCTACCCATAGGCACCATTTTCAGTATACCTTGGATGACTTTCTCAGGAACAGTGTTGATAATCGGAGTCTTTATAAAACCCGGTAATATACAATTTACCCTGTAAGAGAAATTATTAACTTATTTATTAGTACTAAAACTACATGTTTACGACTTTTTTATTTGGTTTAAAATGAGATTTTCGGAACTTTAGTTATAAGATTATGTAATTATGACCATTATATACCATTCAACTTGGGGGGAGAACCCCTTAGATGAACCCCTTAGCCCTAACCAGCCCTAATTGGGTATCATTGGATAGGTATTAAAAAAAAAAAAGAATGAGAAACGATGATAGATTCATGAAGCTTCAAGGACCACATTCATTTCACAAGACATTTTGAATTTGAATTTGAATTTGAACTTACCTAATGTTAAACTTTCCTAATTCCTTAGCTGCTGACGAAGTCAATGCCACCACTCCAGCTTTGCTGGAAGCGTAATTTGTTTGTCCTGAAATATATTAACAAAAAAAATTCAGTCAAATTGACAACCTCCTCCTTTTTTTTCACTTGGTTAATAATATAATCCTAAAATATACTGGCATCCATAATTTCATTACCTAGTACATTTATTAAGATAAAAACAAAAATCACCATAGTAAACCCTGAAATCTTACCCATATTTCCATATTTGCCGACGATGCTAGAAATGTTCACAATGGAGCCCGCAACAGATGCTTCGGTCATGGCTCGCGCGAAAGCCTGCATCACCAGCCATGTACCCTAAAATTTATCATAGCCATAATTCATATCATTTATGTTTCGGTGATAAGTATTGTTATCAATATGTATAAACATAGTTAGATATAACAAATATCTATTACATAATGACAATGTTTCTTGGGCTCTACAGCTAACAACTAACAATTCAAGCTAAATGTTAATTTAATATCTAATCTAACACCACAAATCTAATCACCATAAAAAGATGATTGTACTAATATCTAATTGGATAACAGTACATGTATGTACAAAACTAAATATACCTTCAAATTGACATTCAGTACAGCATCATAGTCATCTTCGGATAGCTTCAGCATCCAATTGTCCTTAGTGATACCGGCCGAGTTCACCACAATAGTTGGAGGGGCCTTGTACTGCTCAAGTACTGTCTTCAATAAGTTCTGAACGGACGCCGAACTAGCCACATCAAGCTCCACAGCACTGTGGTCACCTGCAGCTATAATTAAATTAATCTTTAACTTTTCCTTGACATCGGAAAAATATTAATAAATTGGTATCAAACAACAAATATCATGGTAATACAATAAAACCATTAAAAATTTAACCCTAATACAATATTAACACTTAAGAGAACTACTGAAATAATAAACATTTCCAATATTAAGAAGAACAATATGAAACTACAGTATATAGCAGGTGTAATAATTATGTACATAGGTATTATATATAACTTATTAATTATTATTATCAACATTACAGGTACTATACATACTTTTATTACTTAAAAGCCAAAGTCCTTCAAACA
Source organism: Glyphodes perspectalis (assembly GCA_951394215.1). Lineage (NCBI taxonomy): Eukaryota > Metazoa > Arthropoda > Insecta > Lepidoptera > Crambidae > Glyphodes > Glyphodes perspectalis. Next base: position 15,286,444 of record OX596201.1, on the reverse strand, counting down.
TTTTTCTTAACACTATTTGTACTGTTTAAAGCTAATTAGCATAAACAACTAAGTTTTTACAAAAATAAATCATTGTACTTTGAAATGTTTCAGTGGGAAATTATGAAACAAATTAAATATGTACATTATTCTAAATATTAATTGGCCCAGCATTGGTCTTATTTTATGCAGTCTTTCTTAATTCCCATATTGATTATGAGTATTTGTCACATAAACAGCCTTCTTTTAAAACCATTAACTAAACCAACTATTGCATGAGAATGTAGAATTTATATGTATGAATGTAGTATCTATCATAAGAGTATATACTTAATAACATTAAAGAGTAAATCGAGTGGAAGTCTGCAAATTCTGATAACAATGAAATTAACCAGAATTCCAGCATTTACTCAAATACATAAAAAACTGTCTCTAAATTTAGGTTCATGGTCAAACTAGACCCTGACTAGAAATGAGATATATATAGTTCTGTTCAGAGTCGAGAGTAGGTTCTGAATCAGTTTTGATGAAACGATCATAAATTCAAAATCAACGATAGATCAAATATTACCATTGAATCCTGAAGCTAGGGCTGTATGTGTTTTTATGGTTTCCACAGCCGCCTCGTAGTTTCTGTCTGCTGCGATCACGGTAGCACCTTCCCGCGACAGCACTTGGCAAGCGGCACGACCGATACCCGAGCCAGCACCTGAAGTTTAATATATTTCAAAAACTTTAGTTGCATTTTCTAGCACTTTGAATGTCCAAGAAGAAAATACAGTAAAAATTAAATTAAAACTTTACCAGTGACTACCGCCAGCCTTCCAGCAACAATTCCGGACACCATTTTTCAAATTAGGACTAAAGATAAATGCTAAAATTATGAATAAAATTAGCGATTAGCGGTCGTCTAAAGTTTGACTTTGAACTTTCGTCTTTCTGACATTTGTTATCATTTTTTTTTTTTTATTATAATGTTCATGGCTTGGAACACCGCTACCGTTCGCTATGTGACGTTTAAAATTTCGTTCGAAAACAGAAAAGTCAGCTAAAGCCAGAATTTCACTTGAAATGATAAATTTAAGAAAGTTCTCTAAAATAAGTTCTTGTACATTATTAGTAGATTGAGCTGTGTAGTATAACTCTATTATGAATAAATATGAGACTTTCACCAATTTTTGTCCAATGCTATTTAAGATCACATTTGTCTTGTGGGTAGGATGCGTTTTAATAGTTGGTGAATTGCGATGTTAAATTGGGCTATCATCTGGGGGATACCAATTACCTGCTCTTTTTTATAAACACTGATGCACCCTAAAAAGGTTCAGAGTCTTGGGGTATAGCAGATCTATAGTGAAAATAATAAAATGGGTAGAAAAAATATGTTTAATAGTTAATAATTTAACAACTCTTACTGAGAATATTAGCAATGTAATCTTTTACTTAAAGTTAAAATATTACAAAGGTCTATTAGTTCTAAAAGATTCTTTAATCACACAACAAACATAAAAAGTAATACGGAAATAGAAAATAACTAGCAATACTAAATATTTGTATTTAACAATATTATTATAATCTCTGGGTACAATATTATTGCTTAAATAACTAGAATTAAAATAAAAACCCTGCCCTTACAATCCAATGTGGCTACCATCACCTAGAAAGCTTATAAAATTCCAATCCATTTTTGAAATCACCGTGTCTCATTGTAAACCCTTAAATTTATAACAAAAAAAAATTAACAGTATTACAATTGTGGTTGTAAGTATTTCTTCATATTTACTTCAGGTAAAATATACACAGAAAAAAAATATTTACTTAGCATGAGGAGCCTAGTAAGTTTTAGATAAATGCATTTCTCCAAATGCTATTTACTATTTAAACAATTCTGAATTATGCTTACAAACATTGCAAATTACACTTGTTTTGATTAATAGTTTCAAATATTAATTTTGTTAGATGTTTCTTACCAGAAATAGAATTAAACTTTTTAACCTTCAACATCACAAATATTCATCACATATTTTGTGATTAGCAATTAATAATTAATTGTCAGTGAGTAGCCTTGGCAGTATCATAGCCATGTTGCACATGTCATGTATGCCAAGTTGTTAGTATAATGTTAAACACACTATGTGTGTTGTCAATACTTACTATTTAAACAATAATTAATTAAAGTTGTCTCAACTTTTAACCTTATATCTTTACTTAAATATTCACAATGGGCTTAAAAAGAGTCCAAAGTTTCTCAAATCCAGCTTTGTACTGCTTCACAATATTTGGTTGAGAAGTGACAACAACATCTTCCCAGTTGCCATACAATGCCTGGTTTGTCCAATTCAATGATCCTGCAATGACTAGTGGTGTTGCACGCACATCTTCAGTGGAAGCATCTATCAGACAGAACTTGTGGTGCATCAGATTCGAGGATTTCATCCATCTTATGGCTACACCTTGCTTTTCCAATCTTCGGATGCTAGACCCTTGTGTATATGCCATATCTGCGTCAATTATTACTCTCACTTTAACACCTCTGAAATGAAGCTTCATTATCACGCTCGCCAGATCCAAATTTGTCATTACGTACATACAAATGTCTAAAGTAAACCGCGCGCTATTGAGGTGGCATAATAACCTGTCCATACTGTGGGTGATTTTGCAACGTGAATATTTGCTTTGTTTGAACGTTCCTTCGACGTAAGAGAACATGATGACTTCATGCACCTCTTTCTTCGCCGGTTTCTGCTTCTTGAAATAGTTGTTGTACACATAATGTGTTGTGAATACGAAAGATACCAGCAGCAAGAAGGGTCTACTGTAAACTATGGCCACGACCATCTTAAGGCACGGTTTCTATAAACTACTTTAAATAACTTTTATCACTACATTACAGCTACTACGTTTATCTAATAGCAGATATAAATAGATCCCGTTTTAATGTTTTTACATTTTCCGCAACTTTGCGGCGGGCTTCCGCCTTTTATTTTTATTGCTAAATGTCAACGTCAAGAATTTACATTTGACATTGACAATATTATCAAACTGATATAGCAAAGATCTCTCAATTCATACAGCCTTATATCAATTCAGAGAATAATTTACTTTGTTGATTATACCTTCGTCTTTTTAATCTAATCTTTTTAACAAGACGATTAAGGATAGGATGATAAAAACACAACATACACAGGAAACATTTAATGACATAAGCATTATTGATGTTGATAGGAAAACAATTTTCATAAAGTAATGTTATTTATACTAAAATCATGAGGTCTTAACCTTAAATTTAAGTTGTAGGAGCTATGATGTGCTGGTTGCAACGAACTCCCGTAGCCGCTGATCAATGCACAGGATCCATAAGAGTTATCTGTGGCGCCTCCATATCCCACGACACCCTGGCTCATTAATGCATTCGAATTGGGGACGTACTGCCTATTGGTCATATTTGGCATCATCAAAGAGTAATCATTCTGATAGTTTGCTATCGGAAGGCCAATGTTTAAATTGAGGTTATTCGCCTGGAAGTGATGTAGCCAGGGTTCCTTGTTTCGGGTGTAATCGGAGCGGGCCTCAGCTTGGTTGGGCAGGCCGATGGGCACGGGAACCGGTTCAGGGGAGCCGTGACTCGACGAACGATGGCTGCCAAGCGCAGACCGTTCATTTCGGCGGAATTTGGCACGGCGATTTTGAAACCACACCTGGAAAAAAATGCTGTTCAAACAAAATGATACTTTTTAACTTTGGTATTGGGTCTGGCTTTTTACTAGTGAACCTTTAAGCTATATGTATTCCTAAAAGGTTTAACTCGGCATAGGCCTCAGGTCCCTACTCAAAGAATGAGCAAGATAGAAAGAGCATACTCTCTATTAAATAAAATAAATATCAGACTACATCACATACCTACATTCATCTGACTCCGAGGTAAGTAGCTTAAGCACTTGTGTTACGGATATAAGAATCAACAGTGGTATTACAAATATATAGTTAAATATTGGATCTATACACCCAGACACAGAACAAACACAAGTATTTATCATACGAATGGGGATCGAACCTACAAACAGCCAGTCAACATTGTATCTATCGCAATAGATACATACATATTTGGTATTATTAAGTATCACATGGTTTTCTAAGTAAGTAAAGTAGTTAAGTCCAGAACATTGCATGCATAACTATTTTGGAATCTAAGAACAGCACCTGCATGTAAAGCATCGAATTTATCTACTAGACTCTCTCGGTGTTATCGGTTCGACAAATTCGAACACCTACATAAATTATGATATGAGAATGGCACATACCTGCACTCTAGCCTCAGTCAAATTAACCCTCGCCGCCAAGTCTTCCCTCACAAATGCATCAGGATAGTGAGTCTTCTCAAAAACCTTCTCCAACGCCGTCAGCTGCTGGTTCGTAAACGTCGTCCTATTCCTCCTTGGTTTCTTCCTCTCCTCTGCTTTCCCATCCTTTTCTTCTTCCGAATCCTTCACGGAATCTTTCTCTTTCGCTCCCTTTGCGTCATCGTACTTCCTTCTTATATCTTCATAAGCTAGGTAGCTTGGCTTGATGTATTGTCTTTGGGTATCTTTCGGATACCACATTAGGTCATTTTGGTAGGAGGGGTCATAGCCCCCGTTCATTTGGCGGCCTGCAGTCAGGTGGTGCAGTCGTAGAAGGCTATCTTCGTGGCACTTGATCATTTGAAACAAGTTGTGGTTAGTGTCTGGGTAGCTCGAAGGATTGATGTTGTAATTCACTTGCGAAGGGGATTTCATTTCGTAGTTTTTTGTTACAGCTTCTTGCCTTACGTTGTTTGGAAGATCTGTTAAATAAGAGATTTAGGTTACAAACATGAAAAAAATTTAAATTTTAATTTAACGGCGCGACCTACAACTAACTCACTATGTGATGGTTACATAGGTACCTAGTACCTACTAACTAACTTACCTTTACTTAGTTATATAATCTGTTCCACCATATTTAAGAAATAGGTCATTAATTAATTATGTCACAAATTAATAGGATTTTCTACTGCTTGACTTTAATACTTATCTAATTGTCGATTTATTTTTTTATGTCAAACTTTATTGTACTAAAAAATAGGTACGTGGATTTCTCGAACAAGACCTAGGTACTTATATTTCTCGAAGCACATAATCACACCCAGAGTGTGAAAATAAGGGTGTGACACCCTTATTTGATGTTAAGATCCGGCGTCTGCCTTAGCTTAGGGTGCAGACCCTAGAATAGCGCAGAAAAGTCTAGACCAGGACGAAGTTTTAGGTCATGCGCAACGGCAGTTAGACTGAAGCGCGGATCCATCGTTGGCACGATGGGCATGCCACAACCGTATCTTGACCCTACGTAGATAGATACACACTAACAGCTTGCTAGGACTTACCTATGTATTTAAGCACTGAACAAGCTCTTACCTAGAGCGCTATATTTTACAAAAATATCCCTAGCAGTAATGACACGTACTTTTTTTAGGTAAGTCGGTCTTTTGACTTTTACTTTTCTTGTTTTTTGAATAGTGGTGCCCACAACTTCTTTAAAATTCGGATGATTGATGATTTTGAATATCGGACGGATCGCCTGCGTATTTTATACGCAGGCTAGTTGTACTGGCCATATAATCAGTGCCATATAGTGCTAGTTGAAGGACTGTAAGTCAACAAAGGCCCGTTTACCGCGATGCGCGCACGCACCGGCGAGCGCCCTCAGAGCATCATTGTGCGGGCGCAGGCGGCGCGCGCAGCCCTATCAGTTACTACCCACACGTGGAAATGATTCTTATGCTTGTTTGGACACATGAGCAATCGTGCTATATAATTTAGTACCTACTAATTTAGATACAATTACTTTATACATAATTAGATGCAGCCCGCAGCTTCTTTTGCGTGGCACATGGATAAAATAAAGCCTACATATGTGCTATTCCAGTGTATAGTGTATAATAGGTATATGTCTGTTCCTCATTTCTTCCAGATAACTTTAGTAGTTTATAAGTTTATTCGTTACAAACATACACAAATATAAATATTTCCTATTTATCTATACTTATAATAAATCTGTAGAGAGGTCAATTCTGTACATGAAATATATTTACAAAATAACTGTCAGGGGGTGATTAGTGATCGATACTGATGCCAAAAATGCAATCAGTAAAATTTTTGTCTGTCTGTCTCACTGTCTGTCTGTATGTTCCTTATAGAAACAAAAACTACTCGACGGATTTTAACGAAACTTGGTACAATTATTCTTCATACTCCTGGGCAGGTTATAGTATACTTTTCATCACGCTACAATCAATAGGAGCAGAGTAGTGAAGGGAAATGTTGGGAAAACGGGAGAAGTTACTTCATTTTTTAAGCTTCCGTCGCGTGTGCATCCTCAATGGTTAAAGTTACATAGAAATCATGTATGCCGGAAATAGTCTTTATAATATTAACCATAAATGCGGGTGACACCGCTGGCACAGCTAGTAAGTAATATTAGTTTAGATATCATCATTGTTATTGTAGGTAGGTATAGATACCCAGTTAAGTAGGTACCTACTTTACGTTCTCATTAATTTTCCTTAACGTTTGCTCTGGTTTTTTGGCGTTCTTATGGGATTCGCTTAACAAATGAGTATTTTTTTATTTTTAGGTATTGTAAGGCTGAGGGCAATAATTTATCTTCTCGTAATAAACATTCAAGCATACTTACATCTTTTCAGGAAAATAAATAGGTAAGTAGGTACTTTTCCCGATGGACAAAAACCTACATAGGTACACTGTACTTATACACAAAAACTAATTTACTTAGTTTATTAGTTTAGATGTCTTAAGTTATACCAATACATTTCTATTCTGATTCTATTCTATAAAGGTTAAGCTGGTTAATTTACTACTTTATTGCGTCCAACTGCAACGCCTGGAGTGAATATACTTAGTTAATTTTTTTTTAGCTAAGTAGTAACATATTTACTTACTTGGTTTGAGATTTCGTCGTTTGACGCAATAATAACGAATTTTGCTAAACCCCAGATTAATTTTTAATATTCAAACGATTACGAATTTTAATATTCCAGCTTTGCTAAATCTAGTTACCTAATACAAATTTTAATATTTTGTCTTCTCTTCGTCAAATAGCTTACGGCTCCCATTCGGTACGCGATGATCATTATTTCAAAATTAGAATCTCACAGTACAGGTAACTAAGAAAATGAAAATTTTATTAAGTCAACATTTTTTAGGGCATATCTCTAAACAACAGTAAGTACATAATATAAAGCTATTAATTTTGGTTAGCTCTTGTTCTTTAGTGTAGATTTCATAATTTATTAAATCTAAAAGGCTAGTTTCTTGTTTGTGATTATGTCCCGTGGAAACACTTTTATATTATTTAGCTAATCCTATAAAAGTAATCAAACGAGTTACGAGTAAGTTAGATAATATTCATGTGTGTGTACCAAATTTCAATGTTCTTTTACCGGTTTTTTTGAGTCTTGAGACGGTCCGGAACAATGTACCTAAGTATGACGATAATCTATACTTATAATAAATCTGTAGAGAGGTCAATTCTCTACATGAAATATATTTTCAAAATAACTATCAGGGGGTGATCGATACTGATGCCAAAAATGCAATCAGTAAAATTTTTGTCTGTCTGTATGTCTGTCTGTATGTCTGTCTGTCCGTCTGTATGTTCCTTATAGAAACAAAAACTACTCGACGGATTTTAACGAAACTTGGTACAATTATTCTTCATACTCCTGGGCAGGTTATAGTATACTTTTCATCACGCTTCAATTAATAGGAGCAGAGTAGTGAAGGGAAATGTTGGGAAAACGGGAGAAGTTACTCCATTTTTTAAGCTTCCGTCGCGTGTGCAGCCTCAATGGTTAAAGTTACATAGAAATCATGTATGACGGAAATAGTCTTTATAATATTAACCATAAACGCGGGTGATACCGCTGGCACAGCTAGTAGGTAATATATTCACCATATTTTTTAGTAATATTTAGATTTTCTTTTTGTGACACGATTGTTTTGTTACTTAATTTCATACGTAAATTAATGTGGGTAGGTACTGAGCAACTTTCCTGAAATTTGATTCTGAAAAGATCGATTGACTCAGAATTTAAGTTTTAGTTGAGTCAGAAAAAATATAGCTCGATAACTAAAAAATATTAAGGAACAATGGACAATGAGGAAAGATGATTTTTCTTTTGAACGTTTAAATTCCGTCAAAAATGTAGGTAACCTCATAGTTATTGACTATTGTAGTAAGTAGTTCATAAAATATAAACAGTAAAAGATTCAACTAAAATTGGCAGTTAAATCCTAACATTATTAACATTATAAGAATAACGTCGCTTCGTAAAGAAAGTTAAGTTTACTGCATGCAATTAACCGCACTTAATTAAGTAACACGTAAGAATATTTTTGGAACACAGTCTATCAACGCATTACATACCTTTATTTTGATCCATTCTCACGTAATTACAAAAATCTCCTTTAATCAAGCACTGTCACTTCATTACAAAATAAAATCTTCACTTGTCCAGACCACTTCTGGTGAGCCGGCCGATGCGAATAATCGTTATTAATCCACTAACTTATTGAATTACTTTATTTAATTAAATAATTCGACTAACTCGATCTAATGTGCGGACTAATGGAGTCTGTGCCGTGATCTGGCTCCTTTGGCATACGATCCCAGAAACATGTGGGACTAAAAATGCCTTGTAAACATCTCACCACCCGAATACACCCACCACTTAAAATAATCTTTCATTTTCAATCGTATCTCCCTGCGTTTAAACTTCAAAATAGATTAACCAATACTGCAACGAGCCTTCTTGCACTTCCTTAAGTAATATGCACTCTAAAAACATTATTGGTAGGGTTGAATTTGTTTTGTGAAATGTAAAATGGGTGTTTCTTGTAGTTCTAATTTCAAAATTGTTCTGTGGGCCGCAGGCGTGGTTTTCCGCAGCCCGCCTGCGTGGCTGTAAAAAAATGTTTTTTGAACGGGCACCGATTTGAAATAATAATTGACACGTCACCGGGTATTATTTATAGTAGGCGAGGAGAAAATTGAAACAAAGTGTAGAAGTAATTGGATCTGATAAGTTTATGCCCGGGAGTCACGGCGCGGATGTGGAAATTAGTTTTTATGATCAACAGAGCTCGCAGCGCGATTGGTTGGATTTGGCGTTTTTTATTACGGGACTCAATAAATTAATTAAACTAATGTCTTGATTGACATGGTCTTCCTTTTGATTTGATTTTCCTATGATAAACATTGGCATAAATGAAAACAAAATACGGAACGCGCGTGAAAATATTTTTGAAAAAAAGATAAATTAAATTAGTCTTTTGTTATTTCCAAAGTAATTTTTATAATTACTTAAGTACCAAATAATCACGCATCATAAAAGACATTTTAGAACCGGACTATGTAAGTAGGCGTATTTTATGCTAAAAAATTGTTTCTAGGCCAAAACTGTTTTATAGGTAGCTGAATAAGTAAATTTAATTTTCTTTTTATCATTTTCCATAGACTACCTATGTAGACTTTAAATATGGAGATACAGCGAGACAAATCTATGAGTCTCCCCCGCCCCCCTCAAAATAGAGAATCATCTGGAGCATCCTACTTAAAATAGGGCTTCGGAGGCCGAAGTACGTACAATATGTCGCTTTGGGCATGGATCTGGGAGCAGCATCATCACTTGAATGAGGAGTTGTAGAATTTAGTGAGCCCAAGTGGACTTCGTGCCCTGGTCTCCATAACACTCATATATACTTATGTCTATTTCAGTTTAGATTAGGTACATTATTTCTAAAAGGCGCGGCATTATCTTGCTATTATTTGAAAGTGTAAACGACATTAGGCGCCTATTTCCAGATGCCTTATGTCATTGAGCTTTACGCAATCTCCGCGCAAAGAAGGCTGAATGAATAAAACCTGAACCAGGCCCCCTTCCCAAGCGATTCGGCGGAACGCCCCAGAGTTTTAGTGGGTAGGCCCCCCACTAGCATGGGGGGAGAGTCCCGGGGGTTGAAGTGGATATGTGATCCACTTCAACCCCCGGGTGATACTTATGCGTAAGGCATTGAAATAAAAAAGGTACCTACTACTTAGGTACATAATAAAGTTATTCAAACATTCAGCCACCATACTCAGTGGCGGATTTACCCTAAGGCCCAGTAGGCTCGGGCCTAGGGCGGCCAGATATTAGAGGCGGCCAATAGTGTTAAAAATTAAGTGATAACGCGTTAGTACTGAGAATTATGGCCTCGGGCCTAGGGCGGCCAAGACTGTAAATCCGCCACTGATCATACTTACTTACTTACTAATAATATAAACGCAAAAGTTTATACGTAAACTACGACTTGATGACTGACTTGGCAGCGTTCATGTAAAATTTCTTTTGCGCTGTGACTTCGATGTGTCAATCAATTTGTTAATTAAAGTTCTGGGTCGCCAAGAACAACTGTCTAATTAGATTACAAGTGCAGACTGATTAAACCAGTAGTCTTGCCAAAATTACAATCTGACACGAGTTTTCATTTTTTATTAGCGGTACTAAGTTTTTTCATGCATGCATTTAAAACCACTGCTAAGTTATAGTATGATTGTGAATACTGTTAATTTGTAATCTATCGCGAGATTGAACACAAACGATAAATTTTATTGTGAAAGTGACATATCTTTATCTGTATAAATCTTTTACCTACTTACATGAAGTGCAGCTTGTTTATCCAATTTAATTTGTAATACTTAGTCTGTATAAGCGACGAGGCTGATTTGGCTGAAAATGGTTACAGGGGCTAACTGCCCCTTTGACTTACCCTACCGCTTCGGGGATTACGGGCGTGATTTTATGTACGGTCTTGGCACTATTTGAAGAGTAACTCCTGATTTTAACTGAATTAGGTATTTTGTTGAAAACTAAAGAAGGAATTTCTTGTTCATTTCAAACCTCACTATCCTTATTATTCTCTACATTCTATGCAAACATACTACCTATATCTACTTATTATAAATGCGAAGTACCTAATTATTATCAGTCTGTCTGTCTTACCGATTGCGATGAAATTTAGCATTCCTCAAGCTTGAACTTTGTAATTGTTTTTTTAGCATAGGAACACTAATCTTTTTTTGATGACCGATACGATAAAATTCGTTTCATCTGAAATACTTCCCAACCAACTGTTCGACTATCTGAATCATCTTTTGTCCTCGACTCATCCATGTGTGTTTATTTTGCTACCAAATTCAATTTGAAATGAAACTCTTAAAGTTATTTGTAATTTAAAAACTAGTTGTAACGGACGGGTTTTTTCCTCGATGCATTTCTATCAATCCATCTGTGTTTTTGCTATTAAAATCAAATTCAAATGAAACTCTAAAGTTCATTAAAATGAAAAATAGTTGTAAACCTCATGATTTCTCCGTATTTTCTGTGAAAATGAGACGTTCTTCCGGATTAAACGATAGCCTATGTTACTCTCCAGTTCTACAGCTATTACTGTACCATAAGATGATATAAATTCTTTACTTCGTTGCTACGTGAAAGAAGAACAAACAAACACATTTTCACATTTATAACATTATTATGGATATCTTCAGTACTAGTTCCAAAGTACATTATGCAGTTCCAACCACGATACGAACTCGAAAGTTTTATTGGCGATCGGGCGTAACGCGCTCGGCATCCGGCGCGCAAGCCAACTCGCCGGGAATAGAACCGGCGACCCGTCGCTTCGAATTAGCGGGAACCGTCGAAAAACCCGGCTGCTGCCAGCGGGAGCGGACCACGGATCAGTTGGAATAGGGTTCCGTATAAGAAAATGGAGTAGGTATCAATTTTCTTTATGGATTTCTAGATTAAAACATATGAGTTGCTCTAGACCTAGGCTGCCCAAGTCTAGGCCGCAGGGTAATACAGTGTCTGTGGCCGAATTTGTTAGCCCCATTTAACGCGACAATAATTTTCAAAGATGAATTAATTTTCATTCAAAAATAAAAGCCAATGACCCGCTATTAGGATGGGTTTTTGAAGCGTCGATGTTGGTCGACTAAAAACGCTGAGCTTTCATCAAAACGCTAGTCTAAGAATGACTTAGATTTAGATATCCGATCTTAAGGAAAGAAATTTCAGTCTTACTATACTATCTATACCTAAGATTAGGTACAGGTAAGGACTTTTACACGAAAGCCCGAACATTCTCTAAAATATCTACCACATTGTCCAAAGAGTGGCCAAGTTGCAATATATCTAGACTGCATTATTTTATTTGACCATGTTGCTGTTGAGACGACTAACCCCTTTAATATGATGTATCTATAATAATCTATATGTCTCTTCTTTATTTATCTCAGAGTTTTCTTAAATACAATAAAGCTTAAAAGCTTTTTCAAACAAAACTAACATGTTATCTTAATACCCGAAATAATAAGTGAATTCCCTTAACCCTGTTATGTTTATTTCAAATACCTATATCTGAAATCAAGCCATATATTCCAAAAATTAGTTGGTAACAAGTTTGCTCCAAAATAATTTCTCATAAACATTGTAAAGAACAGAAAAGTTTATTCGAAGCAGCAAAATCTTCAAAGCTGGCCAGTATATCAGCAAAGCTGTAGAATAATTTCGTCGGAGGAATAAAATTAAATAAATAAACCGTTCTATATTCAAAAGCAAACGCGCAAAACCGTCATGGCGGCCATAATTGGGGGTGACAGTTGTCGGCGGGGAGCGCGCGCGCGGCTCGTTTGCGCCTGCGCGTAACGAGAACCAACCGAGTCTCATCTTGTTCTTTGATTATAATATAAACAGATCGACATTAAAGCAAATGTAATTCAATTTGTGTTTGTAACGGTGCCAATATAGTCGTCAACGTACCCGGTTCGTTTACCAATTTTTCACTTACCTACTCGTAGATGTAATGCCAGTATGTAAGAAGTAATTTTCCCGACAATCTTGAATTGTTTCATGTGTTGTTAAAGTTTTAAATAAGAATGACGATTAGCTTGTAAACCAACTTTTGCGTTCCATAATCGTTTCGTTTAAAAATCAGGGTACATACCTACTTATGTAAATAATCAAGGTATATACATAAATCGTCTCTAGATCTTAGGTTGGCCACGCATGGTGTTGCATTGCAAATGTATACGGGTCAGTGTTATAACCATCAAGCTATGTATGTATAGTGGAAGCCAGTCAATGTATCTTCATAAAAACTGTTGGAGCGAAGGTCAGTGGTTAGAGGACACCAATTCCCACCGATTGAACCCCCGTGTATATACGATTTTTGTACTTTTCGTGATATGACCATTTTTGTAAAGTGGTTTTAGTTAAACTTTTTTTGTATTAAGATTATTTTGTGTGATGTTTAAACGTTCAAGGAACAGCAAGTTAGTCAAACAACATATTACAAAAAAAATATTTGTCTTGGGTTAGATGGAAAATAGCTACAAAGTTGTGACCAAGCAATTAGCTCGTCGTCTACATACCGCCAAATGACCCCATTGTGCCAAATGACAGCCATAACGTACCTAGCTCATTTACATTGAAATTAAACATCAGCCTTGTTTTACAGACACAAAAACTGCAATCATTAATTAGTTTCTATGCGTACTCCACCTAAACATCTTCATTAGATGTTGTGTCCGAACAAAAAGTAACAACTTTTCTGGATCATAAATCAAACGCGCTCCCGTTTAAGGGCTACGGCGTCGTCACGGTGTGGTCTATTGGCAACATGTTTATCTTCCTCTTGCAGTCCCAATAACCCGTGTAAGAATACATTTGTCACGTATCATCCGGTGCGGTGGCCATGGTACCGCTGGTTTACGGACTGGTCGGTCTGCTAGGAGAGATTTTGTATGAAACAATTAGCGAATCGATTTGCAACCGAATCCCAAATTGTCTTATAAATAAAAATTGGTTTGACTACTTTTTTTACAAGCTTTTATTTAACTTGCAATGTAGGTAGGTATGTATGTTTGACCGGGTGAATTCTTGCAAGTTAAATTTGATCCATCTTCCGGTTACCGATTGAGCTGAAAGCAGTATTGTGTATGCGTTTCTTTCTTTTCTTCAGTAGACCAATAACTATCCGTTCGTATCCTGACAAAATTGTGACATAAAAATTTAGGAAGTTACAAAAATCCTGAAAACTACTTATATTTGAAGTAAGTATTTAAATCAATATATGTATATAAAAATCAATGCCACTTTTCGTTGTTATTTTATAACTCAAGAACGGGGTCACCTATCCAAACCAAATGGCTTTAGGCTTTGTTCGGACTATTTAGTAGATGGTTTATGTGAAGTTTGCACAAAATCGGTAGAGCGGTTCTTTATTTATCACTTTATAGGTAGCGAAGCACGTACCGGGCCGCTAGTTTAATTCTAAAAATATGCATTAGCTAAATAGTATGTGAGTTCTATAGTTAACTCATACTTTCCGCCGATCCGGATATTTTCTAGACGACAGTGACAATGGTAAATTATTCATACTTTTTCAGTCCACAATCATCCCAAACTCATAGCCACCTCGTTGCGCACACGCACCACAATTACGGCGCGTCAGTGCGACCATCCGTCATGTCGCAGGGCGAGGCGCCCCGGCGATTAATTAACGCACCGTTTTAGCGCGCAAGAAAAATGCCCAAAACACACGATTAACGCACGCAAATAGAATAATTGGTGACGGATCGGGCGCGCGATTCGTTCGGCGTTTATGGGAATATTATTTTTGTGTAAGCTATTCTGGAATCTGGAGCCGGGAAAGTCGGACAGATGTGTTGGTTATGAGCAAAAATCTACACGGGACGGATGTATTAAGTAAAACATATATATGTCTAATAATGGTTAGACATAGCTTACACCCAATTGCGACTTTAACATCAGTGTTACTATGGATTTAGTACTTCAATCATCAAATATTAGCTTGTTTACGCATAGCAATACCCAGTATCTGTAGGAATAGAGTGTTTCATTTAATCAGTTAACCACCTTTTATACCAGGTGGTTAACTGATTAAATGGAAGAACCTCGCTGATGATAATATATTGCCCGCGTTTAGATTAGGTACTCTATGCTACGCCACTGGCGATACCGTTTCTCAAATGGCCGTAGATCATTTATTCTAAATATGTAATAATTAAGTAAATCAACAAAAACGGGAACAAAATCAAGACACATCTATTTGTACATGCTTCCCTACTTGAATGTAGCCTAATAATTCTTAGGTTATTGTAATGTTGATACTTAATAATGAGGGTTTTAAAAAATCAAAAATCCGCCAGATGGCACGAGAGAGTCTCGTGGCTCATTGTCACTATTGGCTCTTTGTTGACAGGACCCTTCATTTTGTGATACTTACCCATGAATAGAGTGACAAGACCGTACGTCACAGCTACGCCATCTTTTAGATATTGTAATTCAAAAAACCCTAATTAACAGGTAATAGTTAAAGTAAATTGCTCAACTGCGAATAACAAGATTTGCATTTACAAGTTACCTTACTGAGATCATCCTTAATTTGGACATAAAGAGAGGAAGCAGTGCAATTCATAACCAAATAAAGCTACAAAACGATTCTCTAACAAACCCCCAACGAAGACGTCGCAAAAGTTTAATGGGAAAAAGTTAATTGGTGCTGATATCCATCATTTTGGGGTCACGGCTCATCGCTATGCTTTCCGCGTTGCCGTCGGCAAATTAATGAATTCCGTGGTCGGCGGGCCGTGCGATTTGCGACACGAGTCCTTCCGGGCGCGCCGGGAAGCTGGAATGCGTATGCGCAGCGAACTTTTTGCAATCGTTGTTTCGTTACCTTTTTAAGGAAATAAAAAATGTGGCAAATAAAAATTAAATCAAATAAGTCTAATACTGGACGTTTTTTACTTTGAACTTTTCTGGTGGTATAAGTAAGTAAGTAGATACCTATATAGCTATGAGCATAATCGCAGCAGTTAGTAAATATAAATGATGTCCTCCTCCTAACCGATATCGGTCACGGCGGCCAATCTCAACGAGGATTAGCCATCCTGCGCAGGATATATTATAGTGCACAAGTGTGTGCGCAAACACAGGTGCACTCTCTGTTCCTTCACACATAGTCCGGTGAAATAGCAATTCGGTAGGTAAATCTCGCTCCCATTCCAAATCAATCATCATCCAATCAACATTCATAATTGATAATGTTACTGGTGTAGGTAGATTCCAGAAAAGTTCCTGATTACATACAATCAGAATCAACCTGAATAGGACCATTAGAATATGGTATGGAATAAAAACAGAATGCAAAATCTATTGCATAGTTCTTAGACCTCTAGCAAGTTTCTAGCAGAGAATTGAAAAACACCCATAAATAAATAAAGAAAAAACATATCCGAGTTTATTAAAAGGGCACAGCTCATTAGCGAACAGTCCCCTGTTGACGTGTGCAGCAAATGAATGGTCTTACCCGGCGGCGGGGCGTGCGGTCTGCAAACTGCGTGCTTCCGGAGAAACCACCACTAGATTGGGATTGACTTACATCCACATGGATAGAGGCGCCAAATTTATTTCTAGACATGAAAAGAGAAATTTCAAAACAGTAACACATAAAAGTACAAACATTGATACTACATATTATATAATCATAATATTTACATAAATATAATGTAATAATTTCCTTTGATTTTTAATATGTTTCACAATTCCTATTGAAATACTTGTAAGTACTACCAACAAGGCCCATATTACTGGAAATAATACTGACGGTAAGGCCTGGAAGGCCCATATGTTTGAAAACATTGCTGTAAACCTGTATTTGTTTACGGAAAACTATTAATAAATATAAGCATCACTAATTTTTCCATTATCAGTTCTGATTTTTTTTAAAACTGCAAATTCTGTTAAAAAAAATGTATAAGTTAATCAGTAATAATATAATTTCCAATACTTTTTCAAAGTCAAAGTCAATATATTCTTTATTTATATAGGTTTCAAAGAAACACTTATAAATCGTCAAAAACAGTTAGAGATATAATTCTATTACCGGTTCGGAATGTTGCATCTATCTAAAAGAATCCGGCAAGAAACTCTGTAGTTACTCTTTTCAATAACAGTATTAATAAAGTTGTATGAATCATATTTAACTATGAACCGTGTTTCAAAGAGGGCCTGGTGTAAAATAAAAAAATAAAAATGTATAATTACAAGGAAAAAAAAATAGACCAGAGCAGATTTCATTTCTGTTACAAATACACCGATTCACCGTTGATAAAAAAAAACAAATTATGCATTTATTTTTTATCTGGAAATAACGAAACTACCATCCATCTGCACGCTTCGATCACAGATCTGCAGCCGTACTACAACACAAGACGGACGTGTAAACTTAAAGTCTCAGGGGACTGACACGATGACATGAGGCGCACAAAATGTGGTAAAACGATGTTAGAACACTGACACGTACTTAAGAGGGCAGGTCGCAGATAAACCGATAAAAAGTGTCAAAGCTAACCAGACCGTTCGAAAAGTTTACGAGGTATTTTTAAACTTTACTGACGGCGTGTTTTGAATTAAAATTGTCGCCCACGGATGTCATAGATACTGTATACAAATTTTTGACAAATGTGCTGGTACAAATATATTAAATATGTAGATTTGTTTACTTACTTTCTTGTGCAATCCAAATATTTTTATAGGGTTTGAACAATGAGTGCATAGGGGTAGGTTATAAGTACTCATAATTCAGATCCTAAACACTTTTCCAAAGCGTTAATAACGTAATATGTATTGTTTACTTTTTTATAGATATAAAATATCTTCATATAATTATATTATACTTTTCTGAGTTTAATCATTTTTAAAAACTTACATTATATTATTTGGGAACCTATATACCTACCCATTATTGCACCATGCGTATTAAATAAACATAGAGCCATACATACTAACATAATAAAGATAGAACAGACATTATATTTACGGACGCCATATGACTAATACATATAACTCAACAAACTAGCATCAGTACCGAAAAAAATATTGTCTAAGATAAAAAAATAAAAAACCCAATTTAATTATTATGAAAAACCATTCGCAGCACCAAAGCAAATTATCTGATAAAGTGATATTTCCTCAGGAAATAGGTAATTTGGGTAATTTGTAGCGAAGATAATAAAATCCACTTAATTCAAAACAAGCCGCGGCTCTCCAGAGGTGTTAAAAATATTCCTTTTTAACTTTTTTATGGTTCTTTCTTTTTACCATTTTATCTCTTAGACTACTGCTTGAGTGCCCGTCAGCTTTTATCAACGTTTCACCACATCTTGACACTCTTTTTTGGTACAGCATCCTCTGATATACTTAAGTGGTGTATACGTTTTTATAATAATTTGCTAAAGACATTAAAAAAATGTCTAAAAATACATGTTAGAAACATTTTAGAACGAATCACGTTAATGAGTGTAGGTACATGCTAGCTGGGCGAGCAAAGCAAAATAATAACTTTTAAGAGGATAGGACTTTCCTTATTTTTAATGCATTAAAATTACCTCTTCCGCATATTTAGGTACTGAAAATTACTAAAAAAAAGAAAGCATAACGCCTGCAAAACTTGAGATTGTCGGCACTAAACAACATTTTCAGATCGACGTGTGTAAAAAAGTCGAGGTTGTCGGCACCAAACAACATTTTCAGATCGACATGTGTAAAAAAGTCAAATGAAAGAATCATTTACGGCTAGCGTAACCGAATCCGGTGCGTTTGAGCGTTTCGGCGAATCTCCGCGGCGACCACCCTGCGCCCGCGCCGGTTTCAGTTTCAGCTCGGCTGTCAGCGGGCGCCCACACCGTGACCTGTCAACTTTGACGTACCTAGACAACTATGACGGAGTGACTCACGAGGCACTCATTTGAATTGGCTTTCTGTGGTGACGACTTTTTTAGATCAAAAGTAAATTCCTTTTAAACATTTAAGTAAATAAAATTTGAACATTGAAGTCTAAGTGGTCGGAAGAATTAGTAAAAACTTTTATAACTTTTATTGGCATTCTGAGTTTTGAATTATAAGCTTATAACTTTCAAATCCTATCCATGTTTTTTTTTGTTATTTGAAAATATGAATCAAGGCAATTTATAGTTATAGCTATTCCTTTTTTAAATAGTTCAGAACCCTTTCACGTTTTACAGCATTTAAAAACGGCTTTTCGACGGACTAAAAAATGTCTTAAAAAAGATCCTTCTAAAGACATATGTATTTATCTGTACGTCCACGACATGACACTCCAAGCTCTGTCTCAAATTCTCTGTCCCTCACCAAAATACAGACATTACTGCTGGTACTGGATCGCAATAAATCTGGCTGATCATCGGCTGAGCGCTCAGCGATTTCAAAGAGTCGAAATTTGTCCCGGCGATATTTACGACGGTAAGCGCAATTCGCTCAGATCAAAGACTTGCAGCCCCAACGGGATGGTGCATTGAATGACAGTGAAGCACCTTCACCTAATTTTGACTAAGCTGCTATAAAAATAAAAAATATAGCCCAAATAAGATTACTATTTGTAGTGTTAGTTCTAATAGTTTACAAGAAGTACATTTGTTGTAAATAATTTTCTGTTAGTTTGCGAATTGACATGCATGCAAGTGACCATTTGTGACATATTGGGTTAAAAATATACAAATTTGAAATGCCCGAGTGTTACAGTCTTACATTGTAGATGCATAGGACAATACTCATCAACTTAAATACATCTATAAAATTTAGATTAGATAGTATTAAATAATATCATTACACAATTGATTCCAATTTACTTAATTCTAAATGTTTTATATATAACCTGATCCATTAAGACGTCGTAGTATTAGTAAAAAACATTAACTGTCGGAATAAATTCTAGTTACTAATTATTTCGCCGGTCGTACTACGTACCTACCGCGTAACTACTAACACTTGATGATAAAATCTAACTTTGACATAAATAATTAAAATAATATTTGAAAATTAGGCCTTATGGTCCTGTGTTAGGCAGTATTGCAGTATCACCGGCGATTTATTTTATTATTTAGATTTGATCGGTATTTGTTTTGTCTTGAAATTTTGTCATCGCACGCGCTCAATTCAGACCACGATCTCTCCTAGCCGACTTACTTCACTGTTCTACGCCGACTGTGCCGCTTACCGTCGTCATGTGTTCAAACATGGAGGTCGGGCCGCTCCTTGGGGAGCGCTTAAAAAAACCAAGCTTGTATGTTTTGTAAATAATATTTTAGTGCCGCCCTTGTGAAGTGAAGCGCCGATGCTCCCAGTTACAGTAGTTTCTTTTTTGCGCCACAATACGGTCGTAGTGCGATGTGATGTTCTGCGAATGAGTCGCTTATCAATTCTTTTGAAGTGGGTCGTTAGTAATACAATAAAATTGTGATTTACTTCTAACCGCTGTACGCGATTTCGTCCGCGCGTAATTCAACAGCAAAAATCAATAAATTTGAGTAAGGAGCCGAGCAGCTTTCAGTCAGTGAAAGTTCATAATCAAAAAACCCAACGCCCGAAACACCATTAGTCGCCTTCTACGATATCCTGGGCACAGAACAAACCCACCACTTCCCATGGCTACTTCGACGATATTGTCTTTCTGGCCTATCCTGGGTAAGGAACAGTTGGTGTAACATAAGGTACAAAAAATACGCAAGTACGCTTTGGCATATTTTTATTAAGTTTTATATAAACGATGTTAATTTATAAAGCAGTCTATTTCTTCTCGTCCCAAGCGCCGGGGCAGTTGTAGTGCCTGTTGATACGGAGCCAGTCCTTGTCCGTGATGAACAAGCGCTGACCCATGGTTCCCTCATGTTCCTGGGTAAATAAGAGATCATTTTAAATAGACTAATTCGTGAAAATTTTATTTTTATATGCTTCTAGAAAAATGGGTATGCAATTTGAGAATTCATTTAATTTATATTATTTATTATTATTATATACCCATTTGTTATATAAATCTATATACAATGGCAAACTTTTGTAATTAAACGACCAAGACCAAGTTCCTAAATAATAGACAGGCGTATATTATTCTAATAATGGAACGTTAGTACAGCCAAATAAGAGGTTGAACCTCGGAATTTAAGGTGCTAAAAACTGTCTCAAAAGTAGGAGACTTTTGAGACAAATAAGTCCAGGGGCCCAAAAATCGGTTTATTTATTATGACTGAATTATATTCGCACAGGCGCGGTTCCACCTTCAAATAAGGTTATAGGAATCGTTATCCGAAACATACCTATAGTTTCATACCTATATATATTTTTTTTCCATTTATATCTCCAATCAGTCTATTTCAACTATAAGCGGATGTGTAGAGTGCTTCATGGCGTGAAGTATACGTCTTCCAGTGAAGATCGCCACTACATCAAGGTACAGGCTTATAACCCCGTTGTCTTAGTTCAGCTCAAGTATATTTTTATACATGAGGCGTCTTGTGTGTAAGTTGTGTAACCAATTCTTTAGCAAGCTGTATTACTTAATGCGGAAGCTTTTTTTACTTTTAACATTAATTTTGTGGGGCAAGCAGTACTGAAATACGTCACACATCTCGTAAAAGAAACTATCGTTTCTCACGCTTTCGAGTTGATGATTTTTTTTTTATTAGTTGACAACAAAAATATTTTAATTAAAAAAAAGATAACTCGCATGATTTGATAGTACTACTAAAGCTAAATCATTCTGCTGCGGGAAAATAACCACTAAAATGTCGCGGTGTAAAAATAAAGAGTATTTTGACTTTGAATTTTATAACGCTTCTGCTAATAAATAAATAAATAAATAAAAGAGTCAGTATGAGCTGCTCGTGTGTACTGAGTGTCAAGTTAAGATTATTAATTGTGACAGCGATACCACGAAGTCTTCCGAGGCTTTTTGTTCCTCGTCATGGCGGCACTGACCTGCAGAGGGACGATGGTGGCCTCCCCGTTGCTGCTGAAGGCAAACGGCCCGTAGTGCAGGCAGCTCACGAAGTCGTACTCCACGCCCAGGTTGTCCACCTGGCTGTCCGAGTAGATGTCGAAGTTGTGCTCCGTGCCTGAATGATGACGAAACGGTGAGAGGGTGTAGTAGATAGGAGAAACATATTGTGATCTAAAACTATTTAGATATTATATAGCAGTATAGTAATGTAAAAAAGGTTAACAAAAATAATCGCTACTCAAACTTTTAAAGGAAATTAGGAATATATGTTAGGCACATAGATTTAGAATTTTTTGCCTAAATCTATGGTTAGGCATATAGTTATTATTGACATAAGCTTTTCCCCCCACCACAAGGAAATAGAACACGGGGTTCCCTATTTCTGACAAAAAAATCCTACACTACTTGTGGCTATTTTAAAACCGTATTTCGTGTTTTGACTAAGATCAGCCTATAGTCAAACTTTATCTATAATAAATAATAATAATAAATTATTATTTATTATTTTAAAACCCTATTTCGTGTTTTGACTAAGATCAGCCTATAGTCAAACTTTATCTTTTAATAATGTTATGTACTTATGTATGTATTTTATAATGAGTACTCATAGTTGGCTAAACTATTGACTTTAGGGTTGACATGAATTGGAAAAACTGCAGACTGTCCCAAAGAAGGGTCATGTATATTCTTTTTCAGATTGTATTCTACCTAAACAATCAAATCCGCGGACGTGAACCCTGAAGAATCCGCAGACGTGAAATATTGAAGAATTTACGTACATATTTATCTATTGCTTAACCTACCAGGCCTTAAGTTCTCCTGCACGATCTTGACGTAGTTGTCCCTGTCGTAAGTGGACTGCATGTGCAGGAAGCCAAGGATGTGCATCCACTCGTGCACGATGGTGGCGTGACGGAAGCACCCCACGCCGGGCACGTTGCGCGCCAGGTTCAGAGTGTGCACGCCACGCGACTCCCAGTAGCCGACGTGGGCAAAGCAGCCGCCAGAGGAACCCTGGATGAAGAAGTGGTTCCTAAATTTATGACTAGGGAATATTAAGTCAGACTCTGAACAAAATCGAAAGCTTATAGACACAAATTCTTAGAAATGAATTGTCTATAAGACATTTAAACCGGAGCAATAAGTTTTTCAATAAAAAAAACAGAATTTGTGTTACGGATTTCAGAATCAACAGTGGTCATACAAATATATATTGAAATATTAGATATTAACAGCTAGACATAGAACAAACACAAGTATTCATCAATATTTGTCCTGGGTGAAGATCGAACCCACAACTCCTGGCGCATAGGACACTACCGAATGCGCCATCGAGCTAGTCAAAATAACGAGTTTATGGTTGGATGGTTTATCAGCATTATGTGACTTACAGTCAATTTGACGTAGACGGTGTCCTCTGGGTCGCGGTAGCGGAACTTCACGCATGTGTGCTTCTCGATGTCCCTGATGCCTTCCCAGATGGACTCCTGCTGAATAGGTCCTGAAAACGTTATCTTATTAAACTTATAGTTAAATATATAAGAAATTAAGCCTACATATAAATTCTAAACATTCACTAATAAATATGTACATTTATTTAAGCTGAGGGTTGCCTTATGCTCCCAACATTCTTTGTTTGCGCTTTCCGTGGCAACCTGTAATTAAGGCCGCAACAACTTTTGTATTCCACTCATTCTGTAATTTTTAGCTTTTGAGGTGTATGATTTTGTTGGTTGTCTAAATAAATTGGCTTGACTGGCCCGTTGGTCGAGTGGTCAGAGACCCTGGCCACGAAACCAAGGGTCGCGGTTTCGAATCCCGCTGTACTTCAGTCATGGATGTTTATAAAAGTATTTAAATATGTCTATCCGTTCACCTAGTATCCATACATAGCACAAGCACAAGCTTAGTTTGGGACTAGGGAATTGGTGTGTCAGTCTGGAGAGAATTTATTATTATTTTAAATAATTAAATAACAAAAACACACTTTTTAAAAGTAGATTTGCTAATATGCATTAATTTAAAACAGTAAAAGTCGAGCCTGAACTGAATACCTGCCATTTTGTGCCCTTCGTTTGTTTTGTACATTAGTGACCATTTAGATTGTTCATGTTTTTATTATATTGTTTATGTCATTATAAGTAATGGTTGTTACAACAGTTTTTAAAATCCTATGTTGGTTTGGGATTTAAAAAGAATATGCCAACTGTGTTCCTTGTCCAGCATGTCACAAAAGCGACTATATTGGGTTTTGGGTATGTTATTGTTTAAGCGACGAGCTAGCCACTTGTCACTACTTTTTCACAAATTTACATCCCAGTTTAATTTTTGGCTATATGTGGTTAAAGGGACTTGGTTGTGAAAAATAAATAAAAATATTTGTAAGTTAATTTTAAGAGCTGTGGAATTTGATTAAGTATTAAAATAAAATAAAATTAGTTGTAACATAGCGCTATAAAAAGAAGAAGGAAAATATTAAGATGAGAAAAAAAACGTATAGGTACACGAAAGTACATTATTTTTTTTTAGAAGAATGAATAAATAGCGTCGACTGTGCGATGTCTTGTACACGTATACAAGTAGAGCCACAGGCTGAAGTTTGTAAGTTACAATCAAGTACGTATTCATCATTCATTGCATTAACAAGTAGGCACACATTCACATAAAGATGATGAACAGTTAAGTAATCAGATGCATCATTAGTAATAATAAAAATTACTACATATTTTTTTTTTGCTATCTGTAACAATGTAGATAAGATATTTAATTAATGCTCGAGTACGTAATTAATCGGTTATTGTTTTTGTTTATCATTGTTAATATTCCATGATGACAAAATCACTTCTAAACGTTTAATCACTGTGTAATAACAAAGAAATGATAAGTCCTGATTGGTCATCAATATTTCTGTTCATCAGTTTCAGTTCAGTTGTCTCGTTCATCTCAAATTGAACATATGTTCCAACGTACCGAACTCTTCCTCTCCGAACTCCCAAACGACCGTGTCATTAGGCCACTTAGTGTACGGCAGGGTATACGCGTTGCGGCCCATTGCGTACTGCATCAGCATGTCCTCGATCAGGTGGTCGTCTAGGAGTATGTCGCCCTGGTACTTGTCGTTCTCTTCCGGGTTGTAGTGCGGGCCCTGGGCTTGGGCGGAGACGCGACCGTCGCCATCTAACCGAAGAAGAAGTGCTTAATTAATGTCAGATAGTATCTCATACCTTTGTTAGGGTTATTGGTAAGGTTCGAAATTGAGACCCGATATGAATATCTATTTCATTAACAACAATATCGGTCCCGTGACAGGAATCTAACCTACACTCAAAAAAATTAAAGTCGTAAAGCGTATATAGGTTATGCCCACATACCACAGGTCAATTACAAACAACGACACAAGCTGCCGGAAAAAAAATGAATTTATAGTCACTTTCTGTTAGTTTTTAGAAATTACTTATGGAGTTACAACTGTAATTTTTAAACTATTTTTACATGAATTATTTAATAGAGCGTAACTATATTTGAAGCTAATTTCATATGACTAATTTTGCACACTTCTTAGCTCATGCACAAAAGCTTTAAGTTATAAAAATCTTGTATTTTTTTAATTTAACGCGAACGAAGACTCGGGTTTCTTCACTCATTTCATAATTGCACGCATAACATCAAGTTGGTACAGCTGGTATATTAAATAAACAATAGTTAATACTTGACTTTGAAGAGGTACTTACTTTCCCTAGTGCTCTCCAAGAAGTGTCTGAACAGTTCAATCTCCTCTTTAGTCCTCACGAACGCCGGGGTAGCCAAGGCCGACGCCGCCAAAGTGACGGCTAGAAGTGAACGTAGCATCATGGTGGTTAAACTTCTACTACAAAGCTGAGAGACCGCTTCACTTAAATAATCTCTGTTATCAGGAGATTTTAATTGTTTCGACAACTAGGTATATAGAAATGCTGAGGTCATTGTCGATATTGGGTTTTAGTTTGAAGACAATATGGCGTATTATTCACATCAGATCAATTAAGTTTGGATTGATTAGATCTTTGGTGATTATGAGATTGGGTTTTTTGGTGTGACTACACTGTTTACCCTGGCTTCGAACGGGTTGTTTTGACTAATTTAGCCATCGGTAATATTAAGGTAAAACGGTGAATTCTGATTTCAAAATTATTACACATTTTTATAAACGATAAACGAATTTAATTATCTATTGTAATTGACAGGCTCGTTGGTCGAGTGGTCAGAGACCCTAGCCACGATATCGTTGGTTCGAATCCCGCTAGGGGCAAATGTTTCGTGTGATGAACATGGACATTTGAGGATGTTGAGAAACGTATTTTAAGTATGTCTATCCGTTCACCTAGTATTCATAGTACAATCTTATAAGATTAGTTTGGAACTAGAGAATTGGTGTGTCAGTCTAGAAAATTATTTATTAATAAATAAATATGTTGTATTTGGTTTTTAATCGATTTAAAAACTGAAAAACCTCATATCTTTTTTCCATGTGAACCGCTTTTTATATATTTTTTAATTTGTTAACTAGACTTTAGAATATTGACTTTTTTACTTGAATTTTCTTAATAATACATATCTGTATATAATTACAGAATGTTAATTGACATTTGCTTATTAATTTGTAATTGTAAAGACTATTAAAACAACTAAGTGGTTACAGATTATCATGATAGTTATAGACAGATTAACCCTGTACGAAGCAGTAAATAGTGACGTTAGTCGATGTTAGTCGATGCGATACGAATAAGGATCTGTCTCATTGGGATGGTGGAGGTCATTGCCGTAGTGGCAATATTACCTGCGTTTGGTATCAAGCTATGTTCGTGACGGTCTATCGTTTGATGGGTAACCTAAACTAAAGTCGTCAGATCTCGACAAGCTCGATGGCGCATTCGGTAGTGACCCTGCCCCATGCATCAAGAGTTGTGGGTTCGATTCCCACCCAGGACAAACATTCGTATGATGAATACTTGTGTTTGTTCTGTGTCTGGGCGTTAATATCCAATATTTAAGTATATATTTGTAATACCACTGTTGGTTCTGATATCCGTAACACAAGTGCTTAAGCTACTTACTTCGAAGTCAGATCAATGTATGTGATGTCGTTAAATATTATTATGTAGTTTCAGAAATCTGTAGTAAGCCACTCCAGAAGCGAATGAAGATAATCCAAGTGGACGCACCAGATGAAGATGTTTTAAAAATGACATCAGCATTCGGATTTCAGAGACGCCCCTCAGTGGCAGCCTTAGGTAGGGGTGTCGAGCATCGCAACGACCCACCAGGGCCTCCCCTTTGTAGTGGCCTCGCATTCTGCAATAATCATAGCAGGAATCATTCAGTGGGTTTAACGTAAAAACCTAGTCGAGATTAATTATTTGTCCCATGTTGGTCTGGGACTTGAAAAAGAATGTGCCAATCGTGGTCCTTGCCTGGCATGTCGTAAAAGGCGACTAATGGTTTACGGGCTTTTGGGTATGTGACTGAGTAGGCGACGAGCTAGCCACTTGTCACTCCTTTTCCACAGCTTTCCATCCAACCCAGCCCACTGTCCCATGTTGTCTGGGATTTAAAAAGAATATGCCAACTGTAGTTCTTGCCTAACATGTCGTAAAATGCGACTAATGGTAGGTATATCGGGTTTTGGGTGTGTGATTGTGTAGGCGACAGGTTAGCCGCTTGTCACTGCTTTTTCACAATTTACCATCTAACTCAGCCCGGCTTTATTTTTGGCTGAATGTAGTTGAAGGGGCCTACTGTTCCTTTGACTCTGCCTACCCCTTCGGGGATTATGGGCGTGATGTTATGTTATGTTATGTGTGTGAGGTTAATTATACATATATGTTTATAAAATTTTTGGTCTACTTTAAGTTAATTTAACAAGCTTTATACTTCACGTAAGTATTCGTAAGTATTAGTATTGCAGCTTATCACTTAAGTGTAATACTTACAGTAGGTACTTAGTTACATATTTTCACACGAAGATCAATTTATAAAGTAGGTGATCGTAATGATTTACCAATTAATCATGTCCCAATTGTTTTATCGAACCTAATCAAACGAAGCCACGTTGGACGTGCAGGACTAGTTTGAATTAGTTTTATTATAATGAAGGATTTTTTAAATCACGTATTATCAGTAATAGCAATATAAGATATAATTTATATCAAATTAAATTATCAAACTTATCAATTAAATTGACATTGACGAAATTCCGATGAAACAAACAATCAGGTACAATTGTTCTAATTTTCATTAGTAAGATTACGAAAATTACCTCCGTTATCTACGAGTAAGTAACCTACATATGAAAACGTAAATCAAAACCCATTTTTCCCCATACGAAAGAGTGTTTGGCATACTTAGTTTTAGTTTATATGGAGAAGAATGCAGAATAATACGGTAGGCATTTTGACGAATGATCAATTTAAATAAGGGAAATCATCGGATTGTACTGTTAAACAAAGTTTATGTAAGTGCTGTACCTTTTTATTTTATTAAAATAAGAACATTCAACAAAAAAAATTTTTTTTATGTTTGTTAAATGGCTGAACCATTTTTACTGGCAGATAGAGTTTGAAGGTTTAATAAAATAATTAAAATTCTGTGTAAAAGAAACAGTTTTTTTTGTGAAATTCAATGCGGACGACGTTGCATATTGCGGGCAACAACTAGTATTAAAAAGTAAGTAATGCATTGGGATTGTTCGTGTATGCTGTTTACACCCAATTTATTTTTATTGCCATAAAAATAAATTGTGTGTCCCGTGTTGGTCTCAGACTTAAAAATAAAAAAATAATTTTCCAACTGTGTTTCTTACCTGGCATGTCGTAAGAGGCGACGAATGGTATATTGGGTTTTGGGTATGTGATTGTGTAGGCGGCAAGCTAGCCACTTGTCACTATTTCACATTTTTCATCTAACCTAGCCCATTGTCCGGTGTTGGTCTGGAACTTAAAAAAACGTGCCAACTGTGTTTCTTGCCTAGCATGTCGTAAAAGGCGACTAATGGCACATCGGGTTTTGGGTATGTGATAGTGTGGGCGACAAACTGGCCACTTGTCACTACTTTTTCACAATTTTTTCATCTAACCCAGCCGAGTTTTATTTTTAGCTGAATGTGGTTGAAGGGGCTAGCTGTCCCTTTGACTCTGCCTACCTCTTCGGGGATTATGGGCTTGATGTTATGTATGTAAAGCAATGGAACTCACGGCTGCTATGTTATGTTATTATTTTTACGCTCTGTACCTTCGCGTCCGTAACGCTCTGTAGCAATTGCTACGAAATGCTACATGCCTACAGACGCTACGACACAAATATCGACGGTGATGTGCAGGTGGACTATTTATTGGCATTTATATATCAAAGTTGGTAAACAGGTTATTAGGTGTTAACGTAGTTTATCTTGGTTCACATGTATGTTTATACATATACTTTATTATAAACTAACTAAACTTCACGCCACCTCCCTAGGCAGATTCTATTATAGAGATATATTTATATATAGCTACTCAATTCGGAAAACAAATTGGTTAACGTTCTCTGCTCATTCTTAGTGCTCACTCAGCTAGTATGAGGCACATTATGTAGGTAAATAGTAATGACTTCACTAACCTAATCCAGCCCAGTTTTATTTTTGGCTGAATGTGGTTAAAGGGGCCTGCTGCCCCTTGACTCTGCTTACCCCTCCGGAGATTATGGATGTGATGTTATGTATGTATGTATGTACTTTACGCAAAATTGTGCACAGATAAAAAAAACATCCAATTCATTTTAACCAAGTATACTTTATTTTATTTACGCGAAATAATGTCACGGACAATATAAATCCTTGTAGAAGATGGAATAAGTTGAATATATATTTACAATAACAATATTTACATACTAGAACTATATGTAAATATTGTTATTGTAAATATATATTCAACTTATTATTAGTATGTAAATATTGTTTGTTCGTCGTATACATTCAGTTCCAAGCTCCAGGGCAGTTGTAGTGCCTGTTGACGCGGCGCCAATCAGTAACGGTGATGAACTGTTGCTGGCCCATCAATCCGAAATCATTCTGCAAAAATAGCGTGGGTTAGAAAAATCCATACAACATACAACATACTATCTCAGATACCCTGTGATACTGAAGGCTAAAGGTGGCTCAAGGCTTCAATTATTTTTGTTTCGGGAGAAATCCTTATAGGGAATGATGTTGTGGTAATGGATTAAAGATTTATTTATTTATATAATTTGCTTGGTACGGAGGGACAAAATTGAGAGAAATTCAGTACATGTAAACAACTATGAATGTATGATAATGATCTGATTTGTGTAGTGTAAATTTGTCTAGTATCTAAAAACCAGACTTAATCCAGGATCATAGTCTAAGCGCACCCCGATTAAGCACAGGACATAACGCTTGGAAAAATTTAGATTATATTCAATTCCTGCTAAAGCAGGGATGGCAAACCATTGGAAAATGTATAAATAATGAATTCTAACAGTGAAAACAGTCTCAAATAAATATATCGATCTCTTGCACAAAACCGGACGCTGTTTATGTCGACGGTACATGAAGCATCGGACCTCTCTTAACGTTTTAACCTAATTAGGTTAAAACGTTTACAGTTATTATTTTAATCGTTTATAACTTGGTCAATAAACAAGATACAAAGAAGATTCTGGCAGATTTGTTTTTTCTGTGCTAATACACTGATAAAAAAAGGACATGCATATTCTCTTTTATTACATTAAAAAAACTGTGTGCCTGTTTAAAAGGGATCGCTATCCCTGCCCTAAGGTGGAATACAAAGGGTTACTCACAAAGTTGGGTAGAAGCGTGGGCAAGCCGTTGATGCTGAACCCGTAGGGCCCGTAGTGCATATTGCTGGCGTACTCGTACGGCAGGTCCAGGTTGCTCACCACCGTGGTATCGTACTTGTCGAAGTTGTGCTCCATGCCTGCAATTAGTAAGTAGATAAATATGAGAGAACAATTAGATATGAATTAGCTGAAAGGAAACTCCGTTGTATCTTAAGCTAAGCGAATGTACACTGATGATGCCATCCATAAAGTACGTCATACGAATTTCATGATTTTTGAGCCCCCTTGTCACATCTGGTCACATTTTTTATACTTTCCCCTCCCCGGTGTGACATCACATGTCTTTCAAGTTTACGTCTAAAATTTTAAAATTATTATGATATGTTAGATTTTGAATTGCGATGTCAAGAAACTTAGGGCCCCTCCGACCCCTTGTCACACCATGTCGCATTTCGTAAACCCCCTTTAGGTGTGACGTACCTACTTTATGGAAGGCCTCTTGGAGCTTTGATGCCTCTAATGTTATGAACGCTCATAACATGCGGCGATTGTTTATCATCATCATATTGTATTATATTGCATCAGTCTGGCTATATGCTCTTACATTTAATATCGTTAGAATATATCTGTCCTCACCAGCCTGCATATTTTCCCACATGACTCTAACGTAGAAGTCCCTATCATGAGTCGATTGCATATGCACAAATCCGACGGCGTGCAGCCACTCGTGCACAATGATGGTGTGCAGGAAGCAGTTGTCAGCCAGGTTGAGAAGGTGCACTCCGCGGGTACTCCAGAAGCCGACGTTGGCGTAGCACCCGTCAGGAAGATTCTGAATTAGGGCATGAACTGATTAAAAGAACATGCGAAATGTGAGATAGCCACCTGTACTTTATTATAAAGTATTGTACGGTAATAAGTAAGTGAGTTCAGTATGTGATCTCTGCCTACCACCATGGGAAAAAGGCGTGACATTATGTATGTATGTATGTATTTAGGGTAATTGTGCTCTATACTTTATAAGAAAAGAAAGTAGGCGAAAATACTTTATTTCGCATAAATTGATTTCTCTGGGATTCATTGTACTTACATATAATATAAATAAACTTTTTTGTAATAATACATATACATACATAAATATATAATGTCTCGCCTTTTTCCCATGGGGGTCTTCCTTTAAAAATCAATATTTTCACCAAAAAAAAATGTGGCAACCCTACTTGTAGTGCAGATGGCAGAATGAGAGCTTCGCAGGGTCTATTGGGCGTATTTTTATAAATGAGCTTACTTTAAAGAATAGCGGCTTAGCGAGTATCGGAAAATTTGTCTCTAACACAGAACCTCCAGGTTCTGTTTGGTGTCCTTAATATCGATTACCCTACCGCTTCCGACCTACCCTGGCTTGATTGTGTTAAGCTTATTAGGTAACTCACAGTGACCCTGACGAAATTGGTCTCCCAGGGCTGGCGCACGCGGAACCGGACGCAAGTGTGGCGCTCGATATCCCTGATGCCGTTCAGGATGGCCGCGCGCTGGGCGGCATCTGGACGCGTATTATATTACATTACATATAACATCACGCTCGTAATCCCCGAAGGGATCTCTGAAGGGGTAGGCAAAGTCAAAGGGGCAGCAAGCCCCTCTAACCATATTTTTCCAAAATAAAACTGGGTTAGATGGAAAATAGTGAAAATTTAATTTAATATAATTTACTCATTAATACCGTACTAAAGTTTAAAATTAAACATTTTTCAAATGCACTGTTTAGGGGTGTAACTGGGTTCTTTAGAGGTGGGCGCCTAGGGCGGCCCAGGACGCTAGGTGATGTGCTAAATCTAGAGGATGAGGCGACAAAAACTCAAAGGCACCACTTTGTCATTTTGTTTGATCAAACGCTATGAATATAAGCCATTAGTGCACATTAATATTTTGCTGCGCATTGGACTGATTATTATTACAATGACCATATATTCATTATACTTTTGGCGACCACGCCACAAGATAGTCAAAGATTGTAGCTCCAATAATATGTAAACAGATGACGTCGATCGAACATGCAGAAACGCCATACAACCTGCATCACGCTGACGAAGTTACTATCGCCACTATGTATATACTCGTATGTTACTGGTAAGGTTGGAAGTTGGAATAAACTTAGGTTTACCCGGGTTTACTTAGTATTATCCAAGGATCTTCGGTAATGTCCAGTTAATAATGAAAATACCTTTTAATTCGGGATAACACTCATTAAATAATTCACCTAGGTGTATCCAAGGCTTACCTACTGGTTAATGTCAGATTACATACATAACATCATGCCCATATTCCCCGAAGGGGTAGGCAGAGTTAAAGAGGCAGCAGGCCCCTTTAACCACATTCAGCTAAAAATAAAGCTGGGCTGGGTTAGATGGAAAATTTGGAAAAAGTAACGACAAGTGGCCAGCCCGTCGCCTACACAATCACATACCCGAAAAACACGATATACCATCAATGTTAGATTATTTACTGAAATTACAAACCAAGGTCATAGAAAAATTTAACTATTAAAAACATAAGAGTAGAAAATACATTTTATTTTTGGCTAAATGGCCTGCTGCTCTGACTCTGCCTACCCTTTCGGGGATTATGGGCGTGATGTTATGTATGAATGTAGAAAACAATAGCTCTAAGAGCATAACACATAATAGCTTTAATAGCAAGTAGTTTATAAAAAAAATAAAGTGCCTTATGCCACGTGCTCGAAAATGACGCAAACCTAACATTACCCAGTCAGAGTTGGGTAGATCCAGGTGAGTATGGGTAAATTCCGAATAAAAATTTATTTCACTTATTATTCGAACTTTACCATAAACGTTTGGGTAATACTAAATAGCCGGGTAAACCTAGCTTTACTACATCTTCTAGCATTACCCGTTACAAATATACAATACACCGAGACGGTTAGTCGGACCTAGGTCCCAGAGCAAGCAACATCTAGCTCGGCGGTAGTACTTCCACTGGTACGAGCGCGTAGTTCGCACATATTATTGCTGAAAGAATGATAGACACACCTGAATGTATATTGAAGATGTCATCAGAAATATCAGCTTAACTGTTTTTTTTTTAATCTTACTGAAGTGTCCTTGTGCGATCTCATAGACGATGGTGTTCTGAGGCCACTTGGTGTTGGGCCAGATGTACGCCTTCCTGGAGCCGTAGCTGTCTACCATGCCCTGGACCTCCTCGTCGTCCAGCAGTATGTCGCCCTGGTACTTGCCGCTGTTCTCCCACGCCTTCGCCTTGGGGTTCAAGGCCATGCGCGACTCTAGGGTGGCGCCATCGCCTGGCGAGTACAAAATGCTAATGAGAACAAACATAATAAATATTGCCCTTAAATGTTCAACAGAATGATCGAACCAGACATTACCTACAATTATGTATATGTATGGTAGAAATGAAAGCTTGCTGACTTACACGCTGACTAATACACAACCTGAACTACTGGATCTTAAGCACAGTCGTCAGTCACATATGGTGCACTGCAAGAAAAAGGGTTTTCAGGAATTCAAACTCTGGGGGAATTAAATGGAGGTTCGAAATTTGCATCAAACAAGGTATTTATTGAAGATAGAGCTGACAAAGTCGGGGGCGGCCGCTAATAGATATATTTAAAATAGCAGCGCCCGCCGTTTCACCCGCCATTCAAAATATAGCCTATGTTACTCTCTGATAAAATAACTTTACATTGGTGAAAGAACTATTCAGGTCGGTCCAGTAGTTTCGGAGCCTATTCGTTACAAACAAACAAACAACTCTCCTCTTTATAATATTAGTATAGATTATTTGTGCAGTATCGCAACAAATGTTTATAATGAGAAAATATCTAATCTATGGATCCAGTAACGATTGTACCTTAATACAATTTACTTAAAGAAGGCTGGTGACATCACATCACTTTAAGTTCCGTGGAAGACCGTCCACTATTAATAAGGTGCCTGTGTATCTATGTAAGTAAACTTTGTCCAGGGCCGTCTGTAACCTATTGGGGGGCCCTGGGCACACTAGGAAATTAATTGTTCTATTGGTAAATAGAACAGTTAATTTCCTAGTGTGCCCAAGTACAACGTTACTTTAGGGGGCCCTCACGATTGCGGGGCCCTGGGCCCGACTTTCTATACTATTGTAAAGTTTCATTAAAATCTATGCAGTAGGTACTTTTTGCGTGAAAGAGTAACAAACATCCACACATCCATCCATCCACAAAAACTTTCGCGTTTATAATATTAGTCAGATAGTCACATATTGGTCTGGGACTTAAGTCTATTAAATAATTCGACATTAAGGATTTTTTTTTGGTCAACCTAAAAATCAAAAGCTCCAGTTATGTTCTTGTGTATCCTATTAGTTTGGAATAAGATCATCGTTTTTTACTACTTATTTATTTCTCACCGCTAATAATTATATTAGCTTACATTTTATATGGGAAAGCTTTGCTTTAACTACGTACCTACTTACAAACTATATAACATTATGTTGTACGATGTACGGTATGTTGACCCGGCTCTCGCGTTGTCAGCACTTATGTACGGACCCACATTTGGGCAATTACTTATTATTTTAAGATAGTTAGTTCACCATCGCAAACCAACCGCGACGGGTGTCCCTAACCATTTACCATTTATTTATCATTTATTACAGACTTAACTCAACTCTCCTTCTCTCATTTTCCTTTTTAATTTGCCGGATATACGCCCCACATATGTTGTCACGTTATAAGAATAGTTCTGTAACCACTCGAATTGTTTCGTTTAATTTAAGGTCTCATTATTCTTACCTTGTCTGGTCGTCTCAAGAAAATCTTTGAATTCCTCTACATCCTTGTTTCTAGCGACGTCTGGCGCTGGAATAGCGGTCGCCACGGCCACCAAACAGAAGAACAAACATAATTTAAACATTTTACTGTTTTAATTAACTCAAAGATGCATTGTAACAAGCTCGGCGTCCTATTTATATAAACTTCGTCACAAGATGCATATCTTGTTGTAATTAATAAAGATTAAATTCATTAGTAAGTATATATAAAAAAATATGATATTTTGGATAAGATACGATATCTTATCATATAACTATAGTTAATAAACTTTCCTCTTGAATCACTATCTATTGGTGAATACCGCATCAATATTTCAACCGTAGTTTAAAAGAACTAAGCCATAGGTTCCCAACCTTTTTTCGATTACCACCCCCCAATAATAAGAAAAAAACTTCTATCTATTAAGTTAGTTTCTGTAATCGTGCAACTCGTGGTGGTGGCTAAGGTATAAACGTTTTAGACGGCTAGATACGACGTTTTTTTTTTTCATAAAAATAAAGGCAATTATTTTTTTATGTTCAATTTCTAGTTAGCCTCCCTTTTGCGGCCGCTATCGCCCCCTGGAAAATTTCCAGCACCCACTAGGGAGCGGTACCGCCCCCGTTGGGAACCTATGAAGCGAACAGATCGAAGCGGCGACTTTGTTATATACTATGTAAAGATACGTGTTGAATATAATGATTTGCTCATTTGATAAGAATGTTGTGATTGATATCAGTGCAGTAAGTGTATATTGCCACGGGTAAAGTTTTATTGTATTATTATTATATAAGCTTGTTTTGCATGTTTGTTAGTGACAAATAAATCATTAATTTAAAAATAATTTACTGTGTATAAACAAAACCACCGGTAGCAAAATAGTTAAAATGTTTAAAAATATTATATAAGTGGTCTTTGAAAATGCTTGCGATTTTTTTTAAGAAATCAGGCAATCCATACTATGTATTTTTATGCACAAACACATTTTGTTCTCTTTAAAATATTATTTGAACCCATGTTGGTCCGGGGCATATATAAAATTTATGTATATGTATATATGTCGTAAAAGCTAGCCACTTGTTATACTACTTTTTCTCAATTTTGCAACTAACGTATTCTCTATGGGGTAGGCAGTCCAAAGAGCAACTTGTACTATAGTATATAATAATTTTCATTAGTCCGTAAGTTAGATTGTCGAAAAATATTGAATACATATTTTTTGCTTTATCTAATACTTGAAAAATGACAAAGATTTTACGGCACTTGTTCCTAAAATTTTACGGAAAGTGTGATGTCACGCGGACCTTAGAAGCGCTGTATCTTCGTAATTTTTTGTGTGATTGTATATAGATATAAGTCTAATGCAAGGTCACCCCCAAAATGTGTTCCTATCGAGATTCGGTTCAGGCGATAAAAACAGCTTATTGATTTCTTGTTAAAAATAAACACACAATGATAAAGCAATGGCATTATAGAATGAAACAGTGGTATGGTTACATTGGTGAGTGTCTAAACTGTGAAAAAAAAACAAAGACGTAAATCAAAATTGTATTTATTTTTTGCTCTATATATAGAAAAAAATCTTTTATTCCATAATTCTACAAAATAAAGAATAATATTATATCACTATAATACTTATTTATACTATAACAAAAGTAAAATTACAAATATTGGACGTGATACCATTCTTACGTTCCTAGTAATTTTTAATATAAAAATTATTCGGACTCCAGACATCCTTTCCTCAAGATGACACGCATACTGCTTTACTGAATACAAAAATAATATCTTATAGCTAGCATCTTAAATTATCAGTTCAGTAAAGAGTTTACACAACTATGATAGATGCCAAAATACACTTACAACACTAACTAGCTATTGGCAAAATCTTGCGAATGGGAAAGTACAATCACATAAAAATCTCAATCGCGAATTATATCAACTTGTCTTTATTTATTTATTACCGAAGAATTACAATATTACCAATGATATTATTCATCTAGATCACAGTATATTGAGACTAGACCAGTGGTTCCCAACCAGTGGTCTGCGGACCATTGGGTCCGCGAAAGACCGAAAATTGTATTAGTTTTAAATGAAAAAAGGTTATTTTAAAATTAACACGGTTTCTTTTCGACCTAGTGGTCGCTGTTAAAAATAATGTAATCGAAGTGGTTCACAGTCACTAAAAGGTTCGGAACCCCCGGACTAGACGAATAAGGCTTAGTATAACAAAAGTGAATAATATGTAAAGTTACTTTATGAAGTAAATTAAGGATTACCCAATTAAACAAGAAGACTAGGTATTCTTTTGAAATTTGTCTACTGAAGAAACAATAAAGTGATGCAATTAAAAAACGTATGCATATGCTCAAATAAGTATCGATTCAAGCACTCTTTGTAATGTAAATATATTTTTTAACAAAGGCAAGTTGATATAATTCATATTTCTGGCACGTTGTTTTAGAAACAAATTAATTAAATTAACATTACGTCTTACTCATAAGAATTTCTTATTTTACAACTAGAAATCAAGTACTTGTGCCCTTTAAAATTACGTTGTTTCTCTTAAGTCGGTTCACTATAAATTCATCATCGTTTTCAAAATAAATTGAATTATAAATCACCATGATTGTTTTTACACACACGGATATAATATTGGAGTTACAATATTTTTATAAAATAAAATATTGGCACGATTTTGCGAAATATTTGCGAAACACATATGTAAATACATAATATATCAATTTACAAATCTTACACTATAAATTAATAAAAAGCAAATGCTATTTTTATGCCGCATCCAAGATTGAAACGTTCCACGTTAAGGCAACTCTAGAAAATAGTCAATTATTCTCTAAAACAATTTACCTACTACTGTATAACTAAGCTTAACTATGTTTAAAATGAGAATATTCTTTTTTTTTTTATAAATCAAAAAGTACAGCAACAAAGTAAATATATTTTGTTATGTTCATAGCAACGGTCTTATTTCTTACAACGGCAGTGTATGACTGGTTCTCAAATTATCAATTGGATAACTTGTATAAATTACTTACATACTTACGAATATGTGCAATGTGCATAGCATAAAGAGCAACTATTTTTTTTAAAGGTTTAAAGAAGAATGTTAAACTAGAAGAAAATACTTTATGCTAAGTATTGCACCAAAAAAAAAAACAAAATCCCTTCAAAAAGGATTAGTTAAAATTCATTAATAAAATAAAAAAATAGAGAAGATAACCAAGGAATATCTTAAATATAACGAGAAATTACTGTTTCATTAATCGGTTGATTTAATATATCTATGTGTGCGTGTGTGCAAACGCTACAGCAAGAAGATTTTTAGTTTCTGCAGAACTGAAAAATGCATTTTTAACTACGAGTTGTACTCATTCTACAATAGACTATAATTTTCTAGAAAAAAAAAAAAACAAATCTCGTCATTACAAAATGTGCAACATGTATATGTTTAACTAATTTCGTTTTTTTTTACATTTCTAGAAAAATAGTAAAAGTTTGGAGTTGAACCCCCGACTTTTTACACAAAGCTGCAAAAATCTAGATATTACACTAATAAGTAACTAAACGAAATGGCAATGATTACAATTGAGGCCCCGCAAAATGAGGCCTGCATTTACAATATACAATACATACAAGTATTTTACAATAAATAATCATGAAAATATCAATGTCTTTCGTGTTAGAGCAATAGATTGGAAAATTACATCTATCTCATGGTTTAACCGAAAATTTGTGTAATCCAAAAAAACACTGGCCATTCTGATTTAAATCCAATCACAATATAATTTCGATATCTTGGTATCAAGTTATGCTTCAAATTCAATTCAAAATTGGAACAATACGTTGAAGATTAATAATCTATGTTTCTGGGGCTTAGACTATTTTTAACAAGAGTAATTGAACATCTTGTGGTTTATTGTAATAACTATTTAGGACCTTCCAGCGCGAAATATTTTCAACTTTGAACGGTACAGAAAAGCTAAGAAGATATATTTCAGTAACTCGTGTTCTAAATAAATAGTCACCTAATAATATTGTCAAATTTAAAATGCAAACGGCAAGATGTTGATAAAGAGAATATTATCTGTATTTGATTTATCATCACAGGGTTGAGTACCCGGCAATTTATTTAGCTTACAGTTTTTTTAAGCTGTGGTAGGTCAATATTTCAGGTTACGCACCAATGTCAGGGCCGCTCAAACCAAAGTTTGTGCTTCTGGATTTCAAAACATCGAAGTTTATAATTTCTAGTACATAGGTAGTTTTTCTCTAAGGTCAGAAGAACTCACATAGTTAAACTTAGTTAAATGTGTCAGTTCTTCTAACCTATCTATCCATACTTTTTCTGTGTGACGCTTCAATGTCATCTGACTGATTAAATGACACTGATGTAAGGAATGCTAGGGAGCTCATACAGTTTTTTTTTTTCAATTACAATAACATTTATCTTATATCATAAGTAATATAAGTTATGTTATATTTTGTATATCATGTCACATCACTAGCAGCATGAATTATATACAAGTTACTCTCAAAAATTGGATTTAATCCAAGTGTACGTTCGCGACCTGCGCGACATATTAAGACAGTGGCTTCTACTGTGTATCTCAACTCTTGCGTTCTAGCTACTGGAATATTTTCTTTGAATCCACAATTGCTATCGTTCTAAAAGTACATAGTAAAAAATATTCTAAACACGGCATTCGGACTATGAAAACTGTGACGTAAGTAAACCACCACACTGCGAAACCTATTATCCTTCAACATTTTCGTTTATAATTATAATTTAGTTGCTTCAATCGTGAAGCTACGTGTGACGATGTAACAATAAGCTAAATATCACTCGTGGCCGCTGTGAGTGTGGTGAAACTAAACACATATCTTTGTCAGAACGTCCATACCGGTATTGGTTTTGGTTACCGGTACAAAGGAACCGGTTGACGCAACTAATAAGGTTGGTACCTTCCTGTTTACCGATGTAGACGAAAGATGCAGCCTCAGTCGTCATTATCCAAATGCTTTATTTAGAAAACAATGTCTACTCACACCCATTTACCTTTATACAAATCAGGCCTTTCACTTCTTTCCCATTTATTACAAGTCACTAAAAATATTACTTGACTATTTTTAAACTATGTACAATTCAGATTAATCGTTTATTTATCCCACACATTCTGTATACACGAGTATACATACTAATCATTAATTGTTCCCTTGGCCTTACATTAAATTATAAATATTACATATAAAAGCATGATGGCAGTGCAACGTTCTATATAAATATCACCGAGAAGCACTCATGTTCCCTATTTACCCCATTACTAATAAAAACATAAAAAAAATAGTTACGTGTATCGGAATACTCTGTGGGGATAAGAATGTATTTGTGTCGTAAACTCTAAAATAAATATTACTTTTTACAAGATTTACAAGTCAAAAAATATAAAAATATACATCTATATTTATGTGCGTAAGTTGTACTTTTTATAAGGTTATGTCAATTAAGGATTTTTATTAGTAAGGGAGTATTATAATAATGTAAAGTCGATATAAAAGTTATAAATATTTATAGAGAAACTATCTTGAGTAGAGTTTAAATTAACGCATCTATACTCCGAAAAAATTAGTTTGACAGATGTCAAATATCTGTGACATTTGTCACAGATGTCAAATACAAACTTGACACATCATTCTGTCTTGCTATCACAGATAGCTAAGTACCATTTTACGGAATTTAGACTGGAGAGCAACTATAAAGTGAATTATAAAAATAAATGCATTTTAATGTAATTATTATACCATATTACATAGACTACATTGGCACAGTAAGTTAGAAAACGAAGCGATTAAAAAATATAAGTATGATATATTTCGAACAGTCTTTCAGTTCAAGGCCGAAACAAATAATGATCTTATAATAAATTTGAAGCAATACGAATGGATGTTAAGTGTTTTTACAATGTAATGATTGTGAATGTATAAACCTCTGTTGACTTTTTTACACACCCTGTTTATTTTTAATACAAAGTCCCTATTTGTAAGGAAGTGTACATATAGTTACTTTTACACAGGACTTTATATTTTTCTTAAGGCGTGTTCTTACTTTGAACTTGACTAATTAATAAGTTGAGTATTATTGACGTCGAAATGCAATCAAGATCAATTATTGAAAGTGGTTAAAGGAACCCGCTGCCCCTTTGACTCTGCCTACCCCTTCGGGGATTATGGGCGTGATGTTATGTATGTATGTAATATAAGTCGTTGATATATGTTCTTAAATCATTGTTACTAATTATAATGACTGATTCAAATTAAAATGTAATCTGTCATTTAGCCTACCAACTGACGTTTCGACACCTAAAGTCTGATGACAGACCTTATGGAATATAACTTAAATTCTTTAGTTGCTAAACCCTTTTAGCTAAATGTATAGATACAGTATTGTAACAATGATTTTTTAATGGTGACCAACTATATGGTTTTTAATGAGAATAAATTCAGACAATTTTAGTTTCTATGCTTAGAGCAATAAGTCACTATAACTTAGTCGTCGTAGAAAACTAGCATTTCAAATTTT
The DNA here is from genome assembly GCA_951394215.1 of Glyphodes perspectalis. Lineage (NCBI taxonomy): Eukaryota > Metazoa > Arthropoda > Insecta > Lepidoptera > Crambidae > Glyphodes > Glyphodes perspectalis. The sequence continues at coordinate 15,244,236 of OX596201.1, read as the reverse complement.
ACTCTTGAGCAATATTTCGAGGACACTGATGGTGGCGGCGGTCAGTGGTCGCCTCGGAGGAGTTCCATGAGGAGGTTGAAGCTTGGCCCCTCTCCGTCTTTACTCTTGTTCGCTGGGTTGAGCATCTCTTTTCCGACTTGCATGAAAAACTGTAACAAATGTTTTTATTATATGATATTCCGTTTTAGTAGCGCTTTTTGTTGTAAAGTGTTACTATTGATGTATAACCGAAACATTATACATATTATTTCCCTTAATTCAGTACCACTATGGTTATAGGATAGGTAAATGTGGACACAAAACTACTCTGAGAGCATAATAAGCTTTACTTTAAATTAGATATTGCACCTTAAACAAGGTTAGTAAGATTCATTATCACTTGGCAATTCTCCTACAAGCACGCATCGCGGCATTTGTTTTGTATTTTCCCGCAGAAATACCAAAACTTTGGTATCTCTTCTTATCGCGAGATAGCAAGGTCGATTATCGCTTGGGAATTCCATAATCTTCTGCAATCGTTTAGACTCTTCCCACAAAGACTGCTACAGCAAAGCTTTGGGACTTAATACCTTATTACAAGATGTACAAGGTTGTAAATGCTTGGAATTATTAGTTAAATAATTAATTATTAATTTTCTATTAGTTACAACACTTGAATTTTACACCTAATGACAATGTACAAGGTCTATCGTCCAGACTGCCTCGTTGGTCTAGTGGTAGCATGTGCCGCCTAAGGACCAAGAGGTCCCGGGTCCCGGGTCGGGCCAAAAATTTGTGGCTGGTTATTTCAATATCCAAACTCAGTAACAGCCCGGAGTCAGGAAGTTGCGGTTTAATCACCCCCGTGCCTCGAAAAGCACGTTAAGCCGTTGGTCCTGCGCCTAACCTCTCTCCGGTCATGTCGAATTGCCGTCTCACCGGACTATGAAAGTGAAGGAATAGAGAGTGCACCTGTGTTAGCGCACACATTTGTGCACTATAATATCTCCTGCGCAGATGGCTAATCCTCGTTGAGATTGGCCGCCGTAACCGATATCGGTTAGGAGGACATTATTATTATTATTTTACAAGGTCTATTCTCACCTGGCAAGTCCGCTGCAGCTCCGGTATGCGCAGCAGCAGCTCGCCGAACTTGGCGGGCGTGTCGGGCGAGTGCGTCGCCGTGTACGCCTGGAGCGCCGCCAGCGCCTTCTCTTGCGACGCTCGCACCTTCTCCGACTCACGGAGTTCGGGGGTATCTGGACCAAATTTAAGATTAAAATAAATGACAATACTGACTTCTGTCATCTGACATACAGCGGAACTGTTGAACTTATAAGTTCGGGTGTATCTGGATCGAATTTATATAGATGAAAATAAGTGCGAATACTATGACTTCTGCCACCCGACATACCCAAGGCTTATTTGCTAATCATCTTTTAAAATTGCACACTTACTGGCAGTCCCTTCAAATTTTCCGCCCCCAAAGTCTGCCACTCGGGGTGAACCGTGACGGAACGTGATGAGCTTTTAGACTATCCCCTCTACCCCCTCTGTACTACATCACCAATTTATTTAAAACTAGCTCCACCCCGTGATGTCACTCGCGTAATTCCCGATCCCACGTAACAAACAAACTCACATTTGTATTGATAATATTACTTAAGATTATAGTTAAAAAAGGAATAATAAATATGTTACCTGATGTAAGAAGCACGATGACCTTCAGTGCAACATATTCGTATCGGTCTACTCGTAGTCTTCTCAGGTGGTCCGTGAAGCTGAGCATTCGTTCTATACAAGGCGTCAAGCCCAGCCTGTAAAAAAAAAAGTATTTTTAGATACACACACATTAAGTAAAGAATACTTACTGGCATTAATAAGCGATGGCAGATCATTTGAGGCCCTACCAAAGAGCCTTTAGAATTTGAGCGTTAGTGGTATATATATGTATATATATTTATCGTTTTAGGAGAGTTTTTTTTTTTTCGAAAATCTAATATATAAAATTGTCGTGTCGCGGTGTTGTTCCCAAACTCCTCCAAAACGGCTGAACCGATTTTGATAACATTTTGTGTGCTTATCGGGTAGGTCTGAAAATTGGCCAACATATACCGCTAAATGTTAAGGGTAGTTCACCCCAAAGCTGTAACTTGAGAACGGCGTTAATTCTTTTTTAGTTGTATTTTTTATTGTCAAGTGAAGGTTCTTCTTATCAAAGAAAAAAATAAAAAAAGTTGCGCGGTAGATAAAAAAAAATGGGTATTGAAAATCTGAGAACGGGGCGTTACGAAGTGCGCCGGGTCAGTTAGTACCTTTCTATAATGAAACATGATCCATTTGTTCCTAGCTAGGGGTTACGAAGGTCAGATAGGAAGTCGTTGCAAAAAAATAACAAACAGACTCGCTAAATCCTAAGTCATGGTTAATCCTGTCCCGACTAAGCACGGGACATAGCGCCAGGAAAATGAAGATGATGGCTTGGATGCTATATCGAAAGTTAATCATCATCGTATCATTGGCAATATCACCAGGTAAGCTGGGGAGGAATGGAACTCTCATTCCTAAATACATACATACATACATACATATATGTCACGCCTTTTTCCCATGGGGGTAGGCAGAGATCACGTTCTTCCATTTGCTACGATCCTGACATACACCTTTCGCTACTTCTACATTCATAAGTCTTTTCATACACGCTCGTCGGTTAAGGGTGCTGTTTACCTGACTTTTTGTTAATACATTACCAATCTGGTCATGGAAAGTCCGTCTAGGTCTTCCCCTTCCAACGGCTCCATTTACACTTGCCTTATATATATATATATATATATCTCTTTCGTCAATCTTCTTTCATCAATTCTCTCAACATGCCCAAACCATCCAAGCATGCCTTTTTCAATCTTAGTCACTACATCTTCTTTCACTCCACACGTTCTCTTATTTCTTCGTTTCTTATTCTATCAGTCAGTTTCACTCCTAACATACTTCTGAGTGCTCTCATCTCTACTGCATTTATTCTACACTCGTGCTTCTTCTGCCACACCCTAAATGTATGTCCGTAAGGGTAAAACTCACTTGGCGCTCTGGTCGAGGGTGATGCCGCGGCCGCCGCCGACGCGCACCTCGCCCGGGGTGCTGACGCCGCGGTAGCAGCAGGACAGCACCAGCAGCTCGCACCAGCTGTTGATCAGCAGGCAGATCTGGTCGTCGATCTGGAAGTACGTTGAGGATATAGATGCGTTTAGTGATGTTTGGTGTCGAGTTTGAAATGGGAGTTGATTAGCCAGCACACTTTCTGTTTAATGTTTTATAAGTAATAAATAATAAATAAATTCTCTAGCTAGACTGACACACCAATTCCCTAGTTCCAAACTAAGCGTAAGCTGGTGCTATGGATACTAGGTGAACGGATTGACATACTTAAATACGTTTTATAAACATCCATGACTCGAGTACAAATGTCCATGTTCATCACACGAAACTTGCCCCTACCGGGATTCGAACCCGCGACCCTCGGTTTTGTGGCCAGGGTCCCCGACCACTCGACCAACGGGCCAGTCAGATCTAGTTTCAAGAGTTAGTCAGTTAAAAGATGAATGGTTCCGGAAAGGTAATTACAGTTCTTTACAGTCAGTCTATCTGTAAATGTTAGTACAATAACTAACATACAAAGAGACGGACAGTAAGCGGAAACTTAGTAATTAGACCCAAGCGCCCATTGTTTATGGTACTTAAACAACTCACCGAAATATTCTTAAAGAGCGGCAAGCTCTTACACCACTTAACGATCTTGTACAAGCGATGGTCGGCGATGTTGCACAGATCGGCCAGGAAGTCGGGGCTGGAGTTGTGCGCGGTGATGCCGCTGGCCGCCAGCAGCGGGTTGGCGGACGGGCTGCCCGGCGCCTTGCCCAGCCGGCTCAGCTCCGACTCGTTGTACTGCCATAGGTGTTCTACTTCCATTATCTCCTAAAACGATAACGCGTTTTGTTAAGAATTTATGGCCTTTCCAATTTCGTCGATAAATAATAACAATCGCGTAAACAGACTGAGACGCGATTTAGGGGGTCTAATACAAAAATAATTCTTCAAATCTGACTTTTTCTAAAATTAGGACATTTAAAACAAACCAACTTTACCTTAGAAATTTACAATATTAGCTCTGCGGAGAGTGAAATATTTTTATAAAGAACAAACCTGCAATAACGGTGGTATGTCAGGCGTAAGTCGACTATTACTTGATTCCCCTCTACTGTTGTATGACCCAGGGCCGTTTACCTGCAAATAATAGTAGTTATTAATAACAATGCACCTCGAATTTTTCACTTCACATACTAGCTCAGGTATGTCTCGTCTAAGGCCCCGACTGCATTCAACTCGCGCGCTATCTGCACATAAGTATATCATATATAACTAAAACGGTATAAACTAAGCACTATTTATTGTTACTTAGCTATTGTTCTTTCTTGTTTTACGAGATGCCCTAATTCTTCTTCTAAAGTAACCAAAATTACTTCGTGTAGCAACAGCTATATAACAGTGAAAATGTTATCTCAATCGGCTTACCCGTTTCAAAGATAAGCTAGAACAGACAAACAGACAAGAATCTCAACAAAGACGACGTACACAAGTGAGGCTGGAGGCGTGCCGCAGCGTGGTGGGCACGTGCGCGGACAGCAGCGAGCCGGTGGACGCCGCGCCCGACAGCGAGTACGAACACTGGTACGTCGAGCGGCCGCCGCGCGTCCGGTCCTCGCGGATGGCTGCAACAAACGTGTGGTTTAGATACCATCTAAGACAAAATATCGTATCTCTCTGTCTTCGAAGATAGAGAGCTCGATCTCTCTCTCTTTCTACACGGCCCTCAATTTTTTTCTCAGATTCTATCCATTATATAATATCACATTATTTTTTGTCTCTCTATCGCTCTCTCCTTTTCTCACAGTTCGTCAAGGGATTAAGTAAGTTAGATTTAAACTAATATATATAATATCATCCATATCTCTAGTAAGTATTACTATTTTTCTCTATCTCTCTGTATCTCTTTCTTCAATGTCGTCAAGGGCCTGGCCTCAAGAATGACTGTCAAACTCGAAACGTGCTTAAGGAGTATACCACGACGGTAGGAATGCCTTCAGAATAGGATCAATAATTTATCTAAACGCGTAAATAACGCCTAATTAGTGATGCCAACATATAGCTATCACTGACAGATTAACGTAAGTTACGTTCGTTCTAAATATAATTACGGAAAAAAAAAATCGATGGGACTATGGAGCATTTAACATCTGCTAAGAATTCACAATTATACAATGATTGCCATTAAAAAAGATCCTCGTTTTATTCAGAATACATATTACCCATCACATAAACTCACCTTCAAGCTTCATGCCGCACCCCAGGCACTTATCGAAGCGGCACGCCGGACACTTCTTGCGCATAGCCACCGTCACGGGACAGTTGCCGCCGCGCAAGCACATGTAGTTCTTGCGGTTCTGCACGGTGCGCTTGAAGAAGCCCTTGCAGGACTCGCACGAGAAGATGCCGTAGTGGAAGCCGCTGATCTTGTCGCCGCAGATTGGGCAGGGGCTGGGAGCAAAAGGAGATATAAGTATGGGTGTTGAGGTCAATAATCGGAGTACTTCAGTACATATAATCAGGGGCTATGAGCAAGGTTAAGCCAAAGTATGCTGCAGATACAGGCGCCAGGGACTAAGGCACTTGATTTATTTCATTGGTAGCCAGTGCTAATTACGTATTTCGTAAGTTTCGCACACAAGCGTTACTGAGAAACTGAACGAAACTGCCTATAAGGTAAAGTTTATGGACATGATTCATAAGGCATGATTGCTATCAAAAGAAGATATCGACAACAGTGGATGCCAAAATTAATACTCGGGGCATTTTTGTACACGTTCCCTACTCTTCTCATCACATACCATTGCAATTGTATACTGGCTGAGATTAAGTAGTAACATTAATCTCTAAACAGACATTTACAACAGCAGAGCTATCACAAATGCGTCGCCCATCTTGCCCTGTAAATTTGAATTACCAGATATTTTAATCTCAGCTGAATCTATCGTCATACATACCTATTGATAAGCTGCTGCCGGCTGATGCCCTGGTGGTGGTGCAGCCGATCGTCAGCTGTCTCCGCATCCTCGTCGTGCGCGGGCGACGCCGGGAACACGGGCGCGGCCACGTCCCGGTACACCACGTGGGGATGTCGACCCTGCAGGATATAATAAAAGTTAGTATTAGACACATGATATAGGGTGTTTTTGTTGGAGTGTCATTTGGGAGCGGTACTCAATGGTAATTTGGTGAGGACAGCCTTAAGTCGCTCAAACCGGGGTCTAACTCTGGATTCTTCAAATCTAAATACGGGTTTAGAGAAAGCATTATGAGGAAACCTGCACATTTATGGATGACTTATTATAAATTTCAATAACTAGACTAAAATAAAAAGAAATAACATAAAATAGCTTAAGTAGTCCGTTACACGGTCATTGTGATAAAATTAATTGCTATGCCTAAATGGGTAACATGATGTACTCAAGTTTAACTTATTACTCCACCTGTACTCCATTTGGCCCGTGTTGGTCTGGGACTTAAAAAGAATGTGCCAACTATGTTTCTTGTCTAGCATGTCGTAAAAGACGACTAATGATATATAGGGTTTTGGGTATGTGATTGTGTAGGCGACAAGCTAGCTTTGTCACTACTTTTTCACAATTTTCCATCTAACCCAGCCCAGTTTTATTTTTGGCTGAATGTGGTTAAAGTGGCCTGCTGTACATTTGACTCTACCTACCCCTTCGGGAATTATGGGCGTGATGTTATGTACTCCTTCATGGTGTGCAATAAATAATTTAAATTTGAATTTGTCTGGTTCCCTTAACTTAATGGATCGGACGAAGGTCCTGCACGTACCTGCACGGGCGAGTGCGTGGGCGAGAACTCTGAGCTGTACGAGTAGCAGGAGGAGTGCGACGCGTCGCTGTTGTTGCGCGACAGCGACGGCGTGTAGTGACGCGACGCGCGCGGACTCGCTGACGGACTGCTGTACACGCTGCAACAAATATGAACAATTACGTTGAACAATTGACTGTATATACATATACATTGATCTGACTCTGAGGTAAGTAGCTTAAGCACTTGTGTTACGGATATCAGAAACAACAGTGGTATTACAAATATATACTAAAATATCAGATATTAACACCCAGATACAGAACAAACACAAGTATTCATTACACGAATGTTTGTCCTCGGTGGGGATCGAACTCACAACTCTTGGCGCATAGGGTAGAGTCACTACCAAATGCGCCATCGAGCCAGTCAATATTAGGGTCACAGCAGTGCTAGTTACGCATGGTCAAAATTGTGACCCTATGGAATGTAACGCATCGCTGGCAAACGAATCCGTAGTCCATTTCGCCTATGCCCAAATTTCGGATGGAAAAAAAAAAACTCATTTCATTCGGGGTGAGCAGGGAGAACCAATAATTTCGGGTGGACAATCGCGGTAATTTGTTTGGTCGTCAATAAGTTTATAAAGGTCAACGTTCCGATGCCCGTAAACCTAGTACATAATATAAACCGAAAATCCAGCGATTATGGTAACTCGTAAAGTCGTACATACCTATGAGTATACATAGAATGTACGGCGGAGTCGGTGCTGGCACTGGACTGGACCCTCGGCAGGCGCCCCAGCAGGGGAGATCCGTGCAGGGCTCCTAACAGCTTATCCGTGCCTACAGACGGCTCGCATTTCAACTCTGGAATTAAACAGGTACTGTAAGTAATTTAGGAAGGACAGGCATTAATGCCTTATATACGACTAATTTAGATGTATCAATTTATGGATAGTATTATGAAGTTTGGCACAGTACCTATAACCTTCAAAATTTTAAGTATCTAGTAAGTATCGTTGACTTCGATAGTGCCGGTTTAATCAATAAACAAAATAAGCTGTTATTCAACCTATGAAAACCTAAAATATATATAGTTAAAAGACGATAGGAAATGAGAAAGATCGAAAGAAGGTGAGCCAAAGCCAAGTCTGGCTGAATCCTGCACTGGGAACCTCATAGCACTAATCTAGAATCAGAATCATACAAGTGGGCCTATGACGGCTATGAAGTTGATCGACACATTCATAAGATTGTAGTATAAGCAAGACGAGCCAACTTCATACCTGACAACTGCGTCTCTTTCTTGATAGTCAAGTTCTGGACTTCCCCCAGCGAAGTCTGCGGCATGAGCGGCATCGAGCTCTGGTCCAGCACAAGAGACTTGGCACTGCTGGTAGGCGAGGAGGGCCGCCGCACTAGCGAGAGGGACGTGCTGTCCGTCAGTACTGATATCTAGAATAAAAATCACGCATTGTTAGAGATAAAACTAAACTAACTTCACGCTATCAGAGAGAAGCGAGCGCCATATAACGTGTCATATGACGTCAGTGAGGTGTTAGGACCACAGTCCTTACACACCTCACTAGCTTCTTTAACATTCATAAATCTATTCACGCATTAGCGATGCTTAATAATGTCATTCTTTTTTTTTTATCTCGTTACTTCTAGGCCATATACCTCATACAAAACAAGAGTCTTTGATTTGCTTACCTTTGCTGAAATGGGGGGAGATAAGAGTAAAAGCACTATACATCTGCTAACGTAATTATTGAATGTTGATGAAGCAGGGAAAATGGAAAGCCGATTTCAATTTGCTTTCATTTTAATGCTATTACTTCGCGTCACTAATCGACAAGAACTATCGCGCACTATCGCGAAACTATAATCGACAAGAATTCCCTAAAGAAAAAAAAGGAAGAAAAACCAACCCTATTCATGCTAAGACTCCTCTGGTGGGGCTGCAACGGCGCCGGGTACTTGAGGTCCAGCACCCGCTGGTCGTCCAGGCTCTGGAAGGCCTCGGTCTTGATGGGCTCCGTCTTGATGGTCACGTTCCGGAGCGTGTCAATGGAGTCACGGGACGACTGCAGGTCTAGGGAGCTGCTGTTTTCGTCTGGAATAAGGTTTGCAAGATTTATACATGCCATCATGCCTACCATTCTAAAAGGGGTTGACTGAGTATAGGGAGCGTTTCAGTTAAAAATAAAGATAAAATTGACTAATAAAAGGTTTAAATATACATAACAATAATTCAATCATTGTTATTCCTAGCGGTGTCCCGTTGCTAAGCAAGGTCCGCTATGACTATGATACACAAAACGCCATTAGTTATTGGATAGCAGTCTATAAAGACAGGAAGACCAGACAAATTGGACCATAGTAATACATAGATATATCTGCAAATTACCTCAACGCCAAACTTTTGTTAAAAATCTGTAAAACTGAAAAAAAAAACAGAGGTACATGTTCTATTTTAATTTTGAATCAACACCTTTTGCACTAAGGATCAACCTTGATCTGCTACAAGAAGAGAGGAGTGGTGGATAGTGAGCTACCAAGAATATTTATTAATCAGTATACATATGATACGAATAATATTTTTTGTTCTTATTGAGCTACACCTGTGAATGTTTTCTCAGAAAGTTAAACAAGGAAAACGACATTATGCAAATTATTGCTAAATATAAAACTATCGGTCTCAAATTACACACTCTGGTTACTGATTTTGTTATAAGTCTGTGATATTATATATTTTTTTTAGGAAGAATGAGCTGCTTCAGCATTTGTACGCAACATAGGTATGTTGCGTAAGTTAATCTAGCTTGTTACGTATGTTATTCTAGCTTTTTTCGCGTGTTAATCTTGTTATATATGTTCATCTAGCTTGTTGCGGCTGTAAAATAAGCTTGTTCTAAGGACACTTACCATTATTGACACTGGTGTCTATGACCATCTCGGAGTCGGACAGCTCCCCCTCCCATGACATAGGCCGCTCGCGGTCACTCGCCTGCGAGTCGCACTGCGCCCCGCTCGACGGGCGTTTTTTCTTATTACGCATATTCACCTGAAAAGACATTAAATATATGAATGTTAATTAAATTACTTTTAAACGTTTAATAATAAATTATAATACGGTTTCCGTAGTGTTATATCTTATGTATAATAGGGATCTAAAGCACCTACCTTCAAATCCGGGGCAATTGCGTGAACGTTTTTTTACTATCAGTAATATAATTGAAAGTTCGCAGGCAGGGAGGCAGGCAGTCATTAAGAACTTGAAAAGTTAGACGAATCTTTATGTTTACCAAGTTTATGTTGTATGTTCTTCGAGATTGTTATGTTATTATGTGTAAATGTATAAGATTATTTATTTACCTCATTTTGATGTTGTGTAAAGTCAATTTTGGAAATTTCAGCGTCTGTGGAGTCTTCATCGTGTGGCTCGGATGACACGCTGATCCGGACTCCACTCGAACTGTATGAGAATTTCACTAAAAACAAAGAAAATAACGATATTAAATATCAAGTAATAAAAGAAAAATGCATTAAACATTATTTAAAATGTTACGGACATCATGATTGGCATCAGTAAACTTACAAACATAGAGCAGGTTTTAAATTGATAGCTATCGAAAAGTATCTGAGCGCAGGGCTTGGTAACGTTACCAATTTCACATTAAATGTAACTTTAAATAACGGTATTTCATAATTATATTTTTTTTTACGGTAAATAGTTAACGATAAGTCGGTAGTAAAACTATATTTTAACGTTAATTTATAACGGTAACATGTAACAGAACTAATAACGTTATCTCGTAGGTAACCAAACAGTAGTAAAATGTTACAAATCTAACGATATTAATAACTTTACATATATCGTAACTTCTCCGGCGTTGCCGCTAAACGGTTATACGGTCGCGGACATACGTTTCCTAGAATTCACCCTAGACTGATTTCTTTAGGGTAACAGATCGGAATAAACGTTTTCGAAATATGTTTTACGAATAAGAACAGTAATATGTATTTACATTATTAAATAACTAATAGAATTTTGATTAACAGTACGGCAGCGAGTAAAATACAAACTAACAACAGTTGAGAGGATATTAGACAGTGGTTTACTAATCGTCGCAACGCACATCAAAATCAAATATTATAAATACGTATAATACGTATAATAGAAAGAAAAAATAATAAAATAGATACATTTACCGGTAAAATTATACACGTAACGTTAAATATAACGTTAAAATGATATTATACGTAACGTTAAACTGTTACATTAATAAAAGAGCTGTAAATATGGTATTTCTTTAATTGGTATAATCGTACTGAAATAACGATTATTTAAGTAAGTAACGTAACTGTTTAAGTATACCTCAGCCAGGCATAAGTAAGGCTACCATATTTTTAACGCTATTCCAAGCCATGTCCTGCGCTGTATGTGCGTGCTGTAACTGCTGTATTTTTTTATTTAAATGTTACCCCACTGTTGAAAAATCGATCATAAGGCGATTTAAATTATTTGTTAAAGTATGAGACTAAAAGCTAAACGTTCGCATTGACGTTTTAAATATGTATTTGCTATTTTTGGCGAAATTGTTTTATAATACTTAAGTACTTATATTTTTTAAAAGAAGATTAATGGCACTACAAGCATGTTATTGGTGATGAATACTAATTTTCAATTTCATTCGAATAGTAATTTCTCTTTTATAGGTAATCTCACGAAAAAACAAAAAGTTAATAATGCATCAATTTCTATTTCAAAAATAATGACCTAAGTATACTTATCTGCGTACAAACAAGTAATTTTAATTATTGTTTATTAGCATCCGTGTTGTATCGAAGTATGCCTACATTTGTAGCGTCTATATTTTTTGTTCATAATAAGGGCAACGAACTTCTCCCCTCCTTATCTTTTTATTATTTAACGACTAGGAGGTATCACATCGGGAAATAAGAGTTCACCCTTGTTGTTGTTTACGATATTATTAATTACAAAACTATTAGTTATGTAAGCCACTTACGAGCACGGAAATAGTATTGACTAATTAAATTAGATAATGAGCAGTATGATGATCCGCGTAATGTTTTTAATAGCCAAATTGTAAGTGAGTTTCCTATAAATGAGAGATTCGCACAGTGTTATAGGAATATATATTTTAAATCTTGCATATGAAAATATAACATTTTATCTGCAGTGGTCACGCATGTGGTCGCTGGGCGACGTCTATATATGTACGAGTATATATTGGGCCGTAGAAATACTAACATTAATGCATAATTATAACCAATAGAGTGGTATTATGATTGAAGTTTATCTTATACTAATATATATAAAGCTGAAGAGTTTGTTTGTTTATTTGTTTACTTGAACGCACTAATCTTAGAAACTACTGATCCGAATTGAAACATTTTTTTAATTGTATAGTTCATTTATCGAGGAAAGCTATAAGGCTATATGTAAGTACATATTACATTAACCATTAACGCGGATGAAACCGCGGGCACAGCTAGTTTAAGAACATTATGCTAAAGCAACTTTGGAATTTAAAAAACTAAGCACGGAAAACTATGATCCAATTTGTCTGGTTCTTCTGTATGGCTGTTACGAGGGTCAGATAGCCTTTCAATGTACCTAAGTAAAAGATTTTCTGAATATATAATCTCAGAATCTCAGTGGACTAAGAAAGATGGGTTCTTAACGCTCAGAATATAACAATTACCATTCAATAGGTTATTCAAAGTATTATAAAAATAGTTTACCGTTATTGGTCTCCGGGCCGGACATGCTGATAGTGGTAACTGAGACGTGAACCCCTTCCACCTTCACCGGGTCGCCTTCACTCGTCATCGCGCTCATCACCCGCGCACACCACTCATCACACGACTATCGACAACTTGGCAATATCATCGACAGTCCCTCGACGCTTTCACTTCACTACACTGTAAAGCACCATTCACGTTTGTCTAATAAAAAATGCATCCAAAAATACCGTTGCAAAAATTTTCTCAAAAAACTATTTGTCTTTTCCGCATTATTTTTGTTTCTATTCTAGTTTTCTTGTGTAATCATCTCGCGTCGCTGCTCATCGTTAAGGCAGAGGAAGTCAGTCTTGCGAAGTAGATGCTGTATTTACATAGCTCTGTTCCTTTGTGCACTTTCGTGGCAGGCGATGTCTTCGTGAGCGAAGGGTGGAGATTATACCCCGATGATACTAAAATCATCTTGGTTAATCTGTAAAAAAGAAAAATATACAATTAGTCTATTTATGCTACTTTGAAAATGCAATAAAAGATAAATTCATTGCTATTGGCCCAAATAAAGGTGATCAATAAATGAATTACGGTACCATTGAAGTACGTACTTATTGTAATATTACTGAGTATGTAGTTATAAATAATAATATTCCTAGTAAAAATAGGATAACAACACAAACAAAGAAACCTCTCAATTATTCGAAAAAAGAACAATCAAGTTCAGTAACCTCAAACACACGTGAAATGTTAAAATAAAAAAAAGAAATAGGCACACGCCAAAATAATCGCACAATTCAAATTTGGAATGATACACCACTCATTTCGAAACCATGTTTGTGTACACTTACAGACGCGTCGCTCCGCGGCCTTGCCGGCCGACTAGTGCCGCGCGATAGCGGCACGATAATAATATCGATACCTACACCCGACCTCGTGTCATTGGCATTTTGTTTACAGCGCCGAGGGCGAAGCTCGCCGGCGATAACGTACGTACGTACTGCGTCAGAGCTTGAATGAATTGCGTTTTAGCGCTCGCCTGTTAAACGGGCAACCTTCGCGACCTTTATTTCGCTTTTCTGTTTTAAATGTCTGAATTAATAGCGACTTTCATCGATTACGTTGACAACGATTATGTTTCATAATTTTTATCGATACGGCTTAGTCACAAGCGCAGTGAAGAGAAGGGGGGAGGTGTAGCGGCCTTCACGGAGCCGGTTGTAGCGACCGGCCGGCCGCGAGCTGAGCATTGCGCCTTTCGCGCAGGACTGGTCCGCCGTTCCCAATACTTAAACCGCGACTGTGCGAATGATATTCTTAAAAAAAGTAATCTAAACTTTGTATACTTCTTAAATTAATTCCATTGCACGACGCAGATTAATGCACCCAGCTGCGGAATACATAATAGGGTACGGACAATTATTTTGAGTAAATATAAATTTTACGTAGCTTTTAATACTATCATTATATTTGTTTCACACTATTTTATTTTACATAAGAACATCTATGATATTGTATAGTTATTCTATTTGGATCTAAAAAAATTTTTTTTATTAAGTTACAATGAGCACGTAAAATAAATAACCCAATGTCAAATATCCTTTTTATTCTTCTAAAATCTAAATAAACTCGTTCAAAGAGCCCGCATGGGAACTTCAAAGAAAATATAAACATTATAAAAGGAAAGTATAGATCACTGTCGCGATCGTCTGGCAGACCAATTAGCATCCAATGAAGTCCCTTGCCCCCAGACATTTCTCGGTTATCGCTATCAACAGACAGAGCGCCGGTTGCCTTGGGAACACAACTTAATTGGCACTTACTTAATGCATAACGTACTTTTAACTGTATCGATGCGTCATTGGAAGGCTAAGGTAATTGGAGCCCGCGATTTAATTACAATCGCTAACGTAAAAACGCACAATCACTTTGTCCATATAATCACGCTACAAAATAATCTTACTAATAGATATTATTAGCACACCTAAAATATATTAAACTATTCCAATAAAATCAACAGTCAGCTTATCATATTTTACGTTACCTATACGTTTTAATAAAAATCACGCCCAAAACTTTCCTATAGTAATTCGCAAAGATCCCATAAAATGAACGGAGGTACCTTACCGACTATGGCGTTTGGGTGACGTTTATCGCGTTCTATAATTAAATCAAGAAACTATCAAACGTTTTCTAGTTCTTTCTTTGCAATAACACGCGCATTCGTGCGAGCGAGATAAATATAAATTTGGTGTCCTAATAAAAAGAATCATCTGCACGCAAGATGGCGTCATCGCGGCCTAGACAAGGCCGAGCGGTCATTTGTACGATACGCCAGACGGCCTTTGTCTGCTATGACAATTTTTCCTTTGGTATTTGTATTAAATTCAATTTGATACATACAATACAAAATCAATTAAGTGTTAAATTGCTAATACACATTGCGACTGCAGGCTAACCGCAACAAATACGAAATAACGCAATAATAAATTGAATATGTTTGTTTAGGTTAGATACATACCTACCTACATAAATCATAATTCATAAACATTGCAGGCATTCTGCCAGACCTTTGGGTGTTTTTTTATTTTAATTTCGGCAAATACCGAGCAAAAAAAGAATTACATATGTGTATATTTCCTGGTCATTATATGCGACTAGCACTCTGGCCGCAGTTTTCTGTATTTATTGCAAGGTCCGCATAAATGTCCTTGTGTTGTTATTACAACTTATCAATAAGGTTGTTGTCGTGAGACGAGGCGTCGACCGATAATTATTTTAAGGTCACAGCGCAAGATTATCTATGTGACGTAAACATCGTGCCATGCATTTTGATAATATCTATAACTACCTAATCTTAAGGCAGGTGTATTTATAAATAAACGTTATTCGTTAACGTGAGATCAGGTGACATGTGTATAGGTATAGTTTGCAACTGAGATTTTTGAAGGACAATAGTCTAGTCTCTCTACTCCGCTTTAGCTAACATAATATACCAACATTAATAGCAAAGCTCTCTAATACATAACAATACTAAGATGACTTCAAATAAAGATAAGCTATCTATGTCCTTCTTCAATAAAAGCTTAAAAATAAATCGAATTGTTTCACAATCTAAACGACAAAAGACGAATATTTCCGTGACAAACAAATCGTCACCAACCAAATTCGTGAGTGATTTCTTGCGAAGTCTACGCGCGTCATTTTCCTATGTCCTTGACATCTATGACTGATCAAGAGGTCGTGTATCCCCTAGAGTACGACGCACCCTGTCACCCACGCCGCTACTAAAATAGACGAGGTTATTACTCTCGGCCACGATACTATCAGGGGAACAAAGAACCCTGATCAATTCACACCTGCGAGGAAACGTGCAACAGTCAGAGGCAACAAACTTTCCTCGCTACTTAACATGTTACGCAACAATTTAATTTGTTGCACATGCGGAGAATAATATACCGATGATAGGCTTACACTTTAATTGTGCTGATAGTGATTATTGTGTTTCCAATGTATATGTACTTTAATCAATAAAACACCACTCAATATCTGCTGCATAATTAATGCATTTCAGATTCAGTTACACATGTTTTAAATTTGTTAAGGCTTCAAACTGATAAACATAAGGTTACGTTTTTGTTAAAAATAAAATAAATTATTTGAATTTGTATTAATTAACGAATACCGTGAAATTCACTAAATGTACAACAATTCTTTGGTACAAGCAATACTAGCAACATATTGCAAAATTCGAACAGTACAATTCAGTCGCCAGAAAGATCAGCCTGCCCTACTTTTAGCTAAACAAATGTCTCATTCGTTGTGCACCGGTATTTATATTAAATATATCTATGTACCTACTTACAGTAACGACAGTACCGTTATTCAAAAACTACCGCGATTCAACCACATTACATTATACATATTATCATTTAAGGTCATTCTTCAAAAGAGTTATTAATAGACAAATACGTCGCAAAAACTTAAGATACCTTTTTAAAGTCTATGATCACCAGTATTATTGTTTAATATTCAGAAACCAGACACCAGCTGTCCAAACCGAGTGAGCAAATATCGGATTCGAGGTAGTGTTCTGGCGGAAAATGTGTCATAGTTAGCAATTATTGTTGTTCATATCCAAGGCTAAAAATTGTTATCTCAATAAAAAAAATGGACGAACGCACAAAGAGAAACTGCGCCATTTCAAAATATCGATAAGTTAATACCGTTATTAATTGGAACAACACTAAAAAAAAATTTCTATAAAATACCGTAGTACGTATGTAAAATTTGTCATTGCTTACCAAATTACTATTGTCGTCTCCTTTTACATAAAGTTAAGTAAAAAAATCCGAACTAAATTGTTAGTCTATGTACAATGAACCTTATTTGACTTTCTCGTCTATTCTTTAAAACCAACTGCCATTAACCTTGAAAAAAAAACCTCATACTGATTACTATCAATAACAGATTTAAGTACATAATTCCATTATTTATTGCTTTATCCAATTATGTAGCTGTACTTATAATGTATTGTGTCTGGCGGCTAATAGAAAATTATTGCAAATTAGCGTGCGTTGTGTCATAGACAAGTTGCCGTAATGAACTGGTTGTGGCATAAATAACAAGGGCTCAGACAAGGTATCCGTTGCCAGGGTTGCTAATTGTATTGTGCTAACGGCTGAAGGGTGTGGCGCTAAGAACTATTGCACAAGAGGCGACGGATGTTGAAATCTATATGCATACTTTCAAAAATTTTAATAATATGAAAATCCAGACACTTTAAAAAAAACGGATTATAAGCTCTTTGTCCTTTATAAAGCGATTAAGGATAAGTTACACTTGAGGCCTATATTGACAAAAAGGACCAAAAACCTATTCAATTTATTTCTGAGAACTGATTTTATTACCATTATTCATAATGAATCTTAAAGTGAGGGTAAACAAAGAAAGAGGAAAGAGGAAACCTGCACATTCAAGTCTGGTTTCCCTGTCTTAGGAGTGAATGCAATAAATATCCTTCAATACGAATTATACAACGTAATGTCGAATAATTCAAATATTTAAGACTAGCAGCGCCGCGCGGTTTCGCCCGAGCAGTGCCCGTGTCTGTGGGATTACGACGATAAAATATAGCCTATATTACTCGCTGATAAAGCAGCTTTCCATTGGTCAAAGAATTTTTCAAATCGGTTCAGTACTTTCGAAACCTATTCAATTCAAACAATCAAATCTTTCCTATTCATTATATTAGTTAGTATAGATTAAAGTTTAGTAAGAATATTATCAAATTTGCCGATTAAATTGTAAAATCTTATATCCCAACCCTAGTATTCGCTTGTTAGCTACGAAACCTCGAGACTGAAGCTTGTACGACATAAAATTAAGCCTGTTTCGTAAATAATTTTATTAGTCAGTTAGAAACAGACTGATTTATAGTACCGTTTTGCAGCTGGAAAAGTATTAAAATCTACATAACTGTAACCATTATCTGAGATTTTGAAACTGTTAAATGATTTGTAAACGTACATAATCAATAGACAAAACATTTAATCATCACAGCTATTGTCGCCAACTTAACGCTTTCAGCACTAAAGACAGTGCATTTTATAAATACGAGTCGTCCCATTGGGACGAATCACTGAATTCAACAATGATATTATAATTCGTTCGGCGATTCGTCCCATTGTTGATTTTATCGCAAATTTTTTATAAAGTAATATCAGAAAAAAAATGTTTAGCAATAAAATTGTAATACTAGCCTCCGCTACGGATTTGCCCGCTTGTAAACGTAGTATTAGAATTCCCTCAATGACACAATTTAGTTTTTTTATAAAAAGTATTACCTTCTCTATTGATAACTCACCTAATTTTTCCAAACGTTCTGTACCTTTTCTGGTCGGAGTCACTTAGACCAAAACCCTATATTAGGCACGTCTGGGTCTGGGTACTACATTAAAGCAACCGTCTCTATGACCAACGTAACCCTTAAGATAAGGGTAACCAGACAATTTAGATAAAGGTTACAATTCACAGTAATGACTGTGAATTGTAACCTTTATCTAAATTGTCTGGTAAGATAATGATCTTATTATAATGCGTGTTCCTTATTATATTTTCCCTCGTAGCCTTAAAATTGGTATAAATACGTACTCAGATTCGGACCAATCAGAGTTATGTGCCCAGATATGAATTAGCATACCGCAGTTGCAAGTGACGCGCATATGCGGGATATCTAGGGATATCCTTATACTGAGCTGCCACCGCTGTAATCAATAAATCTAAATTATCTTAACACCAATTCCTATGCGGGGTAGGCAGAGAACCGAGCGCCATAAGGCACAGTCACGGCACGGACTAGTAAAAAAAGAAGGACTCCGTGCCACTAACTAGACGTTGAGGCTCCTCGGGTGCTCCAAATGACACGCAACTTACATCACACATTGACATAATAAGTGCGCCAAATGACAGATATCCGATAACTGCTACTATAAGTTCTCACTTACACATGCATAAACGTGGCACGCATTAGTATGATAGCGTGGAGTCCTTCTTTTTTTTACAAGTCCGTGGGTCACGGTAATATTATCTTATTACCGTAGCACGGTCCTTACACACCTCACTCACTTCTTTGACATTTATAGCTCTTGTCATACACGCTCTGCGGTTATCTTTATCAACATAAACAAATATGCGTGTAAATTAAAATTCGGTAGTACATTCGCGCTATAAAACAGTGTTTCGACTCCATAAGGACAGCGCTAATGCTTCGTAATGTCGCGAGTAAATGTTGAACACCTTGGCGATCGCAAGAACTGTAATTGCTCTGCGGATTTATGTTTTGCTGTGGCCTACTGGCGGTGTTTAATGTTGCGACTGCATTTTATAGCAAACTCAAACTCAAAATATCTTTATTTACTTAGGCATCAAAAAATCACTTATAAATCGTCAAGTAATTGGTACAAAATATAACAATTTGAATCTACCACCGGTTCGGAATGTCGCATCTACCGAGAAGAAACCGACAAGAAACTCAGTAGTTACTCTTTTTAATGCCAGATTGAATATAAAAATTAAAATGTACAGATTATATTAATATTTATACCAAGTCATACAGTTTGTTCGAATCTATTTTTTATTCTGACATATCCGATATCATAATCGTAGATATATTAGTTACATACGTACGTTCACGCCCGCAATCCCCGAAGACAAAGTCCAAGGAACAATAAAGCTCTACAAATTAAGTAAAAAATAAGTTTTAGTTGGAAAATTGTGGACAGTGGCTAGCTTGTCGCCTACACAATCATAAACCCAGTGCTTAATACAATATCAGTCGCCTTATATAATAACATGCTAGACAAGGAACACAGTTGGTTCACTCTTTTTAAGACATAAATAAATTATTGAGTCCTAAGCGTTAACTTAAAAAAAAATCTCTACAAACGTCTTCGTCCTTCATCCTGGTCTAATTGGGTCCGCTTGGACTATAATTCTAGGTTCCTTAATTCTTGGTGGTCTGGTTCATAGATTCAAGAAACTGCTTTTTGACCGTAACCCTTACATAGGAGACTTAAATACAGTTACTTATTTACCCATACCGATTATGGTAAATTTTTAATACGCGCAAAAATTTAACCATAAGCAAGGACAAAGGTAGACTACTTTTTAAACCGGACAAATAATTCGCAAGCACTGAGGCACGATAGTCTCTGTTGTAGATTAACTCTTAAGGAGATTTCTTTAACTAGTACAAAAATAACTAAAGTCCCTAAGTAGGAAAAAAGTAGTCCATACTTTTTAGACCGAAAAAAGAATTCGTAGGCACTAAGGCACGATAGTCACTGTCAACGAATTCCAAGAAGGACGAATTAAAAAATAACGAATATAACTTAGTAACATTCTCATTCAACACTGTCAGTAGGTACCTAATTACATTATTCGCTCGCTCGACGTAAACCTATGTCATTGAGTGCGGCATTCCGTTCAGCGCCGGCGCAGCGCCGCTTACCCGAGCCTCGAGTTCCGAGTCAGATCGTATCTGTGCAAATAATGGGACAAAATATCATTTAGCCGACAGGTACCGACATTCGTGGGCATGAATCATATGATTTGCGGACCCAACCTTGGCCAAAAGGCGGAGAGTGGACATTCCTGGCGTACCCCGTATCTGGTTAATTGTTGTTTTATTGATAATATAGTTGTTGCCTGTTTCTAACTAGTTGTTTTTTGTTGACATGGAATGGAATTTATTTGGTTTCTGGAGAAGGCATTTTTTTTTATAAACGTACATTTCCGTGACTCCTCATAGGATAAGTTGTCTGACAGTGAAAGGTCCATCATAATCAGTCTAACCGTTTAGGAGATTAGGATTAAAATATACAATTATAATTAGGAACAGAAAAAATAAAAAAAATACAGTATCGTAGTACATAATAGTTTATATGTACTTTCATATCCATTCAGTAAAAATTTGTTATTTTCATATTTCAACAGACATCGCTTTTATTTATTTGTATGGAGTAAAGATTCCAGTTGTGACTATTATAAAAATAAACGTTTGTACCGGACGTGTTTTCATGCATTCCTTGCTTTCAGATAACGCTTTGAGGCAAACTACTTACTTATCAGAGCGCCTCATTTTGACAATTGCTTTGGTCGAATTTATTTTACATTCTGTATTTACGAGTATACAATTAACTTAAAACACTTTTCGTTTTAGACATAAGTTTAAATTAAATCCATTATTATAAGCAGCCTGACTTGTAACAAGATGAAAAAACTAGTAATTTCTATTTAATCACAAAACAAATTGTAGTTATACTAATTACCGTTAAATACAATTAACAAAATGGAGTTTATTCCAATTAATTATAAACATACTGTGTCTCTGTCACTGGCACTTTAAATAATAAATGACCTGTCAAATTGACATATTGTCCTTATAAGAAATGTCAGATATCTTGTCAAATTGGACACATTAGAAACGCAGATTCAATTTTTCGTAACTATCATTATTAAATTCAACTGAGTCATGACGTGTAAAAGGTGATCGTATCTTTGGTGATCGTTTATTGAAAATGATACAATGGATAGATCCTTATCGGACTACCATCAAATAGCTTGAATGCAGAATAGCTAATGCGAAATGGCAATGGCTTAACGCACTCACAAAAAATGGACCTTGATTCGCCAAAATATACGAGTACTCGAGACTTTAGACTGGGAATGTTGCGATATAGATGTTGTTTGTTTATTCAAAGGGAGTATTGATCTAGTTTACTACCTAGGCTTTGATAAGTGTAAAGAATCAAAACAACTAAATATTTTCCCTTGCCTTGGACTTAAAGATGTATACTGAATGATGTACAAATTTTGTACTGAATTTGCACTTATTTTAGCGACGAGCTAGCCATTTATCACCTCACAATCCTACATCTAACTCAACTCTATTTTATTTTTGGCTATATGTGATTAGATAAAGAAAGCTTTTATACCTTGGCCTTTACAATAATCCCGCGGGGATTACGGACGTGATGATACGTATGTAAGAGTACGGAACAAAATATTTCATAGGTACTTGTTAATTAAAAGCACAAATTAAATAGACTAAAATATAACACAGTCACCTCAAGTAGCTTGCATCCGAGTGCATTGCAAGTTGCAAGCTAACCTCGCGTTGCATTTCGCAACGCGGAATCAACGCATCGGGGGCACGCGGGACCGGTACCCACCCACTACTGGGGGGCGGGGGGCATGGTAAATGGGTCGCCGCAGCCGCATTCCTCGCCGGTTGACATTTCTCAGGAAAACTGAGCCGCCGATTGAAAGAAGGCTTAGCTTAGGCACGGGCCAAGTCGGACGCGACAGGGCTTAATAAGTATCAACATCTTAAACATACGTGACGCTGCGCCGCCCAATTGCGCCAACTTAGTTCATTGCGTCATATGTGGTAACTCATTTCATCAAACTGTGTTAGCACATGGTGCCCTATTCTGGACCGGACATTACACCATACGGCTTATGCGTTACATTTTGCTGCGACATGGCGCAATTTAGAGTTAACTTAAAAAGCCACGCGCAAATAATTTGTGTCATTTAAATATTCTTTCTAAATCAACATAATGAACATAGCAGTCTCTAACAATAGATACATGTATGTAATGCAAACAACAGTTATCGAATAATGTAAGAATCCAAAGACTATCCTATGTGACACTGGCAGGAGAGTTCTTAGTCATATGGTCACAGTCACAATATCCAAAGATAAATTTCCAATCTCGAATGGAGTTATTATAGACTGTCTCTACAACAGTAAGTCGCCGATCTAAAAATAAACGTTGTTTTATAAAGTTTGTGTTCCATTGAAATATGATACTATGGATGTAATACACAAATATATTAAATTTGCTATTATACCCATGTCGCAGCCTGTCTGGTTATATTAGCCAGCTAATTGGTTGCCTAGGCCGTTAATTAAATGCCAGTACCTGCTTCCCCAAATCCTGGATCACACGCTAAGCGGACCACGAGTGACTAAACACGGGACATAATGGTACAAAAACGGTGAGTGAGTAGAGTTCCATTATTGAGTTGAGTTAGACCGATGAACGTGAATCTTCCGGAATTGGTTAAGTTATTTACATAACGTAGCTTATACTATTGTGGTATACAATAGTATAAGCTACGTTATGTATTTCATTATATTTTTCTATAAGATCTAACTATGACTCAATTAACATTGAATATTAGCCCTTATGTTAAAGTGTAGTTATTGCACGCTAAGCGCGGTAATGCACTCCTATATTAGAACAAGAGCCCGTGACATCCAGACCTGCGTCATTTTCAAAAGGCAGACCTCTATAGAGGTAAGGATAATCCCCAATTTTGAAACTTGGATCGCGGTGACTATGGCAAATATCAAGTAGTACAGGTACATAACATTTAATCTCACTTTCGTCATAGTATGAAGCTCAGTTTATATATATTTGTATTTTTAACCGACTTCAAAAAAAGGAGGAGATTCTCGATTCGTCTGTATGTATAATTTTTTTATTTATTTCATAATAATACAAGAAATTGTTCGTTATTAGACGCTTAGCGCGGTTTCAACCCCTCGCATATAGCTCTATATACGCCTCGCATGCACTAGGGCATAAGCCCACACGTCTAGCAGAACCGGTCCCGCCGTCACTATGACTGAGTTTTCTTTGCCGAAATTAAAGCAACTTAATTGGCGCTGGGGGCTATAAAAAACTCCGGAAATTGCTATGTAGTGTGATCAGCGCTGATTGCCCGTGTTTGGCAGGACTCGGCTCGTCTCGTTTGGATTAACGGCCTATGATTTATGCGGCAGCTGAGATTAGACAGATTGATTCTGTAGTCCATTTTTGAATATAAAAAAAAATCAGTCGAATTGAGACAACATCTTTCTTTTTTTTTAAGTCGGTTAAAAATTGAATCCTGCTTTCGGACGACAGTAATAGATAATAATAAATAAATATCAGACAACATCACATACATTGATCTGACTCCGAGGTAAGAAGCTTAAGCACTTGTATTACGGATATCAGAATCAACAGTGGTATAACAAATTTATACTTAAATATTCGATAAACACCCTAGACACAGAACAAACACAAGTATTCATCATACGAATTTGTCCTGGGTGGGGATCGAACCCACAACTCTTGGCGCATGAGGCAGGGTCACTACCGAATGAGCCATCGAGCCAGTCAAATTGTATGAATACCTAATTTTCAAATCACTAGCTCTCCTTTCAATTTTAATAAACACAGACACATTACATGCCTTCAATAAATAGATACAGGATTTTTAAAGATTTTAAACTTGATCGATAAACTGGTACCAATTAGTCGGTAGATGTGTTTCCTTAATAAGCTCTGTGTTCTAGTTCTAGATGGCTATAACAGAGTACACGAAATATCCTTGTTTGAAACTGAATGATGGACTGGTGAATGAAACATTTGTGACGGGTTCGTTTTATTTGATTTTGTGAAGTAAATACAAGTTGTCTACTTATTACTTACTGCTTCGTATTTACTACAAGAGGTCAATTCTGTACATGAAATATATTTTCAAAATAACTATCAGGGGGTGATTAGTGATCGATACTGATGCCAAAAATGCAATCAGTAAAATTTTTGTCTGTCTGTATGTCTGTCTGTATGTTTCTTATAGAAACAAAAACTACTCGACGGGTTTTAACGAAACTTGGTACAATTATTCTTCATACTCCTGGGCAGGTTATAGTATACTTTTCATCACGCTACAATCAATAGGAGCAGAATAGTGAAGGGAAATGTTGGGAAAACGGGAGAAGTTACTCCATTTTTTAAGCTTCCGTCGCGTGTGCAGCCTTAATGGTTAAAGTTACATAGAAATCATGTATGACGGAAATAGTCTTTATAATATTAACCATAAACGCGGGTGACACCGCTGGCACAGCTAGTGAAATAATATCTCAGTGTGAAATTGTTAGACGAGGTTTTGGTCGACCAGCTTTTTGTACCATTAAAACAAGTCAGTTAAATACATATGACAACCTATGTTATTAATGAAACAGCATCTATTTCTGTTATTTTGTATAATCTGACCTATATTGACTGTTCAATGTTTGTCTTATATACGTAATATACTTAATACGTAAATAAGTAAGAGATTCGTACTTATTTACTATTAAAAATATCCTGTTTTTTTTTATTTAACAATCTGTGATGTCATCACATGTGTTTATCAAGACTTATCATTTAGGTGGAATCAAAATTGGTATTCAAAATGTAAATGGAATTAATAATTTTTATTTCAAAATTAACTAGATTTTTAGGATAATCACATGTCAATTGCAGAGAATTTTTATCTAAAATAAAAATAGTGTCAACATCCTAACTTATGGATATATTTTGACAACAATGTTATTTTAATGTTAGTTTTTTGTAAAAACTTCAACTACTGCTACACGTAATTTTCTCATTACAACATTAAGTGAAGGATTAAATTTGATCCTTTACACCAACTTTAAATCAAAGCTCGGGTAAATAATTTAGAAAGCCACTAAACAATGTTTTCATGATTCATCAATAATTACTCCGAATCGTTTGTATTCGATCCTTTCTACTTAAGTACTTTCGTAGATTGGTAATCACAGAACGACTTTCTCCCTTTGCGGTTTTCGTAGGATTTTTCATTACACCCATCGAACGAATCTGTTCATCGTAAGTATTAGTCACCCACCCTATTCGTCATGACCTTAATAATATCTTCTGGGGTTCCGCAATGAAGGCGAACCTTATGACATCACTTACACTACTAAACAAGAAACATTATCATCTTTAAAACTGTATACTAAAAAGGCAAGATTATATTCTGAAAAAAAAAATTATACGAAACGATAAATGATTTTTGCGTGTGTAGGCGGCAATCTAGCCACTTTTCACAAATTCCCATCTCAATCAAAATGTTGGCTAAAAGGGTAAGAGGTCTTATTGTTCCTTGGGCTCTAATCCATTAACTGATTGCGGTGAAAATATGTATGATTATGTATATATTCATACATATTTTCATGTTATAATGCAAAATGTGGCGTATGTACCTAACTATTTGGCATCTCGAACGAATTTCGATTACTATTGTAAGATATCAAAATTATCAAGAGTAGTACTGAATGCTGCACTTGCAAGTACCATTCACGCTTGCCTTTTCACATTATAATAATTCAACACGTTCCAGCATCCTATCTACTATAATCCCATCAGTGAGTCAACCAAAGCGTTCACGGTTATTCGCTTAGCTGTGCTGTAACGCCCAAATTGGATGCTTTTACAAGTCAAGGACACGCCAAAGGAATTATTTTGTTGTACCCAAGCAGAAGGCTCTCCGACTGATTTGCTGATGCTAATTGAACGTGACATGGAACCGTAAGTATATATACACGACTCGGACTTGTGTGGCGATTTGTGAAGCGTGGTAGCTCAATGGTAAAGACAGACGCTTACCGTGCAAGAAGTGAAGGCTCATGCATGGACATCTCTGTGGTGAGGGGGGTGAGATTAGGGGTTCGCCGTCCTCTGGAGACTTTAAAAGGGGTACGTGGAGCCATAAGTTGGAGAAACCCTTAACCTATCTAAGGGGTACGGAGGTTAAATGGTAATCGTTTCGAAGAAGTTTATGGATAGGGATGAACAGGGATCGGACATACTTAACACTAGGAAGACAATATGGTCGTCAGTTATTTTGTGGTCATGAGAAACAGGGAATGATTTTCACAAAAAAAAAACGGACTCAATATTTGAAGCCAAAACTTATCGTACGTTTTGGATATAGAGGTATATAAAATATAATATAATTGTTTAAAATGTGGCGGAAGTTTTCATATCCTTGGCTAGCACCGACTTCCATAAGCAATTAAATTTTACATTAAACTTTTAGTGTCTAATTTTTCCGTTGTTTTGTAGATAGTAAACCTTAAGTCATATCCATGATTATAAATCTATACTTATAATAAATCTGTAGAGAGGTCAATTCTGTACATGAAATATATTTTCAAAATAACTATCAGGGGGTGATTAGTGATCGATACTGATGCCAAAAACGCAATCAGTAAATTTTTTTTCTGTCTGTCTGTCTGTCTGTATGTTCCTTATAGAAACAAAAACTACTCAACGGATTTTAACGAAACTTGGTACAATTATTCTTCATACTCCTGGGCAGGTTAAAGTATACTTTTCATCACGCTACAATCAATAGGAGCAGAGTAGTGAAGGGAAATGTTGGGAAAACGGGAGAAGTTACTCCATTTTTTAAGCTTCCGTCGCGTGTGCAGCCTTAATGGTTAAAGTTACATAGAAATCATGTATGACGGAAATAGTCTTTATAATATTAACCATAAACGCGGGTGACACCGCTGGTCCCTACTATAATAATAATATTATAAATGCGAAAGTAACTTGCAAGTCTTGTATACTTGTCTGGTTACCTCTTTTTTACGCTTAAACTTGGTAGGTAGATACGTTAAACGTCTGACTGAACCTTAAGGAACGACGTTAAGTTAAGTTTATTAGAAAAATGGCTAAATCACGCGAGATGCACGATCTCTTGTTACAAATGGAATTTCACGTGGGAGGAGACGCGTGCAAAAGCTAGTTCCACACATGTTTGAAACACATTTCATGATAGCTTCACCGATTTTACCGCATCAGCCGACCGTTCACGGCTATCCGTTTAGCCATAACGCCATAAATGGATGTTTTAACAAGTCAAGGACAGCGCACGTTTGAAATGCAGCGCGCAAAGAATTCGACTGTTCCGTGACTCAACGCAGTAGGTAGACGTACCTAATGTCGGCGCCAGTGCAGGGTTGGTACTGGTTGCTAATACATACTGACATTTTCTTTGTTCTGAGCGAGATCATGATCGAAATCATCACAATTTTAGGGTTAACATTAGGGTTGTTAGTTGTTTCTGACCATGCAGTTAGTATGACAACGAAATTTCAAGTACCATACATTTTCTAGACTAAAGAACTGCCAACTTTAATATCTTTATATGCCTATAAACATATTTTTAGGACACATAAAAAAAGTAGGTAAAGCTATAATTATTAACCGACTTTTCAAAAGGAGGAAATTCTCAACACATCGGGAACTTTATTAGCATACATTTTTATAGGTGCGCCGACAATGAATTCATAACAATCACAATTTCAGGACGGCCTTCAGATTATTTAGGATGGAAATCGTCTAGTCTCAAACCAGGATCTTACCTATAGGTACTTATAAGTGTAAAATAACTTGTACTGGAGGCGAGGCATACCATTAGCTAGTGCTTACAAGGCGTAAATCCCTTTTAAAAAGTAACCTTCAATTCCATGTCTGCGATCTGCCAACATTCTAACCTAGTTTTCGATTATACGAGTAAGTATAATAAAATTGACGATCCTTTATAGTTATGAAACAGATATTATTATTTTACAAAATTTCTTAATACAAATCAATTCAATCCCTGTATAGGTAGGCAAAGTACAGACGGCTGACCGGGACGTATGGAAGAAGAAGACATGCTGCGCCGACCCCAGATGAACTGGGAGAAGGGCAAGAGGATGATGATAGGTAGGCAGAGTACAAAGAATCAATAAATCACATTTCGTCAAAATAAAATAGTTAGTTATTTGGTAAATTGTGAATATCTATTGACTAGGTGGCTAGCTTGTCGCTTACTACACAGTCACATGCCCAATAGACCATCAGTCGCCTTATAAAACATGCTGTGCAAGTCCCAAACCAATATCCGATATTTTGACCTAGATGTCGATTAATACGAGTCTAGAACGTTAGTCCTTCCAGTTGAGATGGTCATTTTTTCCACTAAATTCTTGGGGCCAAAGCTTCGCAGGCTCCACAGCCCTCGCCACCGAACCTGTTCCCGCAGGCTGTGACTCACGCGGTAATGATTTCGCGGAATTTGATTTTGAACGCGGACCGTTGCGAAACTTACATCAAAGTATGGTACAGGAAAGTAGTCCAACTTGATTCGACAGCTCAAAACACGGAGTAGTAGTAAGTTAGTAAACAATATAAGAACAATATGACAACAATTTCAAGTTGGAAAAATAAAATACTATAATAGAATAATGGCGGAAGACACCGTCATATTCATAGAATTAGTCACGCAATACATTCAAATGCTCAGTCGACTACAAAAAAAAGTGAGATTCTGAAGTTTGAGTCCTTGCCAAACAAATCACTACAGAGTCATGCTAGTTTGAGAATAGAATTCCTGCAACTTCTAATAAAGTCGTTGTGAAATACTTCATTAATGCTTATGCAATTGTTTTCTTTAAAACAAATAAGGCCTCTTTTTCTTCACAATAAATAAGGTCTTATGAAAACGTTCATAAAAATGCTGGTTTGTTTATGTCAAGGAGTTCTGGACCGTTATGACGAAATGAACATACTTTCTTGTGTGTGTACTTTGTAACGTCTCAACATCTTAAGGCTCAGACCGAGACACGTGGGAATATAAGGATCGGAGAAAGCGACTTGGCGCGATAAACTTGGCGGCTTCGCTCAGTCGTAATTGGTTTTCGCTTTGTCGCAAGCAAATAAAATAAGTTTACGCGCTAGACAGCGATTATTGAGAAATCTGCTTCTATATTCCAGGACCATAAAGTCTGGTCGATATGAATATTTCTACGATATTGTCGGACTATCAGCTAAATATAAAATTAAGATGGGAAGTTTAATTTACAATACTTTTTTCATAAACGAATAATTTGTAAATAGGATATCGTTGAGGTAGTAACTTGTCTTGTGGATCTCAAATTTGAGACTCACATAAATTACTCTTATGTTCATTAAGGCTTCCTAACTTAGGATCACTTAAATCGCAGTAAGATCGCGTGAAGATCGTCTTTTTATCCTGCTTTAAAACAAATGAGTGAAAAAGACAATGTGGCCAGAAGGTCAAAAACTCCTATAAAGATATTTAATGTGTTTTCCATTCTTCTATTAGCTTAGAAGCTTTCGGGCATTTTTTACAAGTGAATATGATACGTTAATTTATAAACATTTACATACATATACATAACATCACGCCCGCAATCCCCGAAGGGGAAGGCAGAGTCAAAGGAACAGCAGGCCCCTTTAACCACATTCAATCAAAATTAAAACTGGGCTGGGTTAGATGGAACATTGTGAAAAAGTAGGTGACAAGTGGCTAGCTTGTCACATACCCAAAACCCGGTGTACCATTAGTCGCCTTTTACGACATGCTAGGCAAGAAATACAGTTGGCACATTCTTTATAAAAAAAAAATCATTCGAATTGAGAACCTCCTCCTTTTTTTGAAGTCGGTTAAAAATATAAACATTTCTATGGACCAAAAATAACACAAAATGTTTTAAGGACGATCCACTAAATGTCTGATCTACCGTTTTCCATGTCAACGTTTATCTCATTAGATCCCAAGTATTGCTAAACAAAAAGGTCACTTAATTTAAGTGGATTCGAGCCTACTCGCCAAAGCTTACCTAGCCCAGCTAGTATCTTGATATTACTAGATCGCGGTAAAAGTTGCATTCAGCGTAGCCGGTTGGCCATGCATCCAGCCTTTTACTTTTGATGTTGCAACGCGCGGGGTCATGACGCGAACGAGAAAGAACCAACCACTGCTCACCTGACCCGAACCACCGAACGATGTTTTGTAATTACATATTACAGATTTTCACTTTCAAAAGTGGGGTCCTGGGTAGCTTTTGTTTATATCTACCAAAAAAAGGGAAAGATTTGTATTTTTATATGTTAGGTAATAATAAACTACTGAAGGGTTCTGGATGCAATTGTCGCGGGTGCGAATCCCGCTAGGGGCAAATGTTTCGTGTGATAAACATACATTTGTACTCGAGTCATGGATGTTTATTAACGTATTATGTATGTCTATCGGTTCAACTAGTATACATAACACAAGCATTAAGCTTAGTTTGGGACTAGGGAATAAGTGTCAGTCTGAAAAATTTATTTATTTATTATTTTAATTAGGTACAGGCATAGGTTGATAGACTGGAATAGCATAAAGGCTACCTGAGCCCAGTTTTAGTTCTTGGCTGAATATTACGGGCGTGTTGATATGTACGTGTTGTCCAAAAAAAAAAAAAATTCATAACTTCGAATATTTGGTACAACGTTGGTAAAGCAACAATATGTCTATATTTTTTAACCTTTATCGTGGGGATCGAAATCATTTATTGAAAGAGTACGTAAGCGAGGTAACTGATTCAGAGCATTTTTTTTCTGCTAGCTCTGATCCTTTGTGCCAGTATCACCAGGAGGTCTTCACTTCTAGTTGAATTGTTTTTGTTTGTCTATGTATAAGGGGGAGGGGGGGCAAGCTGACTCTAGGGGTTCGTCGTTCTCTGGAGACTTTAAAAGGGGTACGTAAAGCTATAAGTTTGAGAAACCCTGGTCTATAATTAGAAATGTCGATTGGTGGCCATTTTACTCGCGTATAAACATCATCAGTCCAAACTCACGCAAGGCCAGGCACACGGCACGTAACGAAATATTGAACGTAAGTAGGTATTACGTTTTAATTTAAAAGGTCAAGTCGCCTAGCAACCGGATGCCGTTTTAACATAATAATCGACAAGTGTTACAACTAATTTAAAAATATATGTACTTAATGTTTTTTTAAGTCAGTGATATTTTAGACAATTAATTCCAATAGGATTGGCGGTGGCGGAATATAAAGTCGGTAATCGGTACATACAATACAAGCGGTGCTATTTAATATTTGGGACCGAAAGTTCTATGGGCTATCAAAACCATTAAGAACATAAACGGCGGCAAGGGAAAACGCGACAAACCTGAACATTCAGATAACCGGTCAAAGTGAATTAGCCAAATATGTAATTACAGTTACCACAGTTAGTTCCATGTTGGTCTGGGACTTAAAAAGAATATGCCAACTGTGTTTCTTGCCTAGCACGTCGTAAAAGGCGACTAATGTCATATCGGGTTGTGGGTATGTGATTGTGTAGGCGACAAGCTAGCCACTTGTCACTACTTTTTCACAATTTTCCATCTAACCCAGCCCAGTTCTATTTTTGGCTGAATGTGGTTGGGACTGCTGCCCCTTAGACTCTGCCTACCACTTTGGGGATTACGGGCGTGATGTTATGTTATTGTGTTATGTTACAGTTACCACAAGTCATAACGAGGGTCTGTAGAAATAGATTCTGTGTAATGCCTAGATTGGACAAATGCATTGAACAATGTAACCTGACTAAAACGGTACAAAGCGGAACATACATGGAGAATAATTATAAATAGGTAGAAATATAATGTTACTTAAAAAATTACGTATTCGTTGGTACGCCGAAACAACACGATTTCTCAGTGTACTTTATTATTATAGCAAATAAATAAATATCAGACTACATCACATACATTGATCTGACTCCGAGGTAAGTAACTTAAGCACTTGTATTACGGATATCAGAATCAACAGTGGTATTACAAATATATACTTAAATATTAAATATTAACACCCAGACACAGAACAAACACAAGTATTTATCACACATATGTTTATCCTGTGTGGGGATTGAACCCACAACTCTTGGCACATGTGGCAGGGCACTACCGAATGAGCCATCGAGCCAGTCGATTTATCTTTTGTCTGTTTGTACCTGATATCATTTACTAGCGTGCGTAGGAGTTCAACCTTTACTTGACGGGCCCGTTGGTCGAGCGGTCAGATACTCTGGCTACGAAACCAAGGGTCGCGGGTTCGAATCCCGCTAAGGGCAAATGTTTTGTGTGATGAACATGGACATTTGTACTCGAGTCGTAAATGTTTATAAAACGTATTTAAGTAAGTCTATCCGTTCACCTAGTATCCATAGCACATGCTTATAAGCTTAATTTGGAACTAGGGAATTGATGTGTTAGTCTGGAGAATTTATTCATAATTTATTATTATTACTTAAAGTGCACTGCATCGGAGGAGAATCGGATACCAGGGACTAACGGTTCGAGCGTTAGAACAGAGATAGCATCACAGCCAGAAACACGTAGTGTTCCGCCACCACACACTGTTGATACTCGACGTAGCGTAGCTAGTGCTCCGTAGGTACCCGTGGGTACCTTATCAGGTGGTGAGGGGCACTTTTCAACGCTTTTAACATTGGGGCCCATGTAGACATATAGGCCTCGTATCATTAGTCCGTATGATATGGCGGTAGCTACACCTCTGGCACAAAGCATATATATATGTTACATACAGTCAAAACTCATAACCAGTCAAAACCACTTTTAACTACAAAAATCAGACAAAGTGGTTTTGACCGATGCTCTTAGTTAAAAACATTTTTGACTGATTTTTATTCAAAATTTCCAGTTAAAGTAGTTTTGACTAACAATCTTAGTCGAAGCCACTTTTAATCGATACAAGTTGGTCACAATCACCATTACCCAATATTATTTTAGCAGTTAAAAGTGGTTTTGACCGATGCCCTTAGTTAAAACCACTTTCGACTACGAAAATCAGTCAAAACTGTTTTTAATTAGGGGCAAAACCACCTTTGCCTGATTTTTGTAGTTAAAAGTGGTTTTGACCGGTTATGAGTTTGGACTGTAACATATAGTGTAGTGGCATAGCTGCAGCAGCAGTCTGAGCCGGATATCGGATATGTTAAGTAGGCAAGTGGCAATTGCCAACCTCAAGACTCCGGATCCGGACCCTCATCCCCCGCCAATCTCTTTTAAAACTAAAGGAATGTACATATGAACACCGAACATTTGACTTGTTAAAATAGAAAGAAGTTCGAGCACGAGTCTAATCGCCGAAGATCCTTTAAATAAGTAAGTTTATCTGACATTTTGAGAGCTTAGGCCACTGCGCCATCGAGACTTGTTCCTTGTCCAATAGAAACTCCGATGAAATCTTTAGTGATTCATCTTTTGACTCGGTATCCAAACGAGTTCCAAGACGAGTGTGTAACGTGGCCTGATTCAGACTTATCGGATTTTCATGTCTAAGTGGTCTGCTCTTGGTATTATGATCGACGATACTATAATTACTACGTTGTATTATTTTACAGAAGGTTCTAAGGCAACGGGTTATATATATTACTCATCGACTTCAGTTTCCTAGATAACACGTCATACTCTTAATATCACTATACTACTATACTGGTAACAGCTGTTAATTACTCACACTGTATATTGTAAACTTACCTACCTACGCACAACAAAGGACGTTCATACTCATACAAGTACCTACATACAACAATTTTGCCATACGTTTACCTATCTACTGTTCCACAAACATCCAAGGCTGCCAGTTACTTTATAAACAAAAGAATCAAAACCTTCGTCATCAATTTAAAAGAAAAACGCAAACGTCAAAATTGAGCGTCAAATTAAAATTTTGAACGAATTGGAACAAAGAAACATCGTGTCTCGCCCGCAGCGGCGAGGGGCCCGACATGTTCGGTCGGTTGGCTCATAGAGGTGCTCAATGGAAGTAGGAGGTGAGTACATAGTGGGAATAGACGGTGCCGCGAAGGTCCCTGCTCCCTCGAACTCGGCGGCAGACGCGCGCTGACTCACGCGGCCGCGCGCTTCCGCCTGATAGCAAGGTCACCGGCCGCGACGCACACAAACACCGCACTCACACAGCCAAACGTGAAAGTAGTGAGAGTACACTCGCGCTCGACATTGTCCTCTTATTTTGCACGTCTTTTGTTTAACCCGATGTCCGTTTGTTTATGACCGCGATATTGTTCAATTACAAATATTACACAGTTCGAAATAAAATGTAGCATTGGCGAATCGCACAAACCCATTTTTTATAGCAATAAAGACTAGAACACGTTACGACGGCCGTCAAAACAAGTCTATTCTGGTTGGAATAAAATTCGAGGTCGTCTCCGCGAGCTGCAATATTGAATTTGCTCAGGTTTTAGGTAATTTTGCGTTCTTTATCTCAGTCGAGATGTTCCTCAAATACTTTTCAACCGCAGAATCCTGTCTAAACTGATGTTAAAATGTTACAAACTGCCATCCATGTGTTGAAATTCAATTTGAAAAATATTAAAGGAAGTAATAAATCTTACATCACAGCAATAAACTCGTATCCTTTCGTGTCTGTAAGATGACATTTTAAGGTGGAAAAAGCTGATTCTTTAAGGAAGTTGAATGTCGAAGATAGATGATACCGCAAGTGATACGAAAGTAAATTAAATTAATGGTTAATTAATTCAGTAGTTGAACTATTAATCAATTCTATCCGGCTTATAATAAGAAACAATGAGCTTACAAAGATCCTATTTCGACATTCATTTCGCAATTAAACAACCAATGTTGTAGGAGAACGGCCTGGAAAGATATACTAACGATAACAATACTTAATGTTCTAAACAAGTTCACTGTAGGTAATTTAGGTATATTATCATAATTTAATCGTTCTAATTAGTACCTTCTGTTACATGGTCGTTTATGTAATAATGAGCATTCAATGATTATTGCATGTCTGATTTAAACATAAATACATAATTACGAATTGATACTATAAAATAATAATGTATAAAATCATCTACATTAATGAAGTCATAAATGTAACGAGTATGCATTGAGGTGTCAAATTCGTTACGGAGTAAATTAAATCATAGAATTTATTTATTTGTATTGAAATAATGCATCATAGATTATTCAAATCAACTTATTTAATCAGTACTTACATATTTTTTTTGCATAATTTTTATTTATTCATTACTTAAATATTTTTTTTTCTCAAAGTATCCCCATAACATCATTCCGGGAACGCACCCAAAGTCGCCATCCGCCGATAAATGGAGTTAAAATACAAATTCATTTTTTTTTATGCCCTACAAATACTTTTTAACTTAGTTACTTAATTAAATAAATTCAGAATAAAATGATATTTTTAAGTCTCAGTAAATACATCATTATTTTATTCAAAAAATTAATTCAAAGTTTAATTCATTTCGGGAACGCATAAATTTATTTAAAATTTAATTTTTCAGCAAAATGCAAAAGATGGCTACTGGGTAATTATTTTAAGCACCTGAGTGCAAATATCCATTTGGCCTGATGTGTTTTTTATTAAAATGAGAAAATTCTAAGAAAACCAGAATTCAACACCTTGGTGATTTTGAGCCATAACTGCATACATATAAATAGTAATTGTATTCAAACATGCAAACAAATGTATTGAAGTAGAAAAAGAGGTTTGGTTATATGAAAGGTTTACTAACAAACAATCTGATAGGCCGACTGTGTTCCCATGCCCAGTAGGATAAGGAGGGGTCCGCTTTTGTTACAACCCTTTTAGCCAGTTTGGTTATTGAAGGGACTGCGATGTGATCGTTAAAATAGGGGGAACAAGAAGAATCAGATCACGGTTACAGTCATAATTATCTGAATCTCATTTGGGGAAATAGCGGTATCGATCCATATTTACATTTTAGGAAATTCAGAATACCGTAACATTGATGACACGAATGTACTTAAGGCTAAGATTTTCTTTTTATTCAGCTCTATAAAATGTCATAATGAAAGAGATAAATGTGAATAATTATTGTAAGTAAGTAGCGGAATTTCAAACAAGCAAAATTAATTTAAAAAAAAAATCTTGTCCCATGGTAATAAATAGGTACTATTTTGAAACCTTAAATTTAGTAAGTAATATAAAGTGGACACTTATAGTATGCAAGTAGGTGCGCACACGCACAATGATCCGACCGGCAATGCGGTTGCAGCAACTTATGCAAAGAACCGTTGCTTAAGCCGAGCTTACCGACTGCCAGCGGCCCGTTGTTTTAATTAGAATATCAATATTAACTTAATCGGCATTTCGGCCCAACAATACAGTTTTCCACCCACGGTTGTGTGACGAAATCACTTCATTAGTCTTAAAGAATAGGGTTGTCAGTCGAGAGGATAAAGCTGAATATAAAAATCCATTGCGAGAGATGGCAAAATCACATTGTCATATATTTATAAAACAATTATTTGAAACGTTAACGAATCGACTGGTATTAAGAAAAAAATGTTTATATGATTTAATTATATGCTAAATAATAACTAACCAACAATGTCAGCTAACACCAAAAACTCAAGTATCAATGAGTAAAATATCATTAGTTAGATATAGGTACATTTGTTTAATCAGGCACGACCACGAGCGAAAGGTATACACTTGAGTTTGATGTAAATGTTTGTTAAAAGTGGTCGACTCAAACTCAAAAATATATGTACTTCAATTCTATGTAAAAAATATAAGTTCATTAAACTTGTTATTGTAATTTTTTGATTATATTCTTCTAAAACCCTATAGTAGTCTTCATACTAATAAATACGATTACATTTTGTCGTTCAAAACCATGATTTTACGTGTTTTGCATGCATTTTAGATTTATGCCGCAAAGTGACGATGGTCATCCATCATTGACTTCAAAGAACGTCCTTAAAAACTAGCTATTAAGCCCGGCGCGTAAAGATTAAACCTATCAGGCAGCCCTACGCAGGCGTGTCTGCGCCTGCAATCAATTTTGCAAGATTGCATATACCTACCTACATGAGTCAATATCAGGTGCAGGATTTTGCGACGAAAAGCCAAACCTTCTGGAGGTATTTATTGGTCAACAACATAATTATAATTCTGCAATACTGTTTACCATTTGCAAGTGTATGTTATGCAAAAGGAAAATCGAGGGCCTAAAATGTTCAGTTGCTGTGCGCCGACAAGATATTTGAAATTCCAAAATTCTATATGTATATAATATTATGTCTTTAGCGACTTATACGCTCAATTTAACCAATATTTAAAATTTATTTTCCATGTGCGTTTATCAACGTTTCGATTGACAATGTAAAATTCCATTTTGATGTCGAAATAGGTACTCCCTTTATTTTCGTTACATACTCTATAAGGACCTTTTTATTTTTCGACATGAGTAATCAACATTTGTAAACTTTTGTTCATAAAGTAGTAGCAGCATTCGATACTAGGAAATTCACGAGTTCGATTGTCGTCAAAATCAATACAAAGCCAAACATTAACATCACTACGATCGTAAAAAATATGTATTATGAATTGTTGAATAAATCAATTGAAAATTTTTCTTCAAATAGAATCATTGTGTGCTTTAGATTGTATTGTATGTATTCTTATCAGATTCTTGTTTTCACCTTGATATGTAGTCAAGGTCTTTGTTGATTATATTTTATCGAATTTTATACTATTACCGCAGACAAACAGCTGTTAAGAATTGTTAGCGATTTGTGACGCGCCATTATTATTAGGTACCTACTTGGTATTTTGCATAATTAAACGATTTTCTCTTCGATTTTATATGATATTTCTGTATTTAATTTGTTTTTTACAAGTTTATCATTTTGGTACATCATGATATATACCTAAACATACATTTGTATTCTATAGCAACTCACATTAAATACATCCTAATTAGGCAATGTCTGTCATAACTATAATCACGTACAATAGCTTTTTGCTTTCATTGCATAACTTTTCATTTTAAACGATACATGATTTATTTACATTAGCAACCTCTTTGGATGTTTGCGCAAGTTTTGACTCATAGATAAGCATCTAAAATTAGTGAACACAAGTAGGCAATTAAAGTAGGTATAAGACTTTTAGGTATCTTCTATCGCATCTGAATCTTAGACTTGTAGGCTATTATCTTCCACCTAGACAGGTAGGTAGGTACCACACTTAATGCACCGTTATCTAAATGCGAATTCGCAAGCATGAAACAATGAAAGATAACAAAATTACGAAGAAACCGTTCAGGTTTTTTGTCGCCGTTGTACACAATAATGTCATATCCTTATGAAGAATAAACGAAGTAGATGGGTAGTAAGTACATACCTAATTCTTTTTAAGAGATAAATATATACTAGGTAGGTAGCTAGGTATTTTTTTGTGTGGACCATAGACAATATTATGTTAGTATTATTTGGCTAAATAGTCAAATAACTAGTAAGTACATAGAAGAAATAGTTAGGTAGGCACCTGCCACCTAAGCTTTCATTTAATTTTAACTTTTGTCTCAATTTGAAGATAAAGAAGAAAGAAGTAGAAAGAACTTGCACTGCACTGCCCCCTAATTATTTGTGTGGTATATTTTTATCCTATAGGTGGTGAATTTTCTTGATCAAGTGTAATAATAATTATAATAGATGCTATTCAACTTCCTAATCTTTTAAAGAAACGATACCTTACTAGTTTAAAGACTAGGATAAGATGGAATTCACATAGGTACAACGTGGAAGTAAATTAGACTGCTAGAGCAACAAATATTATGCCATATTATGCAAAAAAAGAAAATATACCTAAATAAATTAAAATAAGTAAGCACTTCTGCACGCGAATGTAAACTCAACCAAATCGGTAGGGTGCGAAGGACGCGTCGAGGGACGGGGGTGCCCGCACCCTCCGCGTCACGTGACGAGCGACCTTCAGGCGGCGCACCGACCTTGAGCGCCGCTCGCCCCGCGCGCGGGTCAGAGGTGAATGCACGCGCGCCTCCCCCCGCCCGCCCCGCGCCCCCGAGCCTTGTCGCGGCCCCGAACGCCACCAAATGCCACTCACCTCGCTCCCAGCTACCATGCCGCCACAGGAGACCCCACAGCACCATCCCGGCCTCAAACACCCACCCGTCGCGTACAGGTACCAGCGCGACGCGGCACACCTTTCCCATAAAATATCACCGACAAGTTTATTGACATCGAGTCTCACGAGCGATTGCGCAAATGTATGAATCTCGATGCAACTTCAGCACAAACACAGTTCCGTCCGATAAAAAAACACTTTTCGTACAAAATACAACGTTTATTCACTCAAAAAATAGATTTACCAAAGAAAACATTGAACACAACCGATGAACGCGAGCAGTCGCTACACTATGTCCTCTCACCTCCGCAAAACAAAGCGGAATAAAGTCGAGCGAGCGAGAGCTCGCAGCGCGACCGACGTGACATCACGAAACGAGAGTTGCGTTCAAAACAAAAGGTACCTACCAACCGTGCTAAGTTAACAACATGACATCTATCGGTACAAAATATATTTAAGTTCTACCGACTAATGGAAACCAGATGGCGCTTCTGTAGTAACTCTTACGACTACTTATTTTATGATATATTTTTAGTATTAAACATTGTCACTAATTTGTGCAATTTAACGACGCTTACCGTATATGTACTTATTTTGAAGTTAAGGGTTTTACTCGATTTATTAAGAAAAATTATAAAATTATTGAAGCCCAAGCTTGGTGTTGCGATATTTTTTTAAATTACCGTCAGATGGCACTACGTGTGCCCAATGAGGTATGTCAAAGTGACAACAGAAATCAAATCAATTGACGTTTGTAAATTCGTTTGAACAGCTGTGTCGACAAATAAAATAATATTTTATTTATTATTCGATATTTCTGTTGCTAAATATACACAAGGAAGTGTAAATTAGTGTAAAAAAATTCAAAGCTTTATTAGTTCTTAGCACCGAAACGTAATTTCAACGGAACTATTTAAAAATGAGTCACTAATTAAAGCCTGATTTTGCATTAGCTTTCAAGGCTGTAATAATAAAGAAGCATTCTGGGTAGTATAATGGTGATTACTTAACAGAATGGTTGAGGATAATGAGCGTGCTTACGGGAGGACTCCGAACAGGAACACTTTATTGAAGATTGTGATACTCGGTGATGGTGGAGTGGGCAAGTCCTGTTTGATGAGCAGGTTCATATCGAACCACTTCGACGACCACAGCTTTCACACTATTGGCGTGGAGTTTATGAATAAAACTATCGAAGTTAGTGGAAAAGAGTACACTTTGCAGGTAGGCATTTTTTTTATATTTTGTTTGTATTTTTATTTTATATTAATGTGATGAAGGTAAGTTGCTAGATAATTACGATATTCATTATTTATTTCTAAACATGTTTATTTACTTATAGCAGTTTCTTGAGCAATCAATATATGGATGGATGTTAAGTGGGTGTTTTGATTACCTCATATTATTTCTCTTGGTTGTCATTGATTAAGCAAACTAAATTTAACCTTGTACATCTAAAGACTAATTAACATGTAAATGTATATATGTAAACTGTTCTTCAGCTTAATATATAGACTGTGTATTACTGATGAGTAATATAAAAAATGTTTGATTATGTACCATGATTGCTGAAAAGTAGACTTAAAAAATATTTTGTTTATCACCATTACTTGACTTAGACTATATTATATATGCTAAGTCATGGAACAGTATGTTTAATATGCTATTGATTGTTAACTAACATCCTAAGGCCAATATTAGAATATTTTCTTGACAAATTTGAAAGTTTATAAAAAAATATGTAATGTTATAAAATAAAATATTATGCTGTCACAACAAAACAGTTTTAAAACCTAAATGCACTGATTTAAATGATTGATGCCTAAGTAATTAGAAACTGTATTTACTTGCAAGACCTTCACTTGTTCCTTTTGCCGTATCACCTCCAAATTCAAGGTTACCTTATCTATTTGCATGCTTTGTTTGCACTTAGATCTATGTGTGATAAAAAACTAGATGTTTGGCATTTTTGAAGTTTAAGAAGTTCATGTTTTATTTTATAAAGCTTCAATTAAAAACGTTTATTGAACTTTTTTGTCTTAGTTTTAACATTCTTATCAGTTACAAAATAATGGGTACAAATATTCCTAATAATAAAGCTAATAAGTAATTAAAATTTCATCATCATCAGATTTCATACTTAAAATCTTTGAATAAAATATGTACTTAAGTAGGGAGTTTTAATACTTCACTGTATTCTCAAACTATACATTACATTGTCAACATGCTTAGGATTGTTTTGCATATCAACCTATGGAATAATATTTAGGATTTTATATATTTTCCAAAAACTAGTATTCTTAAGTTGTGATATAGTATATTAGTATGGGGGTAAAATATTTTTGTGTTACACTTTAAAAGTTTAATAGAATTCCTGATCAGAATCTAGCATAGCTTTAATCTCTAAGATAAAGCCACAATATAGGGATTAAAGATATTATAGTATAGTAGATTTAGATTAGTGTAGGGTTAAAATAGGATTAGTTTTATCTTACTGCAAGCTACAGATGCATGCTTTGAGATCATTGAAAATGTGTGGCCCATTAAAAGAGGTTTGTCCCCTTTTATAAGTGCTCATATTTTCAATAAATAAATGAATAAATTTTAAATACATAAACATATGTGTTCAAAGTACATGGTTATAAGACAAAGATTTTCAGTGTTATTCAATACACTCTCAGGTGATGACTGCTGAGTGCCAGCTGAAAAAAAGTCTTGAGCCAATTGCCTTTTAAATTCATTTAAAATAGGACTGGACCCACTCAAATTATCTAATAAGAGGATTTGTATTACACTATATAGTATTTGAAAAAAGATGTAGTGACTAAGATTGAAAAAGGCATGCTTGGATGGTTTGGGCATGTTGAGAATGGATGAAAGAAGATTGACGAGAGAGATATATAAGGCAAGTGTAAATTAAGCCGTTGGGAGGGGGAGACCTAGACGGACTTTCCATGACCAGATTGGTAATGTATTAACAAAAGGTCAGGTGAACAGCACCCTTAACTGACGAGCGTATGAAAAGACTTATGAATGTAGAAGAAGCGAAAGGTGTATGTCAGGATCGTAGCAAATGGAAGTATGTGATCTCTGCCTGCCCCCATGGAAAAAAGGCGTGACATTATGTATGTATGTATATATTTATTGGTTATTAGTGTATGTACCATTGCAATTTTTTATTTGTTTTGTTTTCATATTTTATTTTTTAAGCCAACATCAACAATCGTGAAATTGTTATATTTTTT
The DNA here is from genome assembly GCA_951394215.1 of Glyphodes perspectalis. Classification (NCBI taxonomy): domain Eukaryota; kingdom Metazoa; phylum Arthropoda; class Insecta; order Lepidoptera; family Crambidae; genus Glyphodes; species Glyphodes perspectalis. The sequence goes on along the minus strand of OX596201.1, from coordinate 15,201,152 downwards.
GTATTTAAGTTCTCATATAAGTGACGCAATGTCTTTATGAGAATAAAATGTCTTTAAACCGAAAGCTGATAATACTAGGTATTGGGGCCAATGGGGCCTCAAAAACTTGATGATTAGTATTGCCTAAAAATATAAATTACTTTGACTCTGCCTCCCCCTTCGGGGATTACGGGCGTAATGTTATAATGATGATGATGATGATTTAAATTACCTTTGCAGGTATGGGACACAGCTGGCCAGGAGCGGTTCAAATCGCTCCGAACACCATTTTACCGCGGTTCAGACATATGCATCCTGGCATATGCGATAGATGACCGCAGTTCATTCAACAATATCAAGATGTGGCTAAATGAGTTCTTGCATTATGCTGGTGTTAAGAATGGAATCGAAAAGTTCCCGTTCATGGTTGTTGGAAATAAGGTAAGAAACTGTTACATTAAGTGTTTGTTTCGATTTTTGATTTTGTGGATACAAGTTAACTATTTTAAATAAGTTCTTATGATTAAGTAGGCGCCAATTGGTTTTTACTTGTAATTGGATACAGGCTAATCCGTAAGTACATTGATTCTCTCTATAGGTATAGAAAGTAGGTACTTAAAGGTAGGAAAGCAGTTATAAGTTGCTAAATTGATACAACATACAGGTTAAATAAAATAATAATTAATTATTTTTATCGATTTCTAGTTTGGGCACATGCCAATGTTAAATGTACACGATTATTTTATGATTTGTTTCGTTGTCGTAACGTCAATACTATGCATTCTTACTATACAACCAAAAACGAACACATTATTTTGATCTTGAAAATATAAATGATGATAACCAAGGTACGCATTTTTTTTTTTTTTTTTTTTTTTTTTCTTGAGGAATGCATTTACGCACCATCCAAACAGAGTCCTGGGTGGACCTATAAGGGTGAGTCGGGCTCGAAACCGGTAGCAAACTCCAGAGACCCTACCGACTAAACCTCAAGGCTGTTCTTCGGGCGCTAACGCAAAACCAACGGGATCCCCACTGTCGGGATTCATCTCGTAAAGTCTACGTAGCGCGCGCTGCCGCCTGGCGGCCCATCTCGAGGGAGTGGTATTCTCCCCCAGAACACCTAGGGTGGTGTTTCACGACCACATAGACAGCTGTGTACCCTATCCTGACGGACCGGGTGTAACACCTGCAGTCGGCTTCTCCGGGGACGATTGAGGACTAGAGGACCTCCTCCCCTAACCCCCACGACCCCATAGGCCCTTTTAGTCGCCTCCTACGACAGGCAGGGATACCTCAGGAGTATTCGCAGCCCCCCCTGCAGGGCGAAACCAAGGTACACCTAAGGTAAGGCTGCCATCCGTCCGGGATTCCCCGGATTTGTCCTAGTTTGAAAGGCGTCAGGGGGGGGGGGGGGGGGTTAATAAAGATAAGTAAGCCAAAAATTGAAAACAAATCTTAGTTAAAAATTCATTTATAATAATTAATTATTTTGCCGTGCCTTCTTGAATGCACGATGCAATTTTATATAATAATTTGATTGATGCTAAAATGAAGAGTGTTTCTAATTATTTTTGTTACCATATTACCTCATAAAGTGATTTTTTTTTAAAAATGCTATTTATTAAAAGGCTGTATAAATAAAAAAAATTATAACGATATTTTTATTTTTGTTGCAAAAACTTTTTTTCTGAGGTGTCCGGGGGAAAAAACATATTTCGCCCAAAATGTCCGGGATTTTTGCCTTATACATCCGGCGTCGGAAATTTAGGTGATAGCGGCCCTAAGGTCACAATTTTCATTTCAGTCATTACCTAAAAGTCGTACTCCCCTCTCACACGTTTACAAAGAGGCTGTCTGTCATAGTTGCGTTTTAACTCCAGACCATTGGTATTACGTGACCTAATTGTTTTTTCTTTATTAAAGTTATAGGAACGGCTTAAGGAACAAAGCTTGTTTGGATAATGGTTATAAATGGCTACAAATATTATATAACAATAATAAATACCTAGTCTGGCCCTGGGCTATAAATTTTTGATGTCAACTTTAAATATTAAAATGCCACTCAAATTCAATGGATTCCTGATGGCCGCTTGTGAATTGAAACACAATGAAATATTGATTTTAACCTTTCTACGTTCAAGCTACTATTTATAAATCCATTTATGTAATTAGAAGTGGATCGCGGCAATAATATACCCGAATAAACTAGTTTTATGTCTGAATGGATGCTCGTAAATACCAGTTGTAGGTATTCAATGTTCAGTGATTGCATTTATAATTAACAGTATATATTCATAGACCAGAAGTAATTTGCACTTATATTTTGCGATCGAGAACGATTTTCTGTATAATTTTATGAGGTTTTTCATGCGGGGTCATCGTTGCTGTTATTGGCTCCTACTGTTATCACGTAATTTCACAATGATATTGATATGATAGCCAGATGATATCTTCCAAATTTCGATAGATCCTAATGAAGCTAACTTCTATTAGGTCAGAATAGAACACTTGTTCTTGACAAGAAAAGGAAAAAACTTAAGTACTAAAGTTTTAATGGGTTTAGATAGGTCGGTAACCATTTGATGTTGATCATCACGATGATAATTATAATTAAAAAGAGTGCTTTGGAAACTTTTCTTTATTCCTAGGTTGAATCTACTTTGGTAATGTTAGAATTTCCAATATATTTAAGTCAGATTGCTTGCTTTACTTAGGTACTTTACCATTTTCGACCGTCACGATGAAAGGCACGTCTATTATATCTATTAATCTCCTGACTGTTGGTTAAGAGTTTGTTTCGTACTCGGTTTTCCTCCTACGGCTGTCTGGGATTTTAGTAATAAGAGAAAACTGGTAAAAGGGGATTATGGGCATGATAATATGTTATGTATGTATGTATGTATGTATGTAAAAACTGGTTTCGCCTGACGCAACGCTTCTAAAGTCCCTGGTACCTACGAGTACAGGGACGGCTATCCGGTCTTAAGGTTACTCATTTGGCCATATGTTGGGAATTTCCCTCCTAAAGAAGGGTAACTGTGTTGATCCAAGGACCGCAGATGGCGGAGTGTAAATTCGCGTGTACGGTTTGCAACAAAAGTTACATAACACTTTCATCTTCAATATTATAGAGAGGAAAGATTTGATTGTTTGTTTGAATTGAATAGGCTCTGAAGCTAATGTACCGATTTGAATTTTTTTTTCACCAATCGAAAGCTACTTTATCAGCGAGTAACATAGGCTATATTTTATCCCCGTATTTCCACCAGAACGGGAACTACGCGGGTGTAAACCGCGGGGCGCTGCTAGTTTAATATATACTTCTATAGGTTGTTTTTTTTTCAGACATTATAGTTGATCCATTTGTTAATAAGCTACGATGCCACAGGCATACACACAGATAGACATCATCTTATAACTCCCCTCTTTTTGCGTTGCGGATTAAAAAATATCGTTGTTTAGGAATCAAGCTTGTCAAGTGGTTTCTGACATTTACTTACAATATAATAAAATATTAACATCTTTCGCAGATGTTTCCTATTTCACGACCACACAAATAGGTATTTGTATTGAGCAAATTGCAAAAAGAAGACAAGGACAAAATCATCACATAACACATGACAAAGATACATGTATGTATGTTTGCATACTTGCTCCGACAAAGCAAACGAGTCGAGGTGCTTATTATAAGTTATTCTATTCAGACCAACATTATGAATATTAGTTGTATGCAGGTACGAATTTCAAACGTAGGTATATATGCATAAAACATCCAAGTAGAAGAAAGAAAAAAAAATTTAAGAATTCTAATAAGTACCTATCCAATTAAAATTTTTGCAGTTCAAGATCAAATTTTTTTGTTACAAACAAGTATAGATTCACAAATGTGGAATGCATGTTTGCCAAATATACACATTTATTGTAAACTATTTATTAAACTAATCTTCGTGTTTCGATCTATTTGATTCTTGTTGCATTAACAGTAGGTACTTTTTTATTTCTATATCATTTCCAATTGACAGTTTAAATTGCTGACAAATTACTTGTCTAAATTTCCTGTTTTAACACATAATAGGATAAAGTACATAATAACTGATAATTACTGAATCGGCTCTAGTTATACTTTATGTATAGGAGTCCATTTAACCTATTGGCTTTTTGTTTTTCCGGCATCCTAAGAAGAAAAATATGTTTTATTTTTTAATGTAGGTACTGATAATAAGGAGTTTATAATTAATTTATTTGTGTTCTGTGGTCTTTGTGGCTAACAGGCTAATGAACTCTGGACATCTCCGAGTGTCCTTGCGGTTGCTTTGCAGTAACTGTATATGATGTTAAATCTAACTGTAATTTAAATGACGTTATGTTCTCAAGAATAACAAAATAATTGGATTAAAACAATAAAGTATATTTTTTTATGTTTACCAATATTATTGTATAATATGTAATACTCGTTTTTGGCCCCGGCTCCTAAATATTGCAAACCAGTATTAACAAACCGATAGTAAATTATAATAATCGAAATGAAGCAGGTACCTACTAATAAAGTTTTAAATTGATGCGAAAATTAGTAGAATATTATTAACAGATATAAATTTATTGTCAGTTTTTCTAGATAAAATCAAAATTCAGAATCTGTTTTTAGATTCATTATATTTTTTTCTCTTAGTATTTAAATTATATCTATTATTACATTAAACTATTTTTCTTTATTATACATATTTATTTTTAATTGAAGTAAATGAAAGTATGATAAAATATAAATTTAGAAAGCAAATATAAAAATCAGCAGTCATCCCACGGGCTATTTACAATAGGATACAAAGGGCAGTGTTACATAATTATATTGCTGGTTGGTTGGACATGTACGTAATGCATTTCAGCGGACAAATGGAAGCACTAGTTTTCACCTAGAAATGGAATGATCAAAATCGGTTCACGGAGAAAAAAGTTCTGGGTGACTTACAAAAAAAAAATACAGTAGAAATTGAGCACTTCTCCATCCAACCTCCTTATAAGTGATAATAACTCTTTTGCAATAGGAAATCATTAGTTTACAAAGGTTAAATCATAGAACCATAGTTTAAAAATATATTAAAATGTAGTATGTATTGAAATGTTTATTAAAATACCACAAAGTAATAGAACATTAAAGTACATAAGTTCAAACTATGTATTAAATCATTTTTAATGAGTAAGGGCTATTACTAGGTTGAGGATTACCTCAATGACAAGGATTAATGGTTTAACTTTTATAATGAAGTGTCCACCTGCTGTGATATTATATAGTTCTAGCTGTGCCAGCGGTGTCACCCGCGTTTATGGTTAATATTATATAGACTATTTCCGTCATACATGATTTCTATGTAACTTTAACCATTAAGGCTGCACACGCGACGGAAGCTTAAAAATGGAGTAACTTCTCCCGTTTTGCATTTTTGGCATCAGTATCGATCACTAATCAACCCCTGATAGTTATTTTAAAAATATATTTCATGTATAGAATTGACCTCTCTACAGATTTATTATACTTAAGTGTAGATTATTTAAATTTACAAAATTGTATACTTATATGCCATTTAAAAGACTAACTAATAGAGTCCCCGCCGGTATCTTCTCGATAGAATCTACTTTCCGAACCTGTAGTGGTATTGTTTCTTCTCTTTTTTTTGTATATCGACTATTTATAAGTGCTTTCTTAAAAGCTATATAAAGAAAGATATTTTGAATTTGCATAGAATGCGCCCCCGATAGCTCCGTGGCGAGCCCAATAACTCCTCAAGCAGTATTTCAATTAGACCAACCAGTTCAATAGGTTAACACCCAAACATATGTCTTATTTTGAAGTCGTTAAAAAAAAGTTAGCTTGCTACCATTAAAATACGACACGCAGCTTCAATCCGTTTTGATCGCTACCGTTCTTTACCGCTCTACGGTAATCTTGAAGCCAATTAAGTAAAGTACCTAATTTATGGTCCAGTCATGTTGACTAATACTTGTTATTCGCGCCTCCTACTAAGACTATTGTTTGCAATATCTTTGCCAACCACAAAGCGGCTTATTTGAAAAAAGTTATTTATAGTTTGGTTCTGGAAAAAACCTGAATTACCCCTACTGGGTGATTTCACAGTAAAAAGTACATACTGAAGTCTTGTCGCACAGAATTATTATTAAACAGCTACTTATTGTAACTAATGAAATTAATAAACGGCAGTTCCTTTAGTTATTTCTGTCTATTTGTAACGTATTTGAAAGCGGCAATTGGTCTTATTAAAGACAAACCATGTCAAGTAAGTATGCAATTATGTATTTATAAAAGAATATTCACCATAAATGCTATTGATGCTGTAATGCAGCCCGGAAAAAAACGACAGTGTTTAAGATTAATTAGCTTTATTAGGATTAAAACTTTTATGTGTTAAATTGAATCACTTTGGGTTAGATGGTATAGGCGTGGACATGTAAACGCGTGTCAGACAGATAGACAGAGTAAATAAAACATTTATAATAATACATAATAAGGATGCATATAATCTTGTGTAAAAATTCATTTCCTTCAAATATATACAACGCGTTTTTCTAGTTAAAACCAGATTTTTTACTAAAACTAGAATTCAATGCTGTTAAAAAATGAATATACTATAAAGTACGTTATAAAATATTCAATAGGTCAAGAATTGATTTATTACAATGAATATCAAGGTAGTCACGTATTTTTTATCAAATAGATTTATAAACTAATTATGCTTCATTGGGAGATGATAAAACAGCTTGGTACGTGATAGCAAGATACATAACATACGCTTATCACAGATTAAAGTGTATTTTATCAGATGAAAACGTTTTATTTATAGGCGTATGAAGTCAGGCTCATCATACAGATGACTATGAATTAATTTATTAAATGATTGATGACTTTTATTTAACGGTAGCTATGCTCGCGAGTATAATAATAAATATCAGACAATGTGCTATACATTTATGCAATATCAAAGTAACCAGCTTATGCACTTGTATGTATTATGGAAAACAGATTCAACGAAGGTGCTTAAAACAGTCAGACCCGAGATGAATACCTGTTTCATCCACAAAACAAACAAACATAACATCACGCCCATAATCCTCGAAGAGGCAGGCAGAGCTAAAGGGGCAGCAGGCCCCTTTTACCACATTCAGCCAAAAATAGGACTGGTCTGGGTTAGATGGAAAATTGTAAAAAAGTAGTGCCAAGTGGCTAGCTTGTCGCCTACACAATCACATACCCAAAACCCGATATACCATTAGTCGCCTTTTACGACATGCTGGGCAAGTAAACACAGTTGGCACATTATTTTTATGTCCCAGACTAACACGGGACAAATTCATCCACAACTTTTTCGAATCGAACCGGCGCCCCTTACTTACAGCGCTTAATCTGAACCATTGCCATCATTGCACCAACAGGGCTGTCGAAAAATATGTCTAAAATTAGTGCATAATGAGACATATTTTCGCGAAAAACAGTTCAAGGGTAATACAGTCAATTCATACATTTTTCGTTCTTCAGTTGTTAGGGATTACTATGATAAATAGTGAATGACTTATCACTACAGAATTGTTAAATGTGCGGAGTTTTAATCGATATAATAATAGTTGAACATCACAATGATGAACGTATTTAGTCAAACATCATCATTCCTTCGGACTAATTTCGCATCCTAGTTTCGACAAGAATATTTCTTTGTATGTCTCGCACATTTATCATTACTATGACGAAGGTATGTGATCAATCACATAATAGAGGGTAATGTAGTGTTTCCTACGTATCATCGTGCTACAGGAATGATTTGTATATGTCTCTTTCATATTACATGTTGTAGTGTATAAAAATAAAGCTACACCACCACATAGATATTCGCCGAAAATTATAATGTGGTGTCAGCATTAATTTTATCTGTTAAAGTAGTACGCAATATTTTTTTTCATTCAGAGGGGGGCAATACAATATTTTTTGGTTGTATGATGTTTCAAAAAAGAAGTGGAAAAATACTTATTGAGTAACTTCTCACCCAAGTGCTAGAGGGCGCAAGTGAAATTTCGGGCTATTTAAGTTAACTCACAATTGCGCCATGAGACGCTTACTTATATAATATTACGCTTCTCCTGCTCCTGGGCACTGCACAGGTGCCTATACATATTGATATTTGAAGAATACGCATTCACACACGATCCAGAGAAAACAATAATTATGCGGCCCATGCGAACTTCTGTAACTACGCCTATGCTGCCCCCAAAACATGTTACTACTTGGTTAGGATTTTCCTACGTTCAATAGCGATTAGCACTCTTGAGTTTGGGCACCCCTGATACCGCCTTAGTCACTTCACCGGATTAACCAAAGGCTACCTGCCTTTGTTCCAGTCTGACGTGTCTTCGAAGGACAGGGAGGTGAGCCACGACCAGCTGAAGCAGTGGTGCGACGACAACAAGATCGCGACCTACATCGAGACGTCGGCGAAGAACGACAACAACGTCGTCGAGGCTTTCTCGCTGGCTGTCCAAAGGTATGCTGCTTATTGATACTGGAAGTATATAGTCCAGGTATTTATAACTATGTTCCAGCGCGCCTTTTATCTCTGAAGGGGGGCGAGGGGAACTGTAGGTATACTGCTTATTTAGACTGGAAGTCTATGCGCCAGGTGTTAATTATAAATTCAGACTGACACACCAACTCTTTAGTTCCAAACTAAGCTTATAAGCTTGTGCTATGGACACTAGGTGAACATCATCTTTATCATCTTCCTAGCGTTATGATGTCCGGTCCTTAGACGGGGTCCGCTTAGACCATGATCCAGGATTTAGCGAGTCTGGTAATTACATTGAAGCTACTGCCGATCTGACCTTCGTAACCCTAAGATAGGGGAACAAGACAATTTTTGGATCATGGTTGCAAATTCAAAGTTGTTTGAATTTCAGGTTTCATCACGATGTTTTCCCTCACCGTTGAGCTAGTGGTATAAATACGAACATAGATTTGAAAAATCCAGAGGTACGTGCTTGGATTTGAACCGGCACTCCTCGGTTAAGAGGCGCGTGTCCTTACCATTGAGCTACCACCGCTCTATGGACACTAGGTAAACGGATAGACATAAATAAATACGTTTATAAACATCCATGACTCGAGTACAAATATTCACGTTTATCACACGAAACATTTGCCCCTAGAGGGATTCGAACCCGCGACCCTTGGTTTCGTGGCCAGGTTTCTGACCACTCGACCAACGGGCCAGTCAAGTCAATTAGCCAGTTACTTACATATCATAACGCGTGCAACCACTTAAGGGGTAGCTAACTAGATTCTAGCCTACATCACGAATTCAATATTTAATATACCATTAATCGCCTTTCAACGATGCGCTAGGCAGGGAGAATTGCTGGCAGGCACATTATTTTTAAATACTAGACCAACATGGGACATGGTTAAAATAAATACCAGGCATAATCACATACATGGATATCATGCACTTAAGCGCTTGTCTCATGCAAATCAGATTTAACAAAGGTACCACAAACAGCCAGACCTGAAACAAATTTAGTTTCATCGACATATACTCGTATTTGTCTCAGTACGAGGTTTGAACCTACACTCCTTGCTTTCAATCCTCGCACATTCGGATCTATTCCATCAACGTGGCTATCAGAAATACAATAGGTAGGTACCTACCTACCTGCCTAGGTAGGTAGGACTTACCTAGTACTAGGAGCGATAAGCTCTTTAAATCACATACAGCCAATAATAAAAATAGTTTGGTTAAATAGTTTAGTTTAGTAACAGATAATGTCAAACCATTCAAATGGCCTAACATCACTTCGCAGTAGGTACATTGCAATGACTTAACCTGGACACTTTTTATTTGAAGATCTCATTGATCGCCGTCTGTAAACCTTCCTTTCTCTCGTATTATATTTTCTTGACTGCCTCGTTGGTCTAGTGGTAACATGTGTCGCCTAAGGAACAAAGAGGTCCCGGGTTCAAATCCCGGGTCAGACCAAAAAAGTTGTGGGTGGGTATTTCAATATTGAAAATACTCGTTCGCAACAGTCCGGAGTCAGGTAGTTGGCGGTATATTCACCTCCGTGCCTTGGAAAGCACGTTAAGCCGTTGGTTCTGCGACTGACCTCTCTCCGGTCATGTCGAACTGCCGTCTCACCTGACTATGAGATTGAAGGAACAGAGAGTGCACCTGTGTTTGCGCACACACTTGTGCATAATATCTCTTGCGCAGATGGCTAATCCTCGTTGAGATTGGCCGCCGTGACCGATATCGGTTAGGAGGACATTATTATTATATTCTCAGTTTGCGAATGGTCCGTGAGCTAAAAACGTAAATATATAATATGAATCAGTTTTTTTTTGTAGCACTTTTTGTCTGGCTAACTCACCTTCATATTGCATTGTACCGATTGTATCATACCTTGATGTGAAGGTAAAGAATATTGAGAGAAATATTTAACATTATTGTATTAGTTTCTGCCGTTCATTGGCGCAGATTTCAGAATAAAGACTGAGTGAGGATACCCCGAAAAGTTATCATCTTCCTAGCGTAATGCCCCGTGCTTAGACGGGGTCCGCTTAGACCATGATCCAGGATTTAGCGGGTCTGGTAATTACATCGAAGCGACTGCCGATCTGACCTTCGTAACCCTAAGATAGGGGAACCAGACAATATTTGGATCATAGTTACAAATCCAAAGTGACTTGAATTTCCAGGTTTCATCACGATGTTTTCCCTCACCGCCGAGCTAGTGGTATAAATACGTACATAGATTTGAAAAATCCAGAGTTACATGCCGGGTTTGAACACGCACTCCTCGGTTAAGAGGCGCGTGTCCTTATCATTGAGCTACCACCGCTCCATGCTCCACCGCTCGCTGAAGATACCCCGAAATGTATCCTTTAGAATAGTTAACCTATTGACGATGCAATACCACTTTATGAAATATGTCTTATCTTGGACCACCAACTGTGTGGAAGTAATATACCTAATACCTATATGTCACTCTCATGGTTACATTTAATGTTTTTCGGGTGACTTCTCGGACCACTCGTTTGCTTCCAAGGACGACCAGTGGTCTGCGGACCATCAGTTAAGAACCACGTTAGAATCATAAAACGTAGAAACCAAATAGGAAATAATGTCGTTCACTCAATTTCCAGGTGGGTGGAGTTGGAACAGAAGGCGGAGCGGGAGCTGGGCATGCTGCACCACCCGGACACTGTAACTCTCCACGGTTCGAGTCCCGTGTCGAGCCTGCGCACGACTTGCTGCTCTCGGTTCACCGACGCATAAGTCATTTTTGAATAACACCGATATTATGTATGTTTTCAAGTGCGAAGACTAATGTACAGACGTTTGAAATCTCAATTTCCGATTCTATACTGACCTTTCTCGGTACAGTAATCATCAGTTTACTTTATTCTAATTAGCATTCATCATATGTGTAACACTGCGTTGCGTCAACGCAATTACTGGGCCAGATTTGTCAACTTCTTTGTATAGAACGTGGTAGCACGGCGTCCTGCCATGAACTGGGAGAATTAGAAAAGTTTTTATGGAGTTCCATGTTGCTAAAGAGCCCTTTAAACTAACTCAAAACTGAGATTGCATTTGAGTTAATGTGTTGATGCAAAGATTTTTGCTACGCAACCCGTTTTTAATTAGAATAGTCATGTTAACTGGACCCAGAGATTCGTAGTACGAATTGCATGCTTATGGCAGCTGGTATCATTAATAACATTTTTGTATAGAAATCCCGTGGAAATATATTTTTATTTAGATGTATAATATGTTCCTTTTGGTGTCCCACAATAAGGTAGTGTTAATGAGACCTTGGAAAAGACTTAAAGAGTCCATGATTTATTTATCGGTTCTATTTTAATTTTCTATATAACGAAAGTAAGTATTTTTGGTGCATATGTACCAAGATATAATAGATCTGTTACTTATATGTAGTTAGAAAAGGAGATTACAAAAGGAGCGTACATTGCAGTGCGTCATATTACGTCGGTAGCGAAGACGGGTCTCGTAGCAATTTTGAGGTTGACTGTACCGGAAAGGTCTTTAATCTATGCGCAATCGCTGGTCCCGATTGTTTCTTCTGTTCCGGTCTCGATAAAGTTTCATCTTGAAACGGTCCAATTAGTTTTAATACCCATTAGGTCTATTATGTATCTAATAAAATGTAAGAAAAGAATGGTAAATAATAGGTATAGCAGAAGATCTTACTCATTCATGGAATAAGCCGGTATGTAAAATTTGGAAAGTACAGTCTTGAATATTGTAAAAAAAACATCTACTAAAAACGAATGTTAAAAAGTTTTTATTTCATCAACAAAATTGCAGAAAAGGAAATGTTTAAAGATAAGGTTATTGTAGCAACAAACACGTGAGATAATTAAAAAGTAATCGCTTTTATAGATAAATCAATGAGTGGTAACTGAAATGCTTTTATCACAAAAATTTAATTAGATGGTGAAAACGTACTTACTGTAAGTAAACATGAGTGAGAAAAGGGCATTTGAAAAGTTGTAATTTATCATGTTTCTGTAAAAAGTATGGCCGATTTTGATTTATGTATGGTAAATATAGCATAATAATTGCATAGCTATTCGCGATATACCGGAATTGCATTTCTTGTTAAGTTTTATTGTTATATAAGCGCACATTATGAAATTAAGCCCGAAAATAACGGGCTCCCTTGCACTTAAAATTATTTTCCAGTTTAAAAATTAAGGTCGGTCTGACGCAAGACAAGAGGCAACTTGTGTGAGAAAGAGACAAACATACTTTACTTAAGTCTTCTCACTCGCACTTCTTGTCTATGGACACTGCGTTATGGTCGATAGTACTTTAACTGACATTTTTAATTTAGTTTCTCCATAAAATAAGTCATATGTACGCATCGAGATTACACATTTTTGTGTTAACATTTTTACATTATTATCTAAGCATATAAATAGGCATTCCAATATTTAAATAACGCTTACATCACCGTCCAGATAATATGTATTACGTATTTAGTCTGTAAAGATTAACGTGTGACATATTTGTTAGATGTTTGGTTCTTCACATGTAAAAGATATAAAAGGCAAGTTGCAGTAAAGTATATAGTGGTAATGCAAGCTTCCACTTCCGTCTCCATTCACGTTACTGAACGTGCTACCTTTTCTGGATTTAGTAGTAGCTGAGCGACAATATGCGCCCAAGAGAATATTATAATTAATATTATATAGGTACAGTATATATATTGAGAAGTCCGATTTTGATACAATCTAACATATGGCTATTAACAAAATAAATAACATTGTCTTTAGATACTAGTTGAGTGATACTATTAATATATGGTCCCATAGATAGACAATGTTAAGAACAAGGTGATTTAAATATGTAAATGATTTGTGCTATCTTAAATAATTGAGATTGTCAATTATGTAACTATAGCAGCTAATTATAGAAAAGTTGACAGCTCACTATATATGTATGATTTAAGCACGTTAAGCCGTTGGTCCTGCGCCTGACCTCTCTCCGGTCATGTCGAATTGCCGTCTCACCGGACTATGAGAGTGAAGGAATAGAGAGTGCACCTGTGTTTGCGTACACACTTGTGCACTATAATATATCCTGCGCAAAAGGCTAATCCTCGTTGAGATCAGCCGCCGTGACCGATATCGGTTAGGAGGACATTAATATTATGTATATATAAGATAGCACCATCTAGCCGGGTACAATCCAAATAGGATACCTCTTGCTTAGAAAACTATATAAAACTATTGTTACTTCATTTCTAGACAATAGGATAAAATGTTATATCATCGGTAAGAGTGCAATACCACATACTATACTTTGTCATGAGGACAAAATTTGAATGCTATTTGAGTTGGACCATAAAGCAAATACGTTGTGTTGGACTCTCATCGATTATATACCGTTCAGGTATACAATGTTAATTGTAGTTTATGCGAAAACTCTTACCTACTTATTGAACTCATTATTCTAAAACCAATTTACAGCAAACAAAATTGTAATTCAGCTGGTCAACTTTTGTATGAAAAGTAAAAAAAATGGCTTATATTCTGAAATCAAGTAGTTAAGTGGTCTCACATAAAAACAACCTTGTATGTTTAGCACACATTCTGTTTGATTCAGTTAAAAAACAAAGTAAATGTATTTATTTGCTTATTTCAGTATTTTTTGTGTTTTTGTGACGTTTTTAGACATACATTTTTAGTTATAAAGTCTTGTAAATTATATTTGCATCTTTTCGTGTTTAAGTGCGCAGGGTTGAATCGGGAGCGAATGAACTGACATTTTCCTCGAAACATTGTCTCGACACGAATTCAGCTAGTTAGTTTTGCTGACCTAAAACGTTATTAAGGTAGTTCTTGGTTCGTTCTTTTCGACCCAGTTCAAAAAGAAGGTTGTTCGTTTGTTAATTTTTTTCTCCTTTTGTATATTTGTGCACTACAAAAGACAATTTGGTTGTGTAATCGGTTGATATTTATTTCCTTACTACATTTATAAGCCATCTGTATTGTTTTATATTAAGCTGTACCATTACACGTGTTGTTTATAGAATTAATTTATACATAATACTGGCTGCCCTAAATATTATAGTATACCCAAACAAAACCCTCTGAAATACTTATTGCATTGTTTAACTTATCATCGTCCTTAACCCCCCTATTGGTAGATACTATACAAATAAAGTAATGTATCTATAAATAATTGTATATAATATTTCGTAACAAAACCAAAGAATTTAGATTTCTTGCCTAATAATTCCTGCTTTGTAAATAGATCTTTCCAAAATGTCACATCCTAGCTTATTAAATCTTGTTTGAAACCTAATACACACGGCTACGGTCTTTCATATAATCTATGTATTTATTAGGGTGCATAATAGATTTAACTTAAATTGACGGCCTAATATAATTAAATTCTTAATTTTGCACTGAGTAGATTTAAAGATGTAAATATATTATACCTTAATTATTCAATATCTATACCTCAATGTTGAAGTTCACGAAACGCCTGTATTATTAAAAGCACTTTTGCTATTTAAGCGTAATTAATATATTGTAATAACTTAGATAGGCACTATGCAAACATATCTGAAAGGGACGTGACATTTGAATGTAACAGTATCTATAATTAAGAAAGGAAAAGTGTCTTAGAGTATTCATATAATAAATAACTGTGCTACCAATTTGGGTAGCTAATAGTGTTGCCGAACTATCGATAGTTTGACTATCGGTAGTTGACCTCGAAAAACATCTATAATATCGATAGGCCTATCGATAGTATCAATAGCTCAGTTTGGTACAATAGTATCAGTGTACTGCAATACTATCGATAGTATCGATAGTTTTGAAGCTCAATATCGAAATTACTATCGATAGTATCGATACTATCGATAGTTCATTCAATATTGAACTTCGATAGTATCGATACTATCGATAGTATTGCTGTGTGTCGATAGTATTGCCACTCACGGGGCTATCGATACTATCGATAGTATCGACACTATCGATAGGGCTATCGATACTATTGCTTTTGCCCAACTATTGATAGTGGACTATCGAGCGGCAACAGTAGTAGCTAATGTTATATACACGATGAGTTGGATGGTCGGGCACTCTGTCTAATTAAATGCAGGGATTGGGGTGATGGCTAAACTGAACGGCACCAGGGTGTCTTAGGAATTGATGTTTTATGAGGCCTGTGTCTTTACTGCCTTGTAGATCGATCACCAATTTTCGAATTATAGTTAACTTACGAATCGCCATAGCAGCGTCTTTACAGCATCAGCAAAGATGGATAATCTAATCTTTGTTAATATTTCTGTTTGTCAACTTTGGCACATGGATTATAGCGTTTTTAGATGCACATTATGTATAATTTAAGGGGCCATCCTGTAATAAAAACTATGACTACTTAGGTGTTAGGATTCACTCTTCCTCACAAGTGCCTAGCTTCATAGTTAGCAATTATTGTTATTAAGCGTTGTATTGTATACCCAGGCACGGACTTTAATTAGTACCTAACATTTTATGTACGTTCAGCAACAAAAGTAGCTAGACTTTACATTTATTTATTCGTAAAAATATTTTATTGTTCAGTGACTTCTGACGCTGATCGTTTGAAATGTAAAAAGCGGTGTCAAATTGTTTGTACTAACTTAAGATTAAGAGGTGTAGTAAACCGTATGTATTAATTACCGAGGGATTTGGTTATTTAAGCCGTGTTCCTGACTAGTAGTGAAATTTTACTCAGGTTGATTTCTTTATTTGCATTTGACGTATACTTGAAGTCAGTTGAGAACGTGCGATAAAACTTGAAACCACGGTAACGTGTCTTGTGTCGCAAAAAAGTAGACATGTGCAATACTGAATCGGGTATTATCCTCAAAAAAAATGTTTTAATTCGTAAGTTATGTTCATCATCTTCCTAGCGTTATGTCCCGTGTTTAGACGGGGTCCGCTTAGACCATGATCCAGGATTTAGCGAGTCTGGTAATTACATTGAAGCGACTGCCGGGCTGACCTTCGTAACCCTAAGATAGGGGAACCAGACAATTTTTGGATCATGGTTACAAATCCAATGTTGTTTGAATTTGCAGTTTTCATCACGATGTTTTCCCTTACCGCCGAGCTAGTGGTATAAATACGTACATAGATTTGAAAAATCTAGAGGTACGTACCGGGTTTGAACCCGCACTCCTCGGTTAAGAGGCGCGTGTCCTTACCATTGAGCTACCACCGCTCCGTGTTGACATTTTTGCTGAATCCATCCATGATGTCAAAGTAATATGAGCAGCTACATAATCGCTTTTGCGGATTTTATGATCACGATTTTTCTATAATTTAAAGGCGCGTGTGACCGTGACTGCGAGTGTCAGCGGTCAAACTTTGTTAGGTATTTGTATGAAACACGTCATGTAGAGCTTCATGCTAGTTCTTAATTGTATAAAACTACAGTTTGGTTGCGTTGTTAATTAACGTAGCGACACTAAACACATGAGTGTCAATTGTTTCAGTAATATATACATACGAGCATACCTATACCTATTATGTTTCTTGTTATATTTTATAGGTATTGATTTTTCATCTTAGTTATTTATAGGTATATATACTAACGTCATAGATGCCTATAGATACATAATGCGACATTAACTGTTAGAAGGCAGTTTAAATTGTTGTTATGTAATAAATAAATGCTGGTTTTGTTATATTATTGTATTACGAAGAAATATGTAAAATTATACTTACACGCGCGATATAGTATTTTTGTGACATAAATTGCTATTAAAATGTTAGTACATGAATTGGTCAAGCTTGTATGTACCTACCCTTATTTTCAAACTACAAAATACGTTCCCATCGTATTGTGATTGTTAAATACTTACCTGATGTTGACATAAATGTTATTATTGCTATACCTACTTGTGTTAAAATGCTTAATATTTGCTGATGTTTACAATGTCAGAAAATAAAGGTTTATTCCACGCTATACATACTTTATTTTTTTCCTTCACATTGAGCTTCAGCAGTAATTCAAACCCTTGCGATTTTAACATGAGTCAATGAAACCACTTTATTGCACTTTGTCCAGGAAAGCTGGGTGTATGATTTATACTTAGTAGGTAATTGACTGAGGCAACTTGTACAAGCAGTGTACTGAAATAGCAGAAGCTACACTGTATTTGCCTATTGCAACAATAAGTAGTAGATGATTGATGACTCATGTTTAAAAAAAATAATTTGTAGTCGTATTACGGCTTAAAACCTAAGAAGGAAGACTACTTAGTCCCTTTAAAAATGTTTACCTTAAAAATCTTAGGTACAGGAAGGAAGTCATATGATAACGTAGTAGCTAGAGGTGGATGTAAATAAAAACACATTTTACCCAAACAACATTTAATAAATATAATGACTTGTGTGTATATGTAACTAATTTGTAAATCAATGGAAGTCATTAATCCATTACTATACTACCCTCAAAAAGACCGGCGCCTGTGTGTAATGCCAAAAAATTGGCTACTTGATTCAATTATTTTTTATTATCCGTTGATGTTAAAAATATTTTTTCATTCGTTCAGAAAATCAAAATTGGCAAAGATACAGCGGGTTGAAATTACGCGAAACGTCACTAATCTCAGAAAATTTTAGTGGCGCCCTCTCCAGAACTTTGAAGCGCTGTATCTTCGTAATTTTTCGAGTATTGGTTATAGCAAAATAAACAGACTAACAAAATTAGTTGTTAGTCAATTATTTCAATAATGAGCGCGCTTGTGCGCTTCACACAGGAGCTCGGCCCTGCCACAAATACTTATAACTTTGGTTTTTTATAAATAAAGTTTGTATGGCATTAAAATAACACATCTTATATAGATACTCAGATGACGTACGAGTAGATAATGAAAATAAATATTATTTTGTGCAGAATTGATATTTTATCATAGTATATGTATAATATTATCGTATTTTTCCATAATTTCCCTACATACTTAAGATTGTTGTATTGCTGTGTGACGCATCGTACTAAAGGAGTTATGTAGGTACCATTTGTAAAATATTCAAATGACCTTGTTCGTCACAAAAACTTTACCTTTTTAAACAAAACGTCTGACATTAAATAGGTAATAATAACCTACCTATATATGAAATATTATTTGACAAGTTACACACAAACCAACAAAATACGTAAGTAATGTAACGAACATCGTCAATGCAGTGTTGACATAGTTTTTTTCGCATACTTAACAAATAGTTATAAAAACTTAGGTATTCTATGAAGAATTCTACCGCCGTGCTTTTTAGACCAATTATAAAGCAAGCAATGGCGGATATTTTTAGTACCTACCCTTTGAAAATATGTTATCTATCTATCGTAGCCAAAATATATAACCTATACAGTTATTTAGCATCTTTATTTAGTCAGTTAGCTTTAATCTGCGCTCTGTTATGACTTATTGAAAGTATGACACTCACTTATTATCATCTTTTGCAACTTTTTAAGCAACTTACATCGTTAATTATAGCAAAATAATGTCATAATGAAAAGACTTTATAATTATGGACCAAATAAAGAAGAACCGACATACCTACCTAATAGAGATGGACCACTAAAGTATAGGTATAAGCCTGGTCCGATGACATGTCAAAACAATGCCAATGAAACACATTGCGTTTATTTAATTTTTGCCAAAATACATAATCATATATCACCAACATACCTAGTACTTTGTCCCTTCGTTTGTCCGCCCGCAACGTCTTCGTCGCGGTTACACCTTAGAAATAGCGATAACTTTTTATTGACAAAAATATTTCAATTTGATATCTATCTACTAAACGTCTCTAAAATACCTACTATCTAATATTATTTAAGCCATCTGATACTACAATGACGAATAGAGATTCAGCATAATACGGCTTAAGGAATTAATCAAATCGATGACATTATTGTTTTGACTTAGCCTAGGGTACTTTAATTGACTTATTTTTGTGTATTAAAATTATAAAACGTTCCCCTTCCACATACAATCTGCGTTTGAAGTGATATACTTGTGTCGTGATATTATTAATAACACTTTAACGGGAAATTTTAATTAAAAAATAAATCAGCTACATAGTCATAATAACAAGATATAAAGTCGCCTATACATGATGGCCGAGCGTTGCCAAGCGATGGCCAACTCCAACGTGTAGACAGCCTATTTGCCTTGCCTTGTCTTCGCTCGCCGTCCCTCGTGATCACTTGCCTCACTTCGGACCGGTGTCGATTTTTGTGCACGAATCAAAGGCGCTCGTCTGGGCTCGGCCAAAGTGGCCTACGTGTGGGCAGCCCGACAGACCCTCGACTACATTGGTAACTTGCATTCGACGAACTTGGCGAACGTAGGAACATTAGCACTTGCTTTGTACCTAATTTGCCGACGCTCGCGTTGGCCTACACTCGGCCAACATTTATAGGCGACTTAATCGGTTACAATGTTTGCATTAAAAGAGATGATGTCAAATAACCACATAAACGGAGTCGACAACTGAAGTTTGACGTTTTTTAATTATCTACAAAATGTTGTCATTACCTATCAAGTTTTAGTGACAATGATATGAAGCTGCTGACACGGGTTTTAAAATAATGTTATTATGCAAATATGAGTCATGCTAATGTATTCCTGCCTACTTAATGTACTTAGGTAATCAGCAGTTAGTTTTATGACTTCTATTAGCACAACATTAACATTGACAAAGTATATGTTAACAACGACATTACGATGGGGTAACAACATTAAAGGTTTGTGATATAAGTTTATTGTAAAAATAATTAGGTAGATATATGTCGAATGTCACACAATAAACCATAAAATATGAAATAATTAATAGATCAACATAATAACTATGACAGTGGAAATATATGTCCTTGCCTTTTTTGCCATTCAACTGTTTTAAACTCATTTCACTTAAATGTAGTAGTAGTTTCTGTCATGTCACACTAAATTAATATAATGTTAACATTGAGGTGACTGTCAACAAAGCTAGTCAGCGATAAATGAATAACGAAGTCGTAGGATGTCTGCACAGAATAACGAAAACACGGACGTGACCAAAAAATCATATATAATATTTTTCTAAACAAATCGATGTCTTTGAATACCCTCGTCATAACCAAGCTTGAAGGAAGCCGGAAGCTGGGACATCACATGCCTAAAGGCTCTTAGGTAATTTATGACTACGCTACGGTATAATGTATACAAACCGATGTATTTTTATATTACTGAGGTGTACATAGTTGGGTTTAAGAGACTTAAGAGACCGTGATGGGCTTCCTTGCCTTAACCATCTGTTCGGAGACCTCCCAAAGTTTGTTCTCGACCTCTTTGTTGAAGGGGTATTTAGACTCGTACTCAGCGCACTCGCGGTAGAACTTGCAGGTCTTACCCTCGATGCCGTAGTCGCTGGCTGCGTACACGACTGTCTCCGAACCCTGGAAGCAGAGGAACAGCTTATCTGCTTGAAACTGGGGCGTGGCTAAAACCGCCGTCTGAGCCAAATCATTGATACGAGTAGGGCTGTCACCTTTTTTTTGTGCAAATAAAGTATAGCGGCTATTAAGGTAGAAAAAAAATACATTCTGTCTAAATAAAGTACGATAATAATAATAAAATAAAATAATAAATTCAGACTACATCACATACATTGATCTGACTCCGTGGTAAGTAGCTTAAGCACTTGTGTTACAGATATCAGAAACAACAGTGGTATTACAAATATCTACTTAAATACTGAATATTAACACCAAGACACAGAACAAACACAAGTATTCATCACACGAATATTTGTCCTGGGTGGGGATCGAACCCACAACTCTTGGCGCATGGGGCAGGATCACTATCTACCGAATGCGCCATCGAGCCAGTCATTTATTTTACTTTATTGTTTAGTTCCTTTTAGCAACTCTTAACAAGTAATTATCACTGCCAATCAAATTTTTTTTGTATATTAGGAAATGTATCCCAGATAAATCAAATCATGCGGAATAAAGTATTATCGCGTACTTCGCGTGTTTACGAAAAGGAGAAAGATCCATACACAAATAATAATTGTATGGAACCCATATCTTAAAAGGTTTAGAAATTAACAATTAGAGGCAAATAATATGTTTACCTGTTTTGCAGACTTCATAAACATGAAGAATATGGGCGCCATCAAAATATAGTGATACCATTTCACAGAGTGCCTGAAACAACATTACTCGTTACACAGGTAAATAGTCATAAATATATGCTCGCAGTATATTTAGATTTATCGTCATATAACCAAATGTTATGACGATCTTGCATTCCCTTCAACTCAGTGGTTCCCAACCTTTTTGTGACCATCTGTCCGAGGACCACTTTCTTTTCATCATTGTTAGCAGGGACCACATGCTTTAAAATTAACTGTAACAATTTCAAAATAACTTTTTGGCATTTTAAATGAATAACATTTCGTAAGTCTAGCGGACTAAATGTTATGCCTCGCGGACAACGGGTTGGAAACCACTGCTTTAAATAAACTAAAACGTATCGATCGTTTAAACGGGTCTATTTATATTCAATCCTCGTAGGAAACTTACAAACGTACCGCTAACGTATACGTTTATACGGCCTTGGTTCTTGGTCAGACTTCAAAGTATGAGTAACTAAGCAGTTTCAATGATAAAACATAGTCACGATGAGCGTGTATGGAATCATTTCGGCGATAAACTTTACGGCATTAATCACGATGATACGCTCACCTTAGACGATTATATCTCAAAACAAAGTAACTAATAGAGTATGTAGGTATAGAGCATTTATAGAGATGAAGTAGGTAGTAAATAGAATAAAATCGATTAGATTATTTTACATAGCAGTGCCCTGCGGTTTCACCCGCGTTATTCCCGTTTTCGTGGGAATACAGGGATAAAATAGAGCCTATGTTACTCGCTGGTAAAGTAGCTTTCCATTGGTGAAAGAATTATTCAAATTGGTCCGGTAGTTTCGGAGCCTATTCGATGCAAACAAACAATCAAATTCTTCCTCTTTATAATATTAGTTTACTCTATTCTTCGATTTAATGAAATTTCGTGAAGCTTTGTCCAAAATCCTGATATCGTAATTTCTTTATGACATACTTATCTACATTATTTTGTATATCTTTGCTATAAAGACTCGATAGATTTTTCTGTTTATTTTTTCTTAATAGCTGTATACCTCATTTTAGATTGTATTATGTATATATATAAAAACATTGACCAATTTCCTAAAAAGTCAAACGCTCATAGTTTTAATACTAGAAATAAACACAAACTTGCTGTTCCAAACCATAGACTCCAGAAGAGTGGTAATTTATTTATTGGTCTTAGTATTAAAATATTTAATAAACTTCTAGAAAGTCTACTAGCATTACCTTCACATAAGTTCAAATTGTGCTTTAAAGCGTTCTTAATGAATAAGGGCTATTATAAGATTGAAGACTTCCTAAATGATTAGCATATATGTTTAACTTCATAATGAAGTGTTCACCTGCAGTGTTGTTACCTAATAAGTATAGATTATTAAGTACGAAATTGTAAATTTTTGCATTTAAAAGAGTAACTATTGAGTTTCTTGCCGGTTTCTTCTCGATAGATTCTACCTTCTGAACCGGTGGTAATCCTTTTTTCTGTTTAAATTGACTATTTATAAGTGCTTTTTTTGAAGCCTATATAAATAAAGAGATTTTGAATTTGAATTTGAATTTGAATTTATTAGGACCCCGTCTAGAAACTATGAAGAATTTAGTGACTGTGGTTAGTACAAGCCAGGATTTTTACTTTTTAGTTCACTACTTGTATTTGCAAAATTTGGGTCAGCTTCTACATTAATGTATGTATTTGGTAGGTTCTCCATTATCTCCGTATTGGTAATTATGCAGTCCACAAAAAAATGTCAACTAACCCATCTTCATTTTTGGTTAAATGCGGTTTCAGGAGCTTCATTGCCCCTTGGACTCTGCCTAGCCCTTCGAGGATGCGTGTATAAGTAATAATTATGTATTCATCCATACCTGAACAGACTAGTGTAACAAAACCCTGGGCAGCAAGCACTGACGTCAATACCAGTCCCCTTCAGCCGATCCGCAAGCCCTCTCATAAAATAAACATTCATAAGCTTCGTGTTATTGTATGCTGATATGTGGCGGCCTTTAGTCTTCCCCGCCTTAGCTTGTTCAATTTCATTCCTTGCCATCAAGTCGTTAAAGTTGATTTCGCCTTTTTCATGCAGCATCGACGATACTATGACGATTCTAAAAGAAAATGGATGGCATATGTTGACATTATTGTGTACAAAAGTGAGTGTTAAAACTAGAAATCATTATGTATGTAAATGAGCATTAAAGATATTTGTTGATGACAATAACTTGAAAGAAAAAAATTACTGGGTAATATAACTATAGTATGAATGTGCAAAAATAAATATTTTAGTGGAGTTTAAATGGCAAAGTTTATATGAAATATAATTATGTGTGAGCAAAGCTGTGGATAAAAAATAGTCTATCTAATAAAACATCATAGCTCATCAAATCATACAGAATATATGACATTTGTTGAGAGTTAAAAGTCCTAACATTATATTGATAACTATGTTTAAAGCAGTAATTACATATTCATCTTAACTGTTTCTTTAATTTTTAAAAAGGCAAATCTATTTTTGATATTTTACACTTTTTATTTATCTACATTAGCTGATTATTAAGAGACATTGTGGATATCTTGATAAGTTTTGACTGTTCGACAAGGTTTTGTATCAACATACCTATCTGATGGTTGTCAGTGTGCAACAGGAAAATTTTCTAGTTAATCTTTGATATTCATGCTCAATGATTTTGCATTGTATGCAACTGCTACTATGTTTTTCAATTATTTATCATGTGATGGCATTTCGTTAATTTATACAGTTACAGAAAATGTAAAATGCAATTATACATAGTAAAATAATGATACAGGTTCTATTTTAGTGTTACATTAAAAAAATTGTCATGTTTTAAGGGACTTATAATTATGACTATGTATAAAGCAACCAGATATCACAAAAGACATATGAAAAACATGCAGTTAAATATTGGGTTGTCTTACCGGCTTGGAGACCCCTTCTTTAATAGGTCTAATAACAGCTGTGTTAGGTAGAAATGGCCTAAATGATTTATTCCAAAATGAATTTCGAAGCCTTCTTTAGTTTTCATGTCCAGAGCCAAGGGTACTGCCACTCCCGCATTGTTGATAAGTACATCTATTTTGTAGAAGCCAGCTTTTATGACTTCTACAAATTTCTCTATGGACTCAAAAGATCCAAGATCTAGTTGCATAGGAATCTAAAAAAAAATAGCATATTTTTAGTGATTTCAGTAATATGTTGTTACTTATTTTATTTCAATTCAATATGATTATAATAAAATAAAAAATAAAAAAAAAATACTTTTATTTCTCAGATGTACTTTTTATTTAAATTATTGAACAAGCAATAATAATAATAACTTGCTGCTTTATTACTTTATTTATTTATACATACAACAGGAAAATAGCATGTATTAATGGCTATTTTCCATGTGATATCCAGCTCAGATGTAGACTTATATCAGAAAATAAGCTATCCCATTAAATATACTTGCTATTGTCATTGTTGGAAATATTAACCATTCAAATTTACACAGACTCCAACTTGGACTTCGGTCTACATGTCTATGTATCATATTTTTTAAAACAATGGCTAAATATGGATTCTAATAGGTAAGCCATATTTTTATTTCCTGATAAGTACTTAGCAAAAATCCTAAAAATAATTCTGGATATTATTATATTTGCTGCTTTATTCTACGTTCATATATTACTAGCCGGGTACTCACCAGTTCGCCCCCGTAAGGCTGCACCTTCCTGATCTCTGCTATCAATGCCTTGGTCTTGTTGACGTCCCGGCAAGCCAGGATAATGCGGGCTTTCCTCTTCACTAGCGCCTTGGCAGTCTCCAGACCGATTCCACTGCTCGCGCCAGTGATCAAAAAAGTTTTCCCTCTTAAGCAAGAGTTGCATCTACACTTTGCCCAGTTTCTCGATCTCCATTTACGGAGCAGCCCCAAAGCAACTATCACAGAAATAGGAACTGCAGCGTAAATAACAGGCGCGGCCACCATTTTTAACTCGTAAATTTATATTGGAATATTAAACTTTTATTTTTACGCGAACTACGCTTCTGAGATTCAATACCTACTCGAGAAATGTCACTGAAATGTCAATCGTTCAAAGGTCAAAGACTTTTCGTTCAAAAACATTCATTATGTTTCCTGCTAAAATGTTGATAAAAAATAATGGTATGTTTGCACATAATATTTTCGATAATTATTACTTCAATAGTATTTTAATTGTTTGCTGCATACGTAATGATTAATATTGATATAGCGACATTAGAACACAAGATGGCATTGGACGACTTTACTTTTTATCCGACTTTAAAAGTTAAGGTTCTGAGTTCGCCTCTTGTTTATAACCTATGTTTATGAGCATACCCACAGTGGGGCAAGGTGGCGCAACAGCCCCTTGCTGCTTTCTGACCTGGTGGGTTACTGTCACCTGCTAAAGCTGGCCTGCCTATCTGCACGGTTTACTATATTGAATGACAGATGATTCAATAGAATTAAACCGCGCAGTTGTTACGCAAACTTGTCGCATAACAGGTCACAGTACTCCCTTGGTACTAAGGCTTGTAGGCATAATCTTAATTGATTGGTACAAATACAAATTGTACAGAAACAAAATTAAATATTAATTTAGGTACATTCTTTAAAAACAATGCAATACGTAGGTATCTATCATCGATAAATCGAGCGCGCTTGCACAGAGATTATTCACTCTATAAAAAATGCTGAGTATGCTCATTCCTAAGTAATATTGTTGTCGTTGGGACCTTTTTTATATTACGTTAGCCGTTCACTCAACAGTTCAACCCATTTATTATTTTTTATCTTGAGTAAATATACAAATAAGTCTCTTTCAAAGTACCCACTTATATATAAATTTTTTCGAAAGTTTTTGTGTCCGGGGTAAAATAAAACAGAATAGATATAGCTGGGCCGTTTATTTGAAATACATATAGGGATAACTAGATAAAAAATCTGTAATCCAGACTATGAAAAACAATTGATATGGCAACATTATGAATATAGTGTATGAAATATTTTATACGAGGCGTTTACAAGTAGGTATTTATAGGTATAATAGATTAATTCAAAAATGTCTAAATTATAATACTTAACCATAGAATATTAGAAAACATTAATGAATTTTATTGATACAAAGATTTACATTCACATTTTCAACATCGCCGATGCCATACGGAAAATACAAAGTAATTTTATTTTTTTGTTATCGTTTAATAACACAGTAATATTAAAAAATATATTTTTAGGAAGTCAGCTCTATTTTAGGTTTTAAACATAAATTTATCTAAAAAATCAATGCAACAATACAAATTAATGAAATAAAGATAGTTTATAGAAACATCTAATAAAATTGGTGTTTCCACAAATCATCGTTATCATACATAAGCGTGTATTAATAAGTGAATCTATTGTATATGATAACGAGATGATGCATCATGCAGTATGGTCTAATACATATGGAAAATGAATTTTAAATTGATACTATGGTCAGCATGTTGTAGCAACACTAAATTCGTTCGTAGAAATTTTGAAATAGGTTCATATTACGTTTGTTCTTCTAAAGTTTATTAGTGTTTTACGAAGGATGATTTTGTTTTAAAAAGTGTTATCGAATTTTATTATCAGTACCATTGATGGATGAAAATATCAAAACTGTATCAAGGTTAGTTACTACACAAATTTCAAAAGTTTTCTTGACGAATCAAATGGTTTGCACCATTTAGGCTTAACAACAACAAAGCACAAAATACAATTTAGTTTAATAGTTTTTAATATAATTCTCATTGGCACTAGAAGTTACAAAAATATCAAGTAAGTTTTGTGCCTGTAAACAACCTCCATGGAATGTTTTATTTTGAAGATTCTAGCGTTTGGGTAGCGTTTTTCTCTCCAGCCTATTTCATCCACATGCCTTTGCTTAGCCCTTGTTACAAAAAAGTTTAAGTTTTGGCGGGTACAATTAGTGCGGGAATGTTTAAAATTGTTAGTTCAGTACTTCTGGTATCAAACCGTGATGCGAAAAGTCATTTAAATATATAAATAAAAATTTAAAAACATAGGGTATCAAATAAAAATTTTGATTAATGTTTGCACCAGTTCCGCGAAAAGCTATTTAAGACATTATGTCCCTTTTTATTTCGGCTTTACTGCATGCTGTGTATCAGTTCTGAGCTATACTTCCTATATTTCTACAGCACACGGATATATTAGGTACCATTTAACATAAATATGTTTTATATCAATCCTCTATCTAAAGACAAACACTAATTATTTTTCTTGTATGACTCACATCTCACAAAGTATTATCTGACATGCGCATAAGCATATTTGTATAAAAATTACTCTTTGAACAATAAAAACATAAATTTTAATCTATTTCATCGATTTAAAAAATTCTAAATACATTCATCTGCGCCATAATGTCGGCATGTAACATTATTTAATATAAATTTTAAACTATTGTCAAATTGCATAAACAAGTTCTTAATTAAGTTTAAGTAGGTATAAATAAATGCTTTAATACAAAAGAATGTACTTTTGATAACACGCGTCACAACATTGTATAAATAAATACCTAAATATATTTAAATTACTTAAAATAAGTGAACATTGTTTATAAATAAAAAACAATACACTTAACTGTTTTAAGCACTAAATAGGAAACAATCAGTTAATTACCTAAGCATTTAATGAACGATGAATTCGATTGTACTTTTCGCTTTTTACTATAACATTTCCTTTATCATATATTTTCATCATCGTCATTTGCGAGATAAATTGATTATAAATCTTGTTTCAGATCTTAGATATCTAAAATAATAATAATTGTAAGGGCACATTTAACATCATTCACACACGAGATTCAGGGAGAGTAAAATTTAATTAATGGACCGTCATTAGACGTTCCGATAGAGCGAGCAATCCGCTTGAATGTTGTTAGCTACAGAGCGCCGTAAGCTCGCTTGCCCTTAAAGTATCAAGTGCATTAATTCGCTTTACCAGATATTACAACTAATGTCTTTCTCACATGGGAGTAGACAGCTGATGTCGCGAGCGGTCCACGCCTACATCCACAGTCACTACCTTCCCGTCTATTGGCGTACCACTGTCCATCTCACTGTCGGGCATGATTATACACATAAACGACCTGCCGCTCACCACGTCTTTCGGATAAATAGTCATAGGTATAAACCTATCGCTGGTGCCGTCCACGTACGCCCCCAACCTCGAGTAGACCTCGGGGAAGTGCTTCTTGAGCTGCACTCCTCGCCTTTCGAGCTCGTTCGAAATGTTCTGGAAGCATATCTCTCTAAACTTATGAGCGGTGGCGGCGTTCTTCTCGCCAGCATTGCACAGCTTCGATGTTAAGATCAGCGTCTCCCTATCCTCCGGCGTGCCCTTGCTGTCACGCCTGTGTCTTTTACGATTCTGCTCCTGTATCGCCGCCGTCACCGTCTTGCTGAGACGCAGCTTCGCGCATCGCGACACCATCTGTCTCTCCCACTTAACAGCACCTTTCGTCGGCACTTCGCTTATGATGCACACAGCCACGTACAAAATAACCCTCGTCTCAGGGTTGTAAGCCTTGCACAGCTTTACGACCTCAGTGTATAGCTCTACGCCCATTTCGTTCGGCTGGAGAGATGTCCACTTCACGTACTCTGGTTCAGACAGGTACTGGTAGCCGTGTGTGGTGAACTTTTCCGCCGCTTCGGGGCTGGTGAAGAAGACTTTGACGACTCCTCGTCCGAGCGCCAAGTAGCCTTTGTGGGCGATCGTGCTGATTTGGTGTAAAGAATCTGCGTCTTCTTTAGCGGCGGATATGATCTGTCTACAGAGGGCGCTAGCCCGGGAATGTAGACAGACTTTTCGATGCTTCTCCCAGTGCGCTCTCCGGCATTCTTTGGAGCAGTAGGTAGTTGTACAGTTGTGGCAGGTCTTGTAATGCCGCTTGGCGTCGGCCAGGGGAGCGCGGGAGGTGCACTTGGGGTATTTGCACTTGACGAACGCGTCGTCAGTACTGTTTTCTGTTTGCAGGGAAGCGAGGGAAGCCTTGGAGTCGTGGTGGGTGAGCTGGGGCTCGGAGGGGCGCAAGGCGGTAGCGTCGAGGCTGGTGCGGCGGTCGAGGGAGGCGCCGGGCTGCGCGAATGGCTCGCTACGGCGCCGCGCCTGCGCCGACGCCGACCGCGAGCGCCGCGACTCTTGCATCGTGCCAGAATTATCAACTGTATCCTTGCCTGTAATTATATATTGTCACATTAATACATAGCCATGGGATATGAGTTTAAGACACTACTTCATTTAAGACTCAGAACCATTTATACTAAATTACTTGAAAATAAGGAAATACACAGCACTACGGGCATTTTACTCTAAGCATGCTGCAAATACGGATCATGCTAAGACAAAAATTAAATCAATATCAATATAATAAATAAGTATGAAAATTAAAACTTTATATTTTAGGAAAGGAATAGAAAAGACAGAAAATATAAAATGGTAAGATTAGGATGGTAAGTTATATTTCATGGTAGTTTTGAGCAGTTACTGCCGTGGATTCTATATCATCATTATGAATGTCTACTTGTTATAATTTTATTTACCTTTCGATTTGTTTATGTACCAGGAAACTAAGCGCAACGTTCGAAGGCAACGGTAAAAG
The DNA here is from genome assembly GCA_951394215.1 of Glyphodes perspectalis. Lineage (NCBI taxonomy): Eukaryota > Metazoa > Arthropoda > Insecta > Lepidoptera > Crambidae > Glyphodes > Glyphodes perspectalis. The sequence goes on along the minus strand of OX596201.1, from coordinate 15,170,751 downwards.
AAAACTTGGTATCAAGATGCCTACTTAGCCAGTTTACACTGCAGTGCAAAACAATTGGGCATCGAGAATTATAAAAATATGTATTGTGTGGTAAGGTAATTAAAAAATTGGAACGGCTTGGACTTACATATCGTTCCTACCTGGTCGGTCGGGGCTGGGGTCAGTGACCGAGCTAGGCCCTTCGCTGGGGGTGCCGATGAAGCGCGAGGCCGGAGAGCTGCTGCTGGGCCCGCTGCTCACCAGCTGCTCGTACCGGGGGCTCTGCGTGACCACAATAGTACCTGCTTGGTGGGCTCCAGGCATTGGGGTATTTTTGAAGGCGCTTGGAATTTTTAGGGCGTTTACGTAACGTAACACGAAATTTGTTGCTCAAATCGTGGCACAGCTACATGGAGATGTATTGATTATCTCCACTATTTCCTAATCTCTCGTTTTCAGTTGTTTCTGATCAAAAACAAGGATTGATTGCATAAAATTATAGCTTTTCGAGTGCAAATAGATATAAATAATCAGATAACTATTGATTTGTGTGTACTGTTGGGTTCATTAACTTATTTTTCCTAAGTTACATTGTGGTATTTGATTTTTTTTGTTAAGTACATATTACTACCTTCCTAAGGAGTATAGCTTATTAAAAACTTGACTTAAAGCGAACTGGTTATAGTACCTTGCCGCCCATCAAATAATAAGGGCTAGAGGCCTTCCTAGGACTTGGCTGAGGGGTTGGTATCCTCGCCGGCTGCGACGGCAGTCCCAACAGTGAGTCCAGCACGTCTTCAAGGGTCGTGGAGCCCGGAGACGGCCTAGCAATACCCAGGTTTAGGGAGCGTTGGGTATCTTGCCAGTCTGAAATAGGGCGGGACATTATTTCACTGGCTTTGGCACTATAATAGCACTTGGTAGGATTTAATAAGAGCCGAGATGAAGAAAAATATGCAAGCAATGTGAATTTGAAAAATTGCTAATACGCTAATCGGTTGCTTTAGTAAAATCAGGCGAAATAAATATTCTCTTAGTTTTGCGTAATTGATAAAATAAATAAAAAGCTACTTACTTTCTCGTTAGTCACGGTATTATTGTGCGAATAAACGCATATTTTATTATTTACCTGTTGTTAAAAATATTGAAGATAGTGCGTATAAATCGTGAAGACGTCACAAAATAAAAAAATAAATAAAACCAAAAATAAAATAAAAATGAATATATTCAATAATCATTATAATTAAAAAATTAACTAAAAAGTACAATGATCAAAATCATAATAATTTGAGGACCTTTTACACATAAGGCCTCTTCTAATTACACGGAAGATACCGAGATTCTAACATACAAATATTTTATATCGCTATATTATCTACGCATCATTATAAATTTTAGGTACATATACTACTCATGTTTTGGAATATGCAGGTGTAGTAGAGAGCTACAATGTTTGTTATCTAAAAGCGTTTGTTTTATGTTTCGAAATAACTACAAATAAATTATAAACAAAAATATACTTTCTAAAACAACATTTAGTCGTGGACTAAATGTTCGTGACGCGAATAGCGGCGTGACTTTCGGCGGTGCGAATTTGGAACGCATGTCAATGTTTTCTAACCTAATCAGAACCTGTATAATTTACTGAAGGACTAACCGCAGCCCCAACATAAATTACGAGGTGATTTAAGTAGAAGGAGCTTGAGTTACTTGAGACATTAGTCTAACGTGTCACTTCTCACCACCACATTCTGTTATGGTTCTGATAACTGTTGCCTTAGATATTGTAAAAATATATAAAATAGGCATGTTGCTGGCAAAAACTACATACTCTGGTTTGTGACCCTATTAAAGCTTCAAAGTGGTTATGTTTAAATATTTACGTAAATGAATGTAAAAGAAACCAATAAAATAATAAAAAATACACAAAATATGTTAAAGTTAGCACCTAAAATAAAATATAGCAACATATTATTTTATTTACATCACTGTATTTACTAGCTTTAAACTAAAAACTAAAGAGTTTAAAATAAACACACAAACAAATAATTTACTCTGTACATCGAATGAAACTACTATATATCAACTGGTTGTTACGTCAGATTTGAAGTTAAATTATGGCAATATCACTAAATCAATAATATATCTTAACTATTGACTATTTCATTAAAATATGTAATGGTTTTTAGGTATCAGGTGCCAATGTTAAGTCTGATATGTCATCTTTATGGATTAGCACTAAACTTTAACCATCATAAAATTTATAAGAATACAAAACTTTATAGAAATGCATTCAACTTACACAATACTGCATTGAATTTCATTATGTAACGTAACAGTGCTTATAATAATTGGCGGTAGTCAAATAGTTACCACTTTAACCTCAATATTATTTGTACTGGTAACAATAAAATCATTATTTTTAATAAAATTGCCAAATTGAAACAAGAAGTTTAAAAAACATAATACACAAAAGATGTCGTAAGCCACTACAAGCAGTGCTCTTTATTTCAAAAGCGCAAAAGTGAGACACTTGACAAATGAACATAAAATTGGGAGTCGAAAAATAGTGCAAAATGTCACAAAAATAATAACATTATTCAATAAAATTAAAATGGTCCTGAGTCTTAAACACAGTCTATAAAGCTCTATTACACATAGATTTCACAAAATGAACCCCGCAGTTATTTGATCGACGGAGTTCATTTTACAAAAGTACTAAATACACAGAACAGCACAAAAATTAACGCACAGAGTATTTAAACGTAACATAAATTTAACAAAGTGACACAGCTGGTTCAGACTTTTGACAAATAACAATAAATGCATTGACCGATTTTTTTGCACCGACTTGTACTCTTAGTACGAGGATGTTCATATTTATATTCATTAGTACGCTTATAATTCCGCTAGAGGCGCTGCATTGCATAAAGAACCATAATGTAGTTTTAGTTCTGTTTGACAAAATTGCTCCTCGTACTGCGGTATCGTTCGAAAGTCAAGTAGCGATTCGTAGCATTCGTGTTCCTTATCATTGCTACGTGGTAAAGGAATGTGTCGTTTGGTCACTGGTCTGAACCGGCGGTGTACGTCGTGGTGTGGTCACGCTCGCTCACCGGGCGCGGCGCGGTTGTCGAGCCGCAGCGAAGAGGGCGGCCGGGGGTGCGGGGGAGGAAGCGCTTCGGACACGACTAAAGGTGTCTGTGGTGACTCCAGCGGTTTCGTTCCTATGAAGGGAAAACTAACATCAATATTCTGTTAGCTGTAACCAGCTCAAATGATGTCAGATTAACAGAATGAAGGATTAAATAAATTCCAGGATTTCGCGGATTTCCCGAGTTTGGCGACGTCTGATTACGTCACAGTGATTCAACTTGTCGTCCGTCTAGCTCGTGCATTTTCAAGCTAGACCCTCATCAGTTCTGTTTTACGTTACGGAGAATCACATACAAGCGATATCTATATCTGGCCATAGAGGTTGAATCTTCTGTATGTTGAAATCGCAAGGACTCATTTCTAAATTACATATGCGGTCTCTTTGTCTTCGTTTGGAGCGACTGACCTACAATCAAATTCTCTAGGTTTGTTTGTCTGACTTACCTACAAACGAACTCTCTAGCCAGTACAACTTCTGGCTGGACCTTGGCGAAGGCTGCCGGTCCACGTCACCGTTGGCCGGTTCGAGCGCCGACACGTAGTGTACAATCGCTGACGTCACTTCCTTGATCGACGACTGGATCTCCTCCGACGCTTTCGACGAAGCCGACTGCTGGAGCAACGATGATGCTAGCCTGAAAAATTAAGCACGAAAAGGTTAGCATTTACGTATTTAAAATACTATTATTTTGAGTGGAGATAATTAGCAGAATTAAATGGTTCGTCCAAACGACATACGTTTATTTTTAACTTTTACATACATTCATATTAGGATGTATGCATGGGGTAGGTAGAGTCCAAAGAGTGGACCTAATGTCCTTTAATAATTAAAAAAATCCAATACTCCGTTAGTCTACTATGGTGACATGACATGCTTGATAATCAATACAGTTGGTAAATTATTTTGAAGTGCTGGATCAACATTGGATGGGTTCGAAAGATCGACATACATGCATACATAACGTCACGCCCATAATCCCCGAAGGGGTAGGCAGAGTCAAAGAGACAGCAGGAACCTTTAATCCACATTCAGCCAAAAATAAAACTGGGCTGGGTTAGATGGAAAATTGTGAAAAAGCAGTGACAAGTGGCTAGCTTGTCGCCTACACAATCACACACCCATAAACCCGATATACCATTCATTAGTCGCCTTCTACGACATGCTAGGCAAGAAACACAGTTGGCACATTATTTTTAAGTCCCAGACCAACACGGGAGAGTGGGTTGGGTTAGATGGAAAATTGTGATAGAGTGACAAGTGGCTAGCTCGTCGCCTACACAATCACATACCCAAAACCCCATATACCATTAGTGGCCTTTTAGGCAAGAAATACAGTTGGGAAATTCTTTTTAAGTCTCAGACCAACACGGGACAAAGTCGACGGTTCCGAAATTTCTTCATTCTCCGCAGGTGGCATTCTTCCACTTGAATACGAGTAGGTACATAAATGGAACTTTAAATGTTAATGACTCAAGTCGTACCTCTCATGTGGTGTTCTCGGCGTGTTGTTCAAGCGTTCCTGACTTCTCCACCCGAGGTAGGGCTGCCGGGCGCTGAACGAGGACCGGGTGGAGGGGGAGCAGAGGGGACTCGTGCCGCGGATGCTGCTGCGAGTCGATGAGCAAGGTGACGTCTGGAATACAAAGTTTTGATGACATTGCTTTTCTAGATACCAAGGGTGTGGAATTTCACACCAGATCTAGTTCTCAGAAAGAGTATGGACTTGGCTGAAAATGGGTCAAATGCGACGAGTTAGTTTAATTTGCTTTCCTAGATTGTACCAAGTGTGAGGCCGCAACAGTCACAGATCTGACCTCTAGGTATGGATCCGGCTGAAGATGGACCTAATGCCCGGTGGGCTACGATCTTAATTATTATCGAAATACAAATATTGTATTCGTACAATGTCATTATCTTTCAAGAATATATTATTCATCCAAGTCGAGGTTTGTTTGTATGTAATGACACAGAATGCCTGTAAGGATACCTAGGTTGTTATCGAGTAAAATATGCATATCTAACTTTTATGATCCTTGCTCTGTTTGTCTAGGTAATGAGAACATAATAAGCATTTATGTAAATGTTTTTAGGTTCCACTTGTAATCTAGGGTTTATGCAGGTCACGTCGCGTGACTATATCTTTCGATTAGATTACCTGCCCTACTATTTTTGCGAAAATACCTAATTATCAATTTGTTATTATTTGCTATTTTTACGGACATATATTTTCTTTTATGTTTAGGATAAGTCTCAAACAAAACCCAACCTCCCATATATTTATATTGTTCTTTAGTTTTCTTTGTGTTTCTTTAAGATTGCTATGTTATAGGTAACTACGTGTTTTAACGTCAACTAAAAATTCGAAAAATTATCAATCTTAGGACCATGGAGGCTTAGCCTTACGAAACTCTAACACTAGGACTTGACTTACAAAGGACCCGTCTTTTCAGCATTGCAATGGCTAAGACTCACTTGGTTCGAATTAAGGCGGCTAGTGGACCACCGTCCGAAGCTGGTTGTATGCGGCGAGAGCTGGGGCGGCGGCGGCTGTGCGCTGGCGCCGCCCAGGCTGCCGAGCGACGTGGTCTTCGAGTTGAGGCCGCTCCATCGGGTCGCCGACGCGGATGCGTCAGACAGTCGCTTTCGGAGTAGGAAGCCCTCGCGGGGCGCTGGGGCGTTTTTGTACCTGGAATATAAAAGGTGATTATTTAGTTTTGAGTTTGGCGATTGATGAAACGCGGCTGGCGGAGCCTAGAGTTGTATCTAGGAGCCTACTCTTTATCTTACCTATCAATGTAAGAACTGTCTAAAATATAGAGCTACATAGATATTGTCAAATTAGAGGGGTCAGAGGGGTCAGGCAAATTCAAAGGAACAGCGTGCTAATATTAGTAGTTTCTAACTAAAACATGAAATTGAATTGGGTTAGACGGAAAAATTTTGAAAAAGTAATGACTTGACTAGCGAGTCGTAAATAGCGTTTTATTGGTTTATGGGTACTGCGGTTGTGATTAGGTTTGCAGGCGACGAGATATCCACTTGTCACTATTATCACAGAGTAATAATATACTACGTACAACTATTATGTATTATGACTAGATTTTATTTTTGGCTAAATTTGGGTCAAGGACCATCTTGCCTCTTGGACTCTGCCTACCCCTTCGGGGATTGCGGGCGTCCATTGTTCATAACACGATGCTTTTTCTCTAAGGATTCAAACTCGTGGTATACAGTTTCGTGACTAGAAATTCTAGCCATTCGATTTTATTATTAAAGTATAAATCTCGGTTCTATCCTATTGAAATAGACTTTTCTTGGAATTTATCGAATTGGAAAATTTAAAGTAGAGATAGATCGATTAGCTAGAGTTTTTGCCACGTATCGCAACAACTGGATGAGATCTGAAAAGGCTTGTGCTAAATAGTAGACAGCTGAGGGCCAAAATGTACCAAAATTAATATAATTATGAACTTATGATTAAAGTATCTAACGTTGTGGTCTTGGATACATAAAAAAATCCATAAATAATATAAATATTAATTAAAGGAAAGTAAATTAAAAGAGCAAATTTCAAAATATTTGCAAAGAATTTATTACAACTTTACAATAGAAAATAGATAGATAATAGATCAAGTTTACAAGTAGCAGACGATGGCTCTTAACCTACTTTCATTCACCAACATAAAGGTTAAGAGTACCTACCTAAAACGATTTTTTTTTTTAACTACGATATTTTATGCATTGATGTAAAAAGTAAGGATATGTTCATACATATCTGTATGCATAGACCGAATAACAAACATTACAGTATAGTGTTTACAGAGATTTAAACGGAATAAAAATAATATCAATGTATTTACATACATACATAACATCACGCCTATATTACTTACCTACATAACTTTTGATATTAGAAATTTAAGCAAAAACAAAAAAAATCAGAACAGAGTTCTACCTACCCATCATTTGTACCTTTTTTAACATGGGTATAATCGATTATTTCTCCGATTTTGGTCACCGCGACCAATCTCAACGGTGTATAGTAGGTACCACTACATACCACTACATACCACTACATACATACTACAAGTACATGTACCACATAGATAAACTGCTAATTTATGTATTATACAGAAAATATCTAAAGTTTTCTTATGTGTTTACCATTCGGTTTAAAATACAGACATAAGGTACGTAGCTACTTACGTAAATGGCATATCAATACGTAGTGACGATGTAACCTTTGTGAATGACAAACCTGTTGCTGTAATTTCAATTATTACATTTGTATACCTATTGTCACTCTATAATAATAAAAATGCGACTTAATATATTAAGTATGTAACAAAGGAAAAAAGTTAAAATTGTTAAAATAGAGTTTCCAAAAATAAAGCTGTGTATTTAAAATGTTCGAAACTACCTATTCGGGACTGTAAAAAGATTCTTTATTCCTTAAAAAAAGTCAAACGAATTCGTAAAACCCGCAGTAACATACTGATGTTTAAAACACATGAGATTGTAAATGTACCAAATGTCCTTCCGACCTCACCTCAATATTTTTAGGGTGACAATAGGCACATAATTAAGTTAGAATAGGAAAAACTATCGCTCGCGTGACTTGTATTGAAAAATTCATTAGATGCGATAAACACTACTGAGCCACTAGTTTACTATTGCTTGCATCGAGGATTAGTCGGCATATAACGCAATTAGGGCATTGTAATTTACTGGGCTAGAGGATTAATTACGGCTGGAGCGTGGGAATCTGTTAGGAAGATTAGTCACGTCTTGCAGGTTAAGTATCTCATCATCGTAGTTCTACGGCGGCACTGGCTGAGTAAACTCGCCCGAGGGAAGATACACAGCCGCCCTTTCGCCCTTATTATAAAGGCGCTTTTAAACAAACTTTGCGACGTCTATAGTGTAATGATTTAGATGTTGAAATCCTGACAGTACAGTTTGCAGATTACGAGTGGTTTTCAAATCAATAAAATCCAATTTACAGGTACATATTTACTGAATCATTTTATTTGTTAAGTCTACCTTTTCTATTGAATAATGATGGTGATTCAGATTGATTTGAATTAAGAATCTAGTTATGATACATCGAACTACAATGATGATGTCTTTAATCAATTTAGGCAGATAAAATGTACTGTCTAACGACTTGTACTTATTAAAATAAGAATCGAATCTGCACTCACCATTCAGGCACATTGAGCTTCTGCAGCGATCTCTGGACCCGCAGCTCGTGCTCTGAGAGCACTCGGTCAGAATTCTTCTGCAACTCGTTCTCTGGAGGCTGCAACAACACACAACAATGATATATTGCTACCTCTACACTTGCAACTTCTACCAAAATCTACAACATTGAAATCTAAATCTACCACGATAACGAGTTCTAAAATATCTGATTTAATTCATTAATCAATCTATAAACTCTAGCCTAGATAATATGTATGTTAAGCTTTAGGTCTTTTTGGGGTGATGATAGTCGTGTTTTGTATGTGAGAAATAAAAAAAAACAACTTTTTCTGTAAAGTTTTATTGCGAGTAATCGAAAACAAAAATACATGTAAAATACTTGCTTAAGACTAGTTTTAAGCTTCATTTACCGAATTGTCTACATCATCTACGGGCGCTAAGCGGTATATATTTCCGTAAAATGAGCTGTCCGATTTGACTATCTTGTCTTCAGCGTCATCCTGATTATCTTCAGAGCTGAAATCCTTCATAGGGGACGAATCCATCATTCCATCTTCGATTTTTAATGTCTGATGAATTTTGTAGACGGCGAACCTCGCATATCCGACATCATCATCGTCACCATCGTACAAACAATCGAATATTTTTGCATCGTCGCAATGAGATCTACTGATGATATTCTCGACAGACCTCATAGATTCTTCAGATCGTAAAATGCTATCGTTCACTCCGCAGTATGTCACAATTTCCGACCACGAAGCGAAATGTTCCGAGTCATTGGGCACATTTATTGAGGAAACTTCACATTTTTGAAGGATCTCATCCGATAGTTCGTCATATTCCATTTCACACACATCGTTTAAGAAATCACTACTTTCTTCTTCTTCGTAGCTAACTTTTGCAATCGGTGCAATCGTATCCGACACTCCATAAATAGACTCGTACCAAGACTCACTATGTTCGAAATCAGATTTATTTGGCTTACAGTCCAATTTAAAACTAACTTTTCTTTTTAGTTTCTTCAAAGTAGATGTACCAGGTACTAATTCTTGTTGAGGATTTGCTTCCAACATCTTATTCTTTTCGAAATCTGCATAGTCTGGTAGATCAATGTCATCAAAACTTTTTTCTGCTTTTGGTAGAGTTATAACGTGGTTTTTCTTGTTTTCATTACTTTCATGTAATTGTGATAACGGCGGTGGTGGTACATTTTCTAGAAGACGCTTGAAGAAGGATCTTACTTTATCATCATTATTTAGATCGTGTAAATAAGTATTTTGAGTATGATTCACATTTGACGACTCCACGAAAGATGTAACTCTTCTTGAGTGATCGTTGAGGGAAGTATTACTGTTAGCTGACCTTATACTAATGCTCAATTGTGTAGAATTTCTTCTTTGCGCATCGAACCGTCGAACGCATATTTTCGTCTTCCATTCCCGATGTTTTGACTTGAATCCAATCAGGCTGAGAGAGTTTTCTTCTTCCGATTCACTTCTTGGTATATCAGGAAATTTGGTATAGTATAAATCTTTCGAAAGTGGTTTAGCGTATGCATCTTCTGGTTTCACTTCTTCGAATGGTTCCAACTCCTTCGCGACCCACAAACTATCTAAGCAATGCCAAAATCCGTTTCTTTGAAGAACTTCTTCTGTTGTTAATAACACTATCGACACCATTGTGTTCCGTTCCAGATCTCGACTTGTAATGGAATACATAGTGTCATTATATTCGGAAAAACATTAAGAAATAAAAACATCATTATTTAATTAGACGTTTTGGAATAATTTCCAACATATCAGCTACCCCATTAGTTAACGATAACTCTGATGTCAACTGATACATTACTTCAATCTCCGACGGCCTAATTTGATAAGGACGAATGTATTATGTTTACTGTTTATACCGTTCTGAATTAGCATTTAAAACTTCACTGTTCACTGGTTCGGAAAATAACTTAGGATGAACGTATGGGTCGCTGGAGTTGCCGAAAACTTACTTAAATTAGATTTTTGGACCTTGAAAGTTTCGAAACCGGTGCGGATGATCAGATTTTGACTCACCCTGACGTCAGAAGAGGCAAGCAATGCGCATGGGCCCAGCAGTCCTACGCTCTCCCAGCAAGTCATGTCCACTAACCGAGCACGTCGCACACACTGTCTGCCGCACTTATCACTCGCACGATAAATGCGTTATCGCATCGTGATGCACCAGTGACTCCGTAACACAGGTTACGTAAGTCAAATCGCACTCGATATCTAATCAGTTTTAAAAACAAATAAAGCCGCTACATTCAAAGCTAGAGCCACCTTTAGGAAGTGAGGAAGCAAGCTGCTATATCGAAGCGGAAAGCGTCGCCAATCAAATCAGAATAACGTTGCCTATTGAACGATAAAATCCAATTACGAGGCTGAATCGGAGCGACCGCGGGGCTTCGGAACATAAGGTCGCTCTGCGGGTCTTGGGCGGGCCTGCCTCCGGGTCTGGCATGCGGGGTTCGTGTCGGACTTACGCGGCGGCCACTGCGGGTGCCCGCATCGTGGTGCATGGGTGGAGGCCCGCGAGAACAGGCGGCCGCGGCGCTGCCTCCCGCCAGACTGAGGCGCGGCGCGTGTCCTTGGCTGGCACGCATGCGCCTTCCTACACCCTTTACTAACTTTCTAGTGCCTTTAACAATGCGAGCATTCTAATGGCACGTTTCTTCTCGGCTAACTGTTTTGTCTTTTACTATCACTAATGCATGGTGACACGCGTCTCCGAATGTAAACTTTGCAGCGGGGGCCTTTGTTTCGGCGCCTATTTCGGACGTATTCTTGGCGATATTGACGTTGTTCCAACGGTGAGGTTTCGTTGCCGTTGATCATTTCTTCGTTGCGAATTCAGTTCGAGTATTTGTTTCGAGGGTGTGGCGTCGCGTGACATGCTCGACCTCGGGTAACCTCGTCTAATTGCTTATTATGGTCGTGAACTGTAATAACTTCATTGAATTTACAAGGCATGCCATCGAATTCGAAATAAATATTAAGTATTTATAACTTCGCGTACAGACTGTTGCAAAGCGTTTTTTACAATAAAGCTACTTTTTTTATGCCACTATAACATTGGAGCGTTCAAAAAATACTTAGCAACTTTGCACGAAAATCCTTAAAACCCTTGAACCTGTCGTCGAGCCGCATGAACTGGAGGCATAATCACGAGTAGTAACAGTAAATTATGCTTTTATTAGCCATGGGATGTAGTTGAGGTACTTAGGGTTGTCCGATGGGGGCCATAATCTCCGCTAAGTAACTTCGCGCGCCGAAGAGTTTCTGCTAACACGGGGTTGATAGACAAACCGTGACCTACATTGGGTGAATGAGGTTATGTAGGTAGGTGGGTAGTAAGAGATATGTAGGAATGCATTGAGGATGCTGTGAGGACGGATCGGCTGAATATATTAACATAAAACTCTAAAGGTAAGGGATATCTTTGTCAGGTAGGTACCGTACTTCTGTTTTTTACCGTCGTGAACTTTAGCCGTGACTGGAATGATTTACATAATGTAGGTAAATGATGTTAAGACGCGAGGTTCTTTTGTTAAAGATATAACTCAGGTAAGATATAACTTTTGAATTGCGATTGTTTCTATGCGGGTTCGTTCTTCGTATTGGGAGAAACGCCTAGTTGTTGATGTATCATAAACTACGAACAAGAATTTGTTTTGTGATTAATTATGTTATAAAAAATCAGCACTAAGGTAACTTACTTGTAATCAGATCAATGTATTTTCGGAGATTATTAATATTCTGACTCTGCCTACCTCTTAGAGGATTACTAGCGTTATGTTATGTATGTAAGTATATATTAATATTTTAAATATCATCATCACTTTTATTATGATTATAACTCAAATGAAACAAATATACTGAAGCTTATTTTTCGACATATTTTATAGGAATGGAAGTAAAATGAATGTTCTATTAAATTCCGCGCTCAAATAAGTATCCCATATCACTGACCGTAACTTGGAAATGACAAGTTATTTTGTATTATGAGCGGCGACCGAAACATAATGGATATCTGGAAAATTTTATTAACGCTTGGAATTTTGATGCCATGCCGATAATTTCAATAAAAGCTCTGCGAAATTCAGGGGCGATATATCAATGACGTCGGTCAGTCGTATCGCTGTGACCTATAAATGAACAGCGGGGCCATTTAGTTATTGTGACCGGATTTATACACGTACATAAAGATCACTGTTACGGGAAGTCCGGACGATTTCAATTAATGACGCTTGGAAGTAAATGGATGTATCGGAGCTATTTAGACGAGATGAGAGCGGTGGTAGGTCAATGGTAAGGACACGCGCCTCTTAACCGAGGAGTGCGGGTTCAAACCCGGGCACGTACCTCTGGATTTTTCAAATCTATGAACGTATTTATACCACTAGCTCGACGTTGAGGAAAAACATCGTGATGAAACCTGCAAATTCAAACAACTTTGGATTTGTAACCATGATCCAAAAAAATTGTCTGGTTCCCCTATCTTAGGGTTACGAAGGTCAGATCGGCAGTCGCTTCAATGTAATTACCAGACTCGCTAAATCCTGGATCATGGTCTAAGCGGATCCCGTCTAAACACGGGACATAACGCTAGGAAGATGATGATCGGAGCTATTTAGACGAGTCCGGGAGCACGCATTTTTATAAAAAATAAATACGATTCTTCAAATACGAAAATAATACTCTCTTTTGATTGGTTCGATGGCGCATTAGGTAGTGACTCCATGCGCCAAGAGTTGTGGGTTCGATCCCCACCCTGGAAAAACATTCGTGTGATGAATACTTGTGTTTGTTCTGTGTCTGGGTGTTAATATGTAATATTGAAGTATATATTTGTAATGCCTTTGGGATATTTATTTATTTATTATATTCAAAAAATTTTAGCGCTCATTAAAATGTTTTTATTTTCAAATGAATTAAAGTGTCTAAGTTGTTTGCAGATTTTACGACAGATCCATTCGGGTAATTCGGAACAACCAAGATATCTAGTAGGTATATTCTCTATTAGTATTATTTAATTATTATTATAATTTCAGTTGAATTGTTCATAATTTTAATTCAATTTAGTCCCATGTTGGTCGAGGACTTCAAAAAATGTGCCAACTGTGGTTCTTGCCTAGCATGCCGTAGAAGACGATTAATGGTGTGCTGTATTTTATGTTGGTATCCCAATAAAAAATAAATAAAAAAATTAAAGTGGAATCCTTGTAAAAATGGGAGCTTGCACGTTAAAAAGATTATAATTAAAAATGAAAGTATATATTTTACTTATCAACACAAATTAATGAAATATAATTAAGAACTTATTTGTTTCTTTTTTTATGGTCATCAATATTCATAATTAGCAGTCGGTAATTATGAATATTCAGCAACAGTAGTTACTGTTAATAGTGTTATAATGTGAACTTAACGTTGCTTTTTATATAAACAAACTAATTTGATAAAAAGTACTGGTTGGGTGGTCTGAAAATAAATTGGCCTTGTATTTTTGAAATTTCTTCCAGAAAGAAATGAGGACGAATGTTCTAAAGTAACTAATCAAATTGAATCCTGATAGTTCACGAAAGCTTCGCATAATAAAGGAATCGCCGGCGTCATACGGTCTCACACGTTGACCGTGACCCAGATATGACAAGCGGTGCTGTTATGTTGTCAGTTCGTATGTAAGAGCTGATAATGGATGTCTGACACTTTATGTTAAATTAAAGGACTATTTTTGGTGTGGAGTGTTTCGTCGACGATTTTATATCATCATGAAAAGCACTTTAATCGAACCTATGTACAGCTTAGGTACTCGTCATTTGGTACTTGTTTCCCGATGATATTATATTATACTAGCAGCGCCCCGCGGTTTTATCCGCATAGTTGCCGTTCCTGTAGGAATATGGGGATAAATTATAGCCTATGTTACTTCCGGATAATGTAGCTTTCCAATGGTGAAATAATTCTTGAAATCGGCACAGTAGTTGTTCGAGTTTGTTCATTACAAACATACTCACACACAAAAATACAAATCTTTCCTCTTTATAATATTAGTATAGATGTGTGTTATTAGGTTCGAAAGAACTTGGAGTGAAGAAATTTTTTCTAAATTGGTTTTATTTTAGTCCAGGGAAATTGTTTCTAACATGTATTACCTAATTTGTCTATTCTAATATGTCAGGATCGTAGCAAATGGAAGTACGTGATCTCTGCCTACCCCCATGGGAAAAAGGCGTGACATTATGTATGTATGTATGTATGTATGTATTACCTAATAAATGAATTCAATCACATATGTATCTCTATTTTATCATTAATCGTATAAGATGATGCATACCAAAATAAACCCCATTAAGTACAGTGCTATACAAAATACCTAGCGATTTCCTACTGTTATTCACCCTAATTAAGTATCCAATATCACGTCAACAAAAATAAACAGCAAAAAACGTCTCGTTTACACAAGAAAACTTCCATTTCCTTCCCAATTTTAACTTGAGCACGCAAAGGACGAATTAGCCCGGTACAAGTTTAAATTATTGCGTGACGTCGTTCCTTGGCCGACCCAAGTTCGGTCACTCAAATATTTATTCACCGACCTAATTTATTCGTCATAAGATCCAGACGTGAGAACAGGAACGGACACGTCGCTACCGTGATGGAGAAATATTAGACAGCGCACGAAATTAAATGAACAATCCACATACAGTTTTAATGTCAAAAATGCAATCTGCCAGTGCTGTGCGTGTTAGTTTCAAGAATATTCAATCTCCCAGTGTTGCAAATAGTAACCCAATCATCATATAATACCTACTACACACCTACTGGTTTAGGTAGGGTGCTAATGAGTGCAATTTACGCCTTCCTCCCTCGCTAATGGGCATTGTGTTGCACTAATTGCAACTGCGTGATAATGCTGCGCAGTGCAAAAAGCTACATGCGTATACATGATCACTATGACAGATAAATAAATAAATATCAGACTAGATCACATAGTTTGATCTGACTCCGAGATAAGTAGCTTAGGTAAGCACTTGTGTTACGGATATTAGAAACAACAGTGGTATTACAAATATGTACTTAAATATTGGATATTAACACTAAGACACAGAACAAACACAAGTATTCATCACACGAATGTTTGTCCTGGGTGGGGATCGAGCCCACAACTCTTGGCGCATGGGGCAGTGTCACTACCGAATGAGCTATCGAGCATGTCAAATGATGATGATAAATAATATGTCCAAGGAGATAATAACCTTCAATGAACGACTAATCAGAGTCATGGCATTATAGTGTCGTTAGTACATAATATCCATCCTTAATGTCTAATCGTGGGAGTGAAAAGATAGGGATAGAGGACCAGGATCTAGTACTTCCTAGTTTGAGATATCTAAGTCTGGCATCAGTATATTATCGGTATAAGTACATGGGGTATCTACTTATACGGTGTGGGTGTGGGTGATACCAGAGATATAGGATATAGGATAATCATATTTGTTCATACAAATGTCCTCCAATCAATTTTATGGAGGCTGGTTTTCTAGTAACGAAAATCAGATTCAAGCCGTCCCCAGTAGATCGCAACAGATCGCGACAACTCGCTTGATATTTGATACATGTAGATGAATGAAAGTATGCAGAATGTATGTATGATCCTGAAAAAATCAACATTTAATTAAAGATTTTAGCGTGTGATGTGAGGAATAAACATTCTAAATAGGTACATACTATGTATGATGTATAAACGTGCTTAAGCCAATTTGTAGTTTGCTAACTTGATGAACATGAGAACACGAAGTTACATAATCCAGCCGCAAGATGTCGCAGATGTTCGCTCTCGCAAATTAAAAGCCACACGACAATTGTGGCAATGTCATTCATAATAATACTCGTAATAATTACACATGAATTAGTCACATTCTTAGAGACTTTATGTAATACAAGGAAAACACGGTGAGTTGTTTATGATCGGAGTTCATGATCGTGTTATCAAAATAAGTGAATTTATATCTATACTAATATAATAAAGCTGAAGATTTTGTTTGATTGCTTGAACGCGTTAATCTTAGGAACTACTTGTCCGATTTGAATAATTATTTTAGTGTTAGATAACTAATTTATCGAGGAAGGTTATAGGCAACATTAACCATAAACGTGGGTCAACCGCGGAAATGAAAACAATTCATTGGTACAATTGGGAAAAAACTTAAAAGGATTAGAAAAGTAACGGCAAAAAATACTTAACTGGAAATAAGTTGAGGGGAATTTTCATATATTTGTTGACCTTTTTAGCCCTACGCCTGCATTGGCCCTTGGGTGCAATGTACTTTTATAGGGCATGCATTTTCATTGTTGACAAGTCTTGTTTTGATTGGATTCGTGCCTCGATGAATAAATCGCAGGGGATGCGCAACTGTGTTATTCCAAGGTGTAGAGAAGACTTTAGACACGGTTTTTTCAAAATGCTCTAGGTGCCGCATCGCTACATCAGATTATTATGTAATGTTATACCACACGTAAATAATAATAAAAGACGATTTGTGTTAGAATATGACAGAATGAATTTATCTCTCCTTGAACTCTGCCGACTCTTGTTTAAAGTAAGTATCATTAACTTAAAATTAGTTATTAGTAATGTAATTTGTATAAAGTGTCTACTCTTTTTTCTTAGTTTGGCTGGCACAGACACTTCAAAACTAACTTATTATTGTAAATATTTAAATAAGTGTTAAAGTTTAATACTTTCATCTAAGCAGTCGGAAGCATTTTTTTTATACTTTATAGTGTTTAGGTATTAAAATAGTTATTTAGGCAGGTTCTTTATTGTATTTTTTTTTTTAATATACTTTATTTTCGTGTTTTTTTAACAAAAATGTTTTGCGGTTTTTTTAAGTTGGTTTTTATTTTTTAAAGGACTTCTGCCTTATTTATATATGTGTCCCTATTCCTATCTACTGTTAGATACTCAGTATACTGTGGGTATGTGTACCCTACGAGTATATATCGTTGCGGTCGGCGGTTCGCCGCTAAGCTCAGCTAGATGAAGGGGCGGCAAACGTTATAAGCCCGCTTGATTGACGTCGTGCTACCACGAATATTGCATGTGTAATGTATGCGTCAGGGTAGGTGAAATATTTATTCGGACGACCTCAACAGAGTGTTGGGTAAGGTCTCCTTACAATCGGAAGAATTCAATTTATAGTAAGAAATGGAAATAGAAATAGAAAACATTTATTGACCACTAGCTGTGCCAGCGGTGTCACCCGCGTTTATGGTTAATATTATAAAGACTATTTCCGTCATACATGATTTCTATGTAACTTAAACCATTAAGACTGCACACTCGACGGAAGCTTAAAAAATGGAGTAACTTCTCCCGTTTTCCCAACATTTCCTTTCACTACTCTGCTCCTATTGATTGTAGCGTGATGAAAAATATGCTATAACCTGCCCAGGAGTATGAAGAATAATTGAACCAAGTTTCGTTAAAATCCGTCGAGTAGTTTTTGTTTCTATAAGGAACATACAGACAGACAGACAGACAGACAGACAAAAATTTTACTGATTGCATTTTTGGCAACAGTATCGATCACTAATCACCCCCTGATAGTTATTTTGAAAATATATTTCATGTACAGAATTGACCTCTATACAGATTTATTATAAGTATAGATAATTTAAAATTTTACTTAATAACACGTATCATCATCAATAGTCGAATAACGTTTTCATATAAATAGGCAACTTTAATTTAAGGTTGTAAGACGTATAAAGTCGTAGTTACCGCCAACTTCAATTCCAGTTACAATGGCAGGTAGTGCAACTATCTATACATACGTGCCATCATGCCCGCAATTCCCATAGGTTTAGGTACAGTCAAACGGGGCAGCAATCTCTTTAACCACTTTTGGCCTAAATAACTGGGTTAGGTTATTTAGGAAATTGTGAAAAATTAGTGATTAGTGGTCATCTCTTTACCTACACAATTATATACCCAACACCGATGCAACATTAGTTATCTTTTACAGCATCCTAGACAAGGATATATTTATCTTAGATGGCTATGTCAATACATAAAAATTAAAGCTTCGAGTACCCGTATAAAATGGATTAAAATAACACCACTCGAAACAGGCCTCATTTAAATTGGACAACAAACAAAAACAAGATGAGGGCACGAAACGAGGCGAGGGCCCGGGACTCGAGTCTTGTTGACCTTTCGAGGCTTCGGGAGGGTAATTCGCGAAGTTTACGTCGTAGCTGTCGGGAACGAGACAACACGGGTGAAATGCGAATGGCGATAGAAGGGTTAGGGCCACTGGTTGTAAAACTGTTTGGTATTGTGAACCCTTTGGGTAACAGACTAATAACTGTATTCACAAATGTATGCATACCAACATAATTATTGTATATGGGCGGATAAGTAGGGGTATGATAAGTTATGACGAGCATGGAGGTTTCAAATCACCAGGCATGTACGTTGCAAAATAAATAGGCCTTGCGTATTCTTATTCAATAACGACCTAAGTTCCGTTCGTATATAGAATGGCTTGTTAAATGGAATGCATAGAGAAATATCAGCATTTGTATGGTCCCTGATATTTAAAAAAACACACACTCTGAGAAAAATTCTAAAGCACATGGTATTTCACAATTTCAGATTCGATTCAGGTGATAGTTTATCACAAAGTAAATTTTGTAGTTAAGCAACACAGACATATTTATAAGTAAGTAGTTAAGTACTAACTAGTTCAATAGATCCTTCAATTTGTGTTTGTTTGACTGGTATATGTCTATAATACTGTTTTTTATATCTATTCCTTACCTACTTAATTACTTTTAAAATACCTCAAAATATTTACAATAGTCCCATAGTTCACGGGGGTGGCAATACACGCTTTGAGAAACGTTGTTAAAATTGTGAAGTTCGATCAGAAATGTTGATTGGACGGCGATGTACTGAAGTGAAAATATTCTGTCTACAAGTAAACTCGGCAGGTGTTGTCGTTAATTGGAATTGTTTCAAACTTCGTCGTACAACTTGTGTGAAAGTCAATTCTGTGCATGAATCTGTACAGTTACCTAGAAAATTATAGATACTGTATTATGAAGATATATAGTATAACATGTATGAAAGAAAGAAAATTTATTGGACGCACAATTGTTAATATTATACATAAATATTCTACAACATCACATACATTGATCTCCGAGCTAAGTAGCTTAAGCACTTGTGTTACGGATATCAGAATCAACAGTGGTATTACAAATATATACTTAAATATTCAATATTAACACCCAGACACAGAACAAACACATGTATTCATCACACGAATGTTTGTCCTGGGTGGGGATCGAACCCACAACTCTTGGCACATAGGGCAGGGACACTACCAATTGCGCCATCGAGCCTGTCATACATATATACATTCACAGGAAAACGAAATTTGACAAAGGACAAAATAGTACAAAGAAAAGGAAAATCAGTTAAACATGAAGAAATGAGGGTTTTCACAAATACAAAAACCGCCAGATGGCACGAGGGAGTCTCGTGGTCTTATCACTGTCACTATTGGCTCTTTGTTGACAGCATGTCAGTTTGTTCTGAAAACCTATCAATGAGGAGGGTGTCAAGACCGTACGTCACAGTTACGCCATCTATCTGATGTTTTAAATTAAAAAAACCTTCATTGAGTCCCTGCCTCAGCATTATGCTACTGCAGCGTCAAGATAACGCCGCAGCAACGCTGGTATTCTGGCGGGACCCATTTTACTCCCTAAATGGCTTGTAGCCCTTAAAGCGGGAACTTAGCGAATAAAATTAGAAGTCATATTTCCAGTTAATATGATGACTAGCAACGTCACAACGTGACTTGAGGACCTCAGTAAAATCCCTATCGCCGTTGATGAATCAACTCATTTAATTTGCTCAATATTTTTTGAACCATTTCTAGTTCGTAGTAAAATAGTAAAGCAATGAAATATTATTATTCCACAAACCTTATTTTTTCTAAAATGAGCCCAGCAAATTAAAATTATCTGATGAAATCAAAATCTGTTATAAGACTATTAGCGCGATCAGTATCGCTCAATACTCAGTGACCATTGGTTAACCGCATTAACAATATGAGGCAACGTTTGCCACCTGATACTTATTGGATTATAGAATTAGATTACTTAGGTGTACGCACGGTACCTTTTTCTTTAAAGTAATTTAAGCAATGTGGCTTGCGTTTGATCTAAACAAATCCGAGAGAGTAATCTTAAATGGAAAATTTAAACCAAAAATGCTGCGTCATATAAAAGAAGAATGTGTCTGAAGGATGTTCCATGACAAAATGGTGGGTATTGACCCATCATTTTGTCATGGAACATCCTTCAGACTTTAATCATTGGATTAAAGTCACCAAATATTTTATTAAAATCATAGTGACTATCTAATATGCTTTTGAGTTAGGATGACTTTAACGTTTTTTAAGTACATTCATAAAATAAACACGCTGATGTCAAATACGACGAACGGTAAAAAATGGCTTTTTATTCTGTCGAAACAATTTCAATTTGTATTTGTAAACACGATCGTCGGTCGAGTTCGCGTTACAGAAGTGAAGGTGAGCTGTAAGCTTGTCAGGTTTTATTTGCTTTGCCGCGAACAGTAAATAAACGTCAGTACAGCACTTTCACTCCGACCTTGGAAGGTGGAACGTTCGTCGTAGCTAACAGCTACGGATCGTAGCATTTATTTAGTATTTAACCACGGAATAAACTAACTTAAAGACTTTTAAGAAGTTAAAGTAAGAAGATCGGAGTTCTAGGCGTTTCTTTAAAATATATTTTTAGATTTGTATTTAGAATCGAGGTTGTAATATAATATTGTAAAGCAAACCGAAACATTTGGTGTCTCGTCCACCAGTGTTATTTAAAGCGATCCTTATAACATGCGTATATTTAATGTTATGTTATAATGGAGGGCATGTTTTAATGTATTATATATTTAGAAAAAGTCCCAAATTAAACCGATATGCACGTCACTTACACTGGTGACCAAAAATAAACACGCAAAAACAAGTTAGTCTTAAACAGGATTCAAAGTTTGATACACCCGTATTTTGACAGGCCCGTGGTCGAGTGGTCAGAGACCCTGGCCACAAACCCAAGGGTCGCGGGTTCGAATCCCGCTAGGGGCAAATGTTTCGTGTGATGAACATGGACATTTGTTCTCGAGTCATGGATGTTTATAAACGTATTTAAGTATGTCTATCCGTTCACCTAGTATCCATAGCACAAGCATATGCTTAGTTTGGAACTAGGGAATTGGTGTGTCAGTCTGACGAATTTATTTATTTTTATTTACCTCCTAATCTCAGTAAGCACAATTGACTTTCAGCCAATGACCGTATAACTTTACTGATACTTTCTTTACTATCTCAGAGGTATCCCAAGCTGAGTGGTTTTAGTTTCGGCAATTTTTATTCCCCTCATTGGCTGTCGGCCAAATCCGATGCACTTTTTACTTTTCGCCATATTTTAAAGCCCTTTGAAGTGGTCGTCCAATAAATCCGACGTTTTAAACGAGTGAGATAAATAATGTATACGATAACGTGGTTTGAATAGCAATGTCAATATCAATCTATGCAAACAGTGCAAATACACTCACAGAGCTTCTACTGTAACGGTGTAAAGCGCATGCTTTGTTAAATATTTGATCATATGTTGGTTTGAGATTCAAAAATAATTTACTGTGCTATTTTTCTTGCATGTCGTAAAAAGCGAGTGTGTTGGGCATTAGGTCACAATATTCCATGGACTGAGTAGAGCAAACTAAATAAACTCGTCTAACGTTCTGAATCTTTAATGAGCTTGATATAAGCTTTGTTAAATACATTTCATCTTATTGCATTTGCAGCATGCATCTTATTAGTTACTTACACAAGCTAAAGGCTCTGAGGAAATAAAATCCTAGTTAATATCTTACATTGCCATAATTATACTAAATGGCTTTGAGAGTGGATTTACGCGTCTCAATTCGAGAAGAGTTATTTCATACTAATTGATAGAGACAAGAAATTGACGGGCGTATATTGGTATTGCTAAAGTATTTTACTGGCTGCAAATATCTGGATTATTTTTGACTTTGAATAGAGATTAGTTGACAAGAAACCGAACTTCTTTGCCGTTAGTTTCGTACTAAAACGGGCTAAAAAAGAAGAACATAGTCGACAGCAAACAATGCCATCGTGATCTATAAAGAGCTACTAGGACTACCAAATGGTTGACTTTAAGTCATTGATATCTTTAAGTTAATAAAACGCTATATGGATCAATGTCTTAAATCTGTTTCCAGGCAAATAAAACCATCGAGTTTGAGCTTTACGAAGTCGATAAATAAACAGATTATCCTCAAAAGAGTAAGGAAAATACAATTAATTAGGAAAATTGAGAGCTATTTTCGAATATTTCCTGTTGTCGGGTCTTGTTTGACGTCATCGGGTAAGTTTCCTAACTTGTGACGTTTCCACTTCCCAGTTCCATTTGACGCAAATTGGAATATTGGACGCGGAAAGTTTCACGGAACCGTCTCGGCTTAATTGGACTTTGTTGTTTTTCTTATTGACTCGATCGATCTAAATTAATTTATTTCCTTAAAAGTTTTAAATAGTCTTAGCTTTACTTAGTCGTACTAGTGAACGGAATAACAGCATATATCAACGTTAATGTTAAATGTTATGTTATCCTATAGCTTTCTGTATGTACATCTTATCACGCCCGTAATCCCTAAAGTAGGCAGAGTCAAAGGGGCAGCTAGTACCCTTACCCACATTTACCCAAAAAATAAGTCTGGGCTGGATTAGATGGAAAATTGTGCAAAAGTAGTGACAAGTGACTAGCTCGTTGCTTTCAGAATCACACACCCAAAACTCTACATATCATAAGTCGCCTTTTACGACATGCTAGGCAAGGAATACAGTTGGCACATTCCGTTTAATTCCCAGACGAACATGGGACATTCTTAATTTTACTTAACTTACAGCAGCATGATTGAGTGACAAACATCTTAACATTCAGGTTGTCATTTCTTTTGTATGAGCTGTATGCTAGTACAGTGCTCCAGTTTGGTTCATACAAAAATCAGCAGTCAATCCGTATCCTGCCATCTGGTCGACCAATCTAGCTTAAGTGCCATTGTGGCGGGGACATCACTAAATTGGATTAAATTGACCGATAGAACCCATTGGGAACTTAGGGCTGACAGAGGGGCTGGCAGTGGTGGCAGTTATGGGACAGTTTTGGCGTTTAAAATGCTTTCACATTTCATACACGTCACATCGTGTACGGAGGACATTTTTATATGGATTTCAATAAAATAAATCTGAACCCTAAATGTCGTTCATGATTGATCATTCGTTGTACTAAGAAAAAGGATTTTTTAAAAAGGTAAAAATTGCGCTAGTTCTGTCAAAACTTATTACAATATGTATATATTATTCTTTCGATAAGAAAAATAGGGTTTTGGTATGCTATAATCAAACAATGACAAACTTTGTTGGTAGATTTTAGGACCGTCGGTCTAGAGATGCGACACCTCGTATATACGCTTATACATCGATGATATAACTATTCTTGAGAACTTTATAAACTGACGCTTGTCACATAAAGAAAACTTTAAAACTGTTGAATGTTTTACACAATGAAAGAAGTTCTCAAAGAAAATTGGCTAATAGGTTGAAGTACCCTGTATCGCCGGCAGCCCTATTCCAATCCCCTATACGCTAACGATGACTGATGTCAGCCAGTCAATTTGGGAATGCGGCGGGTTATAAGAGCCAGATAAAACGGCCATTACCAGATAAAGGTAAAAAGGTTCGCGGCGTGCGTCACTAATAAATTGCTTGCGCTTGTGATCGGTCAATATTTGTATTGTCTGGATAAGCTGTCAAGGAGAGAGATATGTTTGTTTAGATTTTATTGGCTTCTGCACGCGATTCCGTTTGTGTCCACATCAGAACTAGGCAAACAGACTGGTGCGAAACATTTTATTTGATATCTATATTTATAATAAATCTGTAGAGAGGTCAATTCTGTACATGAAATATATTTTCATAATAACTATCAGAGAGTGATTAGTGATCGATACTGATGCCGAAAATGCAATCAGTAAAATTTCTGTCTGTCTGTCTGTCTGTCTGTATGTTCCTTATAGAAACAAAAACTACTCGACGGATTTTAACGAAACTTGGTACAATTATTCTTCATACTCCTGGGCAGGTTATAGTATACTTTTCATCACGCTACAATCAATAAGAGCAGAGTAGTGAAGGGAAATGTTGGGAAAACGGGAGAAGTTGCTCCATTTTTTAAGCTTCCGTCGCGTGTGCAGCCTTAATGTTAAAATTACAAAGAAATCATGTATGACGGAAATAGTCTTTATAATATTAACCATAAACGCGAGTGACACCGCTGGCACAGCTAGTCTAGCATAAATGTTCTCAGTTATGAGCTACAAATTATCATGTATGTTCATCTAGATTATTATGTCTGTCAGGTTAAGCAGATTTTGTTCGTCGAATGTAACTACAAGACACGCCGAACCCAAAATATTTAAGTCAAAGCGGATTCCAAATACAAATAGGACGTAATGGTTAAAAAAAAACATTTTTTTTTGTATCAGAATCACTAGAATCGAAATTTGATTCAATTTCGTTCGATGAAAAAATCCTAATCGAAAAACATGGTCATTCGATATGCAAAATACAATAATTACTTAGGTAATAAAAAAGGCGTTAATATCCTCATCAATCATCGAAGCGACACTCACTGACGCAGATCCGACACACAAACACGCTCATCATTATAAATTTTCACAAAAGCCTAAATAAATTTAGCTGTGTATTGGGAGAAAGAGACGCAGCAAGTGATAAGAGTAAAGCGAGCGAAGCTAAAAGAAGCAAAATATATAATAATATAATATACAAAATCCTATACAGTTCGTCTAAACAACAGCTGACAATGAAATAAATAAATTCTTCCGACTGACACACTAATTCCCTAGTCCCAAACTAAGCTTATGCTTGTGCTATGGATACTAGGTGAACGGATAGACATACTTAAATATGTTTATAAACATCCACGACTCGAGTACAAATGTCCATGTTCATCACACGAAACATTTGCCCCTAGCGGGATTCCCGCGACCCTTGGTTTCGTGGCCAGGGTCTCTGATCGCTCGACCAACGGGCCAGTCGCCTGTTGGTCGAGCGGTCATGAAGGTGTTGCATTATACACATACGATCTTAGAAATATCACAATTAAAATAACACCTTGTATAAGATGGCAATTATTGATCGTTTTCAATTATGTATTTGTAAAATTTAATATTATGTCGCTTTGAAATCATGAAATGCCTATAAGTACCTATAGGCATTTCATATCGCAATCAGACAGTTAATTGTGGAATGGGGTGATTTAAAAAAATCTGCGGAAGCATTGCGTTTTTACAAATAATTGATTATAAAGTATGTAATACCAGAGTAATTAATACCATATCTGAAAAAAATCATTACATATTTTATAATTGTCATTGTCATTGCTTAGGTAATAAAACTTGTGGAATATGGCGTGCGCACACATTTTAGCGAGTGTTAACATGAATTACTATTGTTTACACGAGCGGCAAAACTCACTCATAAAGTCGTCACGCCACGTAAATGAAATCCCTGAATTATGTGTTAATTTACTGACAAACCTAATTAGCACGTAATTTTCTTTCAAGATAACTAGTTAAGTTGCAGTTTTAAGTAAATTGATCTAGTTTTGTATTATTTGTTTCATTAATAAAGAGGTCTGCTGCAGAGGAAGAAATATGTCGAATAATGCCCATTAAAGTTATAGCAGCGTATACTATAATTATTTGACCGTGAAATAGTGTATAGGCATTTTATAAGGAAATTATAATAATAATAATAGCTAACTATTGATTGACATTTATTAATAACCTCACAGTTGGAAATAACGGTTTTCTTCACCTGTAGCGAAATATAGCAAAGTAAGTATTAAGTTGATGTAATATTTTGCAAAATAAAATACAATTGTCAAAGCTTTCGCCCCTGCTCCAATTAGCTTCGCTTCCTCCGCTTGTTGCCCGACCCCGGCCCATCTCCCGTGGTGCAAGTAATAAACTTAAGAGCTCTCGTAAAAGATGCGTATAAACTGAATTGGCCAATTCGCCGAGCACTTCCGTGCATGCGAACGACATTAATATGAGAGCTCGCTAATTATTTTGGAAAGGCTCGTGTAGAGAACACATGTGGTTAGCGGAATGACACTCGTGCGCTATGAGCATCGCGATATAGTGTCGTTATTGTTTGTGGTCTCTTTTCGTATTGCAGGTACCTCTCGTCCTACGAGTTGCGTTAAATGTTTAATGTCTCTACATTTAACAGTTAATCAAAAAATTGGAAAACAAAAATCTGAGGATTTGATTCAATACCGATTTTTCTAAGTATTGCCAGTTGGCACATTGTCATGTTTTGTAAACAGATGGTAAAAAAACAGGAAAATCTATGGTGAATTTAAAGAAGGGAGTTAGGTAAGAAAATACTTGTACAAAGTGAACAAGTTGATCAATTTATGATCATAATGGTAAAAGCAATTAGGAATACCATAAATATATTCCCTACGGACCAGCACCGAAAGATCGTTGGTTAAAATGTAATATGCTTTACACTATGGTACCTACAAGCTAAGTTAAACATTAAACCACGATAAACCAATAGCCTCAAAAAATAAGAAAACTTCAAAATCACCAACAGATTGTATTTGGACGTGTAGTCCAAATAATTAGTTCATAATATTTTATGCATTGAATGAATAGGTCAAATAAAGTTCTATTTCATGAAAAGCAACATTGCTTATTGAAAATTATCGCAACACTCATAAATCGCAGCTTACTTTGTGTCTAGAGCTGGCCTCGATGGCCCATGTGGTGCAAGCTGTGAACATGTGTCCCCTCACACTCGTAAAGCTGTGCATAAAATGATTTCACCGTTGCTTCCGTGTTCTATGAATAAGCCTTTTGTGCATGGCGTTAACAGAGTGTGCGCTTATTCAATATATTCAATTTCCATAGAGCGACGCTTGCCATAAAACATTAAAGTAACAATCATATAGTTGGAAATAAGACCAGTTGTTTGCAAATTCCATAGCCATATTTTTTTAGATACTTTACTTAAACGTTTGGTTTAAAAGATTATGTATATCTATCTAGTGTAAAATGAGCAAATATATCTACCATGTCTCTAACTAAATAGTGCATCTCAAATATTAGATATTGCTGTAAAGACAAGTTATTTTAAGATACAGAGAAATTCCTTTTCTTTTTCATGAATACCAGTCCGCTATCCAGACTAAACAATTGAATGTCAAACGCTTTACAGTTTAAATCAGCTAATGTATTCCTTGGCAGAAAGTAAACAAACCTAACCTCACAAATGCAACTGAATGTTTGACCTTCTAACCAGCCAAACAATGCCTCGTTTACAACCAGAAAATATTCAATTTTCTCACCGCTATTCCTAACTCTTGCATTTGTATACAGCGACTCCCAAAATAGTTTTACTGGCCACTCGTCACTCGACACTTGCGTCGTAAAACTGCATTATTTGAAGTGCAAAAACGGGTTATTTTGGTGCTAAATACCCACGCTCACTCGTTACGTCCCTTAAATTCTCAGTATTTAATAGCTGAATGTAGACGCATTGTTTTGTTTTTCAGTTTAAATATGTGGTAATAGGTGTTTCTTGGACGATGAAACATGAGGTCTACATTTGAACAGGCGTGTGTTGTTGTATTGTAGGTATTTAGCGGGTATGGAAATAAAAAAGATAGAAGGATTAAAGTTGTAATTTAATAAAATATTATTTAGAGTTCTAACGACATGTTTTGAATGGGTTTAGATATTAGTGGTTAATATCTATTAAAAGCTGTATAATATAACAGTTTTTTTTAAATTTATATTTTAATTTATTTTTGGGTATGTATTTAATTTTAAAAAATATTTGATGTTTTATTAATAGTGAAGTAAGTTACGTCAGAAAACAGCTCTGACGTAATATCAGCCCTGACAATGACCCGAAAATCATGTGTTTTCTTATTAAGTTAACCTCGTATATAAGATTTTATTATTACTTAATATAGCTTATTAAAACCTACCTTTTCAAGTACAAAACATTAATTTCACAAAAATGCACCTCAATCTTTATACCTACCTCCGACTACAGCAAAAAGCTACGTTCCACCGCGTGCCAGAGGCGTTCTGAATACGGTCCTTGAATGGATCCTTCGGCATGAAAGAGCCAAGGAATGAATGCGCTGAATGCCTAGTGCACAAGGATGAATGCCGAGCAGGATGGGCCGCTGAAGAGTTGCTGACCTCCTTTCGCTTACGTAGGTATTATCTTCGCTGCGGCGTTCAGATATGTTCGTTGTCTGTGGTTGCTGGTTTCTCTGTTTCATCTTTTTGCAATGAATTGAAAATATACTGATACTACTATTGTTTTTTTTGAAAATCATGCGTATTTTTTATATCTGTGCATGTCGCAGAACTCTTTCTAAACGATTGGGCCTTAAAAGTTTTATATTTTAGTTGTCTATTTTAAGAATTAGTTCTTTTACGAATTGGTCATTTTTAGAATTAGGCATTTGTAGACTGCTAAGCATTTTAAGAATTCGGCATTTATAGACTAAGCCAGTTTTAAACGGAATCAATTTTTAAAAATACCAGTTTAGGAACTTTTTTTAGTTTTGCTTTTACTTTGCCAGTACTATTTTCGTATTTACAAAAATAGTTTAGGAATAGCGTACAGTGCATTATGCTTCTCTTTTATTACAAATTGAATATATTTATGAGGTTTCGTTCAGTGAAGTGATTCAGTTTTTTTTCATCCGATATTTTTGGTACCTCGAGCGGTGGTAGCTCAATGGTAAGGGCACGCGCGTCTTAACCGAGGAGTGCCGGTTCAAACCCGGGCTCATACCTCTGGATTTTTCAAGTCTACGTACGTATTTATATCACTAGCTCGACGGTAAAGGAAAACATCGTGATGAAACCTGCATATTCAAACAACTTTGGATTTGCAATCATGATATAAAAATTGTCTGGTTCCCCTATATTAGGGTTACGAAGGTCAGATCGGCAGTTGCTTCAATGTAATTACCAGACTCGCTAAATCCTGGATCATGGTCTAAGCGGACCCCGTCTAAGCACGGGACATAACGCTAGGAAGATGATGATTTTTGGTATTACCTATCTCAAAATGCGTACTAAATTGCGTTACTGCGACATTAAACCTCCTTTCCACATGGAAGCAAGGCCGGCATCAGAAACCAGATTAATTCTCCAGTAATATAATTAAATAATTTCAAATCATCGCGTCTGCCGCATTAACTGCGCAAAGGACATTTAATTGAATTAAAGACTCAGCGGTGCTGAGGTAATCCAATTTGCGTACACCTACTAACGCGAACGTAAATTAATTACATTCACCCGAGCTGTGGAGAGACGGAGATATTCAGTGTCGACGTCACTTGGTTACAAATGTGAGCTTTATTTAGAGTATGGTCAGGATGTTAGTGGTAGCGGTGAGCGGGTCGGCAATCGTTGCATTGGTTGCGAAGGCGATATTTGTGTTGTTATAAATGTTATAGGTCTCCGCTTAGCATCAGTTTAGCTGTATTCTTGTTTGCATGAATAAGTCGATTATTCTGTCGCTACCGACCGCTTATCGCACCGCTATTACCAGCTTTGCCTATAGCTATACATATATTACATATATATTCGTTCATTTTGTTGCTGTCGTAGGGCTTGCTTTTCTTTTCTAATTTTATCTTGTATTTTTATATTTTATCTAAAAAATCTAAATTAAATCTTCAATTACAATCACAAAACATTTCGACAATTCTATTGTACTAAGTAGGTACGTATAAAGCTTAAATAATATGACGTGCATTACACTTTTACGGTCACGAGAAAAAACGAAATTAGAAAGATCGGCGTTTACCTGCGTCTTGTTTATGGCTTTCTGACATCTCAAATCTTCGATAAGGCTTTTTACAACTCCTTTGCTTACCTGAAACAAAAAAAAAATCATAAATAAAGTTATTTTAACTCCTTTTTTTTTAGGTGTTTCTATTTATATAGGCCATCTACTTTCAATATAACTTCTTGTATAATATAATATTAATAATTGTTCAACTTCAGTAAATCTGTAGACTTAAAGTTGCATCAAATAATTTTATACTCGAACATAGCGTCTAACATTATCCCACGTGAGGTGTATTTACGTAGTATTCACATTACCTTCATTATACTTCGGAATCCGCACAAAGTTCTATGAAAAGCTCGGATTATACGTATTTCAGGTGGTACTACAAATTGCATAGCATGCAGTCGCCGAGTTTATATATAAGAAATTTAAATTTCCCGAGTGAAACGGTTTTGCAAACACCTGCTCAATTTCTTGGTTGCTTTTCTACATCTAAATATTTTAGAAAGTATAAATATGGAGCTTATTAAAAAATATTTTTATTTTTTATTTATCTATTTACTTAAAACTTATATACTATGATTATTCTGTTGTTCTTGTTGAAAATATTTTCAATACATTATAAGTACATTACGAAACGGTGGTAAAATCGTAAGACCTATATAAATACTATTTTCAGTTATGTCTTTGGTGTAACATGAATATATTAAATATAGCATTTACGACTTTGTTAGTATTGTTGTAGTAATGTTGTTAATATTCAACTGGTAATTTTAAGCATACGAAAAAGCGTTTCTATTGAAAAAAAAAAATACTATCCTTACCTTAAAATTATATACTTACCATTGCTATTTTTTGCTTAGGACCATACTATGAAACTGTTTAATTCATGCCTTGCTTGACCATAGCAAATCAACGAAACGAAAGCTATAGGTCGTTAGGGAATTGACGTGAAGTTAGATGGTTAAGTTAGAAAGCCTATTAATAAATGATGTAATATTTTTATTAAAAAACCGGAAATATCAAAGCGTAACATGGCCAAAGCCATTATTTAAACATTTAATCAAGAATTTACGAGATCAATCTTAAAACGCGGACTTAAAGCCATAAAAATGTAACTATTTGCGCTATCTCGTGCACGGATCCAATTTAGTTGCCCAGACGTAACCGAGGCGGGAGAGGCTGCGCTATGAAAGTAATCGAATACTTCCTTTCTCGAATGATTAATCGGTGGTCGGCTTTGTGCAGTTGTGCTATAACAACATCGTTTTTGAACGGGCTCAGTGGTTTTAAATCTTCGCGAAATAGTTGCTTGTAACCGAATACCGTCGTCTTCAGATTTACGACACTTGGCCAAGTAGGCCAGAGCCTAGGACGGCAAATTTGGGGGCAGTTTTTTATGTCTTACAGAAATTAAGCGGATTAGTTATAAAAATGCATGAGATGCACATAACAGAAAAATAGAATAAAACAATATGTATTCCGTGCAGGGCCGGATCTACTATATGGCTTTTTGGGCTTCAGCCAAGGGCCCCGTGGATTCAAGGGGCCCCCAGCTTAGTCAAGCCAAAGTAAAAAATAGACATTATTTTATTAAATTAAACAGATCGTACGGTTTGCAGCCCTACGAATCCTGCAATTAATCAAACCTATTCAATTCATTTACCTAATTAAAGTCTACGTCTTATGCTTTAAGTAATTAAGGGGCCCTAGCCTAGCCTAGGGCCCCCTACACTCTCGGTACGGCCCTGATTCCGTGAAGACATGGCATTGTAGAGGACAATTGGAGCGACAAAATTAGAAAAGAAAAATATAAAATTGCGGGGCAAATGTGTGAATATTTCACTGATCGTGGTTTAAAACTAATGTTTGTATGATGACCTACAAGTTTTATAATTCAGGTTTATACTTGGTATTTCGCTCAACTCTTACAATTCCTCAGGGAATAGTCTACCTTACAAATTAAAATAAACTGGACTTTGAAGTTCACATTTCTTTAATAATGAGCAGAAATTATGGCGGTATCCCGAACATCTTTCCAACCAAGGGGGTTGGAAAGATGTTCGAGAAGCCTCCATCTTGTTACGTTTTATAATCCGAAGTTGGTTTCAAGGCGGATTTTCATCTTTCATAAACTAAACTTGTTAGGCAAGTCATTAGGGTCGTAATTCCCCCAGCTGCTCACTCGGTCCTGGCCAGACGATTGGAATTTGAAGGCAGTGTTGCGAAACTATCGACCATCGATATTTTAATCTTACTTATTTCATGATAAAACATCTTTCTTCTTAATAAGTTGTTACTACACGGTATTACAATAACGCGAGACATTATAATAATATCTAGTTATACTACAAAATAATTATTTCCTGGTGAAATTATATATAGGTAATACAACATGATTATTTCTTGGTATTCAGTTCTAGATTTATTACAAATTAGGGCCATAAGTCGAGCCGTAAACAATTGACAAAATTCATTTATAACTCAAGGTCCTACCGACAACTGATACAATTGTTTCATCGAAAGCTCATAAATATTTGATGCTATCGTCGAGGAATGAAAGCATTTTCAGGGTTACCCTTATCGAAAAATCACTTATAGCTACGCTACTAAGTAATGACCGTTATTATAGCCGAACAATGAAATAATGCTGTTTCTTTATTCATATCATAGAACACTTTATAGCAGTTATAAATATTAAAGATAGTATAAATCGATGGGCGTTGTTACAGTTTGTCATAATAGTTAGTAATTGTTTTGTAAACAGTTTAAAGTTACTGAGTAGCTTAAGCTATAACATGTCATGAATTAATAATCCATTTGTCATCCATCCATCAACATATAGTAAGTGATATTTGAGACTTAAACAGTGCACAAAATAGCAATCTTATACTGTGGTAGATTATGTTCTTGGAGGTAGTACAACATCGAATGAACCGTTGTTAATTTTTTTAAATTATATTGTTGCTAAAAAATATCTAGGTCTATTTATTGTTCTACTTTGTGCAAATTAACAAAACAGATATATCTGTAAATATCTGTTTATCGATTCTAATCTATCGATAGGTATGTTTATACAGCCCTACTGGGAATGTATTTACTTTTCATTCCAGTTTGTCAATCCAGTTTGTTGTGGGAATGAGGCTAAACGAACCTCGCGCAGAATTGCCTAATTGTCTGGACTGATTCGTGTCAGCAGACTCAAACATTTCTGGCTTATTTGTAAGATCGTTCTTAACTGTAGCTCTTAGAAAAAATAATTGTAGGTAAAGAAACTTGACACGAAATAACATTTTTCTTTTAGATCTTATATGAAATATACTAACATTTATGTACGTACATTGTACCTACGAAATTATTCCGCGAAAGATTTTTAAACTCGTGAAAGAATATTTAAGCGATCAAAATCATATGACGAAATCATTTAAATATATCAGAAGCTAAAATATATATAAACTTAAGCACACTCGTAATATAAGATTTGAAACAAAGTAGCCTCCGAGAGTCTTATGCGAAGCCTAGGTACCCTCAAAAGCTATTGACGACAAGAATGGCTAAATGGAGACGAGATAAAAGCGCCTCTAATGCCCCGATGAGATGAAGACGATCCTATTTGCGTAGCCTGGGGGTGCCCGATCTCTTCAACGGATTTACTACTTGCCCAGGTCAATTGAGTTCAATTCAATTTCGTAACGCCTATTGGAACTAAATATTGTTGCAGAAACAATTCGGTAAGTCTATGTTTAATATTGAAGAGGTAAATGATTTCATTTATCCTGTTTTCATGCTGAAGTGTAATGAAAGTCTCTTTATTGTATGCTGTCAAATCTAGGGTTAAATGACTCTATATTTGAGGAATACCTCGATAGAGGATAAGCCAAAGCGTGGAAAAGAAAACGGAATATAATTATTTAGGTACTTAACACAATTTTTAGCACAATTTGATGAAGGTCAAATCTTCAGTCAAATGTAGTTAATTCCAGCTCTTTCAAGAATAGTTTTATACGTAGTTCTATAAAAGCTCAGACTTCTATAAAAGAAACGTTGACTTGTGACGATTTTGGTTGAGTCAGACGCTTTTTCAATTAAAATAGCTTATGGGTGAAGTCATGCTATGTTTAGCCATATTATAATCACGGTTAATTTGTACTACCATCTAAGACATAGGTTAGGTAAACAAAAATCATTGTTCGAAGCGAACCTCGTGGGTAGTGCAGCCCACCGCTGTGCTTATAACTTGCGAAATAGCTTATAGTTTGCGATCTGCGCGTAGGCGAATACTGGTAGGTGTCGGAGGTGTCCTGCCAGTTTGAACCTCGTTATTCACACTTAGTTTAAGTTATCTATCTTCCATTAAAGTTAAAGGAGCGGAGGCTGTCATCAGAGTAAATGTGCCAGTGGTACAATCGCAAAGTATTAATTATTATATGGCCATTCATACTATGCTTATGGCCAGGTACATACCTACCTACAGTGGAACTATTTTTGTTCCTACGAGTGGTGATATTAACGGCATCAAGATAATCCAGAAAGATTTATTTTCCATGCATTTTTATAATACCACAGGTTCTGTGTTGTGATAGTATTCTGGATCATCGGTTAGGCGACAATATATCGTTCGACATGTATCTATAGCACTTAAATTGAAATAATGATTAAATTTCTATAGACAGTACCTATTTCAAAGATAAGAAAAATTAAAACCTCGACTTCTCACTGTTAAGATTATAAAAATATTTTATTTGGTTGCAAAGGAATATAATTTATAAAGCCTTGACCTCATCTTTTATCTTGACTTGACCTCATTTAAAATGGTGCATTATGTAATTTAGTACAATGTAGGTACGTACTTAGTCCTCAGGCAGAATTCCTAAACTGTAACAACAGTGAATTCGTGATCAATAGGTATGTGGAATTAATGAAACACGCTCGTCAATGGTTGTCTTGGCATGATTATTAATGGAGTGAAGCATTCCTTGTCTAATTTACATAGGTTCCGATTCATTAATTAGATTGATTAGCGAGGAAAAATATTGTTAGACAAATAACAAGCACCATTTATTTTAAGTACATGGCAAATGTGTAATTTATGTTATTAAAGTTCATTATTACTTTTGTTATTTTCAATATTGTGAACTTAAATGATATTTTTTTAGGTTTGTTGTAGTCTTTTCGTAGTAATTCTACTGACTGACAAACGAGGTGCTTTCCCTCTTTTTCCCTCAAATGTTTTTTTCAAATTCTATATTATTTACGTATTTTTTCATTTATTCAGCAAATCGAAAATGATGAAAAAACAACGCATTAAAATTCCGTGAGACGACTCTAGTTTTTTTATTTTTTTATTTATTTAGCTCAACTATGTAATAGTTTCACAATCAGAATTTCATAAAAAATAATAGTACATTAACAAGGAATAATTGTGAAACCAACACCGTTAACCACATGTTAACAATTTTCTCTGCCTACCCCGCTAGGGAAGTGGCGTGAAGTTTAGTTAGCTAGTTAATAATTAGAAATGTGTGGTTTTGTTTAAAGTAGTTCCGTAAAATTTTATAGAACAAGTGACGTAAAAGCGCCCCATTCATGACAGATTAACTATTTTATCACATTAAGAGTACCTATCTGAATTTGTGCCACGACCGCCTTGGGAGCGATCATCAAAGCGAACCATTAAAAGTCCGTCTGAATCGATACGGGGCGAGTTTATCGCGGACCAAGTTAGAGCTTCACGGCTCCAGATAAGCAGAAGTTGGAGGGTCGCCGGCGAAGTGGCCCAGTTAACGGGAGCTAACTGGTACAGGTGAGGGGGAATCTGATGAAACTCCGGGAACGTAAATAGGCCGGCATATTGGCTTGTTTAACCGATAGTTATAAGACTGGATATAATCATACTTTTTAAACGTCTGCACTGAAACCATCAATCTGTTGAATACCGAATTTCATTAACAGTATTGCGAGTATTTCTGATTATTGCACTAAGAACTCATTATTCTAACAATTTTACAAAACATATAGGTATTGTATGTGTAATGTTAGTAGTAGTTCTGTCCTACTTGTATTGTATTGTAACAAAAAGACTAAAAAATTAACGGAGTTCGATGGAACTATACAATAGTTATTAAACCTAGCTTAGGCATACGAGTAACACATAAGTCTATACATTTATATGTAAATTTGGAAGGTTGGGCACCAGCGCCAATAAAGTCAATTTGTTTTTTGTGCAGAATACGAAATGACATGATATGAAAAAAATGTTTTTAGTTGAATCTGCGAACTGCAAATATGGTCATATGACTTTAAACTATATTTAGGTTTCAACTTTTAAAGGCGCCTTCATTAGAAAAGACTTAATGAAAATCTTGCATTTATTAATAGCTATTCTTTTTGATTATCAACCTTTGGATTTGGATACTTATGTAACACCATAATGATGTTAACCAAACGACATTTTCAAGAGAAAGATTAAGCTTTACAATACACGCGCTATTTCATGCTTTATCATATAAAAGAGGTTGCATCATTATAAAGCGCGGCTTATCTCAGGATATGCGGAACCCCCACGTCGTTATCAGTGCATTCTTGGGGATTAGCCGGCGTGCAACGCAGCGAGTGACGTCACAAGATGGCCGCTTCCGTTACTACGTGCCTACTTTCCCAGGCACAAGTTGAAGTAGTTAGTCTAAGCATCTAGGAATTCTGATGACAACGGTGAATACGGCTTAGATGAGCGATAAATTTATCGCGATGGAAAATATGTTGAGATGCTGGATTAATATAAATGATATACTTAACTAAGAAATCTTATATATTATATGATACATATCTAAGTCAAAACTTCAACCTTAGACAATATCCACCTTTATGTCTGTGTAATTTTATGAAGTGACTGAATTTTGTCACCATGAAATAAAAAACAAATAGATAATTTATATTGAAGTTATACCAAAAACTACTAAATTATTGTTTATTGAGATCATCAACATTGAACTAATGCTCCTACGTGCCTAATTTAATCATAAGCTACAACATATAATTGAATTCCATACCATCAAAATAACAAAATCAAACCCCACACGAAGGTAGGTCCATCAAAAACATAGCTCTCATCAGTCACTCCCTAACAGTGGGCATGCCTCAAACGCATATTAGAAATGAAATCGAACACTCGGAACGGAAGCCACGGCCCGTTCTGAACTATTTATAAACCGCACTGCACGTGTGCCGGTGCAGCCCACACGCAGAATAAAGACCAATTATTACTTACTCCATAATTCACTAAACCCACAAACCTAAATGTTCCATACCAACAAAGATACCATAATGCCTGTAAGTCCCGAGGTAGGCTGGTCGAAGAAGCAAAAAGCTTCCGTAAAGAATTTTAGCCATAAGTAAAACTGGTTTACAACATTGTGAAAAAGTATTGATAATTAAGCTAGCTCATCGCCTACACTCGTGTCTCATGTTGGTCTAGGACTTAAAAAGGATACATATGCCAACTGTAATTCTTGCCTAACTTGTCGTAAAAGGCGACTAAAGGTATATCGGGTTTTGGGTATATGATTGTGTAGGCGACAAGCTAACTAAACAACAATGTAACCCAGCGCAGTTTTTTTTTTGCTGAATGTGGTTAAAGGGATTGTTGCCTTTTTGACTCTGACTACCCCTTTGGGGATGGTATCAAATCACAAGTCCAATAAATTGGTATACCAACTGTGTTCTTTCCTTGCATGTCGTAAAAGCCAACTAATGGTGTATTTAATTAGTTTGTAGTTGCGTAGGCGACGAGCAGACAACCCGTTCCCACAATTTCACAATATTAAATTTAATCTAAATCAATTAAATTTTTGGATGAAAGTGCTTTAAGGAGGTGCTGGCAATCTGCCTACTCCGTCAGTGAGATAGTACGTACAAATATGAATAGGATGTTTCAAGATTTCAAAATAGCACCCAGGTCAGGACGCGATTGTCATTTGTCCTGATTTCCTTTTGGTCTGGAATCTGGATGTTTCCCGGCGTGTCGCTGTAGGCTGAACGGTGTAGGTTGCGAAACATCAAATACTAGCTCACTAAAAAGGTATTTTATCTGAGTTAACAGGCCCACAATATAAACCCACAACTAAATGACATTAGATAAGAAGTGATAATGACGAAATAGGTATTTGTTGGTCGGTGTGTTGTGGAACCCATACTCCATTATCCAAATTCTTAAGGTATTTGCATAGAAATAGTACCTACAGGAGTTTTTTTTTAAATAATCCTAATAATAATCCGAGAGATATTGGTATTTTTACCGAAGCTGTTAAAACTATTACCATATTCAAAGTAACATAATATTAAAACAAAGAGCATTAATAGAAAGAGCCATATCTATATTGATGTCCATTTAAGAAAAGGAAATAATTGTTACACAGTCTTCCAAAGCCGCTATCTATTCATATTTATAATTTGTATCTAGAGCAAGAAAGTTATGTCAAAAACGTAAGTACATGTGATTTGAATAGATAATTCACTTTATAATCTGCGTCTGCTATTTACGGATGTGAATACAAGACCTCCAAACAATGCATTTAATTATATTCCACCATTAAGATAACAATGGCACTGAAATTGCTGTTTAATACCTTTGGTCATGTGTAACTTCTCGTGTTAACTAACCGTTTGTTTGAAGAATGTGATTAGTGGGCTTGAAGAATAAAGGGAAACTAGAATCACATAGTTATTTTTATGAATGCCTATGAAAGTACGAAATTGCTTGTTGTACAACGATGGCGTGGAATAACATTACATACATACGTACATACAAATTCATTATATGTATAAATTAAATTAAATCTGGCAAATCAGCATACGGCCTGTCTGATAACAAGCAGTAAAAACCTATGGAAATTTACAATGAAAAAGGTATCTCTAGACAAAATAAATAAATAAATTCTCCAGACTGACACACCAATTACCTAGTCCCAAATTAAGCTTATAAGCTTGTACTATGGATATTAGGTGAACGGATAGACATACTTAAATACGTTTATAAGCATCCATGACTCGAGTAGAAATGTCCATGTTCATCACACGATACATTTGCCCCTAGCGGGATTCGAACCCGCGACCCTTTGTTTCGTGGCCAGAGTCTCTGACCACTCGACCAACGGGCCAGTCTACAGTATACAATACGTATGTAACTCATGATTTTTTTTTTTTTTTTTAATGATATTTAATATGATTATTTATAAAAAATATAGCTTGGTGAGGACATGAGGTACATGTGTATCTGCCGTCAATTTTGTCTGGTAACCTCGTCTAAAGGTTACGAAAGATAGTTTTTTTATTTATTAACAACGGGTCTCGATCGTGTTAAGATGTATCTTTTATAAGTGTTATCAATTAAAGCAAAGACTCATGCAGTAATAATAATTTGTTGTATCTAAACAAACATTTTGAACTTGTTAAAATCACATCGCACTCGAACGATAGATATAGGTATATAAGTTATGACCCAATGGCATGACATCACATTGACACAGATAATATCAAATCGAAAACAAATCGTCAACTCGAATGAATACTTAATCGATTTTATCGCGCGAACTGTGGCCATGGACCAAAGACCTTGAAATTTCTACGATTGATCGCATATGATCAAAGCTCTAATTCTAATTATAAGATCAGTTACAATATTCACAGAAAACAATTATATTTCAGTTACCGACACTCGGGTCTTATTTCCAGTTTCCGGTATTTGCGAAATAAACTGTAACTCGAGTCTAGTTGTTGAATATTAATTAAACAGTTTATCAGCTTTTGTAGTAATTTCATTTGTGCTGTTTTGAACGCTTTTTATTTTAATTCGAATGATTCATGAATTTATGTTTGTAATGAAATGGACGAAACAATTTTATTTCTCTGAAGGGCTCAACTTCAGACAAACGGAATAATGAATAAAAGTGTGTTTATTTCCACTTTTTTAAGTTATGTCAAAGTAAAAATATTCTTTACCTTTATAGGTTTCAAGAAAACACTTATAAATCTTCAAATACAGGTAAAGCCAATATGATTCTACCACCGGTTCGGAATGTTGTATCTACCGACAAGAATCCGGCAAGAAACTTCGTAGTTACTCTTTTCAATACAATTTATACAAAGGTTCCATGTTGGTCTGGGACTTGGCCCATGTTGAACTGGGGCCAAAAAAAAAAGAATGTGCCAACTGTGGTTCTTGCCTAGCATGTCGTAAAAGGCGACTAATGGTTAACGGGCTTTTGGGTATGTGTCTAAGTAGGCGACGAGCTAGCCACTTGTCACTCCTTTTTCACAGCTTTTCATCCAACCCAGCCCACTGTCCCGTGTTGGTCTGAGACTTAAAAAGAATATGCCAACTGTGGTTCTTGCCTAGCATGTCGTAAAAGGCGACTAATGGTATATCGGGTTTTGGGTGTGTGATTGTGTAGGCGACAGGTTAGCCGCTTGTCACTGCTTTTTTACAATTTTCCATCTAACCCAGCCCGGCTTTATTTTTGGCTGAATGTGGTTGAAGGGGCATGCTGCCCCTTTGACTCTGCCTACCCCTTCGGGGATTATGGGCGTGAAGTTATGTATGTATGTATGTGTGTTATACAAAGGTTTATGAATCATAATTAACTTTGAACCATGTTTTAGTGTGGGCCTGTTGTAGAGTATCAAAATAAGAATGTAAGTAGTTGCTTAGTTAAAATGTGAGTACAAAGGTAAACTATGTTCGTAATTTCTTGATAGGGGATAAAGGCCGATGCTTGTTTCCACGGCTTTTTGTAATATTATTGATAGCCACTTCATAGTGTTCTATTATTACTGCATGAGTAAGGCATGTGGTATCTTGGATATAAAAGAAAATATTTGATGGGATTTATAAAAATAGCACTTTTCTAGTCTTTGCATAGCAATCATCTGGCTTCAAAACTGCTATAAATAAAATCTAGTATTTGCTTCGTGTTTTATGTATTCGGGAATTTTAGAGAATGTTTGTATACGAGTAGGTACTTCTCAAAATCTTAGACAATACTTATGTTATTAACGCAAAAGTTTGTGAAGATGAATACTATGAATGTTTGGTTATATTTTTCTCTAAGACCACTGAATGGAAAAAAGTAAGAAAAGGCAAATATGATGCCATATATCCCTAAATAACTTAGATATATACCGAAGCGAAATCGTGGATGCAGGTTTCTATGCTTAATATACAACATTGCCTCATCTGATGGAAGCAGCCGTAATGGAACGCCTCACCGAATCTAATCGAAAATGGCTTGGTCCAGATATGTTAACAAGTAATTTTGAAGTTATTGCTTGACTTGCACCGACCCGGGGAAATAAGCATGTTGCGGAGGCGAGCTTATCGGTACTAATATCGAAGTTTCGAACCATTGTCGATTAATAAAATAATTTAGATAGTTAAAAAACATATCCGCTTACGGAAACGGAATCAAAGTCGCGTATCTAACTTTTTCACTTTGAAGCCAAGCACTAATGATTCAAAATCCGCATTAACAACCTGGGTTTACAGGCGAAAGTAGACGACGCAGAAGGAAGAGAAAGCACAGGAAGGAAGAAGAAGAAGGAAGAGAACAAACAGACGCTTGGTTGGATGCCCTGACCCTTATTGGCGAAAGCCCCTGGGTGATCTTAGTGCTCTCAACGCCAATTTTTTTCTCTCTTTAAAATCTCCCTTCAATCTAATCTAGCCTCACTGTTTGAAGGTATTGGATCTTGAACTTCATTACCCGTGTTGTGTTGTGAGTAACGCGGGAATGTTTTCGTTGCGCTCGCCAAGAGGCGGCCTTCGGAGCTTTAAGTTCAGCTATTTCTGATTAGCATTCGCTCTCACTCGATTGATTGATCGACGTATCGAATCGGAACGTTTATGACGTCCAGAATGTTTGTACGGAAAGAGAACGGCCGTCAATTTTCTGATTCAATTCGCAACACGGTGTCACGTGTTTATGTTTATTATAGAAAGAAAGAAAGAAAAATGTATTATATATTTAATAGGTAGTGTGTAAGTTGAAAGTTTATTCCATCTAAACAATATATTAGAACCATGCGAGCGCGAGTTGGACTTTTCCAGCAGGATAATATAAGCAATGAGGTATAATCGCGCTTAAATTTCTGCAATGAATAAGACACCTCATTGAAAAATAAGATATTCTTTGCCTCCTTGAAAAGAGGACGAGATTTTCAATTTGGCCGCATATTTTTATATAGAACCTACATTGTGTTTTCCCTGCAAGAAACTATGCGACAGTCTAATTTTTTTACGGTTTTTACAAAAGAGGTTTTATTTAATAACGCTTCTTAAATATAATAAAAAGCTCTTTAAGGTTTCTATAAATGTTAATAAGGAAATGCTCTGAATAATAAAGGGACAGAATAGGACGGGAATACTTTTCTATACTAATATTATAAAGAGGAAAGATTTGTTTGTTTGCATCGAATAGGCTCCGAAACTACTGGACTGATTTGAATAGTTCTTTAACCAATAGAAAGCTACTTGATCAGCGAGTAACATACGCTATATTTTATCCCAGTATTCTTACGGGAACGTAAACTACGCTGGTGAAGCCGCATGGCGCTGCTAGTCTATTATCAAATAAGATACCGATGATTAACGCAATAAGGGTTTTCTGAATAAAACATTCACCAGTTGGCCTAACTGTGACATAGGGTCTTATCACCATAATGATTGATTTTTTTTTTAAATAGTTGCCCGTATCGGATCACGTTAAGAAAAGCCTTATGATAGTGACAACATCGCACATCTCAATAGAGCAAGCTGGTGGTCAATTTATTTTCAAAATCCCATTCCTTTAAATATCTCCTATTTATCAGTCGTTAAAGAGCTCCTTCTAACAAAACAGTGTGGTTTACCACAATTCGACAGAAAAAGTTATCTCATACCTTCAAAGCCATCATAATAAATGTCCAAATCAATTATCTATGACATAACATAGCATAACATGGACATGTCGAGGCGCGTCCATGTTATGTGATGAGTCAACAGCCGCCGGAATGCGGCGCAGGCGCGCCGTGCATAATATTGATTAGCGTATTACGAAAACCATAATATAAATATGCTTAAGGTATATTTCCTATATCATATTTCCCTCTTCCAACTGTAAAATACTTCGATATAAAATCTACAATTATTATGCTTACTAGCGTTACGTCCCGTAGTTAGACGGGGTCCGCTTAGACCATGATACAGGATTTAGTGAGTCTGGGAATTACATTGAAGCGACTGCTGATCCGACCTTCGTAACGTTTAGATAGAGGAACCAGATAATTTGATCGTGTATCAATTTGTGAATTTGTGTCGATGTTTGTTACTTTTTCAAGCAAAAAGTACTGCATCTATTTTAATGAAACTTTACAAATTGTGTAGCTTATACATTAGAATAACACATCAGCTATGCTTCTTCGATGTACCACGCGTGCAACGCCGCGGGCAGAAGCTAGTTCTTTAATAAAATACATGTACTATCAACTTAAAAACCATCGATTTTTTTTTATGTGTAAAAGGGAGTTTACACGTATGACTGGGTAAGTACCTTTTACCTTGTATCCTAAAATATCGATTGATATCATTGATCGCGAGAGACTTCGAGTTATTACATGATCACACGATCAGATCATACTTAACGTCTTTTTCAAGTAAGAGTTATGTGTGTTGGTTGATACGTTCTCATCTTAGGAGACTTGTTTTTTCAGACACACCTCAGTTAAGAGTAAATAAAAAAGCAATTTGTCAAACTCACAAACGATTATTCCACAAATATTAAATTTACTCCCATATCAACAGTCGGATCGGATCTCATTTCTCCCGTGGCAACAAAATAGGATGTCCGTTCTCCCCCTTGTGCCCGACTGAATAAATTCATCTAACCTTGTCCAAGCAATATCGGCAACGAACAGTTGTTTACCGAAAGCAATTTTACCCACATCAACAATAATACCGAACTCGGTAAACAGAGAACGATCGCAAATAAATTTGTCCGGCTCTGGGGTTCCGTTTTGTGTTAAAAAAGGAGACAAAACCCCTTTATTCCGTTTCTATTGTGTCTCATCAGCATCCAGTCTTTTGTTTCGAATGTCTGCATAAGCGGCTTACGATTTTATTGTTTAATAAAAAAAAAATCAAAAACAAAACGTTGCTAAGGATTCACTGCGGTGGGAAATGCATACAGACGTATTTTAAGTAGGTTTTGTATTAAAATGTTTATTTTCATTATGTATCTTTATGTCTTATAATTTATTGTCTGACTAAATATTTAATCATTGTTATGCTATTGTATCACACAGCTCTAGTTTCAGAAAGAGAAATATGTATGTCCACAGAACTAAAAGCTTTTCTCATTAACTTTAATTTAGTGGGTAATGTATTATATGTCAAAATGTAGAAATTAAGTAAGTACTATAATTAAACTGTCATCTTTTAAATTAGGTAAGGAAACGTCTTTATACCAAAAATAAGTTATTTTCAAATAATGTTAGTTTATTTATTATATCAATACCGGAAA
This sequence comes from Glyphodes perspectalis, assembly GCA_951394215.1. Classification (NCBI taxonomy): domain Eukaryota; kingdom Metazoa; phylum Arthropoda; class Insecta; order Lepidoptera; family Crambidae; genus Glyphodes; species Glyphodes perspectalis. The sequence goes on along the minus strand of OX596201.1, from coordinate 15,125,792 downwards.
TAATCATACATTTTTGTAGTGAGTAATACTCGAGTAAGAACTTAATAAAATATTCATTAAATAAATATTTTTTCGAAGTTGGTACGAACGCCAAGCCCATATAACGTTAGATAATATTTCCTATAATCATTTAACTTCAAAATACAAACACAAATGCATATATCCATAACATAAAATATAACGTACGGAACCCGTACGGCACGAGTCCAGTCAGCATTAGAGGGGTTTTATCCGCACCCCATCCTCATCATTCCAGCTTATTGGGCCAGAGGTTACGTTTCATTAACCTCAAACGGACCGCCGCAATTAAAAAAGATGCGGGAACAGAGAGCTGTTGAAAAATTCAAGGAACCGAAGCGATCGATTGTGAAAGAGGAAGAAAGAGTGCTGTTGTCGGTGTGTTTGTCTGTTAGCTGGAATACGCTAAAGCTTTCGTTCACTCTTTGAATACGAGGTGAAACTAGATCGATATGAGGTAACGTTAGCACGTGTGTCATAAGTGCCACGCAACAAATTTGAAATTTCATCGGAATCCCGGAACATAAAAAATAAAAAATAAATTCTCCAGACTGACATACCAACTCCCTAGTCCCAAACTAAGCTTATGCTTGTACTATGGATACTAGGCGAACGGGTATACATACTTAAATATGTTTATAAACATCCATGACTCGAAAACAAATGTCAATGTTCATCACACGAAACATTTGCCTTGATTCGAACCCGCGACCCTTGGTTTCGTGGCCAGGGTCTCTGACCACTCGACCAACGGGCCAGTCAACGTCAACATAATAAGCACAACATATTATATTTATTTTCTTTCTTATATTATAAAGCCCAATAGACAGTAGTACAATAATAGTGTTACAATAAACTTATTGATACATTTTCCAAATCATGTAAGCCTTTATGTTATATATTTATATTCATTTCATTACAGCCTCAACCGAATTCCAAATCTTTAAATGTACGCCAACAATTAGAGTATATCATGTGTCTTAAGTTATATAGCAATAACACAAGTGATTGTAGCGTTGTCTAGCTAGACTATATGGCATTATTTACACAGTTCTACCCTTTCAAACAATACTGGAGCGCAGCCTCCAACGAATGTTTGCAAATCGTTAAGCGGCTTACCCGCCGCAGAAGAAACCGCATTGTAGTCCGACCGCGACTGGGCTTTCTCTGGCAAACAATGGCTACGGACGTCTGCGCTATAAAACTACAGCTGGATGACCTAACACATTTCCCATTTTCCCTATGTACCTACATCTACAATTCCAGCATACCATGTGTGACTAGGAATACAAAATACCACATCTCATTGTAAAACGTTGTCTATACCGCATGGCCTTAATTACACGGTTCCACCGTTTCAAATAATACAGGAATACGCAGCGTTCAATGAATGTTTGCTAATCGTTAATCGGCTTACTCGGCTTACCGGACGAGCGCAGAAGAAACGGCTTTTGTGGCACGGCCCCGGTCGGGCTTTCTCTGGCAAACAATGCCTGCGGACGTCCGCACCATAAAACTACGGCTGGGTTGACCCAACACATTTCTAGTTGGAGCGTAATATTTAAAAACCTAACTAGCAGTTCCAATAGGTGTAGTAATACTAACGGGACTAAACGCGATATGCACTAAGTAGCACAAGAGTATTAACAGCTTAACGTTTCGCCAATACGACCAAGACCGCAACCCGGCTTTAAGGGTTTAATTACTGAATATAATAAATTCGAAAGTAATTCTGTCTGTCTCTTACATTTAAACGCCTAAATTACTCGACCGATTGCGATGAAATTGGGCATCGCTAAGGTTTGAACCCTGAAAAAGGATACAGACAGGAGACACTATATAGTCTCTTTAAATCCTACTTAAATTCACGCTGGCAGACCCACACAAAATATCGTTTCCTGATTAAAAAAAATTACTTTTTACCTCGAAATCTAATATGAGATATATGCAATAATGGGTGCATATACGCCACAAAGGTTAAAGTGACCCAGGTATTTTTGCCCGTAAGACACGGCACAGTCCATCCACGACATCAAAGGGTTCACGCATGTGCGCACTGTTACCGCCCACGCCGACGTAACGAGCTGGTCACCGCTGTCGCTGTGAAACCGCAGTTTTATTTGAATTAACTACGACCTAGTTTTACATGACGCTATTTTAAAACAGCTTGGGGATAAAAATTATTTGCGGTAATAAATTATTATGTGGATTGTTCCTTTGTCTTAAGTTAACGGGCAGCAAGTTTAAGTGGTTTTTAAGTTAAAACTACCCTCAACCGTTGTAAGAGCCTAAGCTCGATAGAAATAGATAGCTGTTTCTGACTACTTTTATAAGTATTACTTTATGAGACTGTATAAGTTTAACAAAAATTGTCGTAAGTCAAAACGACGATGTGATATGTTACGGGTAACTTTGCGGGTTGCGTAGAGATTATGCCATCTTTGTACATATTTAGCTAATACGAGAAATACCATCGGTCGGGGACTTAAAAAAATGTGTCAACTGTATCTCTTGCCTAGCATGTCGTAAAAGGCGACTAATGGTATATCGGGTTTTGGGTGTGTGATTGTGTAGGCGACAGCTAGCCACTTGTCACTACTTTTTCACAATTTTCCATTAAACCCAGCCTAGTTTTGTTATTGGCTGAATGTGGTCAAAGAGGCAGCAGGCCCCTTTGACTCTGCCTACCCCTTGGGGGATTATGGGCGTGATGTTATGTATGAGAAATAGGTACTTTAGTAAAGTTTAACATTAGTAACTATGTTTAATTGAAACCAAAAAAAATGAACAGCATTCTGCCAGGTGGCACTCTTCAAAACAAAACTCGTTTAATTTATGTTCACATTTCACACGGAACCAGGAACGGGACAAAACGTTAGGAAGGTAGTTTTGACTACCCTTTTACCACATATATATTAAATCTGAATAGATAAAATATCATAAAAGACAATATTTGTATAATAATTTAAATATTTATGTTAACATATTTTATAGTTTTGCGGTGTTTCTTTATGAAGAGGCGTGGTCATTGGAGGCAAGTCATGGACATGAGCATGAGATGCTCGATATAGCTTAAAGGTCGCTGCTCTTCTACAATATGATTTTGTAATTATTTTCATATAATAACTATTTTTATGTAAATAAAATAAAATATTTAATATTTTTATAGATTTATATAAAGTTTTTATGTTATTAAAAATAGAAGTGTATAAACACATACAAATATATAAGCGGTTGTAATTATATAATATAATATATAATATTAATTTATCCCTCCTTACCTTGTACATACGTGTTTATTATACGTCTGATTTTTAGTTTTATTACCTGTAACAAATAAAAAAACAATAAGTATGGTGATAATAATAGAATAAGAAAGTATAGATACCGTTTGTTGACTAAGAGCAATACTTAAATGAACATGACAAATTATATGTAATTAAAATTAAAAATCAGCCCTCCTCTCCGTCGCACAACCCTGGGTGTCAACTCTGCCATACCTCGTCTCTCAAGAATCCTCAATCACCACAGTAGCCAGATTGACATCTTTCATGACTCAATAAATAAGGCACGCAAATTAATCTGTAGCTTATATGCCTCTCTCAAAATTTAATTTTGCTTAAGTACCTAGTTACCTAGTATTTTATAGAATTATAAATTAAGCGATTACGTGGTAAGAAAATAATTTTAGTTTTCTTTTAATTTAAGTTTTAGTAATTTTAATTTTAGTGTTCTAACATTGTTAAAGCAAGCAGTGTTCACTTATAATCAATTTAGGTATTTAGCTATAACACATAATATTGTTTATGTAAGTAAGTGTTAATGCATAAATTGTAAGTACATGGTATACGTACTTACAATTTATGCATCAACACTTACTATAAATAAAATAAAAATGCATTACCAATTGCAGTACCATCACCATGTGCTAAACATTGTGTTTCGGTCTCTTTTGTCTACCTTAAGTAGAACACGATTAACGCTTTTAACGCGAAATAGTCGAAAATGCTTGTTACCTATCCCTTTTATAACCGACTTAAAATAGGAGGAGGTTCTTAATTCGACTATTTTATCTCGGGTTAACAAATAAAAATGGCGTTAAAATTAAAAAGTCTTCAACGTAGTATATATTTTACTACGAGTCAGACAAATACATCTAAAAGTTTTATCGCCAGAACGCGGAAACTCTCGGATTCGATTTCCGTTCGAGTCAATAAAGGTAAGAAAGTTTTACGGCTCTGGTGTTGATGTCCTAGAGCAGTGTTTCCCAACCAGTGGTCCGCAAGACTTATCATTTGGTCCGCGGAAGGCCCAAATTTTATTAGGTTTAAATTAAAAGAAAGGTATATTAAAATTAACATAGTTAATTTTTGACCTAGTGGTCCCTGATAACGATACCAAATGAAATCAAAGTGGTCCTCAGTCACCAAAAGGTTGGGAACCCCTGTATTAGAGGATGTTGTCAGTGGTTTGAAACTATACGTCTAGGTAAAAGACAGCTAGACGATAGCTAGATGATATTTAATTTTACAATACTGTTCTTAAGTATATTAGCAAGCATTTTATTTATAGAACAGGAATTGTGTTGATAGTTAATAAGTTATTTGGATCCATAATATCTGTAACCATTTCGATCTATACTTATGATTAATATAATAAAGAGGTACCCAAGTTTGTGAGGTTGTAGGGGGTAATTTCTGGATCTACTGAACCGATTTTTAAAATTATTTTACCAATAGAAAGCCACGTTATTTGTGAATGTCAAAGGTTATTATTATATTAATAGGCTATATTTTATCCTTAAATTGCCACTGGAACGAGAGCTAAGCGGGTGAAACTGCGGGGCGCTGCTAGTATTCGATAAGGCGCTGAAGTATTTCCTGCTAAATACTTCAGTTAACACGTTTACGGTCAAGGCCAAACCTATAAATACCCTATAAACATAAATCGCAAACTAATTTCGCAACGGAACCGGTAAAACGAGTTATTGATACCGTTAAAACATTTTAACGCCGCGTAGGTACTTATGGCTACAAATTAAACTGTTAAACAGCAATAAAACTCCTTCGAGAATTGGAGCAGACAGGCAATCCATTGATGGCGTAACGCTAAGCGGCCGGTCACGCCGATGCTGCAGGGCTGTCCCTAAACCCTATAGGTTATTTCAAAAGGTCATGTGACTAAAAGTTAAAAATCTACTCAGTCTAAAGAATATCCGAACAATTATAATATTGTCACAGTAAATAAATGTAGGATTGATAGATGATGTATGACAGAGAAAGAACAGAATAATGTGAAGTGTGTAAGAAGTAGAACGTAGTAGAGTAAAAGAGACGGAAGATATTTGAAAAAGGAATGTGAGATGAATGGCGGACGACGGATGTGGAAAGACGTGTGGAAGAAAATATTTTAATGTTGATAGGCTTATAGAAGAATAAATAAACCACGTGTTAGTACCAGGAATCGTGTTTCATTTGCTGTGAGTCAACTGAGGATATATTCTGCACACTACATAAATATATATTTTTTTGTATTTATGGTATATTCTTCTCGCATTATATAGACAATACACACATACTTTACAGGAGTCCGCTTGACATTATGATCCTAAATGATAATCTGGTAATTACATTTAAGCAATTGCCTTTTGATCTACGTAACGCTTAAATTGGAAAGCCAGAGGAGCTAAAGTTATGATGTACGATATTGTCGACATCGGAAAGGAAGTATCTGATTTTACGCCATTTTATTTTCATACCACGTTTTATTCATAATCTTTTATGGCAAACATGAAGTAGGCAACCCTGGTGCCATTCGGAAACAAGCTAATGCAACGGCAAACAGGCTGGGTGGAATGCGCGCGATGCCGCTGAGCACTATTTGTGGACGAACGCGGAACTGCGCGCGCGCACGTCCTGCGCCGGCGTCCAGAATACCGTGTCATTGCTGTTGCGTGATCGCGTAATACCTTTTATGTCGGTGGTTTCGGGATTCTTGATGCGGAAGCACGCTATATATGGAGTTATACTAAAATGTTCAAGGCGTTGTGCTTGACTTTAACTAAAATCAACGCTATAACAGTACTTTAATAATAAGATGGCACACAATTGAAAGCATACATAATTATTTAACAAATGTTATAGTTATTAGGAAGATTTTAATTAGGTAACTAAATGATTGCATGCATAGATATAGATGTCCATCTAGAATTTAAATATAATGATCTTTAACATCAAATAAAAAACGTGTGGTTTAAAATTAAACATTTTTACCGTAAACTTTACCGTTTATTCATCTAAGCTTAAAATGACTAAACGGTATAGTCTGCGGAAAATTCAGAGTTAGGTGAGTTACCAAGAAGGCTAAAGCTAAATTGTTCACGTATTTTAAGATAATTGCTAATTTTGTTTAGCTGATAAACTGTGTAATTTAGTTAAATTTCCTGTTAGTTGTTAAAGCGACTACATTGTTTAAAGAGTTGCTGTTGCATTCAACTATACGGTAATGGGATACAGTAGGAAATCTATATTTGAATCTTAGAATTTCGATTTACAGTAGGTAGACGTAAGATGACAATGGCTTGACCCGAACCGCAAAATAGGTAAGTGTACAATCGAGAATATCGAAGCAAAGGACCAGTATTCAATAGCATTTACTGCCCAGATGTCTATCTTTCTGAAGAGAAAAATTCAGCAACCTATTTTTGTTGATTTGACTTCCTGGTTAGCCCGTTGGTCGATTGCTCAGAGACCCTGGCCACGAAACCAAGAGTCGCGGATTCGAATCCCGCTAGGGGCGAATGTTTCGTGTGATGAACATGGACATTTGTACTCGAGTCTTAGATGTTTACAAACGTATTTAAGTGTTTATCTGTTCACCTAGAATCCATAGCACAAACTTATACGCTTAGTTCGGAACTAGGGAATGGTGTGTCAGTCTGGAGAATTTATTTAGTATAGAGGTACCTCTTTTATTGTAAAATTTCCATAGGCTTTTACTGCTTGTTATGAGACAGACCGTATGTTGATTTGCCACATTTTAATACAAAAAAAAAGTTTTTTTTTGTATGAAATATATAAAAAAAAGTTTTTATTTTTGTATGCCGTATATAATTTATACCCGGCACGACTTACTTCACTGTCCCTTTCCGCTCTGTGTCCGACGGTATTATTGTTCCCACCCTATTCCCTTCGCCATTAACTGTCTTAATGGACGTCGTTTAAATTTAATCCCGTATTCAGTTACTATAGACGCCGCGTACGGTATGCTCAGCTAAAGACACCAGAGGATCGAATTACTACTAAGAATGTTTTAATGTCCTTAGGGAAATCTTATAAAAAAAAAACAATACAAAAAAGTCTACGATCAGGATTAGTTCTTGATAGCAGCCCTTACAGTACCTACTAATATACATATGTAACATACAAACATAACTGCACTTCCGTAATCCTCAAGAGGTAGGCAGAGTCGAAGGAGCCCATTTAACCACATTCAGCCAAAAATAAGACAGGGCTGGGTTAGATAGAAAGTTGTGAAAAAGTAGTGACAAGTAGCTTGCTCTTCGTCAACACAATCACACACCCAAAACCCGATATACCATTAATCACCTTTTACGACATGCTAGGCAAAGAACACAGTACAGAATTGCAGGGCTTGTGCTAAAGTACCAGATATCAGACCTACCACCTCATAGTTGACAACAGTCTTATGCTGTACAAGAAAGCATATAAGCTGAACATGTTGCTAGCAAAACGATAGCAGATATAAATTAGTTTCATCGAATCAAAAATTTCTCATACAATCCAACTTATTGTTATATATGTATGTATATAATGACCGGCTTGTTCATATATAAACTTAAAAGTTACGAATAACCGCGTCGAAAAATCTTTAGAAAACAATGCCCTATATTCATCACAATAAATTCTATAAATAAATACCATTTTATGGTGCTCCATTTGCCTATTTTCTTTACGGAAGAACCGTACAATGTGGTCCAGGTTTATGATCTCTATTTAGGATACAAGTCCTTAATTAGCCTGTTTAATGACAGGGCGTCGTTAAATCGGCTCATTAATGAAAGCTTCATGGTTATTAAAGACAGACAGATCGACGATTTATCCTTTATCTTTGGCAGCGGGCCAGGGGTACGCCGTATTACGAGATTAATGGCAAACTAATGTGATATATAGGGGTAAACCCGGGGCTAGTACGCTAGTTGAATCTTGAGATGAAAGGAAATTCAGTTGGAGTTGCACTAATGATGGTTTCCTTTCCATTAAAATGGTCAATTCACATTAGTCACGTTTGAATTATGGCCGCGAAGCAACGGTGTCCCTTTATTAGTAGTAGTTTAGTCGCTGGTGTCACGACATAAATGTGCATTTTATTACGAAGTTGCAGGAGTTTAATTATTTAATGTATATTAATATTAATTGTACATTTAATTTGTACTAAAATTTGTTATCAATTGAATTCACATGTTTCAGTTGCAATGGGAACGTTAACAAAGTTAAATAGTGGAATAAATATGAGTTCTGGCATTTTCGTCTATTTGGTATAATGATACACATAATCAATCTAATTCAATACTATTTATATATTGTTAGTTGTCTTTAGCAAGTAAACTATGGCGTACATATTTAAAATAGTGTGTTTATTAAAATACAAAATTATTGAACCACTCCACTTTTGGAGGCACCGAGGGTCAATCACGTGTTTCAAAGTCAAACATAAAATATCCTACTTTATTCTGACTTATTTCGTCCCCGAACTAGTGTTATTTTTTTGTAATTTGTTCTTCTGTCGAAAGTGAGAATTAAAATGTCACAACTTGAATAAGTTCAAGTCTGCGGCTTAAGTTTCAAAGCTTTAAAACCACTAGACCAAAACACCCCCGAACGCATCAAAACGATTTGCGACGAGGGTTGATTACCATCTACCAAAACTTCGAATGAAGAGGCCCTAGTAGAATTCCAGGAACATCACTATATGCTTAGAAGTTCTCTACATGGAGTTTGTATTAGAAGTTACCTACGTAAGCACTCCTGTGCATAGCTCGTAGTAACTTTTAAAATGAGTGCGGGGATGCGGAAAATTGGAAACTTGGAGTGCGCTGGAAACCGTGCTGGCTCCGGAATAGGCTTGGAGTGGCGCCAAGTTGCAGTAATTTTGTAACAAACTGCCTGTGTTAGTGTTGCATGTTCCTAAGTATTACAGGGTACATTTATTGCCTTGTTAGAGTTTACATATGTTTATATATTGCAATGCATTCATTAATGAGTCGTAGGACTAATTCATGAATGCGTTGTAAAATTGCTTAATGGGTAAAGACACGCGATATAAATGTTTAGACGAGTGTTGGTTTAAATCCGGGCATCTTTATAAGGATTTATACCACTAGCTAAGCAATACCATATGGCGTTCGGTTCTCTCTGCCTACCCCGCTAGGGAAGTGGCGTGAAGTTTAGTTAGTTAGTTAGCTAAGCAATACCTCGAAATGAAATCGGAAAATGATGACGGTGTAACAAGGGTCTAACTTGCTTAGTATTGCTGTCTAACGGTTAAAAACTACCATCTGGCGGAGTGTGGCTGCTTCAAGGTGAAATAATCAGATTCGCTAAGTTCTCGTCTGGTTCTAATTCATGGACACGCGGACCCCTCCTAATAACGGGGCATTATATAACATACCGTGAAAGAAGCTATCATTGTCACAAAAACATTCCATTAATTTTTATAATAGAGTTGCAATTGCATTTTTTTCGACATCCCGTAGCAGATCAAAATAATAATAACTTCATAAAATGTTTAGAAAGTAGCTATTAAGTAATAAATTTCATACTAATTTATAATTTACCGTTAACAGCTAATTCCGGGTCCATATTGCCCACTTGATCTAAAACATTTTAGAGTAAGTACATGATGTTATCACGTGCGGGACAACGTCACGTCATCACGTCATCGGTGACCTTAAGACTTTAACAGGTAGACAGACAATAGGGAAATCAATTGTCACCGTCTGGGAGCCGGATGATTGCTTGATTACACCAAGTGGCTTAATTAAGTAGTTACGATTTAATGCGATAAAAACAAGTGGAATATTTCAGCGTTAAATCCATGCTAGATCCTAATTTGTTTCGTCGTTTTTGAATTGTTTAATGGTTAGCACATTACGTGTGAACTGACTAAAATTTGCTCGGTTTCATTTGCGTAAAGTATATGATAACAGTGTCATATCTATTGGCTCACGAGCTCCATGAAACATATGGACAAATTATCTTTTACGCAATAATATATATAAAATATGTGCACAAATCATACAAAATGTAAGTATCTTAAATTATTTAACGTACAATACAATATCTGAGTACATATGGAAACTCTGATCATGGCTTCTAATCAGATTATACATTTCATCATAACCGAATGAAGATGAACATTTGCAAAAATGCTTCTCCATGAAGACTATTACAGGGTTGATCAAAGTGACCCTTTAACTCCAATTACCCTTTAGGGAACATTCTATGCAACCTTCATTAGTCTGATGGAACTATCCAAACCTGCGTCACCGTTTATCTAGCAATCAGTATAAAATAAATGTATTTCTGGTAAATGTTACCCCCAGATCACATCTCACGTCATACACAACAGCTAACCAAAAAAGGGTCAAATCGAACTCACGAATTCCAATACTTCACCTCGCATACGATTCAAGTTGATGCAGATAAGCCAGCAAATCCGAGAGGGAAACGGGTGACCTGGAAACTGGAGTGCCAGCTTCGGAAATCGGGTTGTTGGTTGTTCAGTCAGATTCGCTCTAACCTACTTCTGTCCGAAAGGTGCTCGGGAATTAAGATTTACTGGGAATGGTTAGTTAGGTAAGGCTATCGTTTTTCCCCATTATTCCGGCGTTATCGGGTGTCTCATGGGATCTATAAATTTACTTGGGATAAGTCCTGTCCTTTTTAGAGCTCAACTGGCGGACGCAATTCATCACAATCAATAGTTTAGGTGTGAAAACGTAAAAGACAGACAGAGTTACATTCCCATTTACAGTATTAGGTGAGGATACATAATATTTGTTGAAGGTAGAAAATTTATTTTCAACCTGTTTATGTATCTATATTTATATTAAACCGAAACTACTGGACCGATTTGAAAAATTCTTTCACCAATGGAAAGCTACTTCATCAGCGAGTAACATAGGATATTTTATCGCCGTATTCCTACGGGAACGGGAACTACGCGGGTGGAACCGCGTGGCGCTGCTAGTTTGTCATAAATGTATTTGCAGTTGTCCATTGTTGCCTAAATAGTCTTTATAGAGATAAAAGATTTAAGTTAAGTACATAGTAAATGTTACAAAAATTACTTCTAATAAAATGAAGGAACACACTACAAAGAATAGTTATCATAATGTGCAATGTGATATACCGAGACCCTTTGGTAAAATTAATGCAGCAATTTGGTATAGCCACTTACATAAATTGGCTTCATTTGTGCGGGAAATATCACGCGCATTCTTGTGGAAAATAAAAATAACAAGTTTAATGCTTTTATTTCGAGCGAGATTTTTACGTTAGATTTTCCCCTATCAAGGTAGACAAATGTTTCAGATTTATATTTTAGTACATCGAGCGTTTACTACGATCGATGTACTAAAATAAAGGCGTTTACTACGCTCGATGTACTAAAATAAAGTGTGTTTTTTTATAGTTTGAAACAACGTTTTTTTTCAAATTATTTAAGTCTGAATAAATGTAAACATTAAATTGCGCAATTATAGTTATCGAATGTCAAAAGGTTAAGCATCAAATAGATTAAACAACTTTACGAACTACGACAACTATACGAATATAAACAAGGCAATGTAATACATCAATTAAAGATGTTTACAACTAAAATATTTCGATTATCTTATAATACAATAAACCATTATGTAATTTATATCTAAACGTCGTTTTATTCACATTAACTTATCTCACAAAACGGTTTTAAAGAGGGCTTAAAATTAAATGGCCCGATTAATGTTGGAAGAAGTCAAATTTGTCGTTGTGTTATTAAATAGTCACAGTGTAGTGAACATGCAATGAATGCAATATTTATAAGTTTATCTAATATTTGGGCTTTACATTAAAAGTTTTGGAATAATATGATGGCTTAAAAGAAAAAAAATAGTTTTTGCGTTATAAGATGCAGTTGTAATGATAAAACAGAAAAAACATCAATAATCTTAATTTGTTAGATATTTATTTCACAGCTTTCTAAGTGCAATGGTTCTGACTTCGCGTCCAGCTCGTGTTATTTGTCTCGAGTGTGGATGTTAGTGGTAACTTCATTGGTTCTAACTTCTATAACACAAGTGCTTAAGCTACTTATTTTGGGATAATATAAACGTATGTGATGGTGTCTGATACTCGCTTATTTAAATTTATCTATAATATAATTATTAGTTCAGGTCTAGAAGCTATGAGACTGGCTTTAAGATTCGCTTTTCGTCCATCGTCTTAAGTCAAGGCTAAGTCACTTTACTGGTGTAAATTCAATTGTGCAATGCTATAAACAGCGTAACGTCTGGCTCGATATGAATCAACAAAGTTGCCAACAGTGCTCCGATTATTGCTTTTTGTTAACAGTTTTACTTATCTCGTCTTGTGCAAATCGTCTGAATACAGGCTGGTTGCAATATTTTTTTTTGGAACATTATTTATAATAGAACAACTTTTCTGTTAATTCTAATTTGAATTTTCTCTGCTATTTTTTTCTCGTGGTCATTTTTTTTTTTTTTTGATTTGCTTTTAAGTTAATATGTTTCACAGGATTAATTACAGATTTCACACTAAACAATATATAAAAAAAAACAATGATCATTTACATTAATTCTTAAATTTGAATATAAGTGTGTACTTTTGTATTTATAAGCGTACCCATTCGTTACCCGTTCCCCATGTTCAAAGAGCATGAGTCTGGCGATTCATTTAATCATAAAAATGTTTATAGGAATAGTCATGTATAAAGTGTATGCGTTAAAAGTTCCTTCACCAATTGCCTCGTAAAGATAACTAGGCCAATAAATTGAGACTTTGAGAGAAAGGGCCCGTCGACTAGACATCAATTAAAGCGTTTCATAATATTGTTGTATCATGTATTTATAGTTTTTATTTTCTCTTGATAGTTGAAAATATTAATTTATTTGGTTATTTTTTGTGCCTTTAAAATGCCTAATAACTAAATAGCTATTAATATTACAGAAAGAAACGAGTGAGTTTAAAGGGCCGTGTCATTGACCCTCGGTTCTCTCTGCCTACCAGCTAGGTTATTGGCGTAATGTTATTTAAGTTTTGCCCGGTTACAATTTATTCTATTCTATAGTTAATTCCTAACTGTATGTACTAAAACTACTTAATTCCTATGGGAAAAGGAAATAGCAATAAAAAAAAACAGACATGTTGATGATCCTTTGGTAAGCGTATCCGTTAGCGACAGGCGTACTTACTACACAGCCGGCAGTGACGAAGCTTCTAGAGAGGATGACCAATTACAAGTTTAATGAGAAAATGACGCCACATTTTTGGATAATGTTAGACCCATGGAGATTAAAGGAACCGAGTACAAAAGAGTCTAAGACTTTATGTGTTAATGTGTTTGTGTGGAAGGAAGTTCGCATAAACAAGATTGTAGACACAGGAATTGAGGAATACTAGTGATACAATTCGACCTTGATTCATTTGACTGGCCCGTTGGTCGAGTGGTCAGATACCCTGGCCATGAAACCAAGGGTCGCGGGTTCGAATCCCGCTAGGGACAAATATTTCGTGTGATAAATGGATATTTGTACTCGAGTCATGGATGTTTATAAACGTATTTAAGTATGTCTTTTCGTTCACCTAGTATCCATAGCACAAGCTTATAAGCTTCGTTTGGGACTAGGGAATTGGTGTGTCAGTCTGAAGAATTTATTTTTTATATATTTTTTTTTTTTTATGAATTTCTAATGCAATATTCATTAAAATATGTATTTGCGTTTTGTACTCTTTCTCCATATAAACTTCAACAGATGCCATATCGCATACTCCTCCGTCTTTGGAATGTTCGTAAAAAGGGTTGGTACAAACATTATGCTTCACGTATTAATATATAGATAATGGCTCAGTGTGTAATCTCTAAAGATGATTTGCACGATTTTCCCTGCTTGGCATTATGATTGAGCCGTCTCTTAGAGACACGACAGGTCTTCGATTCAATTTCCGTTTAGTTTTGAACAATTTAGAACGCATTACCTACCTCCATAATCCTAGATCTGGATGTTTAATGAGAGAGTCCTACAGAATCCGTAATCATCATTTTCCTAGCGTTATGTCCCGTGCTTAGACGGGGTCCTCTTAGACCATGATCCAGGATGTAGCGAGTCTGGTAATAACATTGAAGCGAAACCAAACAATTTTTGGATCATGGTTACAAATCCAAAGTTATTTGAATTTGCAGGTTTCATCACGATGTTTTCCCCCACCGTCGAGCTAGTGGTATAAATACGTACATAGATTTTGAAAGATCCAGAGGTACGTGCCCGGGTTTGAACCCGCACTCCTCAGTTAAGAGGCGCGTGTCCTTACCATTGAGCTACCACCGCTCAAATTCCTACAGAATCCGTAATGTGGCAACTAAATAGTGGGGAAGCAATCACACTAACTTTCCTATAACTTTACGGTAAATAGGACAATAAGTCAAGAACACGTAACTTTTAACGGCAATATATAGAAATACAAAACTATCCTGTATCCTCCGGGAACTGGCGTATCACGTTTAACAAAAACTAGATACATTTATCTTATTCAGCCCCGAGGGAATGGCCGGTCACTTGTGTGTATTGATCATTGTCACGTCCATGACAAGGGTGCTTCCGTGTTTTTTACCCGACTTCTAAAAGTGGGTTATATGTTCAACTGTTTTGTAACACACGCTATTAGAAACTGACAAAGTTAAATCACGATTTCCGTAAGATAACAAATCCGACTTATGTATTCATTGTCGTTCGTCATATCGTTGTCAACTTCTAGTTTGAATCCCGCTAGAGGCGAATGTTCGTGTGATGAACATGGTAATTTTTACTCGAGTGGATAGGGTTATCGATACTGGAGTATAGCGGTTCATCATCCTTCTAGCGTTATGTCCCGTGCTTAGACGGGGTCCGCTTAGACCATGATCCAGGATTTAGCGAGTCTGATAATTACATTGAAGCGACTGCCGATCTGACCTTCGTTACCCTAAGATAGGGGAACCAGACAATTTTTGGATCATGGTTACAAATCCAAAGTTGTTTGAATTTGCAGGTTTCATCACAATGTTTTCCCTCACCGTCGAGCTAGTGGTATAAATACGTACATAGATTTGAAAAATCCAGAGGTACGTGCCCGGGTTTGAACCCGCACTCCTCAGTTAAGAGGCGCGTGTCCTTACCATTGAGCTACCACCGCTCTCTATACTGGAGTATAGCGGTTTTTGTATGTAAATTGGGCGTAGTTCAAAACAGATCCAACCAACAACCTCACTTCAGTTAAAGCTATGTTCAGAGAAAAGTCCAAAATAAGATTCATTCCTTTACCCAAAAATGAGTGCTAAGTTTGTATTGAAGTTAGAGAATGGATGAGTGTATTTGAATAATTTTTTATTTATTTATCTATAATGACGTCAAGAGATCGCTGTTCATTGCCCATTCGTGTTTCACGGCTGGCGAGGGAATTTATTATCTTTACCAATGTTTGCTCGGTCAGGTCCAGTTTTGGGCAGCTTGGCCCAAACATTTATTTGTTTGATCCAATAAATATTTTGGTATCGAGGCGTACGGAGTGTATCAGTCGGCGGCGTACTTGAAATCTTTAGCAGGGCCAGATTAAGGGCGGTTTGGAACAGCTGTCGCAAGCTTAATTAAAAAAATGTCTAAACTCCACTTATTTGTAACGATGAAGTGCAAGAAACAAATGTTTTCGTTTCTTCGGACAGAAATAATATTAAAATATGTAAATGTTGCTAAATTGGTATCGCCTTTGTTATGTTTTACGCTTATTTATTAAGATGTATAAAAACTCCTTATATTAGATTAACAAGGCGATCTCATAGTGTTTATTTTTTGTACGTTCATATATCACAATATTGTATAATATTGTACCTACAATCAATAAATAGAAGTCCATCAGTTGCCCTTACTCCCTCCCTGTTCCCAATGTTGTGGCATTGGCCCTGCAATATTAGTATTCGGACGTCGTATCTGTGGAAATGACGTTATTCCAAATTTAAATCGGCTTCCGTTACCCAACCGATCGGAGTAGGTACATCCGCGGTTGTATAACTGCCTCTGGCAAGTACCTACAATCGAATGCATCGACTATTCGATTATATTTGCTTATGTTTTAGCTGATTACATACTTCTCGGTCCTGTTTTTTAATAAAAGAACTCTATGAGAATGTTTGTTTTGTCTCAAGTATAAATAAAAATTAAAAATCTTGGCAGATAATTCTGGATAACCAGATTTTATGACCTTCTAAAAATAGCATAGTAAGGATAGATACTGTTTGCTACAACCTTAGATAAATATTAATACTGTTGCATTTTATTTATCCATTGTAGTATTTAATGTAGGATTCGTATAAATGACACAATTTTTTTATGCAATGGATTGCTAAACTAAAACATGTATCTGACCATAACTTTCTACAATATTACATTCATTATTAAAAGCTGTAATGCCAGAAATCTCTCGGCATTTGCCTACATTATTAACTATGATATAAATCTCGTGATAATAAAAAAAACCGAAGCAAGGCTTAACTAATTATAAAAAAAAAGTAATGATTAAATACTCAAATCACTAATACAATAAACTTAAATTACATAATCACAATCATCTACATAGTAAAACGATCAAAGCGTAAAATTAAAATATAAGAGCCATTAGCGTCTGTTCGTAACTTTCGTTGACATAATTTCCTTTAGTAAAATACACACGTTCCGAAATCGCTTTGGACAGTTTTCCGTCTATGGAATTCTCGTGCAAAAGGAAATGGCCGCCAGGTCGGTGACAACTTGACAGCTGACATTAGCTTCCCGCCATCAACATTAGCTGTCAAAGAAACGTCAAAGAAAGAGCAAAGTTGCGTTAACACAGAATTTATACCACCTTGACTATTTAGATGTAAGTATGTTGTTAAATTTAAGGGCGATAACTATAAAATTACCCATGTTTACTTTTGTTTTTGTTTAAATAATGGGATGGTAGGTACAATAGAGTTCGTATCTAACAGATATTATGTTTCAAATTCAAAATTCAAAATGTCTTTATTTATGGAAGTCCTTAAAAAAAGCACTTATAAACCGTCAATTTTACAAAATCTTTAGAGCAATGTGAATCTACCACCGGTTCGGAATGCTGATTCTACCGAGAAGAAACCGGCAAGAAACTCGGTAGTTACTCTTTTCAGCGTCAAAATATACATGAGTAATATACACATTTTTTAATGTTCTAAAGGATGCACTTGGTGTACTTAAGTTTAACAATTGTTCTATGACGTTCGAAATCATCTTTGTAAATCGTTTTCACGCCCATTCTATTACTCAAGGCACGCAACTTAGATTGTTGTGACCAAAAAAATACCGGATACAAAAAAGTTTTGAATATACGCCTACTCCCAAAACAAGGCGCCATTGATATATTAACGATTCGACTATCGTACCTACCAATATGGCGCCATAGAAGGATTTGGTGACGCAATAATGCAATATTCCTAAATTTAGGGCCTGGACTGTAGGGTTACTCAAATATACATAAATGAATATTAAATCACGGGTACGAACGAAACTCGACGATATGATATAATGTTTTTTGATACATACTAGGTACATATAGTACAATACAAAATAAAGCTATTCTATTAAATGTATACATAATTAGCAAACAATAAAGTCTATTACAGAAACTGTCGTGATTCTATAAATGTTTTCCGGATTAAAACAGTCCTTACGTTTTTTTTAAATTTCGAATGTAATAGCAGCCCTTTGACGCTCGGGGATTACAGGCGTGATGTTATTATGTATTGTAATATAATATATTTTATTACAGTGAGCCAAGTGGCCTGAAAATGTATTTGACAATACGACGGCTAATCTCTCAATAACTCTATCCAGGCAGGATAGAGTTATTGAGAGATTAGCCGTCGTCGTTAGCAAGGATATTAAACAGCCAAGTCTGATAAACGCAAACGTCAACAGTAAATATACATTCCTATTTTTAAAAACACTTGTTGGACACAGTACTATTAGCGAGTTAATCATTCGTAACAGTTTGAATTATTTATACTAGTCGGTCGTACTAGAAACAGAGATTACATACGCTGACAGTTTAATTACAGTAAGCTCATTGCCGAAAGTGCCTACCTCGATGAAACCTATACATCTTGGCTACTTTCTAACTTTTTAATTGCAATTTACATAGAGATTAATGACATTTTTAGCAGTCATGTTTCATATTTTTTATTATTATAGTGACAAGTAAACACTTACTTATAGATATATTATTCCAACCTATGTTATCATCACGTTATTTAATAATTCAAATTTTCAATAGAAAGCTGGACTAACTAGTCGGTTCATTTTTATTAGTTAACGACAAACTAATAAATATTATTAAACAGGTAAGATAAAATTAGGTAGTCAATAGATTTAATATTTTCTCTCTATTTTGGGGTACATTAAAATTTAATTAGTACATTGAAATTTTTAACAAAACTCTTTTATAAAAAACTAGATAATTTGAAATTTTTAAAAAGTTCCATTTTCAAAATTGAATTTCGAAATTAACCAGCAAGATTCTTGAATGGACTGTTACGTATAACTGGAGCACATTTTAAAGTAGTATCTACATTGTGTATTCTAGATTGTGATTGGACCTAGACAGTTTCTACCCGGGTAAGTCTCAGAGACAGTTTCAGCTGGATGCTAATGAAATATCAACAAAGCGGGTCTAGTCACCTAACGAAGATACAAGCACTTAGACGTTACTTATTAGGCACCCACTTAATTTCAATTTCCCAGCGTAACAGGGTCGTTAACTTAAGTGATTTGTAAACAGTCCCTTAATTAAACTGGGTAAACTAAGCCAGAACTGCGAAGTGTCATCCCCTTAACAAATTCATTATGTCAAAACTATTAATTTGTGGGATATTAGGGAATGTGAATTGGAATTTGACATGAAGTTTCGAAGATATACCTAGTTTACAAGTAGATTGAATTAATGTAAATCTATTATCTAGCTGTCATGTCTAAGTGCTAACTAAGAAAATAAAAAAGTTTATCAAAATTAAAATCAATGTTGCATACTTATTAATTGCGAGGGAATTTTTAATAAAAGTTAATCATAAAATTATTAAAGGTCTAATCTGATAATATTTAATTCTATTATAAATATAAATATTTAAATTTAATTATTTTGTCTTTAAGACTCGTTATGTAGTTGCTTTTTACGAAGAGAAGAGAAGAGAACGAGTGCATTTAAAAGCCCAATCACATAGTTTGGCAAAAAGGTCGTATGTGTTTGGTGTACATGTCAGTTTTGTACTACTTGACATCACGTAGGCTACATTAATTCCAAAAAAATTACAGTTCCTCCGAGACGCGCAACAACCAATTGTTCGAGAAACTTACTCATACCGAAACCTCTTATGTGGGAGATTGTTTTTTTAATTGCTTTTATAATTTGTTGTTCCCATGATAACCAAGCAAAAGTTGCCTTTTCAAAAAATATTTTTCGTATTGGATTCTTATGCCCATACAAGTCCTTGAGAAACTTGTACGTTTGGACATTTTTAGAACACGCAACAATCTTTTACGTAGGCATCACATTGTCTATTTGATTTTGATTCAAAAGACCTATTATAGACCTGTGACGTATTTAAATCCCTGATTGCATCCACATTAACGGCACACACTATGTATCTGATCTGATATTTATTACGGTACAATAGTGATTACTTACAGTACAGTTGATGGCTTGTACGTTCAGTAACGGTAGAAGCTGGAACCACAATGTCACGTCCGCGAGGAAAATCTAAGAACTGTATTATAAGATCTGACCTCCAATCCTCTTGTTTGTGAGGCAGATAAAGAGGACGGATGTTACTGCGACTTGGGACCGCTGGATGAGCCCCATTACAGAGCTATGCACGAGGAATTACTGTGTAAGTGCAGTTGTTCCTTCAGGCGTCTTAACTAAAAATGTACCTAGATTTGACTACCGTAGTTGTTCGTTGGAAGCCGCATCAACCTTCCATTACCTTGTATCTAAATACCATCGGGAACTACGACCTTGTGTAAGTGTAAATTACAATAGTCAGTTGATATAAACATACAAATGAACTGTAATAACACTCCTATTTCAAACATAAAAGTTGAGTAGAATGTTACTATACCACCGTAGCACTCTGCACGTGTATCTTATTATAATAATAGCTGACCCGGCGCACTTCGTAACGCCCCGTTCTTGGATTTTCAATACGCACTTTCTTATTTAATTTGCACGTAATTTTTTTTTCTTTCCTAAAAATCTTCACTTGACAGTAACAAACACAACTTAAAAAGAATTAGCGAAATTGGTAAACCCGTTCTCAAGTTATAGCTTTGGGGTGGACTACCCTTATCGCTTAGGGGTATGAAAAATAAATTACGACCGATTCTCAGACCTACCGAATATAGATTTTCAATTTCATAAAAATCGGTCAAGCCGTTTCGGAGGAGTTTGGTAACAAACACAGGCGACATGACACGAGAATTTTATATATTAGATTCAGGAATATATTTATTTAGCTTTAAAGGGCAAGCAACCTACAGACACTTGACATAATTTTGTTTCTCTAAAACAATTATGTGATTCTTTACATCATTTGGGATTTACAAGTTAAAAGTTTTCTAAGTTCCATTCGAATTCAGTCGGTTTCAGAAGGATTATAATTTTTTGGTTAAAAGTAGATTAGAGCTTTTCCGCTTTTCCCTAAATTACATTATCATATTGCTACGGCTGCAGCAGATGATTTCTTCAAATCGTTAATGCCTCGAAGAAGGATAAACCACAAATACAAATATACCATCACATCTAATATTCGAAGGACCGTAAAGCGATTAATGTTCCCTTTCCGCTTATTCAAAATTTAGATCATCGGCCAATTTTATTTCGTTTTCTGTTTACGAGTGTTTTCTTTGAAAAGCACTCCATATTTTCAGACGAGAATATGGTTGAGCATATTGATCGGGTTTATGTAAAACGGGGTTGATACGGGCGGGAGATGTGCCGCTATATCGGGAACTGGGACACCCGGTAAACCTGATTCGGGCTAGGGTGGTTATTACAACCCCTCGCCTGTAAGTATTTCATTATCCAACGCTTTTCACGGATACGAGTAGGCTCGTAGGCGAATCGCCCGTTACGAAAATGTCAGAATTTAATGAAATTTTTACAAATTGGATGGATTCCGTTACCGTTCGGAACGTGCTTTCGTTCCCTTTTCATCTGATACAGCTGCCCGACCTTTAGCATTATGAGCGATGTTGTGTCATGTTTTAGGTAATACAACGCAATTTCCTCTTACAGAGAATAGGTTACTTTTATTTACTCCGCTTGTGTATTGTATTTCGCAGCATATGACAATAATTTTCTCTTTTATGTTTAATATAAAAACGTGGAAGAGATACGAATACATTGCATAAGTAGTATTGCTTGAAAGGTTGTTCTGAATACCGAATACCATCCGGCATTAGATTATCTAGACTAGAAAGAAAGAAATAAACATTTATTGGACGCACAATTATTAAAACATATACAGGAAAACATATATTTATCAACATTTGGACAAAAATAGTACAAAAAGGAATATCAACAAACAAAGAACTACAGATTAGAGTCAGATAATTCAATGTTATTAGATGGGATTGTGTCTTGAAATAGATGGAAGATGGTCGAAGTGCGATTTGCGATCAGGGAGCGATTTGCGATTAACAAATAACTAATAGCTTTAATTGACAATAGAATTTAAATGATTTCTAAAACATTATCTCCGTAAAATTAACTGAGGTATTATAATAGGTCGGTAACCAATTGCTCGGTAGAACGGTCAGCATTATCTGAATACTTAAATAAAAGGGCTTCTGTCCAGAAGTAGATAGAAATTAAGCACGTATTGCTTGCCTACAGTGTCGCTATACTCAGCCAGTTTTTAATCACCATTAGTTTCCACTTCACAGAGAGCCCGTACATAAAAACATCCGCCATCAACGTCTGAAGTAGGTCAGTGCAGTTTTTTTAATCAGCTGATTCACAATTGCCATGTGTTTGGAACGCGCTAAAAATACCGAGTATCACTCATCCGCGCGGCCAGTAAAAAAATAATGGCCTCTCCCGAACTGTTCCCGAGCTATACAACTACTTTGTAGTCGGTTTCATTGCACTATAACTGTAGGGAGCGGCGGGAAAAAATAGGTTTCGCTCCACTAATGCGGTTGGGAAAGCTCAAAAGAGTGAATCGTTTCTTTTTATTAGAATCGTAAGATATATTTAAGACTAACTTCTGCCTGCGGCTTCGCTCGCGTGGTACATCGATGAAACATAGCCTGTATGTAATTCGGGTGTATAAGCTATATTATTCTAAAGTTTCATTAAAATCCATTCAGTAATTGTTTTTTGTGAAAGAGTAACAAACATCCATCCATACATACAAAATTTTGCATTTATAATATTAGTAGGATGTGTCAGTAAGACAAGGGTGGTAGAAAACAATTACTTGTTTACATAATAGGGTAGAATATTTTGATATACTTTATATGAGCTATCAATACGCAAAGCTTCCATAGATTTTGTATAGGAATACTGAGGTGTCCACGTAACGGCTACGCATATTCAACTGACTGACTATTATAAATGAATTAATATAGAATTTATCTATACTAATAAGTATTATAAAGAGGAAAGATTTGATTGTTTCTTTGTTTGAGCTAAATAGGCTCCAAAACTACTAGATCGATTTGAAAAATTCTTTCACCAATGGAAAGCTACTTTATCAGCAAGTAACATAGGCCTCTATACTCATATTTTAAAGAGGAAAGATTTGATTGTTTGGTTGAGCTGAATAGGCTCCAAAACTACTAGACCGATTTGAAAAATTCTTTCACCAACGGAAAGTTACTTTATCAGCGAGTAACATAGGCATATTTTATCTCCGTATTCCCGCGGGAAAGGGAACTGCGCGAGTGAAACCGCGGGGCGCTGCTAGTTTCAAAGAAATCGTGAAACAAAATGTGCAAATACCTAAGTGAAATTGTGATGAAGGGTTTTAATAATGTGTTCCTTAAATTGAATTATGTATGGGAATTACTCGTGTATGGTGTCATCCTCCCTATTGGGTACAATAAATACCCATTTGAATAAAATTCACAAACCCAATGACGTTAAAATGTTGTAGACTATTTGGTTATATTATTTAGTAAAACCACGATTGTACATCTGTTTGTCCTCGTTTATTTCATTGTCAATCGATTTGTACGACTTCATTTTCCTCAAACGTCGTTAAGAATAAGAATATTGTATCATAATTGTAATGTGCAGTATCGTTGTAATAATAACATTGGATATTGTTTTGCGTCTAGGACAATATTTTAAATAGCGGTATACGCGAAAAACTATTGCGATTTTTTTGGTGTTAAGACTTTAAACAAATATATATTATATGACCAAATTCCAACCCAGCCCACTGTCCCATGTTGGTCTGGGACTTAAAAAGAATGTGCCAACTGTGGTTCTTGCCTAGCATGGCGTAAAAGGCGACTAATGGTATATCGGGTTTTGGGTGTGTGATTGTGTAGGCGACAGGTTAGCCGCTTGTCACTGCTTTTTCACAATTTTCCATCTAACCCAGCCCGGCTCTATTTTTGGCTGAATGTGGTTGAAGGGGCTTGCTGCCCCTTTGACTCTGCCTACCCCTTCGGGGATTATGGGCGTGATGTTATGTATGTATGTATGTATAAATATGAAAAATTATGCAAGCGAATGCAATATAATACATGCTGCGCCGACCCCAGATGACCTGGGAGAAGAGCAACAGGATGATGAATTTAATAAATAAAGATTTATGGGGTCGTTCAGAGTTTCGTCCCACAACACTTTCGTCCCAATGGGACAAAACACAAACAAACATTATATGTTTTATTTAGTATTTTTCGAGACACCTATTATTTGACTATGAGTATGTCTATATGAGGCCTTTTAACCCAATAACTGTAAAATTAATGAATGTTACTCAGTCATTACTCATTAGTAATGTTTGATTAGGTAATTAAATAATGATTCAGAGCGCTATTATATTTGTTTGAATGATTTATTAATACATGATTGGTTGGTATTTTGCAAAATGCTTCAATATTACTGCAATGATATTTGTTACACTTAATATTGATACATTTTCCAAGATAACTTTATAGATGACATACATACATATCGTACCTAGCATACATAACTAACTAACTAACTAAACTTCACGCCACTTCCCTAGCGGGGTAGGCAGAGAGAACTGAACGCCATATGGCACGATCCTTACAAACCTCATTTGCTTCTCCAACATTAATCAAATCATACTTAAAGAGTAAAAAAGGTCCTTAAAGAGAATTTAGCCATAATATCAAGTTCAGTTGTTGAAAAATTGTGAAAAAAAACTAGTGACAAGTGGCTAGCTGGTCGGCTACACAATCACAAACTCAACATTTAGTACACCATCATTAGTCGGCTTTTATAACATGCTAGACCAGGACTTCCCGATTGGGGGGGAGGAGGGGGGGCACCCCTAGGGGGGCGTAGAGAAATGTCAGCCGGGGGCATAATAGATACGTTTGCATTACGAAAAAAAAAAAGAAATTCAATGCGTAGGTAAATTAAAATATAAAGTACCTAGTAAAAATATTGTTTTTGAACACTTAAGGGGGCGTGAAAGTATAATTATTGGTCTGGGGAGCCTGGGTGAAATAAAGATTGGGTAACCATATGATAGACGATACACGTAGTAGGTAATTTTTTTTTGTCCCAGAACTACATGGGACTCATGACAAGACCGTTTAATTAATGGGTCTCTGGCTGCATTTTCAAAGCAATGGCTAAGATGAAAGAAATAAAATCATTGTTACAATGTTTCTGTCTGTTTAATATTTTATAGATGAATAGACTAATAAATGAATAGACTTAAAGATATATAGCAACAGTGTTTTCATAACTAGCTTCTTTTTTTACCATTCCGATACGTATTTTTAAAAAGGTATCATTATATACATTACTCAATCTTAGTTCCAAAAAAGCGCTTTTTCATCCGCCAGCAAATTGCATAGGTACCGGTTAACGAGCGCGGATGTGCGGCGGTCGAAATAACCGGTGCGGTAGTTCCGGACGGCGGCGGATATCCCCCGGGCGTATGAGATGCCCGGAACTATTTTATGTTGTGTGTGACGGCGTATATTTTGGTTGGAGGTATTTACGGGTACGGATGGATATTATGTGCAACGTTTATAGGTAGGTCGAACTGGAATGGCACGTGTAAAGATATAGGGCCGAGAAAACGGATGCTTGTTCTGTTAATATATACCATTAATATTTTACATACTTTTTAAGAATGTCAAAATGGAATGTTTACATAAATTTTGTAGATATGCATTAGCATAATACCTATGAAGTCAGGGTATGCCCCACTCAAATGACTAACATTTAATAATACCACGGCAATGAAAAATTTAATTTGACTAGTAATTGAAAATGGTAAATTGGTAAATTAATGACCGTCTTAAATAGGTTTTATTGTAAATAACTAAATCTTGTGATTATTGTATAAGGGGTCTACATTCCAATTAGAATAATCATATCTTTTATTAGTAGAACACAAGTAGGTATCAATTACTTTTACCTACTACTAAGATGACTACAGAAAAACAGCCAATCTACAAAACGTAAAAACAATATTTCTTAGCTAAAATACCTACCAAGGACCAGCGTCGCGTGTATCTAAGTTTGTTATTCCACACAAGTGACTGACATACATACATACATACATACCCACACCACACATACAATATTAACGAGCAAGTGTTTACGTCCGGTACACATGTCGCAATCTAATTTTAGTCCTTTTCTACAATGAAAGGAGTATGATGTCATTTAGTTAGAGAGTATAATAAGGAAGATTCAAAAGAGACTCATATTTCGTAGATAAAACGATGGAGCAAGATGGCTGAAGCACGCTTAACATACTCAACGGTCTAAATGTCTCGCTGTATGTAACTGGGAGGTTGGATATAAGGGCTGCTTCCATTTGGCTACATGCCCTGGAGGTAAATTCAAACATTTAGATTAGAATAACGTGAACGTTTGAAATTTGAATTATGCTTGTTAAAAATTTAACTTTTAGAAGGTAAGCATTATGTTTTGATACATAACCAAGCAAAATGTAATACTATTTACTAAATGTTCGTTCAATCGTTCGTTTTATAGATTTTTTGTGAACAATTTAACACATCATTTATATATAACAGAGGCGTTTTGACGAGCAGTATAGCAGAAAACTGCTCCTTTAATATTAAGCCATTTTGTAACGTATGATGATGAATATTCAGTACATTGATCACAAATAACAAAAAATGTAAATGTATTTAAAATTTTAAATGGAAAACCACGAGTACTAACCTAATTTTTTGTAACATATTCAATGTTAAGAATAACATTTAATAATGGAAGATGGCTAACAATAAACGAATTAATGTTAGTTAAATGGAAGCATACCTTCAGTCGATCTTGAGAAACATTTCTGCATAACTCTTTAAACAACTTCATTCTACACGCAAACACTATGCACTAACTTTAAAACCAATATTTCAGTTTCAATTCTCACGTTTAGTTTCTGAGGAAGACACGATTTTACAGTTCTGAGACGTTTTTACGACTAATGACGTAAACGCCTATAAGAGTGCTAATTAAAAATTCTAAGCAGCCATTGTCACGAAGTTTTTCTTTGCGTACAAGAGGGCGGTTCCGTTTTTTAGAAATCTTTTCAAGCGAACATGTTTGGTTGTGCAATGTACCGCTAAATACCTAACTATTATCTCTTATTGTGTTTTAAAGCTAACCTTGGGGGGTCAGAAAAAGTGGATAGGCGTGAAATGTGAAAAGAATCTACTCTAATTGCTCTGAAGCGGAAAATTAATAAGAAAAAATTATTTGATACCGTTTTACCGAGTTACTCAAAATATAAGTAAGTAAGTAAAATAAAATGATGCCAAATCACTGCATGAAAATAACTGTTTATCGTGAGGCATCGTCAATCTAATAAAACTGCTTTGAATACTATAGAGTCGTCGTCAGAATAATTTAATACCTATATGTCAATGCTAACTACTTATTCAGAATGTCTTGAATCATCAGATCAAAAGCGTGATCCTCGTCAAGTGTGTATTTCTTTATTTAACCAGTTTAATGTCTCCCAAAATATTCAGATTAAGAGATTAAGGCTAATTTAGACGTGTTAAACCACTTGTGACGACAATTTAAAAATAAGCTGTAGTGTCTTCCGTGTGTAAACATCATAAAACTGCATTGCAGGTTAGAGTAGGCATAATGATAAACGACGGAATATTTGTACAGTATCTATGTACACTGTCGCACTACCATATGTTTCACAAGACGATTTGCAGTGTTTAGTAAACTCGCTAGTACTTGCAAGGCCGCGTACAGATCTTCACGGACCGGTTCGGAACACGTAGGCATCCGATATGCCTTATTGTTGACCCACCTATGCACGCTTAGCATGCATAGGAGACTTGTCCCATTAACGAGCAGCGAGAAACACGTAATACACAACTGCTAAGTCCTTCCGCTGCTGCATTGAGAATGCAGAATGATTAAACGATTTGTGCAACAAAATTTGTTTGTAGTGTGAGTTAAATAAATCACAGTTTGTTTCCTCAGCTGTACACTGAATCAGATACATTTAATAACGCATGTTTATACTTAGATAACACACTGACATTCAATATCATGATCATTCATTCAGCCAGACATTTTGGCAGCATGTCTTCTTTTATTTCAATTGAATCTATGTTTAAACAACCTTTATATCTATCTAATACACTTAATTCAAATGTATACTAATATCATAAGCAGGAAAGATTTGTATTTTTGTGTGTGTATGTTTGTAATGAATAAACTCAAAAACTACTGTGCCGATTTTAAAAATTCTTTCACCATTAGAAAGCTACATTATTCGCAAGTAACATAGGCTATATTTTATCTCCATATTTCTACAGGAACGGGAATAATGCGGGTGAAACCGCGGGGCGCTGCTAGTATATAATAAGTGACTCCTCGGAGTCAGATTTTGCATGTGCTACCCTTATCGATATAGTATTTTGTTTGTTTAACATATGAAAAGCCGAGGGGCTTAGTTTACCAAGTTTAGGATTTAAAGATATAGCTTCGTTCCGCCTAACAGTCAATGACACATAATCGGGTTAAATAAATTGAGATGTAATCTATCCTATCTTTCAAGTTGGATCAAACTGCACACGGTGTGCAAATTTGATTAAAATCGGTTAAGTTGTTTCGGAGCCCATCGCGGACAAACAACGTGACGCGTAATTTATATATTTTAAGATTTTCTCTTGCTACAGTGGGATGGCTTATGTTTCAGAGAGATCGAATTTAGTTTAATGACTTTAGCGTTTCGTGGCATCAAAGAGATAACTTAACGAACAGTGATTAATTTAATAGTATGCTTTCGTTCTTATGCCGATTAACATGAAGCTTGTATCTTATTTTCATATTTCACTTCATCGTAATGTGAAATTTACTTTAGCATGTCTAGGAAAGGAAACTTGCTTCGTTATCACACGCAAGAAGATGGCAAGATATCGGACGCAACTTTAAAAGACCTCTCGCGCGATAATCTAGGATAACATTTGCATATTCTACATTAAAATTGTTATTCCTGCAGTGCGGATAGGACATAAGTATATAAGGATCGTTTAAATTTATGTCTATCCATAATTAAAAAGGTAGAGTTTTCGTAATATGTAAATCGAATGTTGTATTCGATTTACATATTACGAAAACTCTACCTAGCTATTTTAAAGATATAAGAATTTAAAATATGAGTAGTTATGGTCTGTAGCTGTATCCGACTAACCCAGCCCATTGTCCCGTGTTGGTCTGGGACTTAAACATAATGTACCAACTGTGTTTCTTGCCTAGCTTACCTAGCATCGTAAAAGGTGACTAATGGTATATGTGGTTTTGGGTATGTGATTGTGTAGTCGACGAGCTAGCCACTTGTCACTACTTTTTCACAATTTTGACTCTACCTACCCCTTCGGGGACTATATACTATATAGTTAGTACACTAGTACTGCTATACTCATATGCAGAGCTAAACAAACTTTTCCACTGTACTACAACGTTTCATTAACGCGTCACCTCACTCCAACTGATGACATAGTAAATATAAGATAAATCCAAGGCTTCTATGGTAATGGATTCTAATAAATCGACCCACAATATTCTATGAAACATTCACTATTTGCAAAGGTGACGTGAAAGCACTCTCTATGGACAAACAAACGCGTTTGCAATGCGCAAACTGACATACTAACTGACTATCTCGGTGCGAGCCCGCTCGTAAATCAGTCGCCTTCAAACCGCTTCCATTTAGGTATGGCTTGTATTGAGCGAATCACTTGGATAAACTATGGGTATAGTGTGTTGTTAAAATGATTTTCTCAATAGACAGTACTTAGTTTTATTTTTGGCTAAAGGTGTTTTATTAAGCCGCTTATTCCTACTTGACCACTGCATACCCTTTCGGGGATTGTGGGCGTGATGGACGTATGTAGTAGGTATATATTGTAAATAAAAATATTTTATTTTATTTATGCACACTTTACAAAAGCACTTAGAAATAATCAACACAGAAATGATTCTACCGTCAGGTTCGGAATGTTGATTCTACCGAGATAAACGGGCAAGAAACGCGGATCCGAATATCGGCACCAAAGTATGTGTAAAATTTTATTGGAATATTTTTTATAGGGGTTTAAATACAGTATTACGCTTTTGAATAACATGCTACAGTTTATTATTGCGATTACGCATATTTATTGCAATGCAGTCCTTTGATAAATTTCTTCTATATATTGTATTTACCTATACTTCACTTAAGGCGACATTTTAAATATATTTGTAGCATAAATGCAAGTGCAATGATATGCAAGTGTGACTTGTTTAATTTTACTCAGTATCTATAACTCGCATTCCGTTGCAAAGTCTCGTGTTAATTTTGCTATGAGTCATGCCCTTACAGATGGATGAATGCAATCACTCATTTCGCGAAGCTGTAAAAATGAGAACCATGATAAAAGAAAAAGCTCTTTGAAAACATTATCTGTTTATAAACAGACACGTTACAATGGAAATAAGTATTAAGTAGAAGAATCTATAGTTAAATTGATTGGAATGAATTTGGGCACATTAAAAAAAATAATATTCTGTTCCCCTATCGTCACACAATGGGGGAACTAAATAATTCCTTCCCTTCCTTTCACCAAGGGAATATTCAATAATTAGAATGCACAAACAATGTAATTTGAAATATTATATTTTTGTCATTCCTTTCAAAAGCATCAAATGAGCGAGTTGACAAAAACATAACACAGGACTAATAACAACCTACTCGTTAGCTAATATTTTACAAAAAAAAACCGTTTCTTCTTAAATGTGTCATAAAAAATAATATAACCATTGAAGGTGCTTAATATTGAAAAAAAAAAATTAAGGCCGATTTCAGGTTAAGATAACAACGTGGTATTTTTTCAGCACGTGTTTTTATTCCCCAATTTA
Organism: Glyphodes perspectalis; assembly: GCA_951394215.1. Taxonomy (NCBI): domain Eukaryota; kingdom Metazoa; phylum Arthropoda; class Insecta; order Lepidoptera; family Crambidae; genus Glyphodes; species Glyphodes perspectalis. Next base: position 15,094,824 of record OX596201.1, on the reverse strand, counting down.
ATAAGTAACCTATGGTACTGCCACGGTCGAGTAGAGATTGCGAAAGAAGCTGGACATCTACTCCGGGCGAGGTCAGAGATTACTAATTTGGTCAGGGCCAATGGCCAAGAGTCGTGTTCATAGAATACATGAGTGGCGGAACCTTCGGACACTTCAAGTGGCAAAGAAATCGACATTAGAGGTGTGAGACTCCTGGTTAATGTAGGTATTAGCAGATTTTGGAGTGGTAATTTGTTATAGTAGTATTTATGAAATAGATATGAGAGTTCATGATTGAAACTGGATAAATAAGGATTTCGTTAATAAAGATAATTATTGGAATAAAACTTTAATGTTAAATACATATGTGTCGTTTCGTTTTAGGTATAGTAACTAATCAAGTTGGCTTAGCTATTTTAGTCTACTTTCTGGTTAATATTTAATTCATTGGTTATCAACATATTGGTCTTGTTTTTAGTGGTGGTTTATTTAAATCGTGACTAGTTTAAATGGTGGCATGTCTATTGGAATATAACCTTCTGACAAAATCAATCTATATAAGAGTCAAGTGGAAATATATGGCTTGCAAACTTAAACATACAATATATTAGCTAAAAGCAATTATTTCTTAGTGAATGTGTTGTTCTCATCAAATATACCATGAAAATTATACAAGTTCCTTGGTTATACAAATACAAATAGAATTATGTTATTGTTTTGGATTAGTTTGTGATGATGTTTGATGAATTGACAAACTTGGCTATAGTTATATGGTATATTTTATAGATCGGACAGTTTCAAGCTCTGGTACTTTGTTTATCTGGCGTTATGTAATCATCATCCATCGCATGTATGCTGACATTAATGTTTTATTAAAGCGCAACACTTATTCAAAGTCTTGCAGGATGACATCATAACTGCATCGTGATCAAGCGATCATTACGCCGCGGGCGACACCTCAGTGTCACAGATCATTTATAACCATAACTGTTCAACCAAGGCCTTCATCAAACATACGATAGTTAATCTCGCATTCTAAGGGACTACATATTGTAAACCGCGTGCAGGTTTTAACCGTGAGAACCTTTCAAAACTTATTGTCTCTCGGTTATTAGACGAAAATAGAATAATCATAAAATAGCAGACATCAAAAGGTAGCCGTAATAGCTTTGTTCAAGGTAGTCTGAGCAATTCTGCATTATCTATGCGTTTGTACATAGAATTAAGGACAATGATTTGATAATTGGCGTCTGTTCTTACTGCCGCCGGGTCGCTTCTTGCATTTCATTGTTAAGGGTCTTTTTGTTATCTAATCTGGGAGCCATTCAGCTCTTGCAGCTTATAAATCAATGTCTAGGTATGTGATTATCTAACAATGGCTTTTCTAACTGTGACGCATAGCCTAGACCCGAGGCGTAAGGTCGCAAATGGCGGGTGCCGGCGCGGCCGAGGCGTCGATAGCAATTATAGCGCGCATGCTTTGATAAAACTACAGTTACGCCCACCGTGGACGGATATGGCGGCGGCACAATGCCGTGCGACAGTGCACTGCACATGTGCACACTTTCACCTCCGCCCTGTGCGAATAGATTGCGTGTGAACACGGCCGAGTGGCGCAACTGACCCCTCGGGACCGGCGTTTGTTACGTATCTAATTTCATTGAAACTTTTGTCATACACTGTTATGTTTTGCAGTTCAACGGCACTGCAATCGATTTCGTATTGCTGCGGTCTGCGGTCGGCTAGGTTAGAGAGGACCTACTGCGGTTTTAAAAGCTGTTGGCGGGTCGCACGTGCCGCTATCTACTCGTAGGTGCACTTTCCCCCATATTGAAAGGTGTGCGAAAATGCACCAATCTTAACTTGTCATTTGGATGCGCGGTCGTCGGCCGGCATCGACCGCGCTGTTTGTAAACAATGCGATGTCGCGAAAGAAAGGCCGGCAATGGCGGAAATGCGACTCACCTGTACAGTCTGCGCGCTCTCCTTGTCGAGCAGGAACTCCATGGACTTGTGCGGGCGAGGTGCGCGCTGGTCGGGCGGCGCGAGCGCGAGCAGCGAGCGCGCGTGCAGCACCGTGCGCTGCGTGTCCACATCGGTCTCCAGCACTCCAGGCGCCGGAGCGGGCGGCGGGCGAGGCCGCGGCGGCTTGTGCGCCACGCCGCCCGCCACGGGGGGTGCCGCCGCCCGCGACACACCCTCCTCCTTCAGCGGGATTCGCACATACTGCGGCCCGGCGGCCGCACCGCGCGGTCCCTGCCCCGCGTCTGCCGGCACCGAGCCGCCGCTCATCGGCCGCGCGTTCGCGCCTGCGCCCCTTGTTTTCTTCTCCTTGCGCCCCGAAAATCGGAAGTTCGCGAATCGCGAGAGGAAGCCCGCGATGCGGCTGCGCGGCGCGCGCGCGCCCGCATCCGTCATGGCGGTGGCGCGCTCTGCGGCCGGCGCGTGCGGCTCCGCGCCTCCCCCCTCCACGACCACTACCTCCGCGTCAGCCGCGTCGTCGCTCGCGGTCGTCTCGCTCTCCGTGGTGCTCGCGCTCGTCTCGCGCCAGCTGACCTCCGCCACCACGGGTGAGAATGTGACCCCCTTTGAGCCCGCCGATATTGATCGCACGGGTGGCGTAGCGCCGGGCGGTGGTGGTGCTACGAGCTGTAACGATGCGCGTAGCTCTTCCGGTGTTTCTCGTTGTGGCGTCGCGCGCGCTCGTAGTTCGGGGGTAGAGCGGACGCGCGCGTCTCCAGGCCTCAGGGGCGTCGATGTAAACACGGGCTCTCTAATTGGATCCGGCGACGGCGTTCTGGGTGGGGAGGGT